>JAVJGI010000060.1:3304871-3320639 GCA_035590275.1 Ibycter americanus | reverse complement strand
GCCCCTCAGGCTCGGCCTGCCCCCGGGGCCTGCCCCGCCGCCTGCCCCTCGACCCTGAGGCCAGGCCGCCTGGGCTTCGCAGAGCCGAGCGAGCGGGGCAGGAGCACCCCCGAATTAACGGGAATTGTGCCTATAAACCGTCAGGGAGCGAGGCCCTGCGGGCCTGCCCTCAGCCCCTCATAGGGCCCGTTGAAGCAGCCCTTGCAGCTGCCTGCAGCGTGGCCATCTGTAGGCCTGTGGTGTGGAAACTCGGCGGCTGTGGGGAAGGGGGTAGCAGCGTGGGGAGCTGACTTGTTAAAAAAAATCCGGCAGCGGTGTGCTGGAAGGCATGGGGGTGGCCACGCAACTGCGGTAAGCCAGCTGTGAAGAAACTGGGCTTGAGCGATGGGGGAAGAAGACCAAGGCTCTTAGAAAGTTCTCCTGGTTCAGTGTTAACCAGCAAGACCTTCTTACAGGCACTGGGTCTGTATAGAGCTACCAAACTGGCCCTCACATCCAGGTCTGAGTGCCACCATGACTGGCTTGAGCTTTGTCCTGGCCAGAGGCCCAGGCGCTGTTCTGGAAGAGCCTGTACATCTTGATGGCTCTGAAGCATCCCCCAGGGGAATCGGTTCCTGGCCCTGGCAAAGCAGGCGCTGGAGTATTGCTCCCTGCTGTGACCTCGGTAAAATTACTTGGCAGACCTCAGCAAAAATTGAGCACTGCTTGCTTATGCCATTAAAAAAAAAAAAAAAAAAAAAAAAAAAAGTGTTCTTGCCAGAATAGTTTATACCACAAACAAAATAACTTGGACTAGCAGAAGCACTTTTGCCAGTGTTACAGTCTAAGAGCTGCTGTTTTCTTTTCAAGGCTTCAAAATATTGCCAGATTTACAGGGTCCCCCCGCCCCCCCCCCCCCAGTCCTGTTCTGAACAACATTGCTATGTGAGCAAACAAAGACCTGGCCAAAGGCAGCTAAAATTTATCCTTTACAAGAGCTGTTTTCCAAAACAGAAAGCAAACCCAGTCTCTCAAAATCGTCCTGTTCAGCCGTTCGCTCACCCCAGGGTGCTCAGTTTGCTGGAAATCTTTTTTCCTGTCTGGTAAAGGATGAATGGTTTTACCTACTACAATGGACCTGGGATTGTTTAAGGTTTGATTCTTCATGAGCTACCTGTGCAGCTCCGTACAGCTGGAGACCTGACAGTTAAGAACAGTGTGCTCTAACAAGGACTAAAAGAGATCTGAAATCACAATATTGGAGTGGTACTGCAGCCACCTCAAACCACCCTACTATATTCATCATTCCAGCCCCCCTCTGTGACACCACTGTATCGAACATTGCTGAGACACCATCTCAATAAGCCACCAAGCATGAAAATGATGTTTTCTCTCCTGTTTTGATAGAGATGTTGGCCCCAGGCATGACTATTTGTCAAAAATCAGGGCTACAGATTGGATTAGTTTTCTAAAGAACGATCTTACATAAAAAGACAAAGTAAATATGCAACTAGGCAGTGGCCAGCTCTCCTCTACCTGAAATGCACCACCAGACATTCCAGTAATGAGCCTGAAATTATTTTTTTTGGCCTTGAGCACCAAAATGCCAACGCAAATCACGTTTTCTTATTTTCTGACAAAGTTCTTTCAAAAGGCTATATAAACAGGAGAACAGACTTAAGAGAGACGGCCAAGCTTTGCTACTTGAAAAAGTTAGCGGTCTGAAAAATAGCAGGTGGGGGAGGGTGAGCTCTTTGCTTTAGCATTTCTTGTTATTCCTAACAATAAATAAAAATCAGACCAATGCATAATTTATTCTGACAGTGTCCATTTGAAAGATGTCCCTTAAAGCTTTGTAATGAGTCTACAAACTGGTAATAACAACAGCAAATCAACTTCATTCACTCACGAAGAACAAGGCTACCTTTGGAAAACAGCTTCATGCTTGTCCTCTTGTATATGGTATAACCCTTCCCTAAAATCACCCAGTTTCCTCTTCAGTACCAAAACAATCCGTATCAAACCCAAAACTCTCGGTTACTGCTAATGTCGCTTTTCTGAATACCAAGCCTATCCATCCACTTGGGGAATGCACATTACAAAAATCCCAGCTGCTCTATTTCCTATTATGCAATCCTGCCCACATTTCCGAGTAATAATTAACCAACCAACTCTCCAAAGCCTGTCCATTCAGGTCATAGCGTCTTCTCATCTACCAGGAAACCACAGAAGTGTGCTTACAGGAGGACTATTAGGTATCTGAAGGGACAGGAAACTATAAAGCAGATCCAATTTCTGTTTGTCTTTTCATAGATTCTTTCCTTAGCTGAGACTGCTCTCAGGAAAACCCTGAACACATGATAAGGGCATCTGTTAAGCTTTCATGCTCAATTTCAAAAATGGACTGACAATTAAAATCATTTGAGAGAGCCATGAGTGAGCTAGTTGCTTTTTTAGACTGAAAGGTTCTCTTTTGACAACATTGCAAAGTTCACATTTATTTTTGGCCCCTTGGCTGATGAAATGACCGCCCTTTAGAATCTGCAAATATAAATAGAATTGACGTTTTAATGATCAGTTTTCACAAGCAACTATAATCCAGTATCTCAGGCATTAATATTGTTCCAAATCTGGATGCAAGGGGCAGTTTTACAGCTGCTGTGTTTCTGTAACATCCAAGTTCCCAGGGAGGCTGCCTGAAAATATGAAGCGTCCGATAGAAATTACTGAAGTGTTATCTCTCTGAAATGCCATAAGGTGGCAGTGAATTGGAAAATTGGTACTATTTCTGGGTAGAACAAAGCTTTAATGAGCTCAGCAAAAGAGGAGGGGAGGCTTGTTTGTTTGTTTGTTTAGGGGTTCTCATTTGTCTGTTTACTTTTCATATATATAAGCCTTACATCCAATCATCTTAATCAGACGCTGAATAGATCTGCTCCAACATGCATGAGTAGACACGTTCCTGCACAGGGAACTCACACTTTTTTTTCTCCATTGCTTCCTTTTCAGATGATCAGCGGGAAGATTTTCTGTTTGCTTACCTTGCAGCTCTTACTGTGTCATTCCACCAGAAGCCACCATGAGAGGGCTACCTCCACTGGCCTGATAAGGATGCAATCGCTCAAAGCTGTTTTGGACTTTGTTACACTAGTGAATCTAAACGATATTAATGGATCTACCAGTCTTGCATCTGAATCCTTAATACTGCCAAGGGAATTATCCACGGAACAATTAAGTGAGATATTGTAATGGCTTGCCTCTTGTTTGATTGCTGTGGGCAAACTCAATGGTTATGGTTGAACTTTAATTTTTTTTTTCCAGTGGAAAATCAGAGATTGTAACAGTAACAAATTTACTGACTGCCCAGGCGTTAATGATTAGACAATAAATCCTGAAGAGCGGTTTTGATTTTTGTCCCAGAACAAAATCCAAAAGAATCTATGTTTAGAACATTCACCAGTTGCATTTATTTTTCTAAGCAGGACAGAAGTTTTTAATCCTGGGAACCCAGCGTTTTGCAATGGTTTCCTGTCACAAAATATGTCATCACCAACAATTGCTTCAGAGACCAGCTGATGTTCTGCTGATCTGGATGTGTGTGGGTGCACCTAGGCCTCGCAAGACTCCAGGTAAGTTCACCAAAACCAATAAAGCCAAGTGATCTGAACAGTTTCATGTAACAGGAGCTACGGCCAGCTTCCGTTTCCCAATTTCGCGGTGCAGTCGAACAAGCAGAGACACTGAATACAGGTTCATGGCAACATTGCAACACACAGACAACGTCAGTGACTCACTAAGCAGGCACACGTGTCCCGTGGAAGTCCTCCCCGCTGATGTTCTGCACAGGTTTAAGGTTGGTCTTATCCACTGGCTATTGAAAGAGGCATCAAGTTTCCCACTGTGCCAGGAGAACATCTTGTTCAGTTGGACAGTTTCCCTTGCTCCAGCATTTGTCTGACCACACCTTCTTCATAAATAACCCTGGAAAACTACAGCGTCCAGAGCCAGAGAAGCTCTGTCAGTCTAATGAGCCCATGACGAGTCTTTCAGGCATTTGTTTTCTGGAAAGCAAAAATTATGCTCATTTCCTCAGGAGTCTGAAAGGGTTAAAATCTAGAAAAATTATTGGGCTTTTCTGTGTGTATCTCCTCCCTCACATTAGATTCAGTCAAGCAGCGCAAGACTGACATCTGTTTGCTTTCTATTTGTATTTTCCCGCGCTGTCGGCAGGTCTGTCTGTTTCTGTAAAGGGGACACCAAGGGGCAGATGAGTCGTTCTTACAGCAGGAAATTAAAACGACCCTGTTCCCTAGAGTTTACTGGGGCTCTCTCTATACTACAGTATTGGTGGAAGGGCCCATGAATGTCCCATGCTCACTATTTCCCTGCCTCCCCAATCAACTTCCAAACTGGCTGTTGAGGATACATTCAAAATAAAGAGAGTTAAAGCCATCCTGATCCCTGAGGCCTTCAGTCCATTCAAGAAAATCTCGTAGGGCTAGGAAGGCTTAACTTGAGACAGGGGATTAGGACTACTCTTTAGCTGGGTCTTGAGAGGCATGGGCAGGGGAGAAGACCCCATCTGGGTTTCCAAGCCATCACAGTGATATAAAAGTTGTACAGAGAGCCAAGCACAGCAGCCAACAAAGGAGATTTTTCTCCACTTCCTCCTTCAGGCAGCTGGGGGACGTCGCACCAGGGTGATGAGGTTTACTGTGCCTTGTCACAAATGTAGGAAGAGGATTCACTAGTTCCTATTGAAATAGTTTTTGGGAAGAAAGCATTGCATATGGTGCAAGGTGCCAATAGAAGGAGAAGAGACTGTCGGAAACGGACGTCTGCATCACCAAAGCTGCAAAGAAAGCAGCAATGCACCTGGTGGGACCTGCCCGGGATGCTGTCCTCGCCGCAAGGACTCCCTGCAGATCAAAATTACCATCCTTGGCTGCAATGAAATGCTCATACAGCTCTTGCTGTCACAGCTGCTTTTACCCTGGCTGAAAATAACTGCACGGGTACGGTCTCCCCAGGACAACCAGGTACCTGGGGGAGAAATGGGAGGATAGTGCTTAGTGTGTTGGAGTCATTCTTCATATCTGCAGGGCAAACTGGGGGGAGTATAATACACTCGTGTCTGCATAGAGCAACAACTGCTCTGCAATATACAATGTATAGCAAAATGGTTGAATAGAGCTATGAAACCTTGGTCATTCTACATACATCAGCCATAGTAGTGAACTTGCGCTGTTGTTGTACCTCTTACCTGTGAACTGGGGGTCTGTGGTTTGCAGCCCGGAATTAAAGGTGGTGATTCTCCTCAGAACCTGGGAGAACATGCACAGTTAATTAGGAAGTGGCCAAAAATGTAACACTATTTTCATTCTGTTCATTGAGTTTTTGCCAAGCACTCTAACTGATTTAATGATCCCTGTCCCTAGCTGCTCACTAATCACCATCACACAGGACTTCCTTCATCTTTGGCTTGCAAATGGTTACTAATTGTTGCTGCATTGTACATCTGGTGTTGACAGCTGTCGGTGCCCTGAGATGGAGAGTCAGCTGTTTTAAAAAGGAGAGCCTTCTCCCAAATCGCTAAAACATCTGGGAAAATGTGGCGTTGAAACTGAGTTATCAAATATAAAAATTTAGCAAATATGTGAACAGGCTAGAGGGTCTGCAAACACAAAGCTTAAAAGTAGGCACAGGAATCAGAACAGAAAAGACTCACTGCTGTATCTTTAAAACATAGAGTCCTGGGTGCTTCCCATTAAAAAAAGCCTATTTCCCCTAATTCCCTGTGGACTGCTTGACATGGCAAAATCTCTGCATAACAGAGTACACCTTCTAATTTAATCAGACTAACAACCCATGTTGCTTTTGCTTCAGCCTGTTAGATGTAATTCAAAAGCTTTTCTGCAAGACAGGATTCAGGATCAGGCAGCAAGACCTAAGTGGCTGAAGACAAGAAACCAGTAGCATGAAAGCACCCAAAAGCCCTAGAAATCAATGGAAACAACTGCATTCCTTAAAAAAAAAAATCTTTTCCAGAATCTCATTTCCTCCTGAACATTTTGTGACCGTGATTGTTACAAGCAACCTATTTTTTTTCCCCTCCCTGTCTATTTTGTGTATTTAACAGCACTGAGCATACAGTCCATTGTTTTACTAATGGTCAGCAAAGCTTATCTCCCGATCTTGCCCAGCCGCTATTGCTCACACGCTGTTCTGTAAGACTTGGATGAGCACTCCTCTCAGACCCTACCAGAGGCTGCAAGCCAGCAGCAAGAGCAAAGCTGAACTCAACAGGCAACAATGAGTAGGCATGTAAGGACACGGAAAGGAAATGGTGGAGTTTAAACAAGGTTAGGGTGATTGGAGCAGCAGTCACTCCAAATGTCCCCTAAGAAAAGAGCCTACAAGCAGAAAAAGCCTGCTAGGATTAACAACGTGTTTTTGTAAAGGAGTCATTTCAGGACATCTGACTTCAGGGAAGTGCTACATTTATTTATTTTTAATTGGACTGGATTTAAGCCATATCAAGCTGCTGATGCCATTCTGAGTTCAAAAGGAAATTCTCTTTGCCTCATAGCCTGGGAGCAAGGGACAATGCAGTTAACGGGAAAGGTGGCACTTTCCAAAGTAGCAGAAGGAAGTATTTTTACATTAAGCAGTTATTGTATATGTCAGGTACTTAAAGTAGGATTTTTTTCTAGTCACTGGAAGGTGAGAGACTTCTGCAGGAGATGGTTCTGCTTCTCAGGTGGGGCTGGTCTTAAACTTCACCTAGAGGAGCCTCTCTTTTCTCCACGCCTATGGAAGGACCCTAGAAAGATGTGCCTAGTAAGTGGGCTCCAGGGTAAGAAGCCTCCCACCAGGTGACAAGAAGAGAGTTATATTTCTAACTGGACTCTAAAAGTCACTGATGCAGGATAACACTGATGAGCAAGTACCTGGAAAATACCGACCCCTGAAATAGGTAGTACTAAACCTCCCGGGTTTTTTGGTAAAGGCTATGAAACATGCTGTCTGACTTCAAATCAATCTTCAAATGTGCAAGTATGGGAAGGTTTATAAAACACTCTGAAACACCTTGCCCTGACCACAATCAGGAACAAAACATTGGACTAGAAACCAAGGGCTAGAGCTGTTTGATAATCAAGGATCATCTCTTCAAAGCTCAAGAGTGGTCCATCCTGCCAAGAAGAAAATCAAACAATGGTGGCAGGAGGCACGCATGCGTGAACAAAGAGCTCCTGACTAAACTCTGACATAAAAAGGAAATGTACCAAAGGTGGAAACAGGGTTAGGCGACCCAAGAGGAAGACTTACTGGTGAGTGTCCTTCAGCAATCCCATGCTCCTGAATGAAGGGCCAAGAAGTGCTGAGGGAGCTGGCTAATGTCATTGCAAGGTGACTTTTTGAAATGTCGTGGTGATCAGGAGAGGTTCTTGAGGCCTGGAAGAAAGCAAATGTCACTTCTACCTTCAAGAAGGGCAAGGAGGAGGATCTGGGAAACTTCAGTCTAGTCAGCCTCACCTCAATCCCAGAAAAGGCAACGGAGCAAGAAATTGTGGAAACAATTTCCAGACACATGAAGAGCAAGGAGGTGGTTGAATGTAGTCCACATGGATTTACAAAGGGGAAATGGGGCTTAACCAACCTGACAGCTTTCCACAGCAAGATGACTGGCTTGGTGAATGACGGGAGGGCTGTGGATATTCTTTGCCTTGACTTTAGTAAGGCTTTTGACACCGTCTCCCACAACATCCCCACAGACAAGCTGACAAAAGTATGGGTTACATTAGTGGACAGTGAAGTGGATCAAAAAATGGCTAAATGGCTGGACCCAGGGCGTCGTGATCAGTGGCACAAAGTCCACCTAGAGGCCAGTCACTAGTGGTAATACCCTGTTACTAGGTCTTATACTGTTTAACATCTTCATTAGTGATCTGGATGATGGGGCAGAGTACACCTTTGGCAAATACACAGATTATACAAAGCTGGGAGGAGCTGATACACCAGATGGTGTGCTGCCATCCAGAGCGACCTGGACAGGCTGGGGAATTGGGCAGGGAGAAATAGCATGAAATTCAACAAAGCAAATGCAAAGTCCTGCACCTGGGGAGGAATAACCCCACGCACTAGTACATGCTGAGGGCTCTGCAGAGGAGGACCTGAGGGGTTCTGGTGGACAACAAGCTGGCCATGAGCCAGCAGTGTGCCCTCGAAGCAAAGACAGCCAGCAACATCCTGGGCTGCATTAGGAAAAGCATTGCCAGCAGGTCAAGAGAAGTGATATTTCCCCACTACTGAGCGGTGGGTGAGCCCACACCTGGAGCCCCTGTGCCCTGTTCTGGGCTCCCCAGTACAAGAAAGACATGGACTTACTGGAGTGAGTCCAGCAAAGGGCTGCAAAAAAATGATTAAGGGACCAGAGCATCTCTCATGCGAGGGAAGACACAGAGAGCTGGGACTCTTCAGGCTAGAGAAGAAAAGGCTCAGGGAGAATCTTGTCAACGCATATAAATACCTGCTGGGAGGGAATGAAGAAGAGGGAGACACTGCCAGGACAAGAAGCAGTAAGCATAATTGAAAACACATGGAACTCCACCTGAACACAATAAAACACTTTTTACTGGGGAGGTGGTCAAAGACTGAGGCAGGCTGGCCACAGAGGTTATGGAGTCTCTATCTCTAGAAAAATACAAAACCTGGCTGGACACAGTCCAGGATAACCAGCTCTAGCTGATCCTCCTTGAGCAAGGGTGGTGGTATAAGGACTAGGTGACCTCCAGAGGTCCCTTCTGTTCCCCCACAATCCTGTGATGAATCTGCGATCCACTACAGCAGTTCCTGGTGTCCTGTATGCTGTCAGTTCTTAGGCATTTTGCTGATTTTTCCCTAAGGTAATTATAGATAATACTGATGTAATTAATTGCACTGAATGCATATACCTCTGAGGAAGTTACGGAGAAACCTGAAGTTAATAAAATAGTCAGAGGATTTGTCCACAAACCAAATACAGGAACTGGGCATCATCATTCATGGCTGTGAGGTTCTGTGCATGTGCTTTCAGCAGAATAAGCAAGGTGTGAGGAGATGGAGGCTGACAGAGCTCACAGGGAAGGGTCAGATGAAAAGTGGGAGATGAGTGACTTACGACAGCCAGTGCTGAGCATGGTGCATAAGAATTTCAGTTTTATATCCCAGTCTATGGCAACCAATGCAACGTGGGCTGGGTTGTTTGGGTGGTGGTGGGAAAATTAAAGCCCTAACACTGTATCGAAACAGGGCACCAAGCATAGATAATTAAATCAGAGGCAGTATTTTCAAGGTGAGCAACCTAGAAAGTGGAGAAAACACAGTTAATGACCACCTGGGAGAAGTCCAATTTAAATGACCAGCCAGGAACTCTGAAGCAGAGGCAGTTCTCCAGGGCAGCAGCCTACAAGCTGAACCATGAGCTTGTTCTTTCTCCAGCTGTGTTCCCAGTCTCTTCCACAGCATGGTCCTGTTATATTTTATGTACTGAGGCAGGATCCCATTAAGAAAGAGTATGCAAACATGTCATTAACATCTGTCTCACAAGAGAAGATTAGAGAAATATTTGTCAAGAATGGTCTAGGAATAATTGGCCCTGCCTTGGGGGAAAAGAGATGGACTGGAGTTCCCAGATGGCTCCTTGAGGTCCCTTCCAGACCTCTTTTCCACAAAGTCATACATGCCAAAATTAAGCCAAATTAAGTTTGCACAAATTATTTTAATTCCAGCCTTCTGGATGCTTCTGAATGCTTGATTTCAGAGCCTTTTTGGCACAGATTACAGTGTGCTGCTTTTTAGGATCCCGGCTGGTTTGTTTTAAAGCCAACTCAACCTAGCAAGGATGCCATGATATACACATCCATGAGGTTCATTAACAACCTAGTAACAGATTCACCACAAGGACCTCTTCCAGGGACTGGCAGAGGCAACCCAGGTGACCGTGCCCTCTCCAGCTAATGAAGGCAAGGGTGGCAGCAGGAAGAGATCGCTGTGCTGCTGGCCAGCGTTAGAGGCTTGCCTTTCAAATCCATGTGCTGGCAGCAGATGAGATGAGAATCTCAGGATGCCTGGGTTCCCTCCCAAACTCTGGAGAGCAGCATGTGCCACCAGCAGCTCTTTTGCTTATTTCCATCTGTGTTCTCTCCAGTCCTACTTTTTCCAGATCCTTGAAAACAAACAGCTCCTTTGCTACCTCCTATGCTCCCTGCCCCACCACTGTCAGGTCAGGGTCTCTCCCCGCCTCTTGCCTTCACTAATTGCATCCTACCTCAAGCCACAGCCATACCCCACCTCTGTCCCACTCCCATTCCTAGTCACCTGACTTGTTCTGCCATCACACATCTTTTCACCTCTGCTCTTTCCCCTGCTCCCTTGTCTTATTTTTTGTCCAACAGCTGCTCCCAGACCCTGAGTCCTTGGTGGTTTAATCCTTCTCTCTATCCTCATTCCTATTCTTTGTTAACTCAGAGAATGAAGATCCCCATCTTCCCTCCTCTGCCCCGGTCACACCATGGTTCCCGCCTCCACCACCTCCTCCCCCAGCTATTCCAGTCCCAGTCACAACAGGTTCTTCAACCAGATTTACCGCTTTCCTCCCACAAGTGGCTTTCACAACCGCTTCTTCTGGCATGCTGCTTCATTGCCAGCATGGTGGTCATCACCTTTATGAGCGAAGCCCCGCTTTGCTGGCATCTCAGTGCACCCTCCCACTGGTAACTGCAGCGACTCGCAGGTGGGTGCTTTAGCAGCTGCAAGAATGTGGAGCATGCTCAGCCGGTGTGGAGTTTCCAGGGATGATTTGGGGATAGCTTTCTGTCCATTAAATGCTAAGAAGCCTTGGCAGATCTGTGTGGCCTGTGATTTTTCAAGGTCATAAATTGTGGTCCGGTTTGGATGGTTTTTGTCAAGACCCATAGAAGCTAGATTTCCAGTTTGTATGGTGTGAGGGAGATGAAGTGTCTCAGACAAAAACCAGACAGACATGCTTGAAATGAGGACAAATGCATTTTTGTTAGCCTTGTTCTTGGAAATGTCCTGAATCACTTT
This sequence comes from Ibycter americanus, assembly GCA_035590275.1. Taxonomy (NCBI): domain Eukaryota; kingdom Metazoa; phylum Chordata; class Aves; order Falconiformes; family Falconidae; genus Ibycter; species Ibycter americanus. Next base: position 3,309,572 of record JAVJGI010000060.1, on the reverse strand, counting down.
CATTTTAAATTTCCAGCACACTCAGCATGAAAATTTTGGTATAATGTTTAAGCTTTAAGAAAATGATAAGCAAGTAAGTCCAAGGTATTTTTATGGGAAATGCTGTGCAGCTTTAATATGCAGGGGATATTATGCACCCCAAGGCGTAGGGATGTTAACTGTTAGGTAGTGCAATCATAAAGCATTTCACTTTCTTTCACTTCTGTTTTGATCATTTCCATTCTCACCAATTATCAAAATCTGCTAATTGCTGCATACTCTGGGCCTCTAACATTTTACTCTTCATTGGAGACCTTTTTGCTGCAGGACAAACTCCTCATTATCTGGAACACCCCCTGAACTTTTGTTTATTTATTCCATGGGTTACTGCAGAGTCTTTAAAATAGTGGTATTGTACTGGGGACTTCAGTCATAGGCAGTGTTAAAGGAGCAGTCTGCTGGAGCAGCTGAATTTGAGCAACATCCTTCACAGCACCGTGTCATGGACTTCTCTTATGCTGATCACTTTGTTTTGCAAAGATGATATTCAGGTTTATTAAATGAATTTATGTTACCCTGGGCTTGGACATGCTTGCCAAGTCGCTGAAAAAATGCCACAAGGTTTGTGTTAAGAGGTGGAAGTCAACATGTGCTTTCCAACAGACACAGACATCACTAGGACAGCTATTGCTGCCTAAATGGCATAAGCACATCGATGCCTTATATCTGTCTTGGCCAGCCCTGCATTTCTTTTATACTCTACAGGTAGGTTGCAAACTTGCAAAAACCAATGAGACAGTGGAAATTTCCCTGTAATGAAAGCATGTCTCTCAACACTTCCAGGCATGTTGCGGCAGAACAAAGCTGTGACCTATTCTTTCATCTGCCACCCTAAGGGTAGGAAGATCTTTAGAAGTCAATGTCTCATTTATGACTGTGCATTAGAACAGCCTCAACGGGTCACAGAGGGAAATTATTTTATAACAATCCTGTAAAAGGAGAGACAAAAATCTCGGTTGCTCAGCTGTTAGCTGCACAGGGCTTGGCACCAGTCTCGAAACCCAATGAATAATGTTTGACACGATATTGTTCCTAGATTTCCAGCTGTACCAGAAGGTAGGTGGCCGGCGCAAACCCTACCTTACCTCCCGCTGCTGCTGCAAGATTGATGCTGTCTGGATCAGGGAGAGGATGGCCCAGTTCTGCAAAATAAATAGGAGCCTGCTGTGTCCAGCGTAGAGGCGTCGTCTCCCCTTGTAGGGCTGCAGCACCCCTGCAGCCCCAGGTCTGATTGTGTAGCAGGGCACTTAGTTTTTCCCAGAGGAAGGCTGCAAGAGGACTTTTTGATTTAAGCACCTTACCAGACGTATCTCATACGCTTGCGGAGTTGTTTCTAATGCTGCCATCATCTAGAAAAATCTTCACTTAGTGGTAGAAACCTCATATGTGCTCCAGCAGATGCTTGGATTGCTGACGGGGAGCAGGGTTCTTGGCTCTTTCTAATCTATGATTGTCAGATTCCAATTATTTTGGACGGTGGGGTGATCCTGAGAAAGTGGGATCTTTCCCCTTTGTGTCGGGACACAAATATATGCATGAACAGGCGCAGAAATATTATTTGACTCACTAAAACCAGCTGTTGTGAGCAAACCATCTGCGTACAGCAACTACTGCTTATTCAACAGCAAAAACATGGGTGGCCACTATCAATAGCGCAGTTTGTTGCCTGAACACTTTCCCCACCTTCCCTGGCCTCTCATTCACTTTTTCCAGAGGCTGTTTGAGATTCTCACTGAGGTCCAAGACTCACTGGCTGAGGAAGTGAACCAGGGCCCAGCTGGGAGCATCAGCTCTTGTTTTCCTGCTCTTCGATGGGTCAACCTGTCTCTCAGGCTTTCCTGGTGAAGCACCCAAAGCCTTTTTTGCAAACATGGAGTGAAGAAGCCTTGATGCATCTCAGGGAGGTGGCTTTGTGTTCACTTGAGTGACAGGCACCAGAGACAAAAGAGACCATGGTTTTTCTCTCTGAGAAAAAACATGATCTCTTCTCTCTCTGAGATGAGCACAACAGTCAGTAGAAGAGACAAGGCTCTTGACTCCTGAGTCTTCTCCTTGAGTAAATTAGACCCACGTCATCCTCAGGTGTTCTTTGTTGCTGGGTTTGTCTGTTTATTTAAGGGCTAGATTCAGATGCCCTCAAGCAGCTGTTGCTGAAGGCAGTGGGGGCTGAGAGCTTTTTTCCATCAGAGGGTGGAATTTACCCCAAAAGGTGTCCTACCGTGGCGCAGCAGGTACCCAGTAATGCTGGGCTTCCAGGAACTGGAGAGCCTGCCTGCCCCGTGGACTGCAGGTGTTAGGAGAACTAGGAAAAAGACCTCGCCATCGGAGAGTTGTGAAGACCAGATTGCAGAAGCAGAAGAGCACTACATGTGGTTTTCATATTGGTATGAAAAAGGCTGTAAGAGTGAGAAAACGAGCCTATATTTGCAAAAGCGTAATCCACCATTGAATTAAAGATTCACCGATCAGAGGAAAGAAGGTCTTTATCCAGCACCTGTATTTGGCAAACTGTCAAAAAAAACCCCACCCAACCAAAACCCAGCTGCTTTCAAACAGGGGCTTGAATTTGCTGTAATCATGTACAGAGTATCCCACTGTTCATGGATCTGCCTAGCACTGCTGTAAATTCAAGGTGCGATTGCATCAGCTGATATTATTCTTGCAGTTCTCTTTGGCTTGAAATACCGCCCGACTCATTTGGGTTAGATACGAGACGTAATTGCCTGGAAACCAGCGCACAACTCCAGAAGGGTGCCCTGTTCATTATATTCACCTTGTCCAATAAAACAGCCATGCCATTCCTGTTTTGGATCACGTCATCAGGACACTGCACAGGGTGTGCCTTCATTTTCCCTTCCTATGGGCCCCTTCAGAGGTACCAGGGGCTTTCTAAGGAACTCGGGTCCTTACGGACTTCCTAAGCCATGGGAAGCCCCAAGAAGCAAAAGCTTTTCAGGGATCCTGCACCTACCAGGCAGAGATGCACCTCTCAGCACTTGCAGGAGGTGTGTTGGGAGAAAACACGGACGGATGGGCCTTACTCTGTGAGTATATTAAAATACTGCTGGTAAACCTGGCAGCCGATGGGTGCTGGGAACGCCACGTCCATTGCAGACTTGCAGAGAAAATGCCAAGCTCCTGCTGACCCACCTGGCCGGCTTCTGATGTCTGAACTAGTTTCTTCTCATGCACTTTTCCAAAGGTGAGTGCGATCCTGTGCTAGCATCGTGCCAAACTCGTCGCAGCCTCCTCTGCAGCTGGAGGCAGGGAGCAGCGTGTACAGCCATCCTCCCATGGCAAGAGCACGACCTGGCAGTGATGAAACCGGGGCTCTCCCTCCGCGCCTCCCTGCAGACTGACAGAGGGGCAGGTAGGAGCTGCTGGGGGGAACTAAAAATAGACTTTTCTCTGAGTAGACCAGGGATTCTGGGCAGAAAGGCCACGCTCTTCATCGGCATGTTAAGACAGTAGGTTAGAGAAGGAAAAGGAAGAACAGCTACTAACTAGAAGACAGCATTGGCATGAGAACAAGTAGATAAAAATAGGCTATGAAAAAATGTGGGCTGCAAATCAGAAACAAGTTTCCTTCTGTGAGTGAGGTTCTGGAATAACCTGCCAAGAAAATTCCTGATGACTCTTAAGATGGACTGTGATGAATTAACAAGAGGGACTTTATGACCCAGTGCTTGTCATAGCTGGGGAACATGACGATGACTAGGAGATCCCTTCTAGCCCCACATTCCTGTTGATATGATAACAGTGGAATCTGTGTAGGGCGCAGTAAATGCTGAATCACTGAGTGCTTTATATAGCTGCCTGGCAGGACAAAGTCCCTCGCACCCATCCTGTCTGCAAGAACCTCCAGGACAGGGGAAAAAAAAAAAAAAGTTAAAAATCCTTATGTAAATGATGGTGCAGCATGAAGCACAAAGCTACGGATGCCCGAGTTAGAAGAAAACCAGCCAAGCTACAGGCTCCTCTACACGGGGAAAAGGTGGCAACATGGGCATGAAAGGAAGAAAAAGCAACCTCACTGTAGACACTGAGGTACGCGCTCCGAGGTGAACGCGCTCCAGCAGCTTCAATACACCACTGTAACATGGGAAAGAAGCTCAGTGCTTGGAACCGTATGGAGGTATCCCATGCACTTGCTCAGGGATCATTTCCACAGGGTGTGATCGTGTAACGTAGCAGAAAGTTCCTGCTATTAACACCAGCTGCTAAAACATCCACAGTTCTCCTGCTACCCCAGGATCCCCAACTCTTTTGATGATGTTTTTTCCTGTCTCCTAGGAGTCCCCCAAGGATGAGATCACTTTCCGCAGCGCAAGGCCAGCAATCAGAATGCAGCTTACACTGATGCCTTACAACTGGGCATCGACAGCTTTGCTGCTCTGGCTCTAAGAGCGGAACCTGGTGTAACGGCAGCCGCCGCAGTTTCAGTAGTACATGGCTAGAGGTAGAGGCCAAGGAGAAGACACCCATGAAAAACTGGATAAGGTAAGAAACAGGTCTGATTTCTGGGCTTGGGAGAGTAAAGCTGCTTAGGAGAGCCCTTCTCCACAGCCCTTGTGGATGTTGGACTTGAGGAAGATTTTTCTGGAGCTTCTTCTGGACCTGTGGAGTTCATGTACTGATGTAGGCGCTCCCTCACCTCCTCAA
>JAVJGI010000060.1:3275164-3304771 GCA_035590275.1 Ibycter americanus | reverse complement strand
GCCAGCAATCAGAATGCAGCTTACACTGATGCCTTACAACTGGGCATCGACAGCTTTGCTGCTCTGGCTCTAAGAGCAGAACCTGGTGTAACGGCAGCTGCCGCAGTTTCAGTAGTACATGGCTAGAGGTAGAGGCCAAGGAGAAGACACCCATGAAAAACTGGGTAAGGTAAGAAACAGGTCTGATTTCTGGGCTTGGGAGAGTAAAGCTGCTTAGGAGAGCACTTCTCCACAGCCCTTGTGGATGTTGGACGTGAGGAAGATTTTTCTGGAGCTTCTTCTGGACCTGTGGAGTTCATGTACTGATGTAGGCGCTCCCTCACCTCCTCAAACCCTGCAGAACAGGCTACTTGGAGACCTAGAGCCTGCTGCTCTCCACTGTGCCACAGGAATGTCCCCATGCAGATGTGGCACCACTGTACAGCCACCGTCTCCACAGGTCGCACAGGCTGGTTGCTCCAGGCCAAGGACACCTGTGGGTTTCCCATTTTGCAGTACTTTCGAATATCCGCTATTTCTAATAACTGCCCTGCTATCAAAGCTCAGAGTGAGAGGTTCCCCACAGATCCCAGTTGCACATCCCCAACGCAAGGCAATGGGGAAACTTCCACGCCAACAGTCAGCACGCTCCTCCCAGAGAGCCTGGCTTAATCCCTCTCTGCTCTAGCTAACAAATCTCTTTTATTTTTTTTCCCCCTTCATTTTTTTTGTTGTTGTTTTTTTTTTAATCCAGGCAGCTGAATCACAATCAAAATCAGTTTTGTTATTTCCTAAGCAGTCGCAAGCTGACAGGGTAACAGAGGCAGCCCCAGCGATGGCAGGTGGCTGTGGCACCAGAGCTTCCAGGCTTCCTGCCTTCCTGGCTCTTGCCAAGCCCCAGCGAGCAGGGACACGGAGACATCTCACACCGGCTGGGACGTGACCCTTCCGAAACAGCCGTCAGCAAGGAAAGGACACAGAGGTGTCAGTGCATCGCTGGGGTGGGGGGAGCGGGCAGGGGCTGCAGAGCTTCGCAGCATCCGTAAACGGTCCCGTGGGCAGGGAAAGGCTCCGCTCTGTGGAGCATCTCCTGTTGCACTGTGCATAGCAGGGCTCGGGGGTGCTGGCTGAGGTGGACCCCTCCTCTCTTCCCATGGTCTGCAGCCAGCGCAGGAGTCATGGAGCTGGAGCCTGCAGAGGTGCACAGCAAGCAAGGGAAGGACAGCTTAGAAACATGACTTGGGAAGCTCAATGTGTTCAAAGGACCTCATCAGTGTTAACTGATGTTGCTGCCCTGTGTGTCATTGGAAGAGGTGACCTCTGCTGGCAGATGTTGCTTGGATGGGGACAGGGTGCTGGGATAAGGCGTATAGGATGGCCAAGGGCTGCTCTGTAGCTTCTGGGTAGCAGCGGTTTCTCACACACCCCGAAGTACCATGAGCACATCTGTAAGGACGGCGAGTCCAGCGCTCACCTGGGAGCAGGCAGGCAACCTCCTTCCAGTCACTTCCCTTTCATTTCGGTCTCTTGAAGGTGAAAGTTTCTGCCTAGAACTGCAAAGAGGCACAGCCTTTCCTAAGGGGAACAGATTTAGATAGCAGATACATCGGAGAAGGAATTGCTCACGTGGGATATGGATACTACAGCCCCCCCCACCACGTGAGAGAGGGCTCACTTTAGGCTATATCCATCATCAGTGGCAAGAAAGAGAGTCATAGTTATAAATCAGGGCACTCATGGTCCTGCTGCCATAAGCTGCCTTCCCAGCTCTCACAGTCTTCCTCTCTGCCTTCCAACGTGTGCAGCTGCCCCTACAGCTGCTCAGAAATCTCGGATTCAGGGCAAAGCTCTAATTAAGGTGCTTTGAATGGCTTAATGGGGAGAGACAGGATTCTCCAAAGACCGTACAAAGAGCCACGGGGGAACCAAATGCTGAATTCGGTGCCTAAGCCAGGTGCCCCATTAAGCAGCATGAAGGCTCTTCTGTGTGCCTGTGCCATGCCCGAAGCAAAGATCCCGTAACACCGATGGCAATGAAAGGCAGCCCACCGTCTGGCTCTGTCCTTTCTTCTCGTGCAGGCAGCCCCATCCATCACATGGTGCTTTGACTCTTGCCCAGCTGAATCAAATGCATATTCCTTGGAAGTTACAGGGGAGGCCAGGACTGGGAGTCATCAAAAGCACCGAGTTTTTATGTGTGCACACGCACACACACATGTGAAGTGCATCAGCCTTCTGTGCATGTGTAGAACGCAGAATCACTGAATCATTTAGGCTGGAAAAGACCTTTAAGATCATCGAGTCCAACCATTAACTCAGCACTGCCAAGCCCACCACTAAACCATGTCCCCAAGTGCCACATTTACCCATCTTTTAAATACCTCCAGGGATGGTGACCCAACCACCTCCCTGGGCAGCCTGTTCCAAGGCTTCACAACCCTTCTGGTGAAGAAATTTTTCCTAATATCCAATCTAAACCTCTCCTGGCACAACTTGAGGCCGTTTCCTCTTGTCCTATCGCTTGTTACTTGGGACAAGAGACCAACACTTACCTTGCCACAACCTCCTTTCAGGTAGTTGTAGAGAGCGGTAAGGTCTCCCCTCAGCCTCCTTTTCCCCAGGGTAAACACCCCCAGCTCCCTCAGCTGCACCTCATAGCACTTGTGCTCCAGACCCTTCCCCAGTTCTGTTGCCCATCTCTGGACACATTCCAGCACCTCTACGTCCATCTGGTAGTCAGGGGCCCAAAACTGGACATAGGATTTGAGGGGCAGCCTCACCAGGGCTGAGTACAGGGGGACGATCACTGCCCTTGTCCTGCTGGCCACACTGTTTCTTCTACAAGCCAGGATGCTGTTGGCCTTAGTAGGTGCCATCACATGATGTGCAGCTTTCAGTTGGTGGCTGCTGGTCACCAGACAGAAAAGCAACTGCCCTAAATTCCAATGATGAGTTTCCAAACAAGCCATAGGTTCAAAGTCCTCTGGAGGGTTTCTCTGCATTCGCTAGTGGATTTTAAGTTAATTTTTATATCAGCTGCTTCCAGGTGGCTTCATGGTTGATCATTCCCTATGACGGTGCTGCAGTATTTCCTAGCCCTGAAGTGCTACTCTCAACATGCTTGGGGGTGGGGAGAAGTCAGCCCCAATTTGGAAAAGTCGTTTTGCCCCATATTTAATAGCGTCCCTAGAGCATCCCCAGCCACCACCCGTTTTCCCAGCGTGGGGATGCCGTGGGATGCGCTGCGTGGGGCACTTGAGGTTTGCTGGCACACCCGATGTGGCAGCAGCAGCCCCTGCTGCGAGCACTGCAAAACTGCAGGCAGCTTTTCCCCAGCCTTGGCTTGGAGGAGGCGATGGGGAAAGGGCCTCCCCAAACCCCAGCTGCAGCAGGACCACCCCCCACCACCACCCCCAGCTCCCCCAGCCTCACCCCGGGAGAGGGCAGCGGGAGGTCCCTGCCTGCTGCTGCGCAGCCCAGGGGTCCCCATGCCAGCATCCTGGCTCCCCACGCCGTGGAGCCGCACACGCTTCGGCCTGTTGAATGAAGTGATGGTTATAGATAAAACACCAGTTATAAATAAAACACCGGTCGCTGCACGCTTGCAGGGTGCTCCTGCTGCCCTGGGGTAGGTGGTATGGCACTTTCTGGCTCTACATGAGCTCTCTGCGGTTTCAGCATGGCACAGGGTGGAATCAGATGATCAAAAAATCTGCTTTTTGGGGGTGCCCGAGAAAGTGTTGTGGAAGGGCACGTTGTGGCATGCCTTTCTAACCCCACCCCTGCCCTGCTCCTACCCACCTCTGGCTGGTTCAGCATCCCTCTGCGCCAGCAAGGGCTGCGCTGGCAGCCTTTCCCCTCCGCTGGGACCGCAGGAGGCTTTCCACACTGGCACCCTGCCTGGGTTTCTCTGTCCCCAGCCCCTGCTGCGGATTTGCCCTGCAGATGTAGGGGACCCCCAGCCAATGCATTTCACCCAGGCCACAGCCCAAAGTGCTCAGACAGCTGTGAAAAAAAAAATAAACAGGTTTCTGTTATCAAAAGATGACCAAAAAAGAAAAAAATTGGGATTACCCTCTTGGGGTGTTTCCATTTTAGAAGCGAGGAGGGGCTATGGGAATATTGTTCCCCATAAGATTATTGGGTTTGGTGATTTGCCCTAGAAATTCAGCAAACCTGGAAAACCGCAGAGGCGGAGGGAGGGGGAAAGATGACAGTGGTGAAGGGACGCAGCAGCGAGGGCACACAATCATACAGGATAACGGAGAGGGCAGATCTAACGTGCATCGTTCAAAACCGGGTTTGGGATTCCTCTGTTACTTGCCCTTTCAACAAAACCTTTCTCCAGAGGGTTTTTTTATGCACTGCATGTCAGGTCTCAGCATCCCAAACTTCTCCTGTAGAGGTAACGATACGGTGAAATGCCTTCACAAGTATCCCCCAAAAAGCAGGCACACCGGCTTTACTGTTCTTGATATTTCTAAGATAAAAATTAATCAGATCACGTTAATTTAAACAAACCTCATTCCAGACTACATCATCCATACAAAGACATACAGAAGGGCGCAGGCCCCAGAAACACAAGGCAAAAAAAGAAAAGAAAAACCTTTTCAGATCCTCTTTTCTGATCCTTGCCTTTCCATTCAGCTCCGACCTGTCTCACCTACGACCGTGCAACTGAATGACACAAAACGCAAAGACACCTCCAGGGATGTCACCTTTGGACTCCATTTTCTCACTCAGATGCTACCAGAAATAAAAAATACAACTCTCCCCAAAAGTGTCCTGCATATATTCCATGGCCAGGTCCTTGCTTTGCTGGGGAGCAGCATCCCAGGCAGCCTGGAGCGGCTTCTGGTGTCCAGCTGCCTCCCATCTCCAGCTGGTGTGGTGCTGGTGGGAGGCTGTGCACCAGCAGCCGCGGGGACGGAGTCCTCTGCCCGCCTGCCTGCTGCGGGCAAGAAACCACGCGTGTTTCTGAGACATGGTGCTGCTCCCCGCCGCTGTGAAGCACCCAGCTCTCCCAGGGAAAGCCCTCCAAGATGATGAACTTGGGGTTCTCGCAGGTCTTTCCGCTGCCGGCACCGGGATGGGCACCCATGCTGGGTATCTGTGGGATGCAGGCAGCTGCCTGGGGTAGCCAGGACAAAACCATTGCCACCTCCCTGAGCACTGCCAGGCACCTCTCAGCCAAGCGCAGTCTGCAGTCACCGCCGACCAGGCTGGCGCGGATGCTGCAAAGAGCGGGGCGAGGTTTATTGCTGCCCCCCAGATGCCGGAAGATGCACCCCTGAGGGATGCGTGGCTCGAGCATCGCTGAAAACGCGCCGTGTTTCAGGGCTGGGAGAGCACTTGCCTTTGGGGCAGGGGTGCTCCCAGTCACACAAAAGTGGGTTTCAGATCTTCTTTGAAGTTCACCACGGGCTGGGGTCCACCATGGTGCTCTGTCCGGTGGCCCATGCAGCCGCTGGGCTCTGTGTCTGTGTCCGTGCTACTGCTGCCCAGGGAGCTGCGTGGGCTCTGGAAGCAAACCTCGCAGCAGGGCCGGTGGCAGCCGTGAAACATCTCCTCAGAGCTGCTGCTGCTGGAGTCAGAGTCCGGGTAATAGTAAAGCGAGTGCAGGGAGGGCTCTGCGGGTCCCCTCAGGGTGCCCTGCCGCTGCTGGTCCCGCGGGATGGATGGCGAAGCACCCTGGGACTCCCGCCATCCTGGCCATCCCTCTGGCTGGAGGCAGACCTCCCCAGGGATGGCTGGAGGTGACGGTGCTGGTGGGTGAAGGGGTCCTCTGCCAGCCACGTCCCCTTCCCTCCCCAGGGAGATACGTGCCGGCTCCCCATGGCTCCGGCCGCCTGCCGCCTCCACCCCACGGCTGGCACGGGGGGATATGTGTCCAGGGAAGCGGGTGGAAGCGGGGGGCAGCAGAATCCGCCGCCGCCGCCGTGCCAGGTAGGGGCTGAGGGGCATGTGGCTGCCCGGGTAGCCCTCCTGGGCAACCCACGCTCCTCCCTGCTCACCTGGGGGGCTCTGGCTCTCACGTCGGGGTCTCCCAGGTAGGGCTGGGCTGTAGGTTTTGCCATCCAGGCTCAGCTCTTGTAAGATTTCCCGCAGCTTCTCGCTGCTGACGTAGCTGACTTTGGGGGATGGCTCCCAGGCCACGCCAGCTGAGATGTCCTGGCCCGGCAGCTGCTCCGGAGGCTGCCCCTGCCCTGCAGGTGTCCGGCACTCCTGGACATCTTTCAGGCCACGTTCGATGCCATCCCCCATGTCAAAAAGCAACACCCGAGAGCAAACAGCCTCCTGTCTCACATCTTTCCGCAGGTCCTGAGCATCGCTGCAAAGAGGCGGTGTACCCAGCCAGCAGGGAGGCTGCCACGCATCCTGCTCCGGATCTGGGGGGCAGCCGTCCCCCGGCACATCCCCGTGCCACCCCGAGCTCCGGGTGCAGGGAGCCGGCGGCAGCGCATGGGGATCACAGCCGCTCTCCGCAGACATCAGCCTCATCAGCTTCTCCTTGGCGCTGCTCACTTGCTCCTGCAGGCTTTCGATCACGGCATTTTTCTGCATCAAACAAACAGGCCTGTCAAGCGCGGGGCGGGCGGAGGGTACGAAAACGCCGCCGATTTGGAAGCAAGCGCTGCCAGAAAACGAATCGCCCCTCTTTGCACGGAGCGGTGCTCCCAGGCAGTGCGGCGGCAGGTCTGCAAGAGCCGCGCTGGCAGAATGTGTGACCCGTCCTCCCCTGCAGCCCCAGATGCGGGCGTGGGAAGGGGGGTACGGGGGCAGGCAGCTCTCCCCGCTGGGGTGCTCCCACCCAGGCAGCGCAGGCAAGGGAGCAGCGGGTGGGGGGCTTTCCTGAGATGGAGCATCTCCCCTCTAAATTAACTGCGTTTGACTGAGCTGTGGGAACCAGGCTCTCCTGCTCTTCTCCCAACACGTTGTGGTTTTTTTTTTGAACCCTCCAGATTATGCCTAAATTTTGCTGCCCTGGGGTGCGGAGTGATGTGACAAAACAAAGCAGCAATTTCCCTGAGGAGGGAAGAAGCCGGAGGGGGAGTGCCAGTGCAGACCGGGGTGTAAGGAAGGGCTTCCCACCCTGCAAAGCCTCCAGCCCACAAAAGGGAAGGGGAGAAGCCGAGGGGGGCCAGCAGAGCCCCGTACCTCGGTGAGCAGCCGCTTCATGGAGTTTTTCTCCCCTATCAGCTGGTAGAGCTGCTCCTCGCTGTACACCGAGCGGCAGCTCCTGCTCGGGCTGGTGAAATATTTTGCCATGTGGCTCATGGTTTGGCTTTCTTCTTCAAAGGCTTTCCACTGCTTCAGCTGGGGAGTAGAAGAGGGCGTTATCCAGGCGGCACACACAGCCCCTGCCGACGCGGCGGGAGGCAGGCGCAGCTCCAGCGCCAAGGAGACAAAAGGATGGAGAAGGGGAGACAAAGGCAGGGTGTGACCGAGGAGCAGAGATGGGTGGCGTGGCGGAGAGATGGCGAGGGGCTGCAGTGTCACTTGGAGCCTCCCACCCATCTGCGCCCTACCCTGCCCCTGGCTCCAGCTTTTAACACAGAGAGGGTGGGTGTCCGCCCACGCTGCAACCTCTAACGCGCTGTAAAAGCCCCCTCCCCTCTTCTCCCCCCTCCCTGACTCCGTGACAGACAAAGGCAGTGTCACGCATGCCTCCTTATCCCCGGATCGCCGGCGACAAGCTGAAAACCAGCAACGCTTAGCATCCGTTTTCTCATCTAGTGTCTGCGTGGAAGCCTTGCACAGCCCAGCTCCAGCTGCTTATCGATCTCGGATGAGCAATAGAAGAGCAAGCCCATTAGGAAAAACAAGCTGATGAATTAAAAGATCCAAGTTAAATGAAATGTTCAGGGCCCCCAGGCTGCCTCAGAAAAATGGCACAGGCAGAGTGCAAGTACAGCTCATCAGCTCTTTTGCCCTCGCTCCGAGAGACCTTGCGCTTGGCAGAGCATCGCCAGGCGGCTTGGTGCTTGTCAGAGGAGGTTTGGATCCTGCTCCCAAGGGCTGCTCATCTAGTGGGCTGGGACTCCGCAGTTACACCGCATCCACTGAGGTAGGAGGGGACCTCTGGAAATCATCTAGTCCAACCACTCTGCCCAAGTAAGGTCAGCTGGAGCAGGCTGCCCAGGATGGTGTCCAGCTGGGTCTTGAGTATCTCCAAGGATGGAGACTCCACAACCTCTCTGGGCAGCCTGTTCCAGCTCTTTACAACTTTCACAGAGAAAAAAAAACATTCCTTTTTCTGATGTTTAAATAGAATTTCCTGTGTTTCAGTTTGTGCCCATTGTCCCCATCCTGTCAGTGGACACCAAGAAGAGCCCGGCTCCCCCTTCCCTTCTCCACCCCCACCAGTATTTACACACATCGCTGAGATCTCCCGAACCCTCTCCTGCACAGATGTGCTCTTTCTTCAGCTTCACCTCTTCCTCCATTTCTCACCTCGCTTCCTTGAGCCCACACATCCCTCCACACACTAATCTGAGTAAACAACTGTTTCCTCTCCCTGTAACAATGGGAGTATTTTTCCCACTAACGTCGTGGCCAGGCACACCAGGCTGCTGCTGGAGGGCACGGGAAGCAGAAGAGCCTCGCCTCGCCACAAAAGGCTTCCTTCAAACATCTCTGCGTCCTCCTCCTCACTTGCAACAAAGCCCAGCTTCCTTCTCCAACAGCAGAGAGGAGGACAGCCTCCCTTGGGGACCACCAGCAGCCACGAGGCCACCTGGATGGCCAGAGCCTGGCTCCATCCCTCCCAGGGGCGGAAGCCCTTGACGGGAGCAGATGTGTGGGCTCTGAGGAGAGGACAACCGCATGAAGGACCGGTCCCAGCACCCACAAGGAGGAGGAGGAGGAGGGCAGCACCCGCCTCGCCTCCACGCGTGCCCTCTGGGTGGCTGCTACCCGTGGCACGCTCTTTGCAGGAGGGCTTCGGAGCCCTGCAACGTGCCTGCTGTCCTTGGAGACTCAGGGGACTCGCTTGGGGACGCACAGCCACCAAGGGCTTGGAGGATGAGCTGTGCAGGTGAGCCCAAACATTTGGGGAAAGAAGCAGGAAAAAAAGTGCTTTGGCCCACGCGGCTGCTGTTGTTAAACTCTGAAAATGTGCCCGTCTCCAGCCAGGTGGTGGGACAGGGGTGGCAGCGTACCTGCGGGACAAAGATGAAGCAGTTGATCGTGGTTGTACACACGAAGATGCCTCCAGAAGTGAAACCAAAGAGCAAGTTGTGCCAAGCGCGGAAGAAACGGTGAACTAAGCAGACAGTGCCGGCAGCCAGGAAAACGAGGTTGACCCCGACAATGAGCGTCAAGGACTGGTTGACTGGCGGGGAGCTGACGTTGTCGGTCAGACCAGCCAAGTAGGTCCCATACAGCAGGAGGATACTCTGGAAGCAGAAAAAAGAGGTTTCCAGAGTGTGGAAAATTACAGCCTGACGGTGTCAACCCCCACCTCGTACCGAGCCCGGTGAGCTCAGATACACTCAGCGCAATCCTAATTAATGCTCTTTGATCTATAATGCAGACCTTCAGCGTGCGGCAGTGATGCCGCAGCGAACGCCCGGCACGCTGCTGCTGCAGGTCACAAGTGGGGCTGGGGAGGGAGGGCAGGAGCGGAGGCGCTGGCTGGCCCCGGGGGTCCCAAGCGAGGGGCGTGGGGGGCTGAGGGCTGGGTTGGCAGGCGATGCCACAGAGCAGGGCACGGCCGGGAGAGGCAGTGAAGAAGGGAAAACCTCCCCTTGGGCAGCACGGAGCAGGAGCAGCAAAGATGGGACAGAGGAGAGATGGAGGTCCCTGCGGAGACGTGGTGGTGGGGTGCCATCAAGGAGCAACAACGCACCTCGGACGGAGATTCAGCAGGACATTCAGAAGGAAAAAGCAAGGCAGAAGAAGCGGAGGTTTAGACTGGTGGGAAGAGGAAGTATTTGATGCATTTTTAAATGGAAATGCAGGAAAATCCTGGGTGCAATCCTTCTCCCTTCCCTTTGCCATTTTGTGCTTGGCTAGCAGTGGGGCTGGAGAAGTGCTCCATACCTGGAGGCCCTTGCTCTGCCGGAGCACATCGCTTGTTTCAGAGCAGGCTCCCTCACCGTGCTGCCCCTCAAGAATCCCATGTGAGCATCTTTCCCACATGCTCAGGACTAAACTACCTGGCAGGCCAAATCCCCCCTTCCCCAGGGCACACTGGCAGGAAACACCAAGTATTTATACATACTGTATTTATATATATATATATATATACCGTATTTATATGCATCTGCAGCACAGGGCATGGTCTGCCTTTAGGTTCATTTGGAAATACCATCTAACAAAACCCCTGCCCCTGCAAGGACCCAGAATACATGGGACATGACTCCTACATTACTCCTGTGCTACCCAGTAAATGCAACCGTTGGCCTTTTACTGAGGGACATTAAATTGTTATTTGGGCATCAAGAAGTGCTTTGTGACCTGTGATGCAGATGCTATGCAGACCCTTCTGGACGCCTGCAGGCTGTGGGTGCTTGATGACCGCGAGAGTCATTGCCAGGGTTAGGGTCTGGAGGGACACTTTAAAGGCAAGAGAGGTTCACATCCACCGTCTTTGGGGAGACTCACAACTTCAGAGCACCAGGAATTCTCAAGGTGGGTTGGAACAGCGAGACCGGCCTCACTGGGAACTAGGCTGATGCCTTACCCTGCTTCGTAGGATCCGCACTGGATCGTAACCACCTTTGCCACGGGGCACCTCCAAAGACATGGCCCAAAGGCAAGCCAACACCTGATCGCTGAGCAAGACACCAGCACCCAAGTCCCATCTGAAATTCATATAGTCTCTGTGGGACACAGACAACAGCACTGCCAGCTGGTAAAGCGGGACTCTCAGGAAGCGCAGGACTATGTTACTGTTTTAATCTCGAGCAGAGGGCTTTGCTCCTAATTCCACGCATGTCCTTGGCAAGTCATTTCTGTTCATTGCTCTGTGCCAGTAAAAGCAGGGTAATACACTGAGTGGCTTCACAACGGGCTGAGCACACTAATGCCATGGAAGCTAAGAAGTGCCACGTACATGCAGAGATAGAGCCTACTCTCACATTAGCATAAATCCAGATTAACTCCAGAGAAACCACTAAAGAAGTACCTCCATGACTCCCCGCAGGTAGACAGGATCAGGGTCAGCTTCAACACGACGCTAACAGAGGGACCTGGGATTGGTAGTGGGGGTGTTTTACTCCAAAAAGCAGGTTTTAGGAACTGCATAGGAACTGCACAGGAAAAGCATTACCTGTCTAAACCCTACAACAAACTGCGGACAAAATCAGAGGTGGAGACACAGCACTGAATGCCCGCAATCCCCAGCACCAAAGGACTTTTAAGGACAGACTAATGTCTTTAAAATGAAATGTAGGGGGGAGACGGACTCGGCCATGTCGTGGGGTCTCCTTCTGCTCTTTTTCCTACGGTTTTGGGTAGGTGGTCAATGAGTATAATGTTACAGTGAGTCAGAAAGGAGCTGCCTGTACTGCAGGCAGAGATGGAGCCATTCCCAAAGAAAAGCTGTGATCTCACAAGCTTCATCCACATCACCTTTCTGAAACGCGTCCAGCCTCTGCCAACCCAGAGACACATGAGACCACAGATAATTACAGCAATAATTATACCCGCATAGTTACATCAGTATAACTAACTCTTCTGGAATAAGAACGGCCATGTGCAAAGCCACACCAGTGAAAGTGTACCTCAGTGGTATAATTAAGCTGATACACATCCTGTAAAGGTAGGCACCAAGCACTTGTCATCAGCACCTCCTTGATTTGGAGTCAGAGGGCTCGGTGGCTGAGCCACGTAGTGCATCACTGCGGGGGACGGTCATCTGAGGCTTTAAGGAAAAAGCGTGCTTTAGAAAACAGCAAGACAAAAGTTTTAAGAAGGGAGATAGATGGGGGGTTGCAGGGAGAGAACTAGAGCGGCAGCATGTGCACGATGTACGTAAGAGAGATGGTAAGGCAGGGGAAAAGCAGCTAACGGGGCTTCTACAAGGGAATGGAAGAAAACATCAAGATGGGAAGGACTGGAGATGGGAGGGCGTCTGAGATGAACAGGAGTAGCTGGAACCTGCAGTAGGCACGTAGCTTGGGAGGGCAGTGAAACTACGAATGCTGCTACGCACTTCAGGCTGTGAGACCGGGAGGAGGTCAGATACAATGCAGGAATCAACAGAGAGGTTACGTACCTTAAACCCTAAAATGAGAACGAGCCAAAGATCGGAATAAAGAGACGCGCAGGACTGCACCCGGCTCACTGAGCAGGTCATGCCCCTCTCTGTCGCCTAGGAGGCAAGGGGAAGGCAGAAATGAGGGCTGCTGCCCCGGCACGGGATGGGCAGGCAGGTGTAGGCATCTGTGCCCGTCTCCTCTAAATTCCTAAAAGGAAAGGCCAAAGCTGGCCCTGCTAGGGGCAGAGGGTTAAAGCCAGGAAGACTCTGGCGCTCTGCTGCCAACAGGGCTGGTTGAACCTTTCTCTAAAGCACCTGCAGATGCCATGAACCCCTCCCTGTGCCACCCAGGTGACCTGCACAGACCAGGAGATATTGCAGCGGGCCCTCATCTCTATAACAGACCAGACACAAACCCAACCCAGGGAAGGCTTTCTGGCTTGTTTTTCTTTCTTTTTTTTTTTCAAACAGCACCTCCAAACACCTGACCATCCACCAACTTTGTCCACAGAGATCAGACAGGACACGGCGCCGCCCTCCACCGCCCCTCCTCATCCCTTTACCCGCAGCGAGACGCTGAGGCTTCGGAAGCACTGGACTGGATCGGAGAATACCCACGTCAAGAGCAACATCGCGTCCGCCAGCACCAGCGCTGCCACCATTGCCAGCAACTGGAGGTCTTTGATAATCTGCAAACACACAAGCAGAAAGCGTTACCACGGCGGGGCAAATGGACACCGATAACCTCCATCCCCTTGGGTCTGTTTCTGGTTGTTTTTTCCGAGGGACGTGTCCATCCTAATAGTTCCCCCAGAGCGGAGCCCAGTGGCTCAGCTACATCCAAGTCAGCCACAGGATCTCTGTCTCCAGCTCCCAAACTCTTGGATACCGAATCAGGCTTGGGGCCAGGTATAAACCCTCCCTGATGGTGTTGCTAGCCGCTATGACAAAAACCAGCTCTTCCAAAACAAGAGTATTGGTCCTTATGCCCATATCACAAGCAGAGAGAAAAAGGCTGGGGGGGAAAAAAGGTGGTAGGATTAACATTTTGCAGATAACACAGACCCTGGTGCCTCAGGAATGGGAGTCCTTGCTGGTACCCTGTTCCCCTGCAAACCTTCTCACCTCACTTTTCATCATCTGAGACCTGCTTTTTTTTTGCCACTGACAAGTGGCTACTGCAAGATGCAAGTGCACTGTTAAGTGCACAAAGTTATATAGGTGGGTCCCGTTTCCCTCCCAGCTGCCATATCCCCTTCCTCCAGTGCTGCACAGGACCACCCAGCACTCCGTCCCACCCTTCAAGAGGAGATGAGATGCACCTGGGGATGGCCCTGCATCAGATGCCTTTGAGGATACCTGGTTTTATTTTCATCCTGCAAAAACAATCAATCCAGACCCGGACACAAACACTGGCGTGTAGTGTAATGAAGGCACGTGGCTGATGTAAAATGAGAACCAGACCTTTCGTGGTGATGGGGTGGGACTCCACCGGGGACAGGCAGCCTGGCAGGGCACCCACTTGCCTGTGGAGTGGAAAAGCTCCTGCCTCATTGCGCAGGAATAAATGAGGAGCCCATGCCCAGCCAGGTGTGAAACCAGACCTGTGACTGCGGCACCCATCCTTGTCACACACCGGCTTCATCTGATACCCTGCACCGGTTTGGGACTTGCTGGTGTTCGCCCCCCTTGGGGTGTGTGCCCCCCACCCCAGGTGCTGTGTACTCACCACCCGCTTGTCCGGCACCCGCTGGGTGAACACCTTGTAGAGCCGCCAGCTTTTCCCCAGGATGGGGCCAAACACCAGGGAGGTCCCCACGCACAGCAGGCAGAGCCGCACCTGCCGGGGGGGGCACAGCGAGGGGGCTGAAGGGGACCCCATGGGGCTGGCGGGGACACCCCGCACCCTCCCACCCAGGGATGCAATAGACAGAGGTGGGGATGTGCCTGCGGGCGTCTGGAGGGTCATATCGGATACTAGAAAGCTGACCACAGGGTGAAGTAAATTGAAAGGTGCGTGTTCCTCGGCAGGCACGCCTGCTGCCTGGCTTCCCCCCACCACCCCGAGAAGCTCTCGTCAGAGGAACAGGCAGGGAGAGCCAGGCAGCTTGTGAGCAGCAGGGGCACGGAGGGTCCCAGCATCAATAAATCACTGGCAGGCACCTCCGTTAATTATCCTCAGGCCGGCAGCTGAGCAGGACGGCCGGTGTGCTCCCTCCCATGTCCCACCTTCCCACCTGGGTGCATGCCCAGTCCCCCATCCAGCAGGGTGGCTCCCCCACGTCAGGACACAGGGGTTCATCACGCAGGTCAGCGTTTTGACAACAACCTCCTTTGCAGCTAAAAAACCCGCCCGCAACCTCGCGGCACCTGTGCCACGTCGGGCGGTGGCTGTGCGGAGGATCCCACCTCCACTCAGGCTCCCCTCGCCCTACTGCGCTTTCAGAAGCCCAGCAGCCTGCCTGCCTGTGGGAGCTGCCCTCCCCCCTGGGGACCTGCCTGGCACCCCCCCGGTGCGGCTGTGGTTTGCACAGGCAGCAAAGGATGCTCAGGTGGGAAGCATCTGGTTGCGTTTTGCATCCCTAGAAACCACAGCCTGGCCGAATGCGCCCAGCAGCGAGGTGGTGACAGGCTGCAGCTCAGAGAGAGCACGTACAAACACGCGTGTGCATGTGTGAAGGCACCCAACCCAGCAAACCTCCCGCTCACCTGAATAAGCTTTTCCACCGAGTCTCCGGATGGCAGGCTCTGCTCCTGAATCCCAAAGAGGTAAGCGCTAGTGTAAGTCAAGCCGCTGCCCAGCAGGGTCACAACGTTCAGATTGGGGCTGGACATCTTTACGATCCTCCAGGAAACAAAGCAGGGAAGGCGGTGACAGTTACTGAGCATCATGACCTGGCAGCACTGCGGCAAGGTCCCCTTACAGGGCTGATGATGGCCATAAGGGATGCTGACACGCTGCCCTCACAGCTCCTCCAAAAGCTCAGCCGTTGCTCCGTGGTGTATAGCAAATCCTCTCCACAGTGCATACCCCATCCTCTACCCTGTGTTGCCGGAGTGCTTCACTATCCATAAAGCATTCGTTCTGCCCTACCCTGACGCTCCTGTGGGACAGCAAGATCCCTTCTCCCCAAAACGGATGGGTACCAGGCTTGCCCCATGGCACCTCTACCCCCCACACGGAGCCGCGGCACGGAAAAGCATCCTCGAGGCAGGTTCAGCCAACACCTTCACGGACAAAACGGTGGGAAACCAGGGGCTTCCAGCAGCAAAGCAGACAGGGTCACCGCGGCCAGGTCTCTCTGCTACCAGCGCCCGTGCCAGGCGTGCGAAGCCGTGTGGCGGTGCCAGCACGTGCCGCAGCCACGTGCCCCGCAGCGGCACAGAGCCGGGCAGCGATGCCCCCCGGCCGCACAGCTGGCACGCAGCACAGCGCCCAGCTCAGCCCCCCAGCTCCAAGGCCAACATCTTCCTCCACTGTCCTCTGCTGTAAATGGGGCAGAAGTGGAAAACCTCACCAAGGCAGCCCAGGGCGACTGTCCCAGCAGTCAGCTTTGGGTACAGCAGCTACAAATGCCTCCAGGAAAAGGCTCTTCCCACTGCTCCTGCCTTTGAGGAGACACCTCCACCCTCAGCACAGTCTCAACTTCAGGAAGCTGCCAGCAACGTTCAGCTTACAGCTTCCCCTCTGTAATTTCACCCCATCGCTCATCATCCTGTAACTGTACTCAAGGAGGGGAGAACCGACCCACCGATCTCTCCCGACCTCTCACCCTTCTCCAGCAAGCCCATCAAGCGAAAGCTGTAGCTCCTGCGGTGCCCCCGCGTAGCTCCGTCCCTTCGATCTGCTGCAAAGTCGTTGCATTTCTCTACCCTTGAGCTCCTTCCTGGCTTGCTGCCTCACAGACGCAGAACCTGGGGTTCAACCTGGCTCTCTCCCTCCCTGCCTTCCTTGCCCTGCCTCAGCCCCTGCAGAAAGATATTCATCAGCTCGTCCTCTCCGCTGCCCTCTGAAAAAGGTCTCCTTTCCCCTCCCGGGTTCAGCAGGCAGACCGATACCTTATCTCCTGCAGCGCAAATAAGTAACGCATATTCATTACAGCTTGCTCTGAGAATGTCTTCAGGGGCCTAAATAAGATGGTAATCAATTAAGGTGACCACCAAACTCTCTGCTACAGTCAACCCGAGTACTGCAGGTCACGCAGCTTCTGCAGCGCAGCAGGCACAAGGCTCACTGTAAACCCTTACAAGCAGCACCCTCCTGGCTGCACGGTGGCTGTAAGAACCATGAAGTTTCTTAACACAACCAGAGCACTGAAAGAGCAGCAGCCACCCGGGCTGCGCACAGATGCACGTCTCTGTGCAAAACAACAGCACACGGAGCACAGGGGCTTCACCGGGTGAAGCTTGGGAAGGGGATGCATCTCTGGGAGGGGAAGCAGCTGAGAGACCACGGGACCGCTGAAGCTGAGCAGCAGGTGGCAAAGAGCCAGGTGAGGCAGCCAGAATTGCTGAGGAAGGCTAAGCGCTGGCTGAAACAGTTTGAGCTACGAGGAATCGCTGAGCCTTCTGCTTGATTTATGCTGCATTCAGGGGAGCTGGACTTTTCACATCCTTTGTGCAGACTGAGCAGCACCGAGGGAAGCCGGCACGTCACCGCCAGCTTCTCTCACCCATGGAGATGGTGTTCGCCAGCAACACAGACAACCACCAGGAACGGTTAGCAGTACCTTAAAACGGTGAGTGTCCCAACAGCAGGAAGGATATGTGTGCACTGTGGAGAGCGTGACGGCTTTGCTCTTGGAGCTATGCTGCTCAGAGTGATGCTCTGTGGAGCGGAGACCAGCTCTCTTCCTGCTCGCTCCTGTTTATGGTTTTATTGAATAGCACCTTGGGGATGAGACCACGCACTGCTGCCTGTGCCACGCCGGAGGGCATCCCGTGCTCTGTCCTGTCCACAGCTCCCAGCCTTGGGGAGGAGGGAGCAGTCCCAGCAGGACTGTCTCCACCAGCGATCAACGCTGGGTGTGATGGAGAAAGCTGCAATATCCCTGGCATTGCCCTTGCTTGCCCTGTGCTGCTCCAGCAGGCAGGTACCCCCCTGACCTTCAGCTGGCCATCAGCTCAGAACCTGGTCCTGAAGGAGCCTGACCCCACTGCTCCAGCTCAGGGGAGCTCTCACGGCAGAGGAGGGAAGCCCTTACCTGTTTTTCCTGAAGCGAATTGTGAAGACAAGAAAGAAGAGCGCTAGCAGGACTCCTCCAGTCAGGAACGTCCACACAACTCCCAGGAGAGCAACAGAGAAGGACGGGGAGCTCTTCCCACTGCGGTCAGAAGATGTCTGCGGGAGGCAAAAGGGGTGAGGAGGAAGAGGGCATTGCTGGGGCTCCCACCGAAGGGGGTCCCTACTCCGGCACCATCACTCCCACGGGTGCTCCGGCTCACATCTCCCAAACCCTCCTCATGAGCAGACGCTCCAGCACCAGACCAAGCGTAGAAAGGGACACGCACCCTGCCACTTGCTGAGCACACAGGAGGAGAGGGCAGCCAAGGAGCCCTCTTCTTATGGCCGAGTAGCCAAATATATAACGAACCCACACAAGTGACTCTCAAACTTCAGGCAGTCCTGGTTGTGGGAGAGGGGAAAACAGGTGACGGTTCCCCGCTGTCCTCTGGAAAGAAAGTTCTGGAGAAAGACCTCATGGTACCCCAGCTTGCAGCACGTGTCTTTGGAAGGCTGGGTAGGGCATCCTTGGCTCCCACCCTTACCCCTCCACGTAGCAGATACCGAACCAGCCGGCTGACGTGACCGGGAGCCAGCGGCAGAGCTGCCAGTCGGTGCAGAAAACACAGAGAAGGGAGTGGGACAGCGTTTTTCAGATGCGTTACGCAGTGACACATCGAGCTGGGCTCCACCCGTCTCCCAGCTGGCTGGAAACCAACCTGGTCCTAGGGAGACATCAGCTGAGAAGTGGCTTTTGAGGGACACTCCCAAAGCGGGTATGATGGAGGCACCTCTCCCCTTGCACACAAGTGACCTTACGGTTTTAAATCTCCGTTTAAAAATATTTTCTGCTATCTCCCCGTTAACATAGGATGGATAAAATGGTCCTACATGAAATAAGAAACCTATTTCCTCGGTGGATGGAAAACACCCCAGCATTTTTAACAGGGTGTGCATGCGTGGGTTTGTTCACACGTACTATGTGTGCATGTTACTGACTTTTTTTTTTTTCCCCTCTTTAAAAAAAGCATTACTTTTACTTAACTGCTAGCACATCCCCTTAAGGGGAAGGACAGGGACTGAGCTGGGACCACACACCTCACTAACTTCTCTGATGCCAAGGCCTTTCTCAGGTATTCCAGTTCACCTGCACGCAATATCTACAGCAGAAGAGGATTTTTTCCGACAGCTGTCACTGCTCCCAACTCCCAATTCTTCCTTCAGAGTCTGAGCCGTTCCTGCTTCCAGCCTGGCTGGAAAAAAATCTGCAGGGAGAAGGCAGGCAGTGGTTTTGAGCCGATGCCTCGTCTCCCTCTTCCCCAGCTGGGCTCCCTCTCCTCTGGGCCAGCAAGAACAAGGCACAGCTTGGAGAATTAAAGCCAACGTGTAATTCTTAAAACAAAAATATGTCACTGCCACGCCAGCACAGCTGATCCGCGGGCTCCTGGCAGCTCACATGCGGCTGCCACGCTGGTCGCAGGGCTGCTGGGTCGGGCAAAGCCCTGGCTGGGAGAGGCAGCCAGCGAGCCGGCACTGCTGCTGCGCTCCGCTGGGATCCAGCCGTGCCCACAGCACGGAGGGATCCCTGGGGAGATACTCATCTCCCTCCTGCAAACTGCTCCCCACCTCCTCTTCCCTCTCCTCATCCCCTGGGGGGTCTTTTGGCTCTCTGGGAAATGAAGACCGCAGCAGAGAGTGGAGATGGGCAGCCAGGTCAGTCCCCCTCCCCTTACACCAGGACTCGCTGTGCAAAACCCCCACCGCTCAGCGCAAAGCAGGGCCATCTTCCCACCTGCCTGGTGGGCTGCTGGGGGCCGGTACGAGGCTGTAACGCCGCCCTAGTTCCGTGTCCTGCCTGGTTGAGCCCGAGGGAAACACCCGGCTTTTACCAGCAAGGTGAGCAGGGCGGACTCAGCATCCCGGGGCTCCCGCACGCTGCTCGCAGCTGCACCCCCCAGCATCACCGCTCCGCCCCAGGCTGCTGCCGCACGCCTTGCTGCACCCTCCTCCCACCATCACCCAGGGATCACAAACACCCCCCCGCAGCCTCCCCCTTTCCTTCCCCAACACCTCCGCCCCGACCCCGACCGCCGTTTCCCTGGGTGTTGATGCTACGTGAAGTTGACGGAGCGCTTCGTTTGCCGCTGAGCGGAGTAAATCCTGGCCCTAGCAGGAGGAATATTAATTGTGAGGCAGCTGCCAGAGCCAGAGAGGCCAAGCAGCTTACGGACTTCTAATTAAAGGCCCATGGTCGTGCAGGACGTGGTGGAGAGCGGAGCGGGCCAAGCCTCGCTGGTCCATCCAGCAGCGTCACACAGAGCCAACTGCAACTCACTGCATCCCGGTGTCATTTCTACCGGCTTAGTGCAGGGGGGAGGATGGGGGGAGAGGTGCCATTTATTATAGATGAAAACTTTTAATTAAATCCTGCTCTATTCATATTTGAAAAGCACTTTGAAGTTCCAGGGAATGGGAAAGGTCAAGGGCAGAGGAGGCCATCCCAGGCCACTCCTAAGCGGCTGTCACACCAGCCGACACACGGGAGGGCTGTCGTGGCGGCTTCCTCACCTTCTGGCTAACTGCTGGGTGTCATCTAGGCAGAGCTTGTCTTGGAGGCCATCCCAGGAGGTGACAGCACGTTGCCTCCGGCTGGACCGGGATTGCTCGGCAGCTGTGCCCCCTCTCCACCCCTCCATCCAAATCCACTTCTGCGGAGCAAACCTCAAGCCCCAGCGCGACCCCCCCGGCTCCGTACGTACCACGGTGACAGTGCAGAGCTCCTGCAGCACCCGCTGCTGCTGCTCCTGGCTGCCAAAACTGGAGCTGCCATCGCAGAGCTCAGAGCAGTTGAATCTCGACTCCATAGCACATCCTCAGCCGTCATCCAGCCGTACTTGTGCCCCTGCCAGAAGGATGAGGGTCAGCTTTCTCCAGCGAGAAGTAGCCTTTGGCATAGACCGTTACCCCCCCAGCCCCAAACAGCAGGGAGTAGGGAAGGGGTCCAGCAGCCCGGGGCTGAGCTTACCCGAACTGATGCGGTGCACATCCAGAGCCAGGACGGGGAGCACCCACCTCCCAGCCTCCCTGGGTGTCCCCTGCAGCGAGGCGACTCAGCGCGGGGTGCGGGTCCCTGCGGAGTACGGCGGCATCCCCAGCCTTCCTACGCCACCCTGCAAACCAACACATGCCACGGTCATGGCAGCCCCCAGCTGCGGAGCTGAAACCAGGTGCTGTGCGGGTCCGGCTGGAGCACAGCACCCCGAGCTCTCCGCAGCTTTCCTCTGCCAATGCATTTTCCCGCATCGGTGAAATTTCGGGATGTACCAGGTCCCCTCCCGGTGCCAGCAGCCGCTGCCGGTTTCCTGGCACGTTCCCTTCTCCCAGCAAAGAACCAGCAAGCGAAGGCAACAACAAACAGCAGCAAGTGTTGCCATCACCTAATGGGACCTACACCCAGGCCTGGGAGAGCAGGGGAGGGAGGCACTTGAATTACACACGTACCCGAGTGTTTTGGCTGACTCGGCCCCAGCGGCAGCCTGGCTAGCTGAGGAGCGGGCTGTTTATTAAAGATTTAAAAGCCTGGCACCGCCGTGCTCCCCGTCCCTCCCGGCGCTCCGGCTGCCAGGTATTGTCCCCGCCTGCTGCTCCCACTCCTCTCGCACCACCTTTGCCTCTGTTCCCTCTCTCGTTTCTCTTTTTGGTGGGGATTTTAATAAGCCTCATTACCATTTTAGACATGAGGTCATACTTATCCTCAAGCATCCTTACTCAATTACCATTGTCACCAGTTTTAATTAGCTTCCAGCGCACGACCATAAGCAAGCCTCCCGTCGTTAGCAGCTGGGGAGGAAGCGCAATAGCTCACTCCCTATCTGCTCCTAACAACAGGTGGGAGGAAAAAAAATTATCCGTATCGTGCTCCTCGGAGCTGCTCCCCAGCTGAGCATCCCCTTCGCTCACACCCTGCGCCTGGCCGGTGCTCCATCCTTCCCTGCCGCTACTCCCGACACTTCGATCCCCTCTCCTCACAAGTCCTTTCTTTAGAAAAATTCCTGTAATTACACGAGCAAAGAATGAGTAAATTAAAACAAAGCGTGGTCACCAGGATCTGGTCTGAAACTTGCTGTTCTTCACAGGGGCTAATCAGGATTGAAATGCCAGAAAAGCTGCAGGCATCATGCTCAGTTCATGTCAACTGATTTTCAGCTTTAGAGAAGTCGCTTACAAGTCCCAGCCCAAAACCATCAGGGTCAGTGGGCCGCTCGTCCAAAATTAGCAAAGTCACCTCTGAAGCAACAACTGCAACTCTCCTGCTGGCAGGACCCCGCCGTACAGGGGGGTCTGGACACCATCCTGCACCAGGACTGCCTGCCCCAGCACACCATCAGCCCCCCGCATCCTACAAACACAGCAGCACCCGTTTGCCAGACTCAGGATTTTACACGACAGAGGTATTTTTGAAGAGCGCTGGTGCAAGCCAGCTCCATCTCTATCTCTAGCTTGTAGCAAACCGTGGTGGTGTTTCCCCCACTGCAGGACCATCCTCTGGAAGCTTCCATGCCCTTCATCACTTAGGCTGAGCCATCGGGCACAGGGTACAGCTGCAGGAGGGATGCAGCTGCTGCAGCGAACGCCAGCTATTGCAGCAACGGTAGGGCAGCGGGGAGGAGGAGACAGGCTCCAGGTGAACAGTTCAGGGATAACACCGGTAAATGAGACGGTGCGTGGAGGGGCCGCGTGCGGTACCCGGGGATGGGGGAAGGAGGAGGGGGGCACTGAACCTCTGATGCCAAGAAGACCTGCAGGTGAGTGCTGCCCAGCCTCCCGAACGGCTCCGCTCCTCCCCGCGCCCCCCCGCTGTGCTTAAGGACAAAGGGGGTCTCCCTACAACCCCTGTAACCTCCTGCCATGGCAGAAGCGGGGGCCCCACCTGCCAGGTGGACCACTACCAAGGCTGGCACGAGGCCAGCAGGCACGACCCTCCCGCGGCTCCCAAATGGCAGATGTTTCCACAAGGAGCATCAGTTCAGCCCCCATCCCCGCAGGAAGCCAGCCCTCGGCAGAGGGCAGGAGCCCCTTGGGGTCTCCCCAGCCCCCACCCCACTACTCGCAAACGGCTCCCGTGCAACATTGATAACAAGCCGAGGCCAATTAGAGCTTATTAGTATGCAACAAAGCAAGCACTAGTGTGGTTGTCGCCAAAAGGCAACAGGCATTTCCAGCCCGGCTCCTTCCTCTTCTGAGAGCTGGTAGGAACACCACGGCCTGGAGAGCATCCGAGGGGGACCAGTGCTGGGGGGGGGGGTCACTGCCCTGAAGGGTGAGGCTGGGCAACGGTTGGAGGGACAGACAGCAACACAGGGAAGAAAACACAGCCTTAAAATGTGAGGGTCTCCTGAGGGCAGAGATTTGCGGGGGCTGGCGGGGGGTGGTTTCTGTTTTCTTTTTTAAGGCCAAAATGCCCAGCAATTCTGGTGGATCACTTCTGGAGCAGAATCACAGAATGGTTTGGGTTGGAAGGGATTTTCAAAGATCATCTAGCCCAACACCCCTGCCATGGGCAGGGGCACCTTCCACTAGACCAGGTTGCTCCAAGCCCCATCCAGCCTGGCAGTGAACACTCCAGGGATGGGGCATCCACAGCTTCTCCGGACAATCTGTGCCAGTGCCTCGCCACCCTCATCTTAAAATTTTCTTCCTTATGTCCAACCCACATCCACCCTCTTTCAGTTTAAAACTGTTGCCTCTTCTCCTGTCACTCCAGGCCTTGGGAAAAAGCCTTTCTCCATATTTCTTACAAGCCCCTTTTACATACTGAAATCTCCCCGGAGCCTTCCCTTCTCCAGGCTGAACAACCCCAACTCTCTCCGCCTGTCTTCACAGGAGAGGTGCTCCAGCCCTCTGGTCATCTTGGTGGCCGCCTCTGGACCCGCTCCAACAGCTCCATGTCTCTCCTGTGCTGAGGACCCCCGAGCTGGAGGCAGCACTGCAGGGGGGTCTCACCAGAGCGGAGAACAAGGGCAGAGCCCCCTCCCTCGCCCTGCTGCCACGCTGCTGGTGACGCAGCCCAGGGCACGGCTGGCTTTCCGGGCTGCGAGCGCACGTTGCCGGCTCACATCCCATTTTCCATCCACTGGTCTCCCCAAGACCTTCTGCACAGGGCTGCTCTCCATCCCTTCATCACCAACGAGGCGTTAGCTCTCATTTTCTGTGTTTGTCACTCCAGAAACATGAGGCTCCTGTTTGGGTAATTACAGAAAAAAATTCAGCTCCTAGAAAGAGGAAGGGAAGGGCTGAGGGCAGCAGCAGCTCCTTGCGCTCCCGTCAGCCTGAACATCACGGAGGGAAAAGGGAAGCCGGAGAGCGATGCGACCGTCAGTGGAATTGACTGTCATTTGATTTTCAAACAACAGACATGAGGGAACACCACGAGAGCCGGTCCCGACAGCCCGCGCACCCCGTGGAAGCAGTCGCAGCATCAGGTGAAGTAATGCCCATGCTCAGCCCCTCGGCTCTGCTCGCCTTGCTCCCCTCCCCTCGCCGCCCTCCATCTCTGCGGTACTAGAGCTCCGGCTGGCCGGGGCACAGTGCCCAGCGTTTGGCCACCGCTGAGCACTGGTGTGCATGGGGATGTGACCCGACGAGCCTGAAGCTGGTAGGAAACAAGTGACCAGCCCACATGAAAAATAGTAGCACCATCATCTCCTAAGGTAAAAAGGAAGCGCTGCCTGTTAAAAGCAATATTTGGATATAAGTAATCTGTGGTCATCGCAACGGTTGGTCTTCAGGGCTGGAAAATCTGTTTCTTTACATCCTTCAAGACCCAAGATTACAATGCTGAGCAACTGTAAATTAACACATAACTATCCCTCAAAAAAAGATGACGTTGTCTAAATGCACGTCTTGACTCTCTCAAACTTTCTTCTTCCCTTCAAAACCCTTCTTTTGAACAAGCAAAGGAAAAAAAAACATCTTAAAGAAGCTGAAAAATTGATGCAGCCTGCATGGGCCCAGAGCAGGCAGAATGAACATTTCACCCCAGCTGCTTCCTTTTGATCTAGCATTGAAAGAGAGACTTCTTCCCAAAGAACAAGGCGATGTCACGGCTTGGTGAATCAAAAGTTGGAAACCTGAAGACGTCAAAGCGCAGACGACAGAACAACCGCACTCAGAAATGCGCCAGTTCTCATGAGCCCTGCAATCCTGCCCGGTCCCCCCAGCCCCAGTAGAGAGATGGTGCACGTACACCTCTGCAAGGGAAGAGCAGAACACATCTGGAGAAGCACATCTGTTGGCAACAACCTCTTGGGCAGATGGCTGTGTGGCCAGCTGTGACCTACGGCTTTGCTGCGTGCCACAGAACCCCAGCCAGGTGGGGAAGGAGCGATGTGCAGAGCGCAGAGCCGCTCCTGCCTCCTCGGGGCGGCAGCAGGAGGATCTCGGCTCGCCCACGGCGGGTCTGGGCTGCTGCTACCACTGCTGGTGGGAGATGGAGGTCTACTGGTGGGGACCAGTCCCAGCGAGCCAGGACGCCGGGCCGCACGCTGCAAACGGCAAGTCGTCCGGATAACTGTTCCAGCGAGATGAACGACGTGAGATGGGGCTTTGCAATTCAAAAAATGCTGGCGCTTCTGAGGCAGGCTCCTGCTTTTGCCTTCTGCTCTTCTTGTCCAACAAGATCCCTTCTTGTTTGACCTGAGAAACCTGCAACATTGCCAACCCCACGGCAATCAAAAAAAAAGCTAGTTGCTAGACTTACTGCAACACTCCCCCCCGCAACGGAGCCAGGTAAAACTCATGAGTTAAAACGCACAGCATATCTAAAACTTAATTTTAATTTATATTTAAAACTTCAGCATCTAAGTTTTCACACTTGCCCTTGCAAACATGGAAGGAAAAAGAAAAAAAAAAAAACCAAGAAACTCTGCTTATCACTTAATCCTAAAACCTGAGTTACAAAGCCTCAGTCCCTGGGAAGACTGGGGAGCTGTCACCCTACTTCCCAGGGACCGTGCCGTGCTCCTGCTCCACCCTGCTCTTGCCCCTGGGATTTCCAGAGTCACCTCCAGGCCTCTCGGGTATCTTCATCCCGGGCAGACGGACAGCTAGCTCACTGCACAGCCATGCGCTGGGTCACATCACAGGGCCCAAACGGGGACACCTGCCCACCCAAGCAGTGTCCCCAGCTGCGCTCCCACTCTGGGACCCGCACCAGGAGCCGCAGGACCCGGCTGCACGCAAGGGCAGGAGATGCAGGACAAAGCGCTTCTGTCTCCCGATGCGCGGGAAGCTCACCGGCTGATTTTGAAACCTGGAATTTCGTGTTGACTGAAGCCAGATGCGATTCTGAAGCTTCCTACCCATTTCGGACAGCATCTCCCAAGATGACGAAGGTGATAGTTTCTGACCACCACCCCTACCGATCACCCAGCGCTGCGTGTCTGCCCGCTGTAGGTCTCAGGAGGATGGCACCAGACCGGCACATGTAGCTTTTTTTTACCTTTTTAAATGCAGGTTAAATACCTGCCCATCTCTGTTCCATTCTGTGGTTTCTGTTCTGAACTTAAACCTTCATGCAAAAAAAGTCATGACTTTTTTTGAACCGCCACGCAGTCCTGCAAGGAGCTGACTCACGCATCTCCCACTGGGGAGCTGATAAGGCTTTTAACGCTCTAACGCTAATTGTTATACAATGATAGGCACGCGAGAAACAGAGATGGAATAGATTGGAGATGCTCAAAGGAAGGAAAATTGGAAGGGGATACCAAGAGACCACGGGAGCATGCCACAGATGAGACCAACGTGGCCAAAGCTGACGGGGAGGTGAGCAGCTCTGTGCCACCCGGAGACCCCAGCCCTCCCACGTGTCCGGCGGTAGCGGTGGCTGAGCAGCACGTGGATGGAACGAGTGGAAACCCCCAGGTTCCTGCCTCCCCGAAGCAGCCTGGAGCCCAGGGGCTGGGACCCACCGCCCGTCGTGCCGAGCTCAGCCCCGCTCGCACTGGGCGGCTCGGCAGCGTTCCCTGCGCAGTTGCCAGCCGCAGCGGGAAAGAGCCAGAAACCCCTCGGAAAGCTCCTTCCCGCTGAATTTAAGCAACACCGTCGGTACCCCCAGGTGGAAAGCCCACCTTTCTGCAGTGAACGAGAGAGGCAGTGGGATCTCTGCCACAAGACAGCAGCCTTACCGCTCGGGGCTAAGGTGGGCGCAGCTCCCCCGGTGAGAAGAGGGCAGGGGACATGTTCCGAGCACAGCTCGGAGAAGATGCGCTGCTGCTCCTCAGCCTTCCCACGCCCAAACCTCTGCCCTTATGCATAATGCCCCAGCAGCTGCGCTGCATGAACAATGAGGCCAAGCAGAGGTTTTTCACCACTTTGGGCAAAATCTTGGGTTTTCATTATTCCTTAATGACTTCCCCAATCATTTCATTTAATAGCGGGAGACCACAGGCGTAGGTGCTGTTCTGCCTCCATGGGGCAACCTCCCCATTTGTCCCCAAGCCCTGGGCCAGCAGGGTCTAGTCCCAAGCGCCGGGCGTGTGGCAGATGACCTGAAAGCGGAGTGGCAGGGGCTGCCCCTCCAGAAACACGCAGCCATTTCCATGCTGAACCGCAGGCTCATCACAAAAAGGCAGAAACAGCCGAGGCTGGCTGCAGGGCCAAACCACACGGCCACCATGCCCTGTGCTCACAGAAACACGGCTGCTTCCCGGAGCACACCCAGAGAGAAGAAATGTTGGAGGTGTGCAAAAATCCTCAAGCATCTGCTTTGCAATTTGCCATCCCTGGATCCCGGTAGCTGCTGCAGGGTAAGCAGTGAGCCCTGTCTGCTGGACTGGTCAGTCCCGGATCACTGTCAAGGATCACTCCTGCATCCCTGCCCTGGGGAGGCTGGTACCTTGTCACAGGACAAGGATGCTGCTGTTGCAGCTGTGTGACACTCGCACTTGCCCACCAGGATGCTGATTCAAGGCACTGTCATAGTGTCCCGGTGCAGCGTTGTCAGGTCACAGTGCTCAGAGCCCAGGGTCCCTGCCCATCCACCTTGCCTGTGTGGTCCTCTCCTGCTGCCATCCATCCATCCATCTGTGGACATGACCTCCCTCAAAATCCTGCCTTTTCCCAGGCCATTTCCAGCAAATCCCGCTACTTTCTGCTTTATGCATGTGCCCCAATATGCTGCTTGGAGGCCCGACTGAGCCCTGAGCATCGCTCCAGCATCCCTCACACCCGTCAGCTCCTTCGGGGCATTTGCACCAGCCTGACGAACTGCAGCACACTCAACAGCTTTACGGGAAGGTGTAGCCTGCGATTTTTTTCCCTCTTAACTGTACCATCTTTAGAGAGCCGCCATGAATAAGAGGTAAAAAAGCCTGATGATTTAGTGTTTTGATTTACAAGAGATCTACTTTGTGGTTGAGGTGTGTATGACTTAGTTGAAAAGCAGAGGCTCGCCCCCACCGAAGCTGTTCGCGGCGAAGCCATCAAACGCAGAAGAGGAAGAGGCCGCAGAGGGAATATTTTCATAAAGTTAAACTTCAGATTGAGCCTGTGCCCTCAAGAGCTCTCCCTTTCCAAAGCTGGCAGAAAGCTGCAGCTGCTCCTTCATGCAATCAGACACAGCCCCCCCACCCAGCCTTCACAGCACCAGCGCTCCCGCGTTGGTTTGGGCTGCAAAGCCGGACAGCCGCAAGCATGGGGAGAGCTGCTAAACTTAACAAGGTCGACATCTTTTTTCTTTCTTTTTTTTTCTTTTAAATTTGGCAGGATTTTGGAAATCAAGTGACACGTTGTGCCCCCGAAAGAGGAGGCGGAATGGGGGGCCGCAGCTCTTTCGCCTTGCTCCTGCTGACGGAGCAGCAGGGAATACCTCCCCGTAGGAGACAGATTTGACACGAGGCTCTGAAAGCCGGAGTTGTCCACGGCTCACCCAGCTCACCTCCCCTGGGTACCGCAGGCTGCCAAACTGCACCCGTTCATCCCCTGCTCAGGCTTCTTCCTTCGCTGGGCGAAGCAACCACCCCATCAAGGGACAGGGCCACATCAAGGCTGGCACGAGGTCCGCCAGCCCGGGCTCCCTGCAGACTGAGCTTTGCTCAGGGGTCGTGCAGCTCCAGAACTGCAGGCGTGACCGAATCCAAGTGAAAAGCACTACTTGTAAACGGCGCAAAGCACAGGGGTCTGCAACCAGAGAGGCGAACGCGATGCCCCGGCACCAGGCGGGTGAGGCAATGTGGCAGATACATCCAGGATGCGTAAGAAACGCCAGCTGCAACTCAACACTGGCAGCTCCCGGTTACCAGGGATCTGGTTTCCCTGCCCCTCTCAGGCTGCAGAGCACCTGGGGGGCAGTGGAAAATCCAGGTCTGGGTGAGACGCCTTCCCCGAGACATGCCCGAGCCCTTGGGTGCTGCGTGATGCTCAATGCCGGCAGCCGAAGCGCAGCAAGCGCCCTGGGCCCCGGAGCGCTTCCCGGGGCGGGGAGGGGGGGGTCTCACCCCCAGCAAGTAGGGGCAGGACCGCGGCTCCAGCATCGAAGGGGTGCACGGGCCCCTCTCTCTCCCTCTCCCCCCAGCAAGCGGTTGCACTGCGGGGTTGGTTGCAACCTTTCTTCTCCCCCAAACTAAACCCCGCACCAGATGCAACTTGCCCAGGCTGCAGCGGTGGTGGTAGAGCAAACCAACCGGCGCCGCAGCTCCGCAGCTTCGCACCCCTTTCCTACTGCAAAGCGCCGGCAGCTTCCTATTGCCACCCCGCTGCTCGGAGGCTTCGGGATGGGGCGTTCTAGAAAGCTTACAGGGCACCAGCACAAGCCCACCATGGGTTCGAACTGGGGGGTGGGCTCTGGGCACCCCCAAGCCAGTGAAAGGCAAACTGGGAGCACTTCACCCCCAAAGCGTGACCCCAGCCTGCCCGCCACCGCCGTGGCACGGGGTGCTCGGGGTGCTCGGGATGGTGTTTTCCAAAGAGCGACAAGGCACCGGCACAAGCCCACCATGGTTTCGAGCCGGGGGGGTGGGCTGTGGGCACCCCCAAGCCATTGAAAGGCAAACTGGGAGCACTTCACCCCCAAAGCGTGAGCCCAGCCCCAGCCTGCCCGCCACCACTGCAGAGCAGGGCTGCTCGGGGGGTTGGGACAGTATTTTTTTAGGACAGGGCACTGGCCCAAGTCCACCACCATGTCGAGCTGGGGGGGGGGGGG
>JAVJGI010000060.1:3242468-3274269 GCA_035590275.1 Ibycter americanus | reverse complement strand
CACCCTAGCACCTGCTTGGGACAGCAGCAGCATCACCGCCTCCCACACACCCCCCCCGAACAGGCCCTGCTTCATACAAGAGCAGCATCAGCCCTTTCCAAAAACACACACACCACCCCCCAAGGCAGGGTGTACAGGGACCCCAGAGGCGCAGCCCACCACCCCTCCATCCCCACCTGACCTGCCCCTGACACCACGGCCCGTCAGCCCCCCGGCGCGTCCCGCTGCCCCCCGGCTGTGCCCATCGCCTGCCCCGCTGCTGCAGGT
Organism: Ibycter americanus; assembly: GCA_035590275.1. Classification (NCBI taxonomy): domain Eukaryota; kingdom Metazoa; phylum Chordata; class Aves; order Falconiformes; family Falconidae; genus Ibycter; species Ibycter americanus. The sequence goes on along the minus strand of JAVJGI010000060.1, from coordinate 3,274,002 downwards.
GGGGACACGGCCCGGCTGGTAATAAACCCTCTCGCTGGGGCGCTGCCGGCAGCTGAGGCAGCACAAAAACCCCACGTCTGTAGCAAAACCGGCCGGAGAAGGTGAGTAAACGTGAGGGCGGCTAGCCTTGCGCTCCATGACCTGCTTGTGCAGCCCCATGGCTAGTGGTAGCCAACGTGACTACTGCAATAGCTATGACTGCATGAGCAACGCTCGGCGTGATGTGGACAGACCCACCACCTCTCTCAGCATCCCCAGTTCCCCCTCCTGCCTCCCGCGGCCCCGACACCTTCATTAACTTCTTGCTTTCTCCCCGCATGACATCCCCTCGCTTTTACTGGATTTTCTTCCTGCTTCTGAAAGCCAAAAGCACTAAAAGTTTCTCCCCTGTCCTGCAGCAAAGTGCCGGGCGCTGCTGGGAAGGGTTGTTCGCAGAGCGCCGTAAGGCCGTGCAGGTGTTCTCTCTTCACACGCTTCTGTTTACCTCATTACCTGACTCCGCCAGGCCTCGGCATGAACGGGGCTAATTTTTCCCTCCTGCCCATTCCCAAACCCGCAGAGCTGCGCACCGGCTGCAGCCTTGGTCCGGGCAGGAGCGGAGAGGTTTGCAGAGCCCCGTTAGGCACGCTGCACCGCGCCGTGCCGTCCTAAACGCACCGACCCGTTAGTTCCCCAGCCTGGTAACAGCATCCCATTTGCAGCCACTGGTCCTGGCAGCAGCTCCCACACCCTTTTACTGGATTTGACTGGTGTCCTGGATGAGAAAGCAAGGAAGCTGCAGCAGGATCGCTCTGTTCCCTTTTCCCATCCTCTGCCAAGGGAAAACGGAGGGATGTGCTCTTCCCCGGAGAGTCTAACACACCGCCCTCCAAAAAGTGTTTTCCAGCCTGGGCACCGATGGGCACCGAAGGCAGATGTGTCGGGGGTCAGTCCTGGACTGGGAGCTGCTGGTGGGACAGAGGGTCATGTCTGGAGCAGGTGACTGAGCTAGGAAGAGCCTTCTTACTGCCATGTTCAAAGGAGAATGAAAAAGCCCCTTGGAAAGCCCTGAGACACCGATGCCCAGCCCTGGTGGCCAGCGGTCTGAAAGCCAGAGACCCTACCGCGGATTAATTCTGTATTTTGGTGCTGAAAGCAGCACCCCGGTTTGCAGAGGCACAGAGCATCTGCAGCTCACAGTGCCCGTGATAAAAGTCCCCCATATCTCAACATCTCTGGAAAGCTCATCTCTTTTAAAACCTGCAGGCTTTTAGACTGGACTGATCCACCTGGGCTCCATCTCAGTAAAAGCAGGATCATAAACCAAAATGTCTCATAGCGGGGAGGGAGCGGGAACCTGGCCGGCCGCGCAGAAACGGGAGCTGGGTCCTTATTGCTGGCTCCTTCCAATGCTGACAGAAAGCATTTGTGTTGCCCCACCGACTCGTGCTTATTATTAAGCCCCTTGTAAACAGCGATAACAAGAAATTGCTGCCTTATACGTCCTTTGGTTTTGCTCCCGGGCTTAGCTCTTAAAAAAAAAAAAAAAAAAAAAAATCGAAGCTGGGGGGGGTATTGATATTTCCACTGGCAACTGTTCCAGATGCCTGCACGTGCGTCACCTCTTATTCCTCACCCGGCAGAAGTGGGACCGCAACTTCATCCCGATGAGCTCTGCAGCCCTCCCAGGGCTGAGGTGTCCCTCCCGTTGTCACCCGGCTTTGCCAAGTGACACACATGGCAGCAGCCAGGACATCAGGGACCCCGATGTTCCATCCGGAGGCAGGAGAGCGTGTGCTGCCCCACAGGCGCGCACCGGGGAAGGATTTGTGCCACCGGGCAGGCAGGATCAGGGGTCTGGAGAGGTGCAGGTGAGGGCACAGCACCCACAGTTACGGTGAGTTGTTACCTCCGTGGGGATCCCTGGTCATGCCGAAGGATCCCGCTGTGCCCAGAGAGCGGTCAGTAACCCTGTGTTGGGAGCACATCACCCCACACCAGGATACAGCTGGGACCCAGCAGCGGCGCGGCTCAGCCCGAGGCTGGGTCCTGGGAAGGGAAAGGAAAAGCTGAACTCGGTTGAAATTGCCGGGGGAGGTGGGATACAGGTTTCTCCAGCTGTTTTCCACAGCTCGGCTCGGCTCACTCCCCGCTCTTTTTAAACATCTTGTTGAAAAGTCAGGCTGCGGAGCTACCCGGAGGGGTTCAGTGTCCATCACGACACTGCCCGATAGGAGGGATAAACCACCTGCTCACACCTTTTCTCTGCTGCTCCGGCTCTTCACCCCCAGCACCGCATCCATCCTGCACGGAGCTGTTTAGCCGTTCTGCCTGCTGGATGCTTGCCGGGAGTCGTGGCTGCCTGAGATGCAGCACCTCCTTTTGGAGGCATGGCCCATGCCATTTGCTCCGAGGTGCATATATTTACTTCGAGCTTACGGTTGAAAAAGGTGGGCTCGGAGCTGATTTCTGTGGAATGAGACCCCCCTGCTTGCCAGCTGGTAGCAGTAACACCTATCCTCCGGGGTCTGGCAAGCAGCAGGGTCTCAGCCCATTTAACGCATATGCGTTGTCCATCCTCAGGAGCTCACGTTCAATCAGTGTCACACAGAGCAACATCAAAAGCAGCCTCCGTTTTAACCACAGCCTTCGGTCATCTGTTGGACTCTCCATAAGCAACTCACTTTTCAGTCGAACTTCACTAAATGTGTCTGTTTCCTTCAAGGCAATCTGCCATTCGTATTTTCTTCAGTTTGGGGAAAACGAGTCCCTTTGAAAATCTAAATTCATGGATGACTACCTACCATTGGCCTCACTTGGCTCAGGGTGATGGTAACGAGGTAACTGCTGGTAGCTCAGCCACGAATTCTTCTTTGCCCATCACCGTGGATCTGAAAGGCAGACCGCGTGTGCTGGACGGATTGCCTCTGCTGGGAAATTACCATCCAGCACACTTCGAAACTCTCATGAGACTTGCCGGTGGCCTGCAGGCAATTTCCACAGATGCGTCCTACAATTAAATCCTCTATGCAAATATAGTTTTCTTTTCACACGTTGCAAATAAGCCTGTAGAGAGACATCCATCCCGGGCCTCGTTTGATGAGGTAGTCAGTTACACACACAGGCGTGCACAGAGAACTCCCTCTTGGGCTTTACTAATTAGCACGTTGATCTACATACAGGCTGCTCCCAGTTACCCCTCGTTCTAACCCAGGTATCGTTGCCATCAGCACAAAGTACCACCCTTATCTCTTCCACTCGCCGCCTCCTTTCTCAGCACGTGGTAGCCAGCAGCTGTAACAGCTCCGTTAAGGAAAGCATCTGGCCACACTTAGGCAAAACCAGTTTTGCCCAATTCGTTCCTAAAAGTGAAACTTTTCCCTCTTATTGACAAAGTTTCTTATTCTGGACTTCAAACAACCGATCATTTTTTTCTTTTCACGTACCCGCTTAGTCCACCATCTCTTGAGTTTCAGTTGTCAAAGCCTTTGGCCATTTGAAGATTTTCTTTGCAGGGTTTGTTGGAAATGTCCTGCCTTTCCCAGCCTGTCTCCAGGCCGTGAGGCTGGGCGCTGGGCGGGCAAGCCACCCCACAGCACCACTCCATCCCCACGGACCAGGGCTGAGCACCCCACACAACACAGCCTCCCCGCAACCACCAGCCACCGCTTCCACCTCGAAGAGCTGCTGTCCTCTCCTCCAGCCAGCAGGAATGGGACCTTTGAGATGATCGCTTGGACTTTCTTCTACTTTTCCAGGGTTCCTGAAGTCTTGCATAATCTCTTGCTATTCCTACACCATCCTGTTGGCTTTGCGGCCCTTCCCAAATGGTCTCAACACTTCTTCGTTCTCCTTAGCAGAAGCTGCCCACCATAATTGCTCGTCTTAAGACAACTGGGGACATGCGGTGGCTGTTCTTCCAACCAAACCAAAGAGCTGCACTCCGGGAGGTTCCCACTGCTCGCTCCGTTCCTCCCACCGCATCCTAGAAGGCTGTTCGTTCAGACGGGGAAATGTCTGCCAGGAGAAGTTAGGCACAGCTGAGGACAGCAGTATGGACCAGGTCACGTTCCCTTGCAAGCTGATGCTCTGTGCTTCCATGAGCTGCTTTAGGATGACTTTGTAACTCACTCTGGCCACAGCAGATTACGAGGCCAGCTAGTGCTGCTCCACCCAGGGCAAGGAAAATAATTTCAAAAAAAAAAGCTCTCTTTGTAACACACAGCCCCAGATTTGAAATAATCTTTCAGAAAGAGGATCTTACAATCTTTGTATGGTTGATGTGGACCCCGCTGTTCCTAGGTGGACAAGCCAAGACCTCAGGAGCGACCCATGCGACGACAGGAATAGGAAAAAGTAGGGAGAACCAGAGGAATCCAAGGAAAGACTTTAAGAATATGGTGGAAGAAAAGCACCTACTGGTAGCATGAGACCCACATCCCTTCGTAAGTAAAAGCTACGGCACTTAGAACACGTCCGGAGCAGGAACGTCAGCTCCAGCATGGTTTCCACCACGGTGCCTAGCACTGAAGCTCACTCCCACCAGCAAAAATCGGTTTGCTAGCAACACCCTGCTCTTCCCATCCATCTCTTCTGCAAAGTAAGAGATTCACCTGACAGGGGGTCAGGTCAGAAAGTCACAGCAGGTCTGGGCCTGAGACGTGGCCTCCTTCCAGCCACCCTTTGGCTCCTTCCCCAAAAGAAAGGAGCTGGTGCTAAGGCTGGTCTGCTTCAACTCTCCCCGATCCCTTCTGCTCCACCTGTTAAGCAGATCCGTGGGGTGTTAAAAACTCTCTGTGAAGGCTTTCTGCAGACACCAGTGCCAACACCATCCCAGCTGGATGGGGATCAGCCCGCCTGCAGAAGGGGCAGGGCAGCTGGATGGAGCAAGTCCTCCCTCAGTCCGTCGGATGTGGGAGAGAGGTTGGCTGCCTTTTGTAAGTTGGCTTCCCACACACTTTCTAATTATTGTTTTTTTGGGATGGCATCAAGGGGAAAACTGGAGGTTATGAATTAGGTACTGTGTGAAGGAAAAGGGAGGCAGGGTAGGGTTTCTGAGAAAGCAGCAGTGACCCTATGCCCCAACGCCTAGCCAGACCGCGAGGGAATCGAGGGAGGCTGTGGCCAAGATTCCTGCTGGAGGAGGCACCGAGCACCTACCTGGCTCTGGCAAACAAGGATGTTCATGCAGATTTGGTCCCAAGACTCTGAGACAAACAACTGCCTCATCTTTGATGAGATGATCTCCAACCAGTTAGGACCATTCCCATGTCTAGAGTGATACCCTACGGGAACGAGGCTTATTTCGTGCATGTGTCCAGCGTCCCCTCTTCACCAACGGTTGCTAAACCACCCGGCAAATTGCGACAAATTTAACAGTGAACTGTGAGTCTCAAAGCTATTAAGGTTCTACGAGTTCCAGTGGCTGGATGGGGAGAGAGAAACCTGGTGAACCATTCCCTCTCCCACTCCAGCGCCGGGAAGGAGCATGGGCACAGCTTTTATTAGGCATCGGCAAATCCCTGTCACAGGGGTGGGATCAGGCAGAATCACACCTTACGGCAAAGCAGAGGGTCTGCTGGTGGGAAGACACAGCATCCTCGACTGAGCTGCCCAGAGAACGACTTGGGGGTTTTACCATAATACAGAAAATAGGGGGGAAAACCCCCAAAGAACCAAGCGGTTTTCTGCTTGTTGGCTTTTCTACTGGTATTTTCCATCGGAAACTTGGCTTTCATCGGTCCCCGTTTTTGATGAGTGAATGCCTAATGCCCTCCAAGGTTAGATGGTTTCCTCCAAGGAAAGACCGTGCCTGGGTGCCACCCTTTAGAAAAGACTGCTGAGGACTGAGCTCCTGAGGGACCAGCCGGGGTTTGCCCAAGCCCAAGCGCCTGCTGACGCAGGATACTGGGAGTTTAGCTAATTTTAGGCAAGGGACTGGTCATGCCAGACGTGGTCAGTGAGCCTGCCCGCTCTTCCCTTTCATACCGAGTCTCAGTGTAGGATTTTTATTACAGGTTTAGCATGACCTGGAACCCAGAGGAAGCATCCAGCCTTTTTGATGCTAATCTGAACCACCAAACCTTTTCAGGTTTGCTTGGCGCTGCCAGCAACACCCAGCCCCAGCAGCGATTAGTGGTCTCCTGGGAGGTCTCTCAGCCTCTTCGGATCTGACAGGGAAACAAGAAAGTCTGCAGCGGAGCCGAGTTTCAGCTGTGCCCATCTGCTAAATAACAGGTGGTAAATGATAGTTTCCTTCAATTGCAGCAGTTCATGACTACTCATGAAGTCATATAATGATCTCACCTCGGTTATTCACCACGTTCTTTCTTCTACCTGGCACGATGAAGATGTTTTTCTTTCTAACAATAGAGAATAAAAACAAAAACAAAACCCTTTCTATTAATGCAGAACCAACGCACATGCAGCGTGCAACAGAAGCATCCCTTGTTTCTGGTTCTAGCTGCCACATCTGAAGAATTTTTCCTTATTAGAGTTGGAAAGACAGGCCACCACCTTCCTTTTAAGATGGTCCCTTGTCACCCAAGAGGCGTGGGACTTGTCTCCCTGGCTGCTAAGCGCTCTGCTGCCAGGCAGGGACTGCACATCCCTGTTTCCACATCCTCACAGGCAGGGAAAACCTTGGCTCGTGGCAGCTCTTAGAGACAGATACTTCAGTCTGAGCCTGATGCCAACAACCATGTGGAGCAGAAGGCGCTGGTGGGACATGTTCATCACTCAACATTTGTTCCCGAGGCTGGTGGGAGCACGCTGAATGAGGAGGTTCCCATGTCCTGCGATGGGCCAGCCCGGAGTAGAGACCAGCTGGCTGTGTCCTTACCCATCCCCCTGGGGACAGCTATGGAAGGCTGGGGGCCAGTGTGGAAGAAGGTGCTTCTGGGCTCACTGAGAGGCAGAAGAGGTGGCAAGAAGTAAGGAGAGAAGGAAGAAAGGCCACCAACCACTTGCACAAGCACTGTGGAAAAGCACATCCATGAGAGCAGGCATCCTTGGCAGAGCAGACATACGTGCTGGCTGCCAGAGAAGGGACCACAATGTGAGGAATGGAAAAGGAGCACGATGGGGTCATGGAAAATTCCTTATGTAGAAGACGGAGAGAAGGCGGGAAGAGAGAAGGCGAAGTGCTGTGTGGAGGCAAACGGGAGTAAAGATGGACCAGTAATGCTGAGAAGCTGAATCAATCTGCTAAATCAATGCAAAGCCTCGATGTGCAGAAGGACAACGCTGTTGACTTCAGGGACGAAGGCAGAATGGGCTGTAAGAAACAGCGTCAGGAAATGGACGTTACCACCGTCACCATTTTGATATCTGTAATATCAAGAATAATTTAACAAGCTTGAGTTCATGGAAGGAGCTGGGGCAGGTGGGAAGGCAAACAGAGGACTTGCATCAATGAAGGAACTGACACATGCCCCTGGCAGCAAGTATCTCTAAGAAATCTTCCAAGTCAGAAGAAGACCAGTGTGTCCAAAGAGCAGCAAGTGCAGAGATGGCGAGTAGCGTGGAGAGGGAAAGGCAGCTGAAGGGAGGGTGCTGTGGAGTTCCTCCATGCCCAGGGGATAATATTCATTTCCAGCATCAACACAAGATGTTGGACCATGAACTTACGTGGTGGTGGGGACCAGCGCATCCTGCAGAAAGAATAGGTTGAGCTCTAGAACTTGAGTAGCAGTGGCTGAACAACATGAAATACCACCCATTTTAAGGCGCGTACTTTAAGATCGGCCACAACGTTGCTGTAAGCCAGGAGTTCGTCAGCTGAAGGTAACAGAGAAAGCGGGGCAGGAACAGGAGGAGGAGCGATGACCAAGAAACAGCAACGCAAATGCAAGCCTGGCATGCAGGGAAGAAATTGTTCCTTACTCTTTGTAAAAGCTGGCACAAACACATTTTAAAAGCAGAACTATTATTTCAAATGTGGTTTTCGGCAGCTTTCCATGGATGCGCAACCTCCGATTTAACAACTGCTTAAGTACATCTTACCCTTGATGGGCACCGATCTAAACACGCCCACGTTTGACACCTAAAATACAAGTCATACGATAGATTTCCCATGGACTTTAAAGTTATTTTGAGTCAAGGACGAGTACCTCAGGAATCACAGATCTCTAATACAGAATTTTTAACTAAGCTTTGAAGCACTTTGATAAATACGCTCACCACTAAGAAACTCAAAGCAGCGACTGCAGGTTGCTTTATCCCAACATTTAGAAAGCAAAGTGGGAAAATATTTTGCAACCCTCAACGGTTTTTGCTTGCTGTCATTTAAAAGCGTTATAATCACAGACTTCATAAAGTGACACACACCAGCCTTGACATTCCGAACTCCTCAGTCTCTCTGAAGGTTTTGAAAGCCATTCAGCGTAGGCTGCTTTAAAAAGAAAAGACACACACCTTTCTCTTCTAAAAAAAAAAAAAGGATGCCTTTGAAAAAGTTTATGACTAGATGTTTACCAACAAAATTTGCATAGAGGACACTCGTTACTGAATAAAAGATCAGGAGGACATTTGTCAGCTTTTCTCACCCTGGAGAATTATGGAAAAAGTTCATGACAAAAGCAACAGGACTTTCAAGCTTGAAAAGGTTGTTTCTGTAAAAGGAAAGGGGAGAGGAGAAGGGAAATCATCACAGCTGGAATGGCTGGGCTGCCATGTAAAATCCCGCAGTCAGGTGGAAACCTCTCACATCTGGGATGTTCAGGCATGTTATGACGAGGAGAAAACATGGGCGATGGGGGATTTTTTATCACTCTAACCAGAAGTGCCAGCATGGATGTCTTCTCATAAAACACCAGCTCAGCTTCTGCAACGGTTAGCTAAACCCAAGGGGGTACCAGGTTTCTGGGAAGTATCCTGGCACCTGGAGCAGTAGCAAAAGGTGACTGGAACAGCCTTTTCAAACACCATTTCAGCCTTTCTGCTGCCTGGTTCTTACTCTGGACTTCAGGAATTAATGCATTGCGCGAACAAAGTTACCGCGGACCCATGCCCACCTCCTGTGGCTGCCTGGCCCAGGACAGCGACTGTTACAGCTGCCTGGAGAGCCTTTGGAAGGGTGAAAAGGTTTCCCATTGATGACGAACCAGCCATCATCTTAAGGATTTGCTGGGTCATGATAATGATAAACCTCCTCATCACCCCACATACTACTGGAGGATTCATCTGTCAGTGCCTTAATACAGTCAATGTGAAATAACGATTTGTGAGGCGTACTTCTGACTTGCTACATCCCTACTCATGGAAAAAACACATCTGTTACCTTTACACACGATGAAGCATGTTCTGCCTCTATCCACAGGCTCTATAGCACACCACCATTGCTGTTGGAGTAATGTCAGAGCAGAGCAGAGGTTTCATCATGTCAAAGTATCATTAGGCTTCACTTTTGTCCCCAGAAATCTGGGGACGACACTATGATGGTTTAAAATCAAGCGTCAGGTGAGACTTACCCTCACTAGAGACTTGTGATGTATGGGATGGCATAGAAGGCATATTCCACCAATCCGTTGAAAAGCTACAGCTTGTCTGAAGAGGGATGGGAATTCAGAAAGTGCTGTTAAAGAGGACGTTCCCTCCGCACTCACCTGTTACAGAAGCGACCTTCAGGCTCCGTGACGAATGGCACAGATCACTGCCTTGCGTTGTATTTTTGCCAGGAGACCACAGAGGATGTTGGGGCGTTCTCTGGCAGGAGACCCATGGTTTGGAAGCTGGTGTTGGATTTCAGGAACTATCTCAGGGTCTACGTTCCTGCAACCATAAGAGGAACTCGCACCAGACTTAGCTAACTGGTAGTGTGACACCAGTCACCTTGGAGGGGCAGATCCGTGACTGTGGGTGTAGAGCCCCTGTGACAACCCTGAGCAGAAGGATGTAGTCACTGGCAAACCTCTTTCTTCAAGAGAAATGACCTTTTGGGTGCCAAACCTCAAACTGCATCCACGGCAAAGGCGCCTGCCATTCCCCAAGCCTGAGGAGGCACCTCACCTGAACCCCTCTTGTTGTTGTGTGCACGGCTGAGCCAGGGCTGTGCCTCCCCCAGACCCCGTAGGGATGCACGCTTCTCGCACCCTCGCTACCCGCCCAGCCAGCCCTCAGGAGAGCTTGTTTTTGGGACAGCCGCCCACACCACCAGCAGTAATTACAGCAAATCCCACTCGCCTTGCACATGGCACACGTGTTTTTCCATGCTGTTGATGCAAGGGAAACCCCGCTAACCCCCCGCTGTGCAAACGGCATTGCACAGGGGCATTTACGTGCAGCTGGTGCAGGTAAACAAGCACAAGCTCAGGCTCCTCCTCGCTGCAGGAACACGCTGGCCCTGGGAGACGCCTTGCCTGCCTTTGCCCTTTTTCCTTGGGGGAATTCACTGGCTGCAACCCCTTGCTTGAAGTGGGGAACACAGGAGCAGGAATACAGCCCATCAGGGCTTTGCCAGGTGCTATTAACGCATTTATCGCAATAAACCAGAGCAGACGCATACTTTCAAATGCCACATGAATAGGGTAAGATGCCCGCAGCCCAAGAGAAAGAGAAGCAAGTGAGATGCTCCTGGACGTGGTCAGCAGTAGTTTTCTCCCTCGTGGCCCACAGTTTGAGACACCTCAAAGTGCAGGGATGAAAATCCCCGCTGCTGCGACAAGCCTGAGCGGACCAGCTGGCAGCACTCGATCAAGGCAAGTTTTTGCCTCCTAAGGCCATACTTCTCCCCTCCACACACACCCCCCAAACAAAATCTGCTTTCCTATGAAGTATTTCTAGGCAGGATGCTCGGAGAGCCGTGCTTGAGACCAGGGATGAGCCGTGGTGCCCAGGCTTTTAGGGTGGACTTTTCCAAATCATGGCAAAGGGTCATCTCTGAACAGGTTTTCAAAGCCCAAGGCAGGTAGATGGGGTTGCAAGTTGTGAAAGACCAACATAAAGTTTCAGACATTCCTGGACCGTTTCAAAACGTGTTTCGACGAGCCCAGTCACATGGTTTTTTTGGTTTTTTTTTTTTGCAAGGCCTTTTATGATTACATCTCTCAGTAGAAGACTCACAACTGCTTTAAAGAAGGAAAGGAAAACAAACTAAAAGATGCAATTTAGCTCCAAATATCTGAAGAGAGTTAACTAGGGAACCCGACTGTGGAAAACACGCTGCAGTGTTTATTGGAAAGTAAAAACCACTGCTGCAAACTGCTCGGGTCTGATTTAGATTATAAAGGCTGTTTCATTATATAAGCGCGAGGGATGTTTTAGAATCTTCCAGCAAGTCCCTTTCAGCAGCGCCACAGACCACAGAATCAAAGCGTCGGGTTCAGCCAGTGCTTTGGCCAGTCCCCTTCGCCTGTGGGGGGTTTATGAGCAGGGGGGGGAGTTGAGGGAGCCCCGCAGACCCCCTGACCGAGAGCGGGGCAATACACAGGGAAATGCCCCGAGCAGCTCGGAGGGATGCTCTGCCCAGGAGGTACAAGAGTTGCAGTGACCCCTTCACCTGCTGCAAGGGCTGTTCCCCAAAGGCCAGGCTTCCTCCGCCTCCAAAGCAACACCCGGCGCGTTTGAAGCCGAGGGGCTGTTGTTAGGGGAGATGTAAGGTCCCCCGCTTCGAGTGTCCAGCTCTGCATCCACACTCCTCCCATTCCCATGATCTGCCAGCTCGGTGAAACTTGTTCAGTGTCATCCTGCTCCCAAGCAGAATCCATTAAGTCACCCACACCGACCACGTGGCTGTTGTTCCCCAGGAACAACGGGGCTGTCCTCCCCAGAGTTAATAAAACAGCATCTGCAAGGCAAGGCTTTGGAGAGCAACCACATCATGTTTTCTGGCTCAAAGGACAATGCTTGCTTAATATTATGCACGTTTATTATGGTCACTTTTACTATAGATGCTTGGATCCCCAGGAATTACGGAAAAAACATTTTTCCACAATGGCATTTTCCTTTCCTATTAATTTTCAAAGCCTCAAGGCTGAAGTTTACTCTTTCAGGGACAACCCCCAAACAAAGCAACCCCGCACCTTTCATATAGGTCTTTACGTTCTTGCTGATGTAAAGGGTGATGAGCCGACCTGCTGGGCTTCAGCTTGTGACCCCCTGCCCCCGCCCCAAAATATCATCCAGATGAAGGGTTTGTTTGCCCTCCCGACTTACCAGTTCATCAGCATCTGTGTCACAGTACAGGCAAGGACCCGGCAACGCTCCTGCTCTGTCACATTCCCCTGCACAAGCAATGATGCAGCTTGGTGAAATAGTTAATTTACCAACACACCAGCAAAGATTTTCAGAGCTGTGTAAACGGCAGCCAGCCTTGCGGGGCTTCGACACTCCGATCAAAGTGTAGTATTTCAGATAAACGCACACCTTGTTAATCCATACTGACTTCAGGTCCTGCTTTTTCCACAGAGCCAAGAAGGGGTTACAGGCAGGGCGTCTGGACAACACTCTGAAGATCCCTCGCCAGCCTGACAGCAAGCTTTGAGTGGCCACCAGTAAGTCCCAGGCCAGGACAAAAAGAAGGGTCCTGGGTGCTCCCTGGGTGACCAGTCCTTGAACTGACACCAGAGAAGCTGCACCCTCACCTCGCCTCAAATCAGCTGGCAGCAGGACTTGGCTGCTGCTAAGGATGACCTGCCCCTCCGACCTAAGAGGACCTTGGCTGCTGTTAGAAACTCCTTGTCAAACCTCTCCACTTTGCTGACCGCTGAGAGTGGAGACCGCAGCACGCCATGGTGCACCACCACATGCTCTCAACCCTCCTTTGGTCAGTCACCATGTACCAGTGGCCATTGCAAAGGGGAGGGACACTCGGACATGGCATGCCATCTCCAGACTGTAACTAAGGGTGCAGATGGCCCTGGCCACCTTCAGTGCAGCACTAGGACTAACTGTCTTCCAGTAGATTTTGCGAAATGGTTGGCAACCGCAACTCACAACCTTAGTGCAGAGGAAAAGGTGCCTACATTCAGCCCGAGCTGTCTTGATCACCTAAGGTAGCCCATCCCAGTAGGAAACATATAGCTCTACTTTATGTAGAGCACTTCCAAGGCATCGACATAGTGCTCCCTGTTAGATACACATAATTCTGCATGAGCCCAAAGCGTCGATTTGACATTCTGAGCATCTGTTTCAGGCATCTATGTAACTCACGTTTCATTTACACTCTTCTCATTGCATTAGGGCTAAAGCAGAAAAGTTTGAGAGTCAAGATTTGCTCCTTGAGATTAGAAGACGGGCAACTAACATCAGGAAGATGTTGGGACGTTTGAAGAGACTTCTGCGCTAGGAGGAGATTGTAGCACCAGAGGCAGAGAGATCGTGGACTCTTCGTCCTTGGAGGTTTCTAAGACTCAACTAGAACAGCCCACAGCGACCTGGACTCGTGCTGGCAACAGTCCTGCTTAAATGAAGAGGTTGGACTGCAGACCACCAGAAGCTCCTTCGAACCAGCACTTCCACAGTTTGCAAATATAAGAAAGGTATTAAAAAGGCCCAGAAAAGGGTATCTTTAAATTAGTTAACCAAAAGAGGCAAGAATATTCTCAGCCTGGTTATTACAGGCAAGGTCACTGCATTCCTCGGTATTTTGTTATTTGAAATAGGGCTGCTGCATATTTGAGAGGTTTTTCATTACAAATGAAGTTGAACCGTTTCTGAAATAGTTCCTGCTGAAGTTAATATCAAGCAATTCTTGTTTCCCACTGTCCCGTTTTCAAACACACCACATTTCTGCACTGACAACTGCTAATTGCACGGCAGGATCTGAAACATTTTGGCAATAGATCACAAAAACTCTTCAGGATGTAGGAGGAAACATGGGATTACACAAGAAATGGCAACACATTAGCCAGTTAACATGATCAGAAAATTAACATTCAAAAAACTCATTTACAGGTTTCAGGGTTAGCGTATGAAGAGGGAAACAATTCAAGAAGTTTAGAACTGTTGTTTCATATTGCTGGAAAACACTTCCACGACACCGCTTTTCTCTTGTTCGTATATTTATCTTGCTTGTGAGTTACTTCTGCCTTTAAACTGCGGAGCAGATTTCTGCAACGCTAAACCAGAAGTAAAACGGGTCTGGTCTGTAACGCACACTGGTCTGTCACAAGTGGGCCCCAAAAGCCAAGAGTTTTAGCATTCCCTTTGGAAGTCTTGCCCACTCACAGCACAGGTCACCTCCCATCTATTCCCTGACCACGTCTAGCCCCGTTTTTAATGTTTATAATTCTGCCGGGGTTCTGCCCGCGGCAATAGCAGAATCAGGACGTCGGCAAATAATGGACAGACAACCGTAGAAATAACATTTTTGCTTTAGTGTTTGCGATTTGTTTTACAGCTCATAATGAAATACTGTTAAGAGATATTCTACATTCATACATTTCTAGCAAAATACACTTTTAAAAACATAAGGCACTTTAAGACATCCTAAAACAAATGCTCATGATAAAAATTCACCAAAAGGGCTGGATGAGAATCCTTTTTACCCTTAATGTTCAGGTCAGTAAAAGATCAATCCTCTAGTCAGGCAGGCAAATGAAATAATCAATAGAGAAGTTTCCAGGACAGAGTTACTGCTGCATTAGTGTGCATTCTGAAGTAGTCTATTTGAAGTATCTTCAGTTGGGGAGGGAGGGCATGGTGTGAATAAGATGCATTAAAATGTTCTTTGAACTGGGTAACAAAGACACAGTGCAGGGATTAAGTTTCATTACTTTCATTGGATTAAATTCCTTCCATTCATTATTGCCAACAAGAGTAAGGAACAAAAAGGAGCTGGTTCTCCCCTCCCTACCCCCCACTCCCATTATAATTCAACACAAGATTTCAAAGACTTAAAATGACCAGGACAGAAGCCCATGAAAAACTGCATCTGGCCACTTCAGAGTACGTTTAAATATTCATTACTGACTTCCTCAAGTCTCACCTCCTATTAAAGAAAGAGAAACATAAAAGAATTGGCAACTGTGTAAGTTGCTTCCAGTCACATTGATATTTTGCTTCGTTTTAAGCGACCCCACTGTTCCCATTGAGCACCTGCATCCAGCCAGCCCCCGGCAGCTCCCCGCGGCAGAGGGTGAACGCGGGCAGCGCCCCGGCCCTGCAGGGAGGAAGGAATGAGCAACTTTGCTTCACACGCTTGTGCCTCAGCTTAAGAACAGTTTCAAAAGCCAGACGTGCTGGGCTGCTGTAGCAACAAGGGGACTGATACCAAAACACTGACTGAAGGCTTCGCTCCCAGATGCATCTGTAGGAACTGAAATCCACTATTTAAAGCTGACAAAAAGAGCCATAATGCTGGCAAAACCACTGTCTGCTTCTCAGGGCCCCTGAGACGGGGGCGGTAGGAACTAATCCCTACCATCTATCAGTGTATTTTCAAGTTGTCTCTTACCTATTTTATTGCCCAGTACGTTTTCCAGTCTTTGGGGGTTAACAATTGCTGAACAATCTGCCTCTCAGGGGCTCAGCATGTTAGGCACTACAGTACAAACCTGCATCCCTAGTCCTCTCAAATCCATCTCACAGGGAAAATAAACCCAACCCCAACCAACCAATCAACCATCGATTTGTTTTTCTTACAAGTCCTTGATTGTTTTAAATCCTGACTTACTTGAATTGCACTTTAAAGCCCAGCAGCAAAAAGAAAACTTGGTATCTACATTTGGGAATATATCTATATATATATTTAAGAGATGCTTTATCAAGTCTAAAAATGCATAGAGATATCAACCGCGTAAGCTGTCAAGTTTCAACCTGGCTACAGTGAAGAAGCTGTGAAAAAAGGTTAGCCTGTCAGCCCTATTAGTATCGGGGCAGAAATGGGATGCCTGTTCAGTTAGGAAAGAAAATACAGTTAAGGACCAAGCCAGATTAGAAACAGCCACCACCGGTCTTCACCCGTCACGCACAGAAGCGCTGGTGTGCCAACAGGAACCGTGGTGAAATCTAACTTTGTGAAGTGAAAAAAATGCATGACCTCCAGACAGCTGCTGCTAAAGAGAGGGAAGGAGGAGGTGGTACCTCATGGCCCTGAGCTCAGAAGATCTTGAGATCTCAGCTGGTGTGGCTCACTTTCACTGGCAGAAGAGCCAAGCTCTAGATCACGCAGTTGCTCACTGTTACATTAGCAGCCCGCTGGAAATTGTGGCTCTGCAATCAGTTTACTGTCCTCCAGCACTGGTATGATAATATTCACTGGGGGCAGGAAGAAGCATCTGAGAGAGGAGATGAAGAACAAAGCACAGGCCACCCTCCGATCCCAGTTTAACTAACAGCATGCAGGTTTCTCACAAAATCTACAGGTTGTTCTTCCCAAGCAAACCTCACAGGATTTGCTAAAGTGACATTCAGTTGCTCTGCACATATACCGTGTTGTGTCTTAAAAACAGACTTTAAAAAAATTATTTGGAAAGGCGCAGAGCACGTGCAATTTAGGTCCCTGCGGATCTGTGCCTGTGGGAAATCTTCGTACTAAGTTGCAATGATTAATAACGGACGGGGTGCTATTTTACGAACAGATCATTTCTTTCAAATTCCAGTTGTCTCCAAAGGAAACCGGGGGAATAAGCAGTGCTGACAAGGAAATGCAGGGCAAGAAGATCAACCTGCACACCAAGACAGACTGGAATGTACAAAGTTTCACAGACCTTGTTCTTCAGGTCACATGAAAGGAAAAATTGTAGTCGTCTACTACTACTAATAAAAATAATCACTAAAGCTAGTTACAATGAGTAGAATTATCAAAGTGCTTTAATACATAAAGTGTCAAATATAATTAAACAGGACCATTAACACAGAGCTGCTAGAAGATGTTCAAATAGGTACATGGGTTTTCTGAATGCAGGAGAGGAGCACAGGCTTTTAATTTCCCCTGTAGGGCCAAAGTGGGTTAAGAAAAGTTGTTCTTGTTCATTTAGCTTCTTAACGCAATGTATTTGCTCTGCTCATGCATTCAAAGGCACAGTTGGATTTGCTTTATCTGAAACTGCATCAAAAGGACTGTCTGCCATGAAATATTAATAAAGGGGCAGCTCTCGCTGAGCAAAACACAACAGTCCCATAAAGTAAGTTTATAGATATCTGTCGTTTTATAATACTAATTTTTATAAGCTATTTCTTAATACTTAAAAATTCAGAGCTGTTTTCTGCAGCTTTCCTTTAAACATAGTTTAAGATAACTGAATGTGCTATTTCAGCAATCCCACAGACTGCCAAAGCTATTATAACTAGAGCAAATGCAAACAAATAAATAAGGAAGAGGTTTCAAAACCACCTTGTGCAAGATACTCAAGACAACGCACCTTAGCCTCCCTACCAGCTTTAACACTCAAGTTACGAAAAAGAAAAAAAAACCAAACAAAACATTCACCCCAGCACTTCTCTCCATACTTCCAATTCATTAAGCTGCTGCCAACTTTAAGCAGATGACCCTAAAGATGGAAAGTAATTCTGCACCAAGCACAGCAGGGCTAGCTGCAGCCGGGGGACATGGCTGTTCAGAAACAAGAAACATCAGTCAAGACCCTTCCCGCAATTCACAGATATAAAAGCAGATTTGCTCCAGTAAGCTGAGACTCAAAAACATGACACAGAGCATCGCATCTGGTCCCTTGCACAGGCATGTACGGCCACAAGTGTGAAGTAATACTGAGTCTCAATAGAACAACTCGTCTGTTTTCTGAAGGCACCATAAAGACAGCAACACTCCAGGTGTGATGGGAAGAGGCAGAGGGAAGAAAAATTATGAATACAATTAGGAGGAACCACTAAGAGCAGCTTGGTATAACAAGGAAGAAAAAAGGTGGCTCAGTTCTACCATGGCTGTAATGTCTGTGACAGCACAGAGACCCTACACCTCTAGGCAAAGGAAGAGTAGCCAGAGTTTGGAAAAATCTACTCCTGAACAGAAAAAAAAATGATTTTTTAGTGGATGGGTGTAAAATCGGTAACTGAAATCAAAGGACACAGCAAAAAATCAAAATGCTATATAAAACATTGGGGTCCGTACATACTCACATGGCATCATTAGCCTGTTTCTGATTTACCACAGTGTTAAAAGATCTGGACAGTCTCCTTTACGCTGCAGGATGACTGAAATCCAGCGAAGTGTCACATATGCAAACTCTTCTCAATCCGCCAGTGAGAACAAATCCCCCTCCCCAGCGCATACGAGGGAGAGGGGGTGTCTCCCAGACAGGAGATGTTTCTAACAACCCCAGGCACCCTAAAGGCAGTACGCCACTGAGTTAGTTCCCTAAGCAGCACTGCACCCGGCAGGTCTAGGCTTGCTAAGATGTTCTGCCCCTTACATGGACTTGAGGACA
Organism: Ibycter americanus; assembly: GCA_035590275.1. Lineage (NCBI taxonomy): Eukaryota > Metazoa > Chordata > Aves > Falconiformes > Falconidae > Ibycter > Ibycter americanus. Next base: position 3,255,697 of record JAVJGI010000060.1, on the reverse strand, counting down.
GTTTCTCATGAGCCCTTCAGGCCAGAGGCTCGGGCTTCGCTGTTCCATTATTGCTTTTCAAATAAGTTTTCCTTCCCGTCTTCCCCTCCCGCTCCCTCTTATCCCAGAAGGACTTTCTGCATCCTGCGGGCAGCGACGCTGGCTTCATCCTCAGAGTCAGACTCGCTCTGGGAAGTAGAGCTCTGGGAGGCGGAGCTGCAGGGAGAGGAGCACTCTGGGGAGCACAGGTAGTGCATCAGAGGGAGCCGATACTTCCCGCAGAAGTCAACAAACTTGATTTGTCTTACGCAGCTGTCAAAGTAGACACCTGTAAGGGCAGAGGCAACGGTAACAACACATGAGACCCCACGCGGAGAAAGCCATAAATCCTGCCAGGTTGTTGCCACTGGTGCAAATGCCTCGAATTAGGATTTAGTTGACACCACATCGGACGTAGAAGCACAAGGGATACTGGAGGAAAAGGAGGAACCAGGACACCTATGGAAATGTGAAAATTCTCTTCTTATTAAAAAAAAAAACAAGCTGTAAAACTGTTACTTGGCAGGTGATTCAGAACGGCACATTCTGCGTGAAAAGACACAGGGCAGCTACTTCCAAAGAATTCAGCAATTTTTTCTAACCATTAGGGAGAAATCTCACTCAGGCTGGGAATTCGCAAACTTCTTAAATGTCAAAATAATTCATCCACTCTATTTTCAAACTTGTAAAACCTCTTCTACCAGCTAGCAAAACCAGGTTCACAAGTAGACCTTCACAGCTCTACTTTTCTTCTGCTTGAGCGAAGTCACCATGCTGAGTTTGGATGCCACTTTCCATGGCAACAGTGTTGCTGTAACACACAATTACGTTCCCTTCCTGTCACAGCAAGTGATTTTAGACACTGACATTTTTCAGAAGTTTCCAGCAGTGTTTTAAGTCCTAGCTGGTCTGGAGTAAACTTTTCTCCTGCAGCGCTAGAGCAACACTGCAGTACTGTGCTAGTTCATAAGGAAAAGTGAAAAAGAGCAAAACCAACCCACTGTTATCCAAGCTGTGCAAAACTCTAAAAAAGGAAACATTTCTTTCCCTTACAACACAAGTTCCAGCCCTTCCGTCTTAGCTTATGGAGCATGCTTTGATATTGTCCTGTGAGGAGATAAGATAACAGCCTGCGTTATGACTGCAGGGTAGATACTAATTAACGATTTTTTTCCTTAATCTTCGAAGGCTAAATGAGCAGATCATTTACTCTGGATTAAGATTAAACATTAAGCCAAATTAGGCCCAAGCATTCTAGGCTTTTCTATGAAGTCCTCTCCTTCCAGGAACTACATGTTGTTAGTCCCAAGCAAGAGCTAAACAAGTTGCTCTTGGTAATTGCCACGCACTACAGTCTCTCTCCTCTTTTCCACCCAGAAACGAAGCCTGCTGTTCAGCAAGAGTGCTTGCAAAAGTTCTCCTGTCCATGACTTAGTCTGAGCTATCTCAGGGCAGACGGATTGGAAACTTCAGACCATAAAAAGCATAGCAGAGTGCTGGAATGAGCTGCAAAGACAGACGGAAACACTGCCTTATATTCCCATGCAGCAAATACAGTAAACCAGCACTACATTCAAGTGCTGGTTTATTCAAGCTGGATATTCAAGGCTGAATATCGTTCCCAAGTGAGCACGGTTCCTTAAAGACAACTTTGCAGGTGGCCTGGAGCCGATGAAATACAACTCAAATTTGGGTGCAACACAGTACCTAATCTGACTGAGCTACTAAAGTCACGGCAAGTCAGAGGAAAGAAACCCAGCAGGTGAAAGTAGGAAGCAGAGCAGTGAAGGTGAACTTACCCCCGCATTTAGGATTGGGACAGTTGCTGGCCAAGCTCAGATACCGGACCAGATTCTCTGGGAGATCGCTGGGAGCATAGGGAACATTGCGAGTTTTAATTGTGCGTCCAGCCAGTTCCTGAAGGCTTGGGGGATTGTAGGTCAGGTCACGGACAAACCGAACCACCAGTGGGTTCCCACGCAAGCTCAGCTCTTCCAGGTGAACCAGGTTAAGGATCTCTCGAGGCAGGTAAGTCAGCAGGTTATTGTGCAGGCTAAGGGAACGCAGCGAATGCAGCCTGCGAACGGAGATGGAAACTCAGTCAAGGTGCACAAGCAAAATCATTCCACAACCGCATTACACACACCTGGTTACTCTCCCTTCTCCCACCAATTTCTTTTTCTTTGGCTTTTCTTCCTTTTAAAGCATAAATTCATGCTAAAAGAGCTGCTGTTACTCTAGCACACACAATGCCCTAGAAAACATGGCTCAGCTCCAGAATGCCTGTTAAAGAAATACAGTCTTCAATATGCTGCTGTTCCCCTCAGTATTCCCACGCCCACCCCCAAAACAGGTACACAGAACAAAAGTACAAAAACTGCGTGCTTTCAGAGGAGATAAGGCTTCCTTGTACCCAGTGCATGCATCAAGAACTGTTCCATGCAATACTTTGAATCAAAGTCACCTGATTTTGCTTATGCATTAAAGATGAGTCCTGCAACCAGCTCTGGAAAACCCCGTGTTTTCATTGCTTGCGGCTGCATCGCCTTACGCTGTGATATTACCAGATCTCAAATGTTAAGCAAGGTCAGGCCAGGCTAGCACCAGCACGGGCGACAAGCAGGTTTTTGGCTTTTGGAGGAAGTGTTCTCCTCTCTCAGGAAGCACAAAGCAATGCTCCAGCACAGCGTCCAGGGATGCTCTTAAGCCAGTACAAGTTACAGGACGACTGCACATCATACATCAAGAACAATCCCACTACACCATCAAATTCCAACTCAGAAAACTCCGTGCTATCATTCAATTGCCTTTGGGGTTACAGCTACACACTGAATTCTTCACCTCCCACCTTAGCCTACCCCTCCAGAGTTGGACATGTCCTCTTTTCCCCATTATGAAACAGATGAAGCAGTAACTTAGCCTCTAGGGCTCTGCTGAGGGTTTTTACAAACACTAAAACATTCTGAGATCTCAGAGTAAGAAGTGCCAAGGGAACACAGGGGATGGTACAATAGAAGATCACACACAGAAAGGCTTTGGGTGAAAGACAAAACAGACCAAGCATCCATCACCAAAAATACAGTAGCACAGCAGTTTATCTTTTCTGAGTTGCCCAGGCACTTCCCTGAGCTTTCTGTACAAATTTATTAATTCACCTTAAAGTGTATACTTCGTGATGTTTTTTTCTGTGAGTCTTTGATTGAGATTTTCGTATTATCTATTCATGATCTGCCTGCAGTGCACCACACTAAGGATCTTCTTGTTCAAGTCTACTTACATGAACAAACTGAAGGACAACTAGGTCCTCCCAGGTGCTCTTATCCGCACATGCAGAAGAAAAAGCTCAAAGAGTTAATCACGGCTGGTGGCTGATGACAGTAAATACTCACTGTGCCAGCTGTGGTGGAATGCTCTGGATCTTGTTGTCACACAGAACTAGATAGCTTAGAGAAGGTAAGTTTGCTAGTTCAGGTGGAATTGAAGTAATGAAATTCCCTCCAAGGTACAGAAACTCTAAACTGAAAAAGAGAAGAGAAAACACTGCATTATTTCATTAAGGTCATTTCCAGTTTCATTTAACATTAGCTCTTCTCATCACCTGCATTTCTTAAAGAAAACTTACAGATTACTGTGTATGAGATAATTTGCTGGGGGGGGAAGCTGAGTTGCACATCAAAATTACAACAGAGCTGCTGTTTCACACCAGATAATATTGAGATTTACCTCCAGCCTCCTGCAGTCACCACTGTATCTGTCGGTAGGCACCAGACAACTATGTATTCCTACACCAACCCCACACACAAAGCTCCTGCTCCTATTTGCAAGCAAGAGCAGCCTGCACACACAGGGTCTGCAGCCCTGACACAGCTCCTGCTGCAGCCAGCGGGAGTTCTCAGCTTCAGGACGGGCAAAGCAAGAGAGCGGTGGCTCTCCCTGGAGATCCTGGCCCTGCACGAGTGCTAGTCGCTCTTTATGGTATCATTTGACTCCTCAGTGACTAACTGCAACCCTTCAGCAGAAGTCAGAGGCACCCAGTCCTGCTTTGATACAATTCACATGCTGACACCACCACAGCTGCAGCAGTGCAGAGTGCACCCAAGTCACACAAGTACATGCACGTAGTTTCTCAGATACATTCATTTCACTATACTGAAGTCAAGGAGCCCAAAGCTACCAAAAGCATTGGCTGGGCTTAACTGCAGTTTGGGCGTAAATAAAATGGGGAGGGAAAAAAAAAATAAAAAAAAAAAAATCACTGGATGTCCTGTGAAACTTCAGTGGATGGGAGACAGTAACAAAGAGAGGCACTAGATCCCTTCGGCCAGGTGGAGTAGCCAGTATTCACTGTGCATCTCTGCCCTCCTAGGAAAAAAAAACAGGCAAGCATTGCTCTTCAACATAATAGCTTCGAGTCCCTATTTCAAAGAGTCAAATGTTTTTCCTCCCCTGTTCTCAGATGTTGCCTGGAAGAGGAGCAAAGGCAAGTTCAGTTTGGGTACTTCTGGCTGGGAAGAGACACCACTGCTAATCACGGTCCAGACAACGCTTCTTCCCATGCCTGACTACGGGGTGGATCCCACAGTCCTGACTGCCGGTGCTGGTTCAAGATCACCAATACATACTCAGGTTAGCTGCCTAACTCCAGCACACATTGTCCCCCTGCGATCCACCAAGCATTCCCCGCAGGTCAGGGAAAAAAAAAGTCATCCAGGCTCTGTCAGCCTTTCTTTAAGAACAGCCTATAACCTCCTTGGAATGGAAGATACCTTCATCTCACCCCAGCAACTGCGAAAGGTATGGGTACAACCGGCAAAGAAACACAGGACCAAACAACCCAAGGGACATGGTGGTCAAGCCAGAGGCGGTCTGAACCCTAAAACTGTTCCACAGCACGTGTGGAGCACCGGAGTAGCTCTGAGGCTTCTCCTGGGATGGAGCAGAAGAACAGTAGACAGAGACTAATCCATTCAGTTCCTGCAAGAAACCTGAACCTCAAAGATCCAACAACAGCAACTGCTTGGGCTTTGGGGGCCACTAACACAGCACAAAGGTCCATCTGCCCAACAGCACGGAACAGAATGACAGACCCCTGCAATCCACCAGGAGATGCTCGCCGAGCTTCACTTCCCCCGGATTCGCCTACCTTCTGGAGTACGTCAGAGGCAAGCCAACCAACTGAAACTTCACAAAGAAGGCACAAAATTAAGCCTTAAACTGAATTTGACTATATGGAAGGAAGGAACTATCCTTGCTTCAGTTGAGAGATTTAGTGGGACAGCACACTGGAAGGTTATTCTGAACACGCAAGAAAGTACACAGGGAAAAACACCACCACCACTACCCCGCTGCTCGAAGTAGCCTCTCTCCTACACAACCTGTAGGTGAGGAGTGGGGGTAGGAGGAAGGCTGCTGCGCAGAGACCACATCAAGGCAGATTATTTTTAATTAAATTTTTATCCCCTAACAAAGCCCTAAGTTTTAACCAAAATTCCTCCTTCAGCCTCCATTGTTTCCCAAGGTGGATTTAGGCTGCTTGGCTCTCATTAGGGACTTAACTGCTGACCATACAATTCCTAGGCGTATTTTAACTCCATGCCATTGCTGGAACCCACACGGAAAACTGTTGGGCAAGGGAATTCTAGCAATGTGGATTTCAATGTTTAAACAAGGTTTAGATGTGTACAAGTTTCCATTTCCTAGGAGAAATGAATAATTAACTCTTCATCCTCTGTGTCTGAAGACAATCATGTCTGTAAAGCCACATTGTGTAAAAACACATACTACCAGGAGAAGACGGGTGCAAAATATATAGTAAAAAATATTTCTGAAATTCATTTCAAGGCCTGAAACGTGTAAGTTTACTGTGCAAACCAAGCAGGCAAAAGCACTGCCTACAAACTACTCACAGCTTTCAAATCCATTCTTTGTAAAGTCTGTGTAATGAGAACACTCAGTTATACTAGCTAGGATGTAAAGCCCCAACAATCAGACTACAAACTGCTTCTAACTAAAAACCCACTAAATAAGGTCACTCCTTCACTGGCAGCAAAGGGTTTCTTAAAAATTCTTTTCTTTTTACCTATCTTCTGAATCACCTTTTTGAGGTCAGCAGACTAACGAGTCCCTGGGCCCAGTCTAGTAAGCAAATTCAGAATTTCCAACATCAACTTAAGATATGAAGTAGACGGTAAATTTATTAAAAAAAGCACAGGGAGGAGGTTTTGAAATTATAAAGAAACTTAATTTAAAGTTGCTCTTACAGCTTCCACTGAACCACGGCTCAGTAGGCAAAAGAAATCTGTAACTCCCATCCCCAGAATATAATTTGCTAGATCCTAGTGTTGGCTGAGCAAGATGGAAGAAAATACCACCAGTCATTTCTGCATCAAATTGAAAGTGTCAAGAATTGTTTGAGCGAAGCTAAGTACAACACAGGCAAGGACTTTCAAGGGATGCAACCCTTTTGCAAGGAGCGCTGACCACATCACCGGGGCCACAGTCTGTTCCCAGCTCATCTGCTCCCGGCCTGATTCTGTGCCATACCCAGCACGTACGCAGAGACCAAGGCAATGCCAGCTCTCCAGCTGTCCCACTCGCGGGGCAGTTCGCTGCTCCGTACGACGAGCAAGAGCACGGCTGAGCTCTGCCCTCCTCCCAAAAGAGCCTGCCACAAGGCAATCCACAACGTTTCCCAGTTTTCCACAGGAGGACCACAGCAGAGACGGGATGGAGCTCAGCCAATACTTCTAACTAACCTTTCACACCAAGACCCAGTTTTTCTGACAATCATTAATCTGCATAGTCATTTGGACCAGCCGGCTAAGGTCTCATGCATCACTGTGTACACAGAGGGAGAGCTGCAATTTTTCTGTACTTTCAAAAGTCAGTCCAGGAACTTGGAAAAGCCAGAGATCAACCAGCCTCAAACAAACGTATGCTCGGTTCCTATTTTTGAAGCTAGAATAAATTACGCGCTTCCAACCTGCCACACAGGCTCTGGCTGAACAAGTTTCAAGAGGCGACAAACACTAACAAAACCCATCTTCAGAAAAACTGAAAAAACCCTCCATTTGACAGAGTAACTAATGGGGGCCGACACTTTCTCTCCTGCCTTTTAGCAATGTTTACAAATGCACTAATAAAAGGCCAGAGTCACTTTCAGCCTCGCACCCAGCGGGTCCCTCGCTCGGCACAGCCAGGACTAACTGCTGCCAAGCAGCAGCCAGCATGCCAGGCTGTCCTGGTTTTGGCTGGGACAGAGTTAATTTTCTTCTTAGTAGCTGGTACGGCATTGTGTTTTGGCTTTAGGATGAGAATTATGTTGGTAACGCACTGATGTTTTAATCGTTGCTAAGCAGGGTTTACACGATATCAAGGACTTCTCAGCTTCTCACGCACCACCCTACCAGCAAGTAGGCTGGGGGGGGGCACAAGAAGCTGGGAAGGGACACAGGCAGGACAGCTGACCCAAACAGACCAAAGGGATATTCCATACCACATGAAGGATATTCCATACCATATGACGTTGTGCTCAGTATATAAACAGGGGGGAAAGCTGGTCGGAGGCTGCTGCTTGGGAACTGGCTGGGCATCGGTCGGCAGGTGGTGAGCAACTGCATTACGCATCACTTGTTTTGTATATTCTAATCCTTTTATCATTTATTATTATTTCCCCTTCTTTTTCTGTCCTATTAATTGTCTTTATCTCGACTCATAAATTTTACTTCCCCCCCCCCCCCCCCCCCCAAGTCTCTCCCCCATCCCACAGAGGGAATGAGCAAGCAGCTGCGTGATGTTTAGCTACCGGCTGCGGTTAAACCACAACACAAGCCCATCCTGTGTCACTCCTCTCTAGCAGGGGATTTCACACCACTGGGCTGCAGGGTGGCAGTGAAAATCCTGTTACGTATAGGGAGTGGGGAAATGCTCAAGCAACTATGAATCAATTCAGGTTGCGGCAGCAAAGTTTAACGTGCCAAGGGACTGTACGTTCCTTCTTGAGTATGTCCTTGAGGTTTCCAGGTCATCATATACCACAAAACAAATCAAAAAGCCCCAAACCACCCAGTAAAATAAAAGCCCACTCTGAGCACTCGAGATATTTTTGATACCCTATCAATTACCGCAACACTTTCATAGTTGTGTTTCAAGGGGAGAATGTCTCCTGGCATGGAAGATACTCAAATTTTAAATCCACCCTCTTTGCCCACAGATGCTTCTTTGGATAAAATTTAAGAGCTGACATCAAACAGATGCATCTAAATAGGTAATCTAAAAAAGAAACAACAGAGCCTGAAATAGCTCCAGGTCTTTTTAAGATAAACTTTCTAGCAAGAAATTTCCAGGGCAGTTTTGAGGCTAATGCAAGGTAAGAATTCAAAAGCAGCCCACAGTACACTCCTGTTAACCCTGTTCTACGATTTGTTAATTCCTGAGAGAACTGCATAGCCTTTGCTGACACGCAAATTTAAGATCAAACAATCGTCTGAAAACTATTTGCAAAACGTTTGAAGAGGGGAAGAAAAAGGGAGGCAGCAAGCAGATTTCCTAATGCTGCATCTTTATCAAAGCTTCCCTTGCCGTTTTTCCCACACTGTAACAGCCCTTCTTAAGCGTATGCTTGTCTAACACGCTTAATACTACCCACGAATAAAAGCAAATACTCCGGTTTTCATGGCACCTAAGCCTCTACACAAAACTTGAATGAATCCAGTTAGGCGTTTGAGGCCTTTGATCCCAGCCCTTGCACAACTGGGCTTTACTAGAGAATCCAAGCAAGAAGGAAAGGAGCACGCACAGCAGACACCTGGGAAGAGCCTGGCTCCTTTCCAAGCTCTTTCCACCTGCTCCTGGTGCTCTACTGAGCACGAGAGTATTCACTAGAAGAGTCCGACTAAACTTGAAATTTGAGTTGAATCTGGAAATTCAAGGTACTGACTGCATTTCACAAAGCTTTTGAGAATTCTTCTCTTTACAGGACACTTGCAAGCGTGCACGCTGACGAGGGCAATCCACACACCCTTAAGTCAAAAGCCACAGCTGGAAAGTGAGGATCAGAGCTGTATTTTACCAGACTTGCCAAACAGATTTTGTCCAGAATGGGGACAAGTAGACCACCACATTTCCAGTTCACCAGCCATAACACACATTGCCCCTTAGCACATCCCCAGCTGGATCAGCAGAGGAAGGACAGACCCAACCAGCACAGCGGTGGGATGTGTACACAGATCACAGTTCAGGAGCTGCTGGGGGCTGTGAATCATGTCTGAGCGTGACTGCCCGTAACACCTCACACCGAAAACTCAGCAAGGTCAATGCTGGAGGGAGAACTACAGAAAAGATGACACTTAGGTATACCTATGCTAAGCTCATCTTATCTGGTGACAAACAGGAAAGTAATGCAAAGCGGGCTGCTCTCACCCACCTGGCACATTTCCTACTCGACATTCACAGCAGCAGCCAACGCTGCAATTCAGGTCTTGCACTGTGCTGACACTGTTAGCTGAACCGGGGGCGGTGGGCATACCGAAGGAGCTGGCACAGCCTCAACATAACTTAAAGAAAGCCTTCAGCAGGGCCCACACTTACCTTTCTGGGAAACATAGGAAGCTGTTGCTGGTCACCACAGGCACCTATGGTGGAACTGGAAGGAGAGTTGCGTTTTCCTAATGGAAAACACGAAGCAAAGGCTATTCATCCTTGGTGCCAGCATGCTACGATCAGCATCATCCTGCTGCCATCACCAGAGCAACCATGATCATCCACTGATGAAGCTGTGTGGAGGAAGTCTGAAGCAGCAGGACATCTATCTATAGATATATCTAGACATCTATCTATAAGTGGTACTCCTACAATGGCCTAGGAGGTAACTGATAATCAGGCGAAAGGCACTCACTTTCCTTGCAGGGTCCTGCACCGCACACAGAGATTTGTGTGGGCGAGGATGGGGCAGATGGCCAAAGCTGGAAGGAGTAAGACAAGGCAGCAGCAGGACTGGCTGCAGTTTTTAATTGCTGTTCATTAGCTTGCCAAATCACCAGGAACATGCTAGAGAAAAGTTTTTGCACAGAACGCCTGACCCCAGCTTTCTGCAAAGTTGAAGATTTATTATCTTCATGTGAATAACACCACACGGCACACGTGTTTCATTCCAGGGCCTTTGCCTCTGTAGCTGCCAGCGTGTTCCTTCTCCTTTGGCATATCAGACCCATCAGCTTTCTAGTCTTTCAACTCCACCACACAGACTCCTTACCTGCTGCAGGAGTTACCTGGCCTTGGCTAAAACCGACATGCTACCCCTTCAAAAACTACAACAGGAAACTACGGGGTGCAAAGGAAAGATGAGACGCTTAGTTATGAAGATTTTTTTAAAAATTTCACGAGAGCTCAGATGTTCCCTGGAAACATAAGTAGTATTTCTAGATCTCTGCAGCTCTGCAATCAGTGACTGGAGCAAATGGGAAGCTGCCAGGGTCACAGGAAGAAGAGCACTGCTGGCCTCAGGAACTCGAGTACCAGCAGGAGCAACGTGTCCCGTCAAAGTGCTGCTTGCATTTTCTGTGGTCTCAGAGACCATAAGACATGAAAAAAATGTCTTTTATGGGAAGTTGCATCTGGAAAAAGGCTCAAAGTCTTGGCCTGCCAGCAACAGCAAGATGGACACTTGCAGCGTGAGCTGTGAGGTTAACAGAAGCCCCAACACCTACACCAGGTGCCACCTCCCAGCCCAGAGTTCAAAAGCAAACGGAGGTCTCCGTGTTGCCCTGCCACAGCAGCTGGCTCTGCTCTGTCCTTGCTCAGGCTTGTTTTACCCACTTCAACCCTACGCACACTCACACTGCAGACACCCCTCTTGCTGGCAGGCGAGAGGAGGATCTAGCAGCAGTTTCTCTCCATATTCACTACCTTTTTGGCAAGGGTGTTGGGTCACTGGTTATCTGGCTCCCAATGAGTAGATTCAGGATTCCCTCTGAAGGAATATTAGATTATAATGCATTGTTTTCTCCCAGCTCTGGCAAGCAAGTGTGCCACTCCCTTTCGTTACTTAAGCAGTCCCAGATACAGAAGAGTCGCTGATGGCACAGTGGTAAAGAAGTTGACAATCCTGGTGGAGCACCAATTTGCTATCTTGAGCTAAAGTTCAATTATATTATGGTGACACATTAGCAGAAGTTCAATGAGTTAGCAGTGATTACGCGGGCAGCAGACACAAGCCACGTCTAGTCTCATTTTTCTACCTGACACATCACTTTGTAACGATAAACAGACAGTTCAATAGTCTTGTCCCCATTCACCTTCTCAGAATTGTCATTCTGGGTTCGAGCATGGCCAGCCCAAGAAAAGCTGCAGGACAGGACAAACAGAAGCCCTGCTTCAGGGCAGGCCAGAGGAACAAAGCAGAATAATCACGCAGCAGGAATTTGACAGGGGTATAGCACAGAGCACAGCCCACAGCCCACTGGGGCATCACGTGCAGTGCTATGCAGTCTGGTTATCTTCCTGGGGTCAGCAGTGTAACAAAAAGCAGGGCTGAGGTTTGTTTTCTTGGGGAAGAAAAAAAAAAATAATAAAAAAATCACAACCACAGATGACAGCATGTAAGCAGCGGCAGGGAGCCTCTGCCTCAGAGGTGGGAGCAACATTCAGATGCCAACCACATCCTGGATGCTACCAGGCATGCCACAGAGGCAACGTGCATCATCTCTCACACACAACTGTCCTCCTCCATCAGCCTCCTCTCCCATGAAGTTGGTGCCGCTGTCCTCATTTCCCTCGTTATCCCTGAAGCGATGGCTACTGAGCAGAGAGAAAGCTGAGGTTCCCCCTCCTCATGACAGCCCCAACCCAGGGAGGACATGGGCATTCTCTAGCACTCAAAATGCCTCAGAGCATCTCTCCAACTTCACTTAACCTACAATTGCTCCAGACCCTCAAGAGGTGCACGCTGTGCCACCTGGGCAAAAGTCGCATACACAACTGCATTATATTACAGCGGACAAAACCACTTCGTGCTAGCACCTAAGCAGCTCTGGCACCTCCCGCCTACCCTGGGCCGTGGGAGACAGCACTCCACACACAACATCCTGCGCTTCCACTGGATGCGGCTCTGCTGAGCCATCAGGGCGAATCCAGCTATTTAGGGTCAAGGTTGCTGGAATTTGCGTAAGAGGCTGCCTCAGGTGAGTCCCTTGGCAAAGAGCTGGAGTGAGGAGAGTTCAGACCCAAAGCCTTAGCGCAGAGCCACGCAGGGGCTAGTCTGCGGTGTGAGAAACCAGCAGGACTCACCGAGGTGCCAGCATGTAACACACAAGTCGGAACACGGCCTCCAGCTTGCCCAGGAGGGTGCCAGGCCACAGAAGTACCTAGCCCAGGTCAATGCGGGCAGTCAATACCCAGTCCTACCCGTCACCTGCTCCCACCCCACCAATGCTCGGAACCGCCGTGATTCAGCCACGGCTTTCCACGCCATCGGCCTGCGGTGGTTTGGCCCAGCCCCAGAGCCATACGTACCACCGCATCCCGGCACGGCCCAGGGCTCCACGCTTCAGAAGGCCTGTCAGCTGATCTGTGGGATCTACATGAGCCGGAGGGGTGGAGAGAAACACAAAGCAACCCCACCATACCAGCAAGCACCCTGACGAGACTGGAGCCGTATCAGAAAGGCCCTATTGTCTGCACAAGCCATAACCAGCTCTCCGTTCCCCCGTGCAGAGCGGGGGTTTTATTTTGCTTTCGCCTAGAGAGCTGCATTAGAGCAGAGCCACGGGGCGCCTGCAGCGTGGCAATGCTCCTACCAACCATGCCATCGTTCTGAGGAGCCTCTGTTGTGCCGAGGCGGCCGGCAGGCCGGGAAATCCCGAGCACATCGCCCGTTGTGCGAGCGCAGCAGGCCCGCCGTCCGCCCGGCCAGCGGCTCCGAGGGTTGGCAACTCAGCCTGGCCAAGGGGAAGAGACACGTTAGCGGCAGCAGTGCTCGGAGCCAGCTGAGGCTGGGCCAAACTCGCTCCCCGAGCGGGAGCGAGGTGCGAGGCGTGCTGCCGGCGGGGACCAGAAAATCCGGTTGGGTTTACCTGGCAGCCGCCGGGGCTTCCCTCACCGCCCCCCCCCGCCGGGCAAAGGCCCAGGCGCGGCCCCGGCGGCGCGGACAGGGAGGAGAGCCCAGAGCCCCCCCGGGAAACAGTGCCCCGCTCCTCTCCCCGCCGCCGCCCCCC
>JAVJGI010000060.1:3184616-3241697 GCA_035590275.1 Ibycter americanus | reverse complement strand
GGGACGGCCGGGGGCCGCCTCTGTGGAGATGTGCGGGGGAGGCCGGCACCCACGGCGGCCGGCGGCTACTGGCCCCGTGGGACCGGTACTCGCCCGCGGGCTACGGTTCCAGCGCGCTGCCGGCGGGCCTGGCTCAGCCGCGCTGCTGGAGAACCGCTGGGTGCCCGCGGGGGGCTTGGGAATGGCGCCTGCTCCCTTCACAGGCTCTTACACCAGGCTCGCTGGAGCCGGATACTAAAGCTCTTGACTCTTTCTGACTGAAAAATTAAAAAAAGAACCTTCCTCCGCGCCTTTTCAGTCACCCTCAGGCCCCGAGGGAAAGGCACTGGTGGTCCCCTGCGTGCACCAAGGCCTCTGTGGCGGCTGCTGGCGGCGGAGCCCGGCCTGTGGCGTCCTGGCCTTGTGGCGTCCTGGCCTCGTGGTGTCCTGGCCTCGTGGCGTCCTGGCCTTGTGGTGTCCTGGCCTTGTGGCGTCCTGGCCTATGACGTCCTGGCCTTGTGGCGTCCTGGCCTGTGGCGTCCTGGCCTCTGGTGTCCTGGCCTTGTGGCTGCGGTTGTGTCTGCTTCGGTCCCTGCAGACCTGCTGCTGGAGGAGCTCAACAGAGGTGCCCCCCCCCAGGAGTACCCGGCTGTATCTCCTTGCTTGGATGTGAAAAGACAGTTTTAATCTCAAGCTGGGGCATTGGCGGGAGTTAATCTGCTACACCCAAGTCTGTCAGGCGGAGAGGCCTTGTGCAGGTTACAGGTCGATGCGGAGCTGACCCTGGGTGTACCCACATACGAACAGGCAACTCAAGATTTGTGATTTCAATTCATCGCCCTTTGGACACAGGCTAACAGCGGTGTAATCAGTAATCGCCCATTGGAAGAAGCAGCAGCAGCGCGTGATGACAATGAGAAGATTCACAGCCCAGGGGAACTTTTGACCTGACAAAGTGCAGGCTGAAACACTCGTGATGTGTAGAGGAAACAAAAAGAAGGAGGCAGCAATCGCCCACCTGCTTAAAGCACTTCATATACACAAAAGTCTCTGTCATCGTAGAGTGGAAGAAACACAAACAACCCACACTTGGTTTGCACCAGCCAAGAGTTCAAAAACAACACGTGAAGCAGTAACAATGCTGAGTTCAAAGGTGTCCAGAATACTATGGATGAAACCCACGGTCCACTTGTCCTTCCTCTGGTGCTCCTATGAACTCTGGATTTTACCACTACAAATATTTTGAAGCGCCGGCTCCCGTTCCTGAGGGCAAAGAGTTGTCAGGGCTGTGCCCAGCCTTCAAGCAGGGGTATGCTAGAGTGGGTGGGCATGAACAGGTCACCTGCTATTGGACTTGTTGAATTTGTTTTATAAGTCTCTATGGATTTACCTGTAATATCTATCTATCTATCTATATTTTCAATATAATTTTGCCCACTCTGTAAAGGTTGTGCTGTTTCAGCTGGATCAGGACAGTTTGTGGGAGGGTTTATGAAAGCATAGGAGTAAGGTCACCTGGATTTTCCTCTTGTCTTCTGCAGTGCTTTAAGCCTGCGTTCTCCCCAGTTTGTGTCCTATGAACTGGTTCAGTATTTTTCAGGAACTGAGTCTTATTACAGATCAGTTTGCTCCCATCTTCAGAATTAAAGTTGATGATGACCTTACAAATACAGTTCAGAGTCTTGGTCAACCACTTAAATAGCCCGTTTCTCAGTTTGAAGCTTAACAGTGCTGGAGAACTGTGAAGTGATCAAGTGTACGTGGCTATAGTGCAGCAACATATTCAGATGTGCTTACCTCCGTAAACAGACAGGTCAGAGTTTTTGCCAGGCCTCTGCTAGCAGTGGGCAACAGACTTTTGGCTTTCCCTCTCTCCCACCCCAAAATCATTTCGATTCAGTAAGCACACATGACGCACCAGGCAAAGTATTTATTGTGCCATCTAGCTAAATGCGTGACTGACACTTCCTTTCATTCCTTCTTATAAAATCCTTGGAAAGTCTAGCAGTAGAAATTAAAGTAGTAAAGCAGACTCGCTCTGCGGTTGAGCAGTGAATGGGCAGGGAACGCCACAGCTAAGACTACAGAGGCAGCAGCTGGTACACCCTAAAGAGGCCATTTGGTGTGAAAAGTAACATGTAAGAGGCAATGTTTGTGGGGTTTTTTTAAACAGCTTTGGAAAGAGCACACCAAGTGAAACAAAGTAAGGCAGCCTTCTCTTCTGTCGGAGTGTCAGTTGCTTAGAAGAACTCACAGTAGTAGAAGTCACTAAGTCCAATACAGTTACGGGGGAGATGAATGGTAAGGAATTATCCTTCTGTTATACGACACCATTAAAGGCCATTTCATTGTTCAGTTCAGCAAAGGTGACATTGGCTATTCAGCCTTGCCCAGATCTATGATAAGGCCATATCAGAAACAGAAGCGACATCAGGAGGGTCACCAGCCTGTTCTCCCACCTTAGGGTAGGATCAGCTTGTACTTGGTCTGGTCCTGATAGACGTTACTCTGGTCTTTTCCTAAAATCCATACAGGGAGGAAATCTTTGAAATATCAAGGAAATGTCTTCCAGTTCTTTGCTAACCTGGACATTCAAAAGCATTCCCTGATGTCTCACCTAGATCTGCCTTGACTGCCACAACTGAAGCTAGCGTCCCATCCAGCACAGCGAGATGGGTATGGTCATCTTGGTAGCAGTCTCCACCTGAAGACAACCATTCAGAGCTTCCTCCTTAACCATGCCTAAGGCTTCTGGTCCGTCCTTCTAAGTCACATTTTCAAGACCTTTAGTTATTATTTTTACTTGCCTCTGGGTTCTTTCCACCAGATCCACCCATCCCATGAAAGGCACTGCCCAAACCAGAAGGCACTCCAGCTGAGGCTCCGCCGATGCCACACGGGACAGCGATTGCCCCGTGTTTTACTGCCTGTGTCCCTCTGAATTCTTCCCGTTCTGCAGTGGTTTGCCTTTCTATCGGCAGCATGACCTTAGCGCACGTTCATCTTGTGACCACATCACGCGTGGAGAGCTGCTACGTTTTTCTTTCCCAACGGCACAAATGGAGCGTGTGCTGGGGGAACGAACAGAGGATACTAAGAGCATTGGGGAGCAATCTCCTCATTAAAAGCGCGTGGCTGGGAGGCAGGAGTCGCGGCTGCCAGCTGCATCTCTGCCACTACCTTGCCACACGATTGCAACTTTCCACTTCTCTCTGCTGTACCTTGGGTTCCCCAGATACAAACCAGAGACAGTTGCGTCTCGCATTTGTCAGGCACATCGAGAGCTGTGTATAAACGTGCAAAAAGACAGCTGATTTTTTTTTTTTTTTTGGAAGAGGAAAACGAGGAATGTGGCTTGTAAGAAATAAAACAAAACAGCTGTTGTTTTTTAAATTTTGTTTCATTTATTTGGCAGTAATATCCAAACCCCCCTGCTTCAAAAAAAATTACAAAATCAAGTAAAATAAGTGCACTAAGGAAACCTACAGAATACTGATAAATTTCACACATGTACAGGAGGGAATATAGAGGGAGGAGTGGGACTTTTTTGTTTGTTGCTTAAATTTGGTTTTTTTTGAAAAAAGAACAACAAAAACCAAAACCCAAAACAAATGCCTTCCCTGCCCCTTGCAGTCTGTACAGCAACTGTCCCAGAGGGCAACGGCTGGAATTCAGCACTTCCTTCCCCAGCAGCCAAGTCACCCTGCAGAAGTTACCAACCGCTCAGCCTGCTGCAGGGTACGGCCCGGGCATCGCACACCTAACGGCTGCCCTTCCCCTCGGCATGGGGAGGCGAGATGTTTCGGTCCCCTTTGGGGACTGTAGCCCTTAGAACCAGCATCGCTCTCCACAGCTGCGCTTCCCTTTGAGGGCGCAAGGAGGAAAAGGCTCCACAGGCGGCAGCCCTTGCTGCGGAGGCACGTTCACGCCGCTCCTGCCCTGCTGCCCAGGCTATCCTAGGCTACGCTGTATGGCTTGTCAGAGAGCTCAGCCTGCCTCGCCTGAGACAGCAGCCACCCCTCTGCCTTTGGTGCAAGCGCAAGCTCTGTAAACCTCAACTGGCAGCACCCACCTCTCCAGCTGTCCCCAGCAGGCATCCTCACAACAGCACATCCACAGGAGACAGGAAGGGGACTAGAGAACGCATAGCATAACGCAGCCTACACAAGCCCTTCCGCAGTGGATTAGCCTCCAAGCTCCTGCATGTGCTCTGGCTCCTCCAGTTGGAGATATTCCTGTCTGGACAATAAGATGTTATCCCCATCCAGGGAAAGCCTTTAAGGCAAGCTGTTGTTTTCTCTAAGGCACTTTAATGATCCAAGCTGGAAGAAAGTGAGCTGGGAGGCACAAACTACTTTTCAGAGCAGGGTCAGAATAAAGCAAAACATTTATTAACAACGTTCCTGTGATTCCAGATCCAGCACATGAGGCTCTTTCGCTCGTACTGTTGGGGAGGAGTGAGGGTGTGTCTAATGGGTGCTCCTATTCCACCAGCCACTTCCTTCAGTGCCACCAGAACACAGTGACTCCGTCCCCAGTGCAGCGCTGTCCACGTTACCCTCAGCTCCTGTGGGCGCATCCCCCTCACCTTCACAGGCGACAGCTTCTCAAATCCAGACCCTCATGGGAAAAGAACCAGCCCCCTTCTGTATTTATTATGCCCAAACCTCCAAGCATGGTGGGGTACATTATGCTTCTCACTCGAAGTGTGGCACTGTGCCAAAGTCAATGGGAATCCTCTGGGTTCACAACAGGAAAACAGCTACAAGACCAGATAGCCTTTAACAAACCTGGCTCACAGGCGAGACCACAGCAGGGACCAAGCTTTCCTCTCTTCCTACACTTGCTAGGTACCAGTTCATTCTTCCTCTCCAAGGAAAGCGCTGTGCAAAAAGGGGAAGGTTGGGACAAAAGTCCTGCTGACCTTCACTCAAGCAGAACATTCTTTTGCAGATGCAAGTGGAGTTTCGCTTGAGGAAGCACTAGGGACTGCAAGAAACCTGGCAACAACCGCTGAAGTTGCTCACAGACAGGAAGATGGAAGTCACAAGCAGTCATCTCGGGGTACGTGCAACTGCTTGGGATGCACAGCCGGGGCATGAAGGAAACATGGAAACTGGATGGTCAGGTGTGTGAGTGCATGAAGTACATTTGACAACTGCAGGAGAAAATGAGCTGGGCTTGAGACTACAGAGGTGATTGTCAACAAAACAGCGTTTCATTTGTATCTAGGACCAACGCTCTGAGAACTAAGTCAGACAAAAATGACCCACGAAGGGATGAATGTGAGGGTGGCCGAAGATGGTCTGATCAAAGACACTCTAAAATGCATCAGTAATGAGGCTTCCAGCCCTGACTCTAAACTCAGACCTGGAATCAAAGAATAATGCTGCTGTCTTATCCCAGATGGAGATGGAAAGCCCGAGATGATGGCTAACAGCCCAGACTCCAACTAAACAATTTTCTGTGTAGCTGAGTCTTTTAAGATACCCTATTAACGGGATGGCCCAGTCCTTCTGTCTCTAGACTACTTGGCACTTCCCTCTGGGCAATTTAGAGAGGCATGAGCACGGACTTTGAGCAGGTGGTCAACGCTAGCTAAGGGAGCAAGAGCTAGAGAGCTGCAGTGTCAATCTGTGCCTGGTGAAACTAATTACATCCAGCCCTGTCTCTTCTTCCCACGAGGGACATCGCTATCCCCAGTTGAGAAATACCCTGTAGTGCAGGGCTCACAAGTTGCTTGTGATGTCTGCGGTGTCTGAGCGCAGTGCGATACAAACTGTGCATGGGCATTACAGCACTGTCAATAAAAAAACCCCACAGGCTGGGTTTTCTTGAAAGACCTAGAGCTACGAAACATACAAAAGCTGAATTACTACCATAGGAAATAAAGTAATAAAAAACCCAAACAACCAAAACAAAAGGGGGAGTCAGCATGTGAATGTGATAAGAAAAAAATACGATAGCACCTCTAAGGAGGGGGCAGGGAGAGTAAGAGTGAGATGAGGTCAAAAGGAACCATGTTGTGTTGGAGCCCACAATGTACTGGAGGAGCTGCTGGGGACAGTGGTGGAAAGCAAGGAGGAACGTGCTGGACTCATGCCAGCAGCATGGCACCACGACTTCCAGGTGTCACACCAGGCTGACCAGCTTTGAGGAGCTCGAACCAAAAGGGAGGGTAAGCAGGGCAAGGTCCTTGGCTAACGATGCCCTGCAGCACACGTGCTCAGCCACAAAACCGCCAGGCCTGTATTTCTGCAGCCAAGGCCGGTGCTGACAATTGTATCGATTGAAGACCCCCTTTTCCATCCAGCACTGACCTCCGTCCTTTCCCCAGATCCAGGGGAACAAGAAATACCTGTTAGTTTTTGGAGGGAGCAGCTGCCTGATCTGGGAAAGGGTCCCAGAGGCTGCTCTAAGTCCCTCCCAGCCTTCGAAGGCCCCAGCAATGAAGCTCCCTGAACAGGTGGGCTCTACTCCCCTTTCCTGGCCCCATTCTCTGTGTATTACAAAACAAATAACCCATCGCTATACAATGTAAATATCTGTGACTGGGCAACTGTAGCAGACACTTGTGCATACTGAGATCAGCACTGGAGGACAGGGTGGCAGGTTGGGCCCATCCTCCTGGGCTCCTCCGATGTGGAGGCCCCTTACATCTCCTTGGTGCTCATTCTCTTGGTCTTCTCGGCCGTCTCCTAGAGAAAGAGAGCACAACAGTGAAGCTCTGCACTGACACAGGAGCTGGCAGTGCCCTGAAGCCTTTGGTTCATCCACAAGCAGTGCCAACACTGGCTTATACCTCAAAGCCTCACACCTGGATTTGTCCTGACAGGCAAACAAAGATCCCCCTTTACTGTGCTCCCGCTTCTACCAGAAGTCCCCAAGTGACAGAAGCAGAGGAAACTTGCACTAGCAAGGAGAGACTTAGTGCAAGCAGAGCCTCCCAGCCCCATGCTAACCTGATGCTTCTGCAGTTCCTGAATGTATCTAGCCAGCTCCTCCTCAGTCAAGTCTTGATCAGGTCGCTGTCTCTGAGCAGGCACCTTCTCATTCTTCCCTGCAAACAGACACAGAGTTCAGCGTTATCACAAGTAGGGGATGGAAGTTTCAGAGGCTGAACCACGTAGAACAAAGAGGGAGGTTGGCCACAGCGTACCTCAAGCGTAGGAATGTTTTGCTGGAGGAAGGTATGGGTTGGCTTCTTAGGAAGAGAGTGGGCCTTGTGGCTGCCTGGGACTTCAGAACCTGGGTATCCAGTCTGCCCCCGTCTCTCCCACGTGATAAATAATAAAACCACAAGGAAGAGGCTGCCTATTATTTAAAAGAAGCACCTATAATGAGTTCAAACATCTTGGCCTCTTGCAGGGAATAAATGGAAGCTCAGTGCTATAACTGATGCCTAATGAAGAGGTAATTTCGCTCAGTGGATACGCAACTTGCTGATGTATCTGATCTGACTCTTTGGTTTCGTTATCCCTCTTGACAATAACCTCTAACCCCTCTGCTGCTCTGACATGGGCAGAAAGTCAAGGAATTGTTGTCCCATTGCATGCTTCTGCCGTGGACGCAGGGAACGAAGTAGGCAGAAAGACTGGGTGTTGCACAGCAACTTTGAAGGTTGTTTCTGGGGAGGCAACAGAAAGAGTCTCTCATTCTGTTGCTTAACCTCTGAGACCTACCCACAGCTCCTCTGGCAGCTCTACCAGTATTCCAGTTACCTCTTCTGAGGTGAGTTCCTGCTGCCACAGCCAAGTCTGGGCTGAGGCGATCCAAAGCCACTGTAGCAGAAGGCCAAATAACCATGAAAGAAACCCTGCGCGTACTCGTTGCTGTTCCCCTCTCTCCTACTCTGGCCACACTACCGACTGTAGATCTGAACAAACGCACTGCTGACAGCTCCCGCACAGTGCTGAAAGCAAAGCTCATGCAAAAGCCTGGTTTCTAGGGAAGAAGGCCAGGAAAATGAAGTGCAGCGCGGGGAGGGTAGACATGGCTCCTTGAGGAGGACCCGTGTATTTCCCAAGGCAGGGGAAAGCTGGGTTTCCACTGGCCCTGGACCATCTGTGAGAAGGCAACACAGAAAGCCATTGTCACAACCTCACCACGACTTCTCACAATCGTAACATGGCTGTGAAAGTTTAAGAAGGGCCTTCCAAAGGAAGAACAGACAAACCACCCTGCCTTAGCATGAATACCACCTCCCTTCATCTCCATCACCATTATTTTCTTCTACTTCTACAATTTTCATGGCAAGAAGCAAAAGTGCTTTCTCGGCATTACTGGATGAAGCCTCCTATCTCCCCTCTGGGGCAAGACAGGACCCTAGCTCCTGCTTTACAGATAGCGTAAACGCAGATACAGTGAGGATACTGACACACAGACAGGAAAGCTGACTTGCTCACGCCTACACGTACGGTTCCAGACAGCGACCTATGTGGTCTGTGCATGCTCCAAGCCAGCTGGATACAGAGGTCTGGAAAATTTGGTGCTGAATTTTCATGACACCAAATCCAAAGTACAAACCCTGGCAGCATTTCCCCCAGCCCAGTTACACACTTTCTGACCTCTAGAACAGGAACCAGCTTGGGTTTGGCGCAACATGGGGCACAAGAGGGTGATACAGAAGCCACCCACAGAGAAGCTGAGGAAAAGCTGGAGAGAGAAGAAATCTGGATAGCTAGTGGCCTCAGCAGGACAGAAGCAAAAATCCCTTTTGTACAAAACCAAATACAGTAATTGGAGAGCATACGGACCCTCGCATGTCATTGCAGTGCACACCCAGTTCCCACAGGCACAGACGCAGCGGTTGCACTCCACCTGGGTCTCTGCTCCGTCCTCATAGGTTTCATCTTCCAGGGCACACTCTAGAGAGGCACAAAACAAGGGCAGTCATCGTGAGATAGCAAGCAGGCTAAAGACAACATACTTTGGAGAAGCCTTTAGAGAGAAGAGGTACAAGGTTTTGGAGGAGGCTTTCCTTCCCCTAACCACCAAAAGTTTCATAATGACTAAAATATTCATGCTGAATTTGGTATGTGAAATCAGGCAAAAAATAATTTGGGAAAGTCAAACACTTCATTTTGCTTCCTCAAAACAACACATTTCAGTTTCTCAATTCCAAATAACAGATTTGTTTGAATTTTCTAATCTGCTACACATGGAAAAGAACCCCTGAAGTGGAAAGTTTGGTTACTCTGAAACAATTCCTGTTCCAGGCGGGGACAAGTTGGGGACATGATTTGTGTAATTGCTGTTAACCTGGGAAAGGGAAAGGAAGGAAAAAAAATATTTCTCATTTCAGCTCACATTTCTTCTCACAGCTCTATTGTATGTCTAAGTTGAGGCCCCCAAAGCACTCAAGGGCCTGTATGGTGTTACATTGGTGTTACATGAAAACCAGCTGATGTTTTCTAGGGGAGGTACAGCCTCCCTAGCTTCCCGCTGAAACAGGCCACAGAGGGTTCAACTTAATATTCCCTAGGAAGCATAGCCTCTGCCTGCTCCTCGGTGCCACTGCAGCAGGATGTAAGTCTGGCACCTTTGGACCAGCAGCCCCTGAGGAGACAATCAGGTGAGTGGCCAGGCATGCCCGGTCAGCAGAACACCAAGCTGCTTCCACGTGAACCGTGGCACTAAGCAGGATTTGGAAGGACAGCGAACTTTGAGATGTTCATCAGGGAGGCTCTCTGTGTGAAAGGCAGAGCGCAGCAGGACTTTGGTCTGGTCTGACTTTCCTAAGTTATCCAGACGTGAACCCCTCACATGATTTATCTCCACACTGTTAAATACATGCCTTGACCTTCCAAGCGTACCATATCCATTTGACCTATGCCCTTGTTTCTAAAATCCAAACCTTTTTCATCACAAGAGCGGTGGGGGCTCTGGGACAGGAAATACAGTACTTTTGACACAATGCAGGGACAAAAGGGATGCTGTCGGATGCAAGGTAGGCATGTATCAACATTATTTCTGGAAATGGAGTTACAGCATCCAATGTCTGGCCCAAAGCTGGTCTCTTTTCCTTCCTCCCTTCCCAGGACCCCTCTGGTTCCCCAATACAAGTGGGGAGCTCCTACTTTTCTCTGGTGGATTGAAGGATGGGCTGAGGCACTTGAGAAATTCATTGAAGCTGAGCTTCCAGTCAGCATTTTCATCTGACAGCTCGATGAGGGCATCTACGCAGAGTCCCCTGAAAGGAAACACAGAGGCATGTTCTGCACAGGGCTGCGCTAGGCTGGTCCCTGCTCTGCTGGCTTTGGAGTGCAGATAAATAAAACCAGTAATAACCAGGAAGGCTCCGAGATGCCTGGCAGAAGCAGCTTCTGTAAGGAAACCTCACTGAATACAGACAAAAGAAAAATAGTCACAAAATACTCTCTGCTGGGCAAATGCCCGGGAAGTTGGGGGATATTCAGAACAGCAGGAATAGGACCCTGTTGACATCTACATGCTGTCACATGAGTAGAGATGCAAGTACAGCATAACCACAAGCAGCCTGTTCTCATCGTCTCGCACACAGTGGCACACACACAAAGGGAAACC
Source organism: Ibycter americanus (assembly GCA_035590275.1). Lineage (NCBI taxonomy): Eukaryota > Metazoa > Chordata > Aves > Falconiformes > Falconidae > Ibycter > Ibycter americanus. Next base: position 3,231,173 of record JAVJGI010000060.1, on the reverse strand, counting down.
TCTCAAACTACACTTTTATGTGATGCACCAGCTCTAACTGCAGGCTGCCCGTGAGCTGTGTTTTCCCACCGTTTTCTTTGCACTGGATCTAGCAGGCAAAAGGTGAGTAGAGTCCATTGGAAAGCCAATTTATTAGGAAATAAAAAAGAAGACAAATTTTCCATCACCCAACTCACCTTCTGGCTGCACACCGACTAAATTTAAGGCAAAAGAGCGTTGGAATACATGCCTAACATGAAGGGTAGGGGTGGGCCAGCTCCTTGTGGTGGTATTCACACCTAATCAAGTGAGAAGCCACTTCATACAGTTACCTTCGTTAGTGCAGTTACCTTTGTTAGTGCAAAGTCTAACTGATATTTTCCATGAGTGGATTTTCATGCCCCCTTCTAACACATCTGGCCCCCTGGCCCTCCTTCTGGCATCCTGTCCACTGCCCACCTGAGCAGCTTGTTGGTCTCCTGGTCCATGTAGGTGGTGATGTTGACAGCAGTCTCATTCTGCTCCACAAACTTCAGGAATTCAGTGGAGTCCAAGCGAGAATCACCATTGTCAAAGCTCTGCAGGGAAGAATGGGCAGATATGAGAGTCTGATGTATCGGTCCAGGGTACCCCTTCCTTCTCCCTCTTCCCATGTACTTAGCATTTTTGAAGCTTTAGTGGAACAGGTTGCATCATCCCTATTTTTCGCAAAGAAGAGAGGCCCAGAGAAAGGCAGCAACATATCCACACTAGCATCAGAACTGGGAGACATGATCCTAGCCTTGTTCTCACCAATAAGCTACACTGCCTCTCATTCACCTCCTGCTGCTTGATTTATGGCTCTAACCCCATTTCTTCTCTTTGTTCAGCCAGCTCTTAGCCTTCTTATATACCTCCTGCCTTACAGCAGACCAGTTGCATTCAAGGAGGCGTCACCTTTCCAATATGTGTAAATCCAAAGCTGTGCCTGGACTCTTGACAGTGACGAAAGGGAAAAATCACAGGAAGCAATTTTCTGCTGATCCCAAAGAACAAACAATTTAATACAACAGCACAACGCCTTGCCACCAACTTCTCAAGGTCCTGACAGGACTCCTGGCACTGAACAGCAGGATTTTTAGCCCCAAAATCCTGGCTGTACTCCCAAAGAAGTAATTGCATTTTGCCTTCGTGTTTGGAGATGTCATATCACAGTGCTGGGCACTCAGCAGGAACTGCTGGGCCCCCTCAGCGACAGCTGCATTGCAGTGAGGGGAAAATGAATTCTGCACACAGACTGCCGCTGGCTAATTTTTGCCGTGTGACTTGGGGCAGGTCACTGTGGCTTCTTGTGCAGTGCTTCCAGCAATGCTGGAAAAGACGCTGCCTGATGTTACCTCTAAGTGGTTCAGGAGAAACCTGTAGGGCTAGGAAAATTACTCTGCACGCTGCACCCTGCATAACTGCTTAACACAACTGCATAACATGTTGACTTCCACTAGACTTTGAAGCCTCTTGTCCCGCTATTTCTTGTAAAAGTGGCTGCAGTTCTCTTAACGACCCAGACTCAGTTAAGCTAGTTTTCTTGCCTTTTGATGCTATGATCTGCGTTTATGTGTTACCCCAGAGACCCTCCAAAACAGAGCAGCTTCCCACTACTGGCATCACACCTCCTGAAGTAACATCCTTCAAGGTCACGGCCTGCCTGACGAACAAGCCACATCCCAGTGATCCACACAAGTCAGGCTTCTGGGAGGGAAACAGCTTAATGCCACATCCACAAACCTCCCCATCAAGAAGAAAAGGGAAAAGCTGCATGTCATCTTTGCCTCCAGTGTTTATTAACTGCAGGGCAGAAGCCAGGCCATTTGCAGGGCAGGCATGCGGTGCTCCACAGCTGGGCATGGCAGAATTCCTCCAGCAACAGTGGACCTCACTGGTGACGCAAATTTGTGTGTGTTTGAATGCATTTAATTTGCTTTGCTTGGATTTGTCCCAAGTGGTTCCAAGCTCTGAATTCTGCTTTAGAAAGTATTTCAAAGCCTTAAGGTTGTTGATATGGTGGATTACTACCAGACAGAGAAGGAAATTCCCCATTTGGTCTGAGAAAAGGTATTGCTTTGTCACGGAAACTTTCACCCACTTGTGCCTGGGATCAGTGCTCCAGAAGAAGGAGGACAGTAAAGAGAACACGAGGCTGTTGCCTCTGAGTGGTGGCCATGCGATTTCACCAGTGCCCTGACACGCATGGGGCCGGCAGGGGTGACTGGGCTGTGTGGCAGCAGTGGAGCAAGCCTGTGGTTGGCTCATGCATTTCAGCAAAGCCCATCGCCTGGGGAGACTCTCTGCAAAGGTGGCTGGGGACAGCATGTTTGCAGGGGGAGCAACCAAGGAGCTCCGCTCCAAAGGACGCTGTGGCTTTTGGGTGCTGGCAGGTGCTGGTGGGGTGCCTAAGGCAGTGGGCCACAGCCGGTTTCCACAGACGGAGCAGCATTAATGGCTACAAAGGCGAAGATGCTCTCTGGAGCGTGGGGACCAGCTCCTCTGTCTCACCAGGGGGTGCCATTGCCATGGCAAATTTGCTTGCAGTGCTAACTCCTGTCAGGCATCATTAATCTCTTGCTGTCAACAGCTTATGATTTAAACACTCTCCCCCTTTCCCCACCTGCTCCTGCAGCACCATTCTGAATACTTTGAAGTCTTTATCTGGAGCCAGGCCTGAGGGGGAGGGCAGCAGTGCATGTGGCAGGAGCATGGGAGAAGCTTGTGATCTGCTGGTTACAAAAGGGGGTGGGGATGGGCTGAGGGACAGACTGACAAGGAGGAGGGAACAGGAACAGGATTATTGCAGGGTCTGACACTCATGGGCGGCTCCTCTCTCTGCAGAGCACTAGGGAACTGCCAGCTCTCAGCCACAACTGGGCCGTAATCCTTGCAAGCAAATATTCCCCTTGAAGCCCCAAGGCATCTCCTATCCCCATCTCAACACGGCCTTGGGACTGTCCAGAACAAAGGATCGGCAGCTCCTGCCCCAGCTTCCTGCTTCTTCTACCTGCATTTCCAGCACTTTCACCCACCTCTTCTCCTCTGGCTATCTTTTGTCCCCTGAGACCAGTTCTCTCCCCTGCCGCAGGCACACCTGGCCTGCCCTACTTCTTTTCCCCAGGGCAAGTCAGACACCAAGAGTCAGGGATGCTCCAGGTCTGGGTTATTACATAGCTGTGTCAGTGGCTCTGTCAGCCACTGCTGCAGACACCCCGTAACACATCACACTGCAGGACATATCAGAGCTCCCTGGCCCCCAACTTGACAGGGACGTCACACACTGGAGCCTCTTGGGATGGGGCATAGCAGCTGTTTTGCAGTGACAGGGAAAGAAATGTTCTCTGGCCTCCAAGGCAGGTGCTGCTCTACTTGCCTTGAAATACTTGTCCAGGACTTCGCTGTAGTTGCTGCCCTTGGAAAACCAGCCATCTGGGATAATCTCAGCTTCCAACCACTGAATGACGCGGCGACGAAGCTCGTCCCTGTCTGACTGGTAGCAGACAACTGTAATGGGAGAAGGTGTGGCAGAAGAAAAAGGAAGGATGAGAGAAATGGAGTTCGCAGGGAGACCACAGAGAGACGACTGGAAGTAAAAGCCAGGCAGCCCGCCCTGATGGCAGTTCGCAGGCCCTCCATCCTTGGAGATGCGCCACCGCCAGATCAAAGCAGAGGTACCATGTGCTGAAAGGCGGATGGGCTGTGGGTGACACCATGTGGCAAGGCCAGAAAATGACACTCCTGCCAAAGCTCTTCTGCCTTCCCATCCCTGAAGCTTGTGGAAGAACAACCCAGAACTGACTCATCTTGGTGTGAAGAGTCCCCAGACCGAGGGAGGAAGGTGACTGACAGTGTCCCCAGGCTTCCCGATACTGTGCAGAACAGGCATTCAGCTGCCATCCCTCAGATACCAAAACCTCTATCCTCTGCAAGTGCAAAGAGTAGACTGAGCAAGCCTTTCCACCACGCTGTCCCCAGGACTTGAATTTTATGGCCTTCTACCTCAGGAGATTTTGTTTCTTCAAAGCCCTGACTTGTCTGATTGGAAATGAGAGGGGATCAAGTCAGGCTTGTTCACAGTGCTCTCACAGCTTTCTCTAGGTGGACATGAGTTTGTGTGCTAGTACCAAACCATGCATTTAGAAGCAAAAATGGAAGCCCAGATCTTCTGGCTTCTGTGAGTTGTCACACCCACCCAGAGGTCAATGGAGCCAGAAGGGGAATCAGCGTGCATTGATGTCACTTACACGCACTAAGAATCTTCTTCTGAATTCAGTGACTACAATCACAACCAGACTGACAGATGAAAAAACAAACCTGCAGGGATTCTGCATGTTTAATTTTGAACTTCCTTAAAACTGTTTTAAGGTGGTGGCCATGTTCTGACATGGCCCTTTCCATTAAGCTTGTATGAGGGTTTGCTCTCATCTGTCTGAGGAACTTGAAGATTATAGAGCTCCAGCACTTAGAGGCCATGGATGGGAAAAGGGTCCCCTGATGAAGCACAGGCCACAGCCCCAAAATCCATAGTCTAAGTACACATGGCAATGCATAAGGGGGGAAGCTGGGCACAGGGAATCAAACAGACTTCTCATAGTATCATTTAGGTTGGAAGAGACCTTTAAGATCATCTTGTTGGCTGACAGAAGGAGGCAGTTCAGCTGTACCTCCTGACTCCCCTGGCAATGCCCCATTCCTTACGCAGTGCTGCCTCTCTGCCTTTGTGCCCATCGGTTAATCACTCTTAAAGCAAAGTCTCCTTTTAAAAGAGTGCTCTTGGAGTTGGGGACAACAGCTCCACAGTTACTGCGTCTTAGATCCTCAATGAAATAGGTAAAAGAGTGCTTCTTCCCTCAGTCCAGGTGATAAGGACAGCTTGTGTCCCTAGGGGCAAACTGGGTTTCACTGCACGCTGTCCGTGCTGAGCCCCTGAGACATCCCAGCAGTGAAGAGCCCAGGAGATGTATGAGCTCTGAAAGGTTAGCCAGGAGTAAAGAGCTGGGCAAACATACTTCAGCTGATTCACCAGCTCAGACTCTGCTACAGCCAGCGTAGAGGTATGACTTACACAGGGCTGTGCAACTTCCCCGGCAGACCTTCCTCCCCATCTCTTTTCCCAAATGCATACAGAGGCCCCAGCCAGAAAGGAGGTGGCTTCTTACCTGGACTTGCAGCTGGATTGTCAGACTTCTTCTCTGTTAATGGAAAGACAGAAGACATTTCTGATGCAACATGAAGCAATACGAACCTCTTCCCACCCTGGGTGCTGCTTGGGCAAGGGCGGAGGAGCCTGGGAGTCTTTGGAAAGACGAGGGCCACATATATGATTAAAGGACTGGAACATCTGTCACCCTGAGGGGAGACTGAGGACTGTTTAGCCTGAAGAAGAGAAGGCTCAGGGACAATCTCATCCATGTTTATAAATTTGATGGGAAGGAATAAAGAAGACTGAGCCTAACTCTTCTCTGTGGTGTCCAGTGACAGGGCAAGAGGCAGCAGGTACATATTTAAACACATGAAATTCTGTCTGAACATAAGAAAACACTTTTTTACTGTGCAGCTAGCGTGGGAGTGAGTTAAACAGCCCTGCCACTGAGCAAAATCCTTGCTCCTGAAGTTCTTGAGGTCCCTCATGAACATGGATGGTAGTATGGGTTTTAGGGGTTTATCCTGAGACTCTGACCTTTCCTCAGCTGGCAGACGGAGACACCTGCCTGGCTGAATCCACAAGGCTTAGATGCAGGCAGGAGCAAGAAGTTGCCCTGCTCTCCTGAGTCCCCCCCTCCCAGCAACCCGCGGAGACAATAGCTCCAAGATCCCACCACAGGCAAGGTGCCAAGGTTCTGAGAGCAACTAATGAGGGCCTTAACGATCTTGCCAACCTCACCTAGGGCCTCCATCTCTACCCATGAGCCCAGGGGCTCCATTTCAGCTGATGCCTCAGCCCCTAGCCCTTGCCTGGGATTATGTTGTAGGTATGCTCGTCTCCAGATCTGCTGCAACCATTCCTGTACCTGCCACAGACCCTGTTATCTAGGCCCTGACCAGGTGACTGTCTTCCCACCTTGATCTCGGACCTGCTATAGACTGCATCACTATGGACTCGTCTGGCAATTTCTGGCCTGTGCCTGATTATGGTTACCATCACCAGACCTGATTCCATGGCTTGAGTCCAGGCCTCCTTCATCACCACAAACTTGCCTGGTGATCTGGACTCTCGGTTGAACCTGGTTATCGTTCCCAGGCTTGCCCTGTTTACCCCACTCAGCAACTGTGGGACAAAGTCCTGGCTGGTGAGGCCCCTGCCTTGCCTTGTTATCACACTCGGCTTCTGACTCTCCCTCCCTTGGAGTGTAGCCCATATTGATGGGGTTACCTTTACAGTGGCCATCGTAATCCACCTGTATCTTGGAGCCAGTGAGGCAGGCATCACGGTGCAGCTCACAGTGGTTCAGGTATGTCTTGCCATTGCTACCACACACAGGCCTCTTGTGAGGTTTGCATTGCTGTGAGAGAGCCAGAGAAGACAGCATTTTACCTGCCTCTTTGGGACAGCTAGAGGGAGGCAGGTGAGTCCCAGCACCAGCCCAACTCAACAGAGGCCCTTGGCTCAGCCCCCTTGGCCCAAAAAGTGTTTGGAACAGGCTGAACCCACTTATCATCACCCCAGAAAAACCTGCACAGGAAAGTCTGTGGGTGTGCATTCAAAGCCTTCATTTTATCCCAGCCTCTGTCACCACCACCATGACAGGAGCCTTCCTGAAAGCACAGCTCAGCAGAAGTATCGGGGCCCAACATAAATACTGTGCATAACCTACAACTGCTGCTCTGGTGCCATGGACATGCCTGCCAAGAGGTGCTTCTGTGAATCTGTTCTGCGCACCTCTGCTTGCTCAGCATTGTTGCGTCTCTTTGGAGACTCTGGTCCCCCTTTCTGCAACCGAATGCAGAATAAGCCATCAGCCACAGGCCTACAGCAGAGGGAGGGTTCACCAGTGCCACTGTTCAGGCTGTGGGCTTCTTCCTCCCGTTCCTTTCAGTCTGGCCAAGCCTACCCGGAGTGACAGACTCTCTTCCTGTCAGCAGGGCATTTCATTCTCCAGCACCCAGGCTGGCCACGTCAGAGCTGCAGGCTCTGAGGGAAGTGGGAACAAAGAGCCACATGCCCATTCCCAGGAGCCAGGCAGGAATGGTTTGAAAGCACGGGCAGAGCAGAGTCGGGAGATACTGTGTCTCTACAGCTGAGAAAGACTCTTCTAATCATCCGTGGCTCCCTGCTGGATGAAGCTATTCATCCTCACAGCACTCTACCACAATTATTTCCATTTTACAAAAGCTGATTTTTAGTAGGGTGCTTGTAACCTCCTCAAACAAGATGCGAGTGAGGGCAGGCTGCCTTGGAGCTTACAGACCACTCCCCAGAGTGCCCTCCAGAGCCAGCTGCATATCAATACCCTACTGGGCTTTCCCAGCGGAAGACCTCCAGCCAAGTCCCCCGTGCATGTAAAGACCCTATGCAGTTGTGCAAGCAGCACAGCTGCAAGCCACAGACAATATCTGCTCTGCAGGGCTCTTCCCCCACACCACACAGGGAAAGGCCCTGCTGTTTGAAGAGCCACTGTGAATTTGCAGCTGCTTCAAAACAGCCACAGCCTCATCCCATCATGGGATCCTTCCAGCGACAGAAACTCAGCTGGGAGGTGATGGTGGTGACACCCGTCCCAGACGCAACCCCTGTGCCGCCCCTGTACCTCAATGCAAAGGCAGGTTGGCTCTCCCTTCTCAGTCACTGTACACTCCCGCCCAGCTCCGCAGAAAACATTGGCACAGATCTTGGATTTGCTCCTTGGCTCTTCCTGCAAGATACAAAGTAAGAGACACAAAATACATCAAGTTACACAGAAAAGCAGCAACACAGCTTTAAAAATAACACATTTAACTTGTAGACTGGACCAAAGAGCACCAAGGCAGTAAGGCACAGATTACAGCACAAGAGAGACATGACTGCAATAGATGGACAGCTCAGACAATAATCAGGAGCAGATACAAGAGCGAGGACTACAGCCCCAGCAGTAGAGGGCTTCCTTGACGTCAGTCCTGGAAAATCACCTAGGAGAACTGGAGCAAACATGAGCAAGAGAAAGTCTAGCACGAATGGCAAGAATAATTTGCTCATGTCAACGACTGCTGTCTTCAAAATTTTTTTTCATGGAGGGTAGGGAGCAGCAATATTTTTGCTGGAGACATTTAAGAAGAAGGTGAACATAACCCTGGAGAAACGTATGATACCAAACAGGCAGAAGGAATCGCCATCAGGCATCAGATAATGCCCCCGTCACAAAAACATTTCACAAAACTACATGACCCATTATCTTAACTCCACCAGTCAAGATTAAACACTTCAAAGGAAGAAACACTGTCATAGATAATTATACAGTAACCTTCTCACAAAGAACACTTCTTCCTGGTCCCTGACAGCCAGCAGTTGACTTATGCCCTGCAGCACAATTTATACGCTTTACAGTTTTCTCCCAGCCAAAGTCATCACAAGTATTCTTGGGGTTTGTGTAACTGTCAATTCCTTTTTTTTTGAGTCCCACTGCATTCACAAACTGGTGACACCTAGCAGGGAAGATTTCCCAAGTTAATAATGTTTTCAACAAAATCACCATTTACTTTTATCAGTTTAATGGCTTTTTTTCTTAGGCTTTTAAAAGAGAAGACTGTTCCAGGGGTTCAGACTTTGAAGACCCTGGTTTAATTCCCTGCTTTGTCATTAATTTCCTTTGTGACTCTTATTTAATCTAACATTTTCACCTGTATGTTAAGCGTGTGGTTCAGGCTAGTCAACTGGCTTCCTCAAGTTCAGAGACAGAAGGCCCAGGAACGTAAAATAATCGGTGGGGTAGGTCAATCACATCTGCTGTGACTCCTCTAATACACAAAGGTTTTTTTACCTTCTGATCTGAGTGTTATTCTTAACCTTTGCTCATTTGTGGTATCTTTGTACTTCTGTCATATACTTTTGAAAGTAGGTGATCAAAAAGGAGCTGAATTCACCTGAGGAGCAAGCATTATTGATAACATACAATGACAAATGCTGAGCACATTTTTTCTCTTGTTGCTTCTTTATCCTCTTTTGTTTTTTGGTTTTGCTTTTAAACCATTTCACAGTGAGTTGCTGTCTTTACTGAACAGCCCACAGTGATGGCCAGATAATTTTCTGAATGACTTTGCCCTGGTCTTCAGAATATTTTGTCTGTTGGCCTACTACACAGTCATCAAGCCCAAGAAGGTCTTCTCAAAGCACTACAGGATTCCCTTCAGGTTCACACAGTGACAAACACCTTTCTGACTTTCCGCAAACATTCTGCAAAATGTTTGCTGCTAATCCTGTAAAATAAAAATATAGTGTTGAGACACACCAGTCTCCCAGCTTAGAAATGTACACTGTGTCCCAGGCCTGCTCACCCCATGAAGACTGTCTGTTATCCTCCTTCTGCCCCTTCATCCTCCTTTCATGTACTGTTTCTGAGCTATGAAAGACACTCTGCCCCTTCTGCTGCACTCACCCCTCTTTAATTGCCTTTTGGTGGAGAGCTGGGGTAAATTATCTAGGTGCTTCTGGGGTGGGATGGAGCAACACAAGTGCTTCACTCACAAAGCAACCTCACACAACTTAGGGCAGGAACAGAAGATCTCCTCATTTTGCAAAAAGCACAAACTAAAAAAAATTCTCCCAGGCTGCAGTCCGACTAGTGCAACTCACAAACCTAAATCGCACTGTAGACACCGAAGTGCTGATCCGTTTAAAGGGTTTCAAACAACACGCTCATCCCTTCACCGAGCCAAAGACCAGGAAAAAAAAGAGCTTTTTTGAACTCTTTTGACGCTTTTGAACCACCACCCGTTGGGGTCTGCAATCCGGGTGCCTGGCAATAGATGGCAGTACTCTGCCTCTCCTTCCCCCCGGCCAGGCAGGACCGCCAGCAGCCAGCTCCCACCCGTGCCCACTGATGCCAAACCTGCCTCTTGCCTTTTGGACTGAGACTTATGGCACTGCTGCAACCACAGCCGGCCTCGGCAGGTGTCCGCAGGGACCTAGCTGGGGTTGCAAGATCCCTCTCTCCATACCAGCTCACTGGAAACCAGGCCCACGATGTGACCATCCTGGTAGTGCTGGAGTCCAGGAGCCATCCAACAGCTCCTCTGGGACCCGGGCTGGGGATGCTGGCAGTGACACCATCAGAACAGCCTCTGAACACAACCTGCCTCCTGCCAGCCCAGAAGGCCACGTTACTCTGATTTTTCTTATTAACCAAAGCAATATGGCTTGCTGCTTGCTTCTGGTTGCTTTAAGCTGTCCTAGGTGGGCAGTAGGTGGGAGCTGGTTGCCACATCCTGGCATGGTGGTCTCCACCCCAGGGGTCTGGCCAGAGAAAGAAGGGAATTGTGCTGCTCCACCTGCCTGCCCTCTCACTGGCACAGGGTTTCTCAGGTCCAGCTTGCTCATCCTCCCTCCTGGCAGCAGCAACCATGGCAGGAGCTACCAGGCTGGGCGCCGGTTCCACCTTTGGTGAAAGCAGCTCTCAGCTTTCACCCCAGCTCCCCGTGCCCCCATCCTTGCAATGCCAACCCCACAAACCTTGCTTTCGCCATCTACAACCTACAAACCACAGCCCATTCTGCACATACGCCCCCTTCCCAAAATCCCCGAGACCCTCACCTCCTTCTTTCCACAGACCTCAGCTCTCCTACCCTACATCTACCCCCACCTTCACCTGCAGCCTGTCCCATCGCAGCTGCTTTGCAGGTTGAGGTGCGCTCCTCTGCCAGGCGTTAGAAGCTGCTACTGCAGATCCTGCCTTCACCTCCTGCAAGAGTCAGAAAACACTCTCCTTCACCAGCCCGCATACAGATGAAGTTAGCAGTTGCCACCACTACTGTTTGGTACAGCCACACGGCTCTGAGGTGGTTCATGGCACACCACAGGGCGGGAGCTCTCTCTAACAGCTCCTGGCCGCTTTCCCAGCAAATGCCCGAGTCTCCTGTACGTAACCGGTCGTGTAATGGAGACAGCGGTGGATGAATGGATGAGTATTGGTAGAGGTCTGCAAATGAGGCTTTATAATCTTCACTCCTGATTCTCTGATGACCTCCCAGATGCCACCAGCCAAACTAGTTACTTGTGGCAGATAGTCTGATCTTACCTGCACCTTGTCTTGTTTGCTCTTTATAAAGCCCCATCTATCAGAGTCATGTAAGTGGGGAAGGCAGCTGCCACTTCAACATTCAATAGCTCATCCTCGCACCTACCACGTAAAAACTTGAAAATATGACCTGCAAAGGTTTAAATGCAAGGTCACACACACACAAAAGACTCCACAGTGTTTCCATGGCATTGCCCTTAAATGAATTTCAGGATGTGGGGGCTGGACTCATGGTTTTTACACTGCTTCCTCCCTGCAAGCTGCCATTGCCTCTTCTGTCACCGTGGGCTTGGGAAGTGCCACTCATCCCTGTGCACAGCGCGCTCAGGCAGGCGGAAGGGAAAGGGCAGAGAGTCGTTACTAATTGCTGCACGGTGGCATTTACACTGCCAGTCATGACAAGGCAGTTCCTCCTCTCATCGGGTGAGATGCCCAAGCTCCCTCTGTTTGGGCGATGCTTTTAATGACTCCCCTGCTGCCCAGAGGGCAAGCAGGAAGGTGTAAAAGCAGGGAGCACGAAGCCAGGGCAGGAGTGCCCAGACTCCGGAGTGTCTGCCATGGCACAGGGGCACTCCTGACTCTTCACCCCACAGCCTCCATAGCGGCACAACCTCCTCAGACGTCTTCTCAGGCAAAGACCACGGAGAAAGCTGTTTGCCACGGCTCACAGGCCAGAAACTCTCAGCAGCCAGGCAGCGGCACGTACACACAGCCCAGACTGGCTGCCAAACAGGGATGAGAACACACGCTGCTTTCGGGGGGCTGGGAAGTGCATCCCCATGGACAAGGGTTTTTGCACGCAAACAGGCAAGCGCCAAGCAGAAGACACGAACTGACAGTATAGTGAGCCACATGCACTGCTTCTGCCTCAGCTGTTGCTTCCCAGGGAGCAAGGAGGAAAAAAAGAGACATTTCCAAGGCATCCACGGGCGAGAAAGCCAGTGGCATCGCCTGTGGTGAGGGATCACCATGGCAACCAGCAATGTGGGGCCTCAAGGTAGAGAGCTAAAATTAGGCAGCAGCGGGAAGGGCTGTTTCTCATCTCTAGCAGCAACCAGCGCTGAGGGGTCGGACCTCCAACACAGCATAAGTGCAGATGTCGGGAGCATTTCCGAGCCCCTGCCTGCACTCGGATGTCCGGGACCGAGCCTGCCTCAACACACCAACACACAGTGCCACAGGTGGGTCTGCACAGGGTCCCAAGGTCCTGCGAGCTGCCGTGCCTCCTCCGTGCTGGTGGAACTGCAGGAAAACAGCGTGAGGTCTGCAGCAAGATATATGAGTGACCGCACAGACGAAGGAAAAGAGGCAGCGTGGCTCCTTGGCCTTGCAAAGGAGCTGCTCCCTGCAGCTCTCCCTTGACAGCTCCCTCCCCTTGCCCCTGCTGAGCCACAACTGCCTGGTGTCGCTTGGCGGAAACAGGGACTTTCCCAGCCAGCCTGTGAAAGCTGAAACCATTAACAGTTCGGCGACAAAACACCTTTGTAAGGAAGAACAAGCTTCCACCTGCAGAGAAGAGCCGTGCAAGCAGCTGCACGTCCACCGCGCCCCGCTGCCCGAAGGGATTTCTGCCATTACGCATGCTCTGGGAAACGAGCAGGGAGACTGCCCTGCTACGAGGTGGGGAGTTAACGTGCTTGAAAACAATCCCTCAAGATTGGTTTTTGCTTTCTGCACATCCTTCCACACAAAATTTCCTCTTGGAGATCTCAAAAGTCTTTTTCTCAGCAGCCCATGCTGCACTGGAGAAATACTACCTGCCGCCCTGCTCCTACTGACATGAGTAAAAAGCTTTTCTGCTATCAGCAGCGACTGTAGGTCTTTTTCCTCTTCTGGCATCAGTTTGTGGAAGTCTGTAAAATGACTTCACTCCTCACATAATGCTCTTGATGTTTGCTGTAAAATCAAGGCTTTGCCCTGCCTGATGTGCAAGGAAATCAAAGTGCTCTAGACCTGTAGCACTGAAGGCTACTCCAGGAGGCAAGCCCATGTGTCATACAACCTTGAGTACCACACAGATAAGGCAAAACCAAAGGACACCAAAACGATGTGTGGGGTTGCAAGACTTGCACAGATTCTCATGCTTCAGGGAAGGCAGCAGCCACAGCTGGGAGGAAGTTTTCAGATATAACCCGTACAATTCACAATGGACTCCCTCCACACAGACAGGGAGAAACAAGCTTTGCAGCTATGCATTTCAGCCAGGTCTCCCTACGGCTTCCCATCCACATCCCTTTTGCCTGTTTCCTGCCATGGCTGACACAGGAGCAGGGATATAAGAGGTCCCCAAATGCATCAAGGTGCCACCTGTAAACAGCACTGCCTGCACAATTTCTAAACCAACTCAACACCCAGCCATGAAAATTAGCACTTTGTTCAGATGTGGTCTTGGCAATGTTTTCTTCTCAGTGCAGAAAGATTCAGAGACACAAGGTGCTAGGTCAAGGATGCAGAAAGCTGAGATGAGAAGCCATGTCTCCTGACTCCCAAACCTCTCTCCTCTCCTGCTGTGGGGCTGTGAGGGAGAAGCACTGCATTGTGCTGCAATATCCAAAAAGAGAAAGCTGGGCAGCAGAGCAGCTCCAGGGCGTGAGGAAAACTTCGCAACTCCTGTAGAGTGTTGCTGAGAAAACTCTAAGAAACACTGAGAAAACATTTGGCTCATGCATTTCATCCCATTACCCAAGTGCACCTCCTGGCAAAACAGCTCTTTCAGCAGTACGCCCTCCTGCAGAGGTCCGGGGAGAGCAGATCCCGTGTTTGCTGGAGGGCACGCACGGGCAGGCAGCCTGTCACCTCTGGCCATTTCAGCCACTGGCTCCTGACAGCACGCTCAGCTCATCCATCCTGTTGTTCTGGTTTGTGACTAAGAAGCAAAGTCCTCATCCCTCCCCTCAAACCTGACCTAATTCCTGTGGCAGCTCCCTGGATTCTCTAACACACTGGTGTGACGGGGTGGAAATTTGGCAGCAGCGTAAAATGAGCAGATTAGCATGAAACAAGCAGGCACCCCCGACATTTGGTTTGCCATAAATAGATAGGTAAGGCGAACGCTGCAATTTCTCTTCCTTGAGGCTATCGCCTCAGGACATCTGTAGACTCTAGAAGAAACCCCACACAAATTAGCTTTAAGTCTGGATTGGAAGGCTTGATTTTCAGTTGTCAAAGGTAAGATGGAGATAAGCCCAGCATGCGGGGATTGAACCATGTCTGATTCCCAGTTCAGCTCCTCAGTAAAATCTACCTCCCAGGACATCACCACTATTAGGATGGTATAGTGGGCTATGGAATGATCCATACCCTCTACTCTGGAAGGAAACCTGTCGTAAGAGGTTGCTGAACACACTGGTGCAGGGTCTTCAGCTGGACCCTACCTCTGATCTGGTATTATGTGGTCCCAAAGCGGCACCCTCTGGAGCCACCGTCCCCCAGAACTCCCCCTTCCCTTGCCTCTGGGAGGCACGTGGTACACGTCCTACCACTCAGACCAGCAATGGTGTCGATGGGCAGCTCAGAAGGCCTGAAAACTGGCCGTCCCTAAGCTAGTTAAAAAGGAAAAGATGTTTGTCAAGCAAAGTCTGGACCAGTGCTCGATTCCCCAGGGGACTGTGACCAGACAGATTTGACAGTGTTCCCAATGCTAACAATATTCTATTTGAAGGGTGTCAGCATGAGGTCTGCACTGGATGCAAAGAGGTCCAGCGCCATTAAAACTTCAGGATTCCTCCTCCCCCGAATCCTAAAGCTATCCTGCAAGCAGCAGAACTAATGAAGCCCAGTTTCCAACAGCTCGCTCTGCACGGCCTGTCCATCAGCTAGTTACAGGGCAGCATATGGACTCCTTCCTCAGGGGGGGTCTTTGCAGGCCCCTCTCATTAAGCCAGTCACCTAGAGTCACAAAACCAGCTGGATCCCATTATCTTGGAGGCCTCCACCACTTTATCAGCTGTGGCGGAAACAGGCTGATAGATTCAAGACACACTGGAGGCCAGAGACAGACAGGCAGGCACAGACAGCCTGCTGACATAGCTTTGCTTCCTTAGGGAACCAGGCTGTAATTCTTTTGTAGAGCCCCACAGAACACCTCTCTGGCTCAGCCTCTCATCTCAGCAGACTCAACACCACTGCTGCTTGCAGTCCTGGGGGCAGGTCCTCACTCCAGCCACCCCCTTCAACCTCCCCCTGTGCTGACCCTTGGGGTCCCTCCCCAGTGTTTTCCTTGCGTTGCAGGACAGACCTCACTTCTCTTCTGCTTTCATCCATCCCTCAGAGCTTCCACCACTAAGGTATTTCAGGCAGCAGCAATCCAGGGCTGCAAATCGCCATCCAGACACAGTGCCGGGAGCTGCTGCACTCCCTGCAGGATGCCTGCCATGGAGGAGCACACGCCCCAATCCATCAGTCCACACGCCCAGACCCCAGTCACCACCACCACCACCCCCCTCCCAAATCTTCCCCTGTATCCCTTCCTATTCTCACCTGACGTCCAGGACTGGCTCACTAAATACATCACACAACAAAATTCAAGTGCTTTAAGGCTTCCAAATGGTTGAAAGATGAATTATTTAATGGCAGCTGACTTTTGCTAATGGGAAACACACCAGATCATACGTCTCTGCCCATGCTGGCAATCAGGGCATGTTCCCTGAAAACCTGGATGCAGAGACAAGCAGGCAAGAGAGGAAAGGACCCGCAACTCCCAGAGCTCAGAGTAGGTTCCCTCTGTGCAAAACCTGTACCTCGCCATTTGTGTGCAACCCTTCCTGCTTTGCTGGCTGCTCCGTCTATGATCCATGAACTGTCTGTGTCCATCATATCAGGGCATGGAGCAGGAGAGCGGCTGGGGCTCTAACTAAGCTCTGGGATAAAGGGGGCCCATCAGGTCAGTGACCTCTGCACGTAGCCATGGAAAAACAACACTGCTTGTGGAAGCCTGCTTGTGGGAATTTGTCCGTGGCTCTCTATGAGGGAGATGGGAGAAGTCTGATGCTACTACTGCTACAAAAAAAAAAAAAAAAGACTGCCTGGGCAGTATTGCCTTGCAGAGATTGGCAGGGTGGATACAGAGAGCTCTACACTCCCACTGACCCCAGTGGGTGTGTGGCTTGGCTCCCTGACAGGGACTGCAGCCCTCACACACCAGCCATGGCCTTCTCGTGTCCCACAGCAAGGAGGCAGGGGCTGGTGCCTGCAAGGAAGGGGAAGCAGGAACTGGGAGGAAAGACGCTTTTTCTCCCCACAACCTCATCAAGAGGAGAAAGGCATCTGCCAAACAGCTGATTTCTCTTACAGCACGATGCTGCTAACAGTTACAGAGCCAGGCACACCTCTCTCAGGGACTCCACTGCGTGAGGACTCTGTTTTCCCTTTTAAGCTGGAAGGAATGTCTGTGCTCTGGCCCCCACAACCTCATATTTTCCACCACAAGGCAATGACCGGTGAGGCCCTATAAGGGGAACAATGACATGAGAGTCTGGGGAAGAGGAAATCTCTACCGCAAACAAGTCTGGAAAATGGCTGCTAGAAGGAAGGGAGTTTGTGTCTGGCAGAGCTCTCCCTGCTGCAGGCTCACTCTGCTGCTCACCCAAAAACCCCCCTTACACTCACAGCCTCAAAAATGTAATGGCCCAAAACTGCACTGTCTCTTAGCGTTCTTCTCTCCACCCATCCCTGCAGCGCTTCTGGAAGAAGGGGCTCAATTCCTTCTTGCCGCATCATGCGGTGGAACTGCCAGCTCCTCAGCAGCCACCAGGAACCTTCTTGCGAGCACTGGCTCCCAGCAAGCCACGGAGGCTGGAGATCAGACCGATTTGTGCATGCCAAACCAGCTGGAGAGCCTTCAGCTGTGAGCAGGGCAGAGCCAGTCCCACAGGAGGAGAGGAGGTGGTGCTGCCGCTGCGCCATGGTTCTCAAGGGGAGGAATTCTGTTAATCACTTCGTATTTGGATGATTTGGATAAGAAAACAACCCTCGTGCACAGGGAAGGATCCCAGTGCGCATGAAAGGTCCTAAATGAAGCTAGTCCCACAGGACCTGTGGGATGAGATTGGCATCATCCTCCTCATGTGACAGACTGGAAAAGAAAGGCCCAAGGGAGGGGGTTTGCTCAAGAATGACCAGAAGACAGCAGCTCAGCTCCCTTTGCTCCCTGGTCCGGAGCCAGGACCACTTTGCAGTCTGATACACAAGTCATACTTCTCACTGTGGCATGACTCCTTCCCAGACCCTGAGTGCCCTAGGCCAGGCTCTGTTTTGCTGCGGCTGAGGTTCTGGGAACTGCAATTCTCCATCCTGTTTTGTTTAAAACACAAAAATGAAAACAAGACCAGCACTGACTCCTGAATTTCAACAGGAGGGGGCCATTCTGTATGCGGGTAATACATGAGACAAGTCACAGCACCTTAGGAGTGAGTGGTCAGAGGAAGCCCTTGCCAACAGGAGGGTGTGAAGGAGGAGGACGAAGAGGAGTTCCTCCTCAGGGCAGGCAGGCAGGCAGAGGTGGAGCACTGTCCCTGGCCTCCAGACCAGGGCAGAGCTGTGAGGCACAGACTCCTCCTAGCAATTAAACACAGATGCCATCACCTCTCTCCTTCTCCAAGCACACTTAGGCTCAGCAGTAAAAGGAAGATTTCTCTGCCAGACGGCATTTTTCCAAAGGCATCCTCCTTCCTTTGCAGGATGCAAGAAGTCCAAGTCCTCAGAGTCCAGCACTGGAGCCCTGAGATCATCTGCCCCATTTTGGGGTGCACTCGCCCAGCAGCCATCCCCTAACACCCTCCCATTAACCAATCTGAAGCGGTTTGTGCCACATAAAATCTCAAGTGTTCCCTTTCAACCCCTAAACCTGTGGTGACCCACAGATCTTTCTGTGTCATGGCAGTCCCTCTTTTTCCCCTCCTTCGGCCCCCTAATTTCCCACACTCAGAAGTCCTGCAGATTTTACTGGTCCTGCCAGTAAGTTTTGTTGCCTGTTTTTCCAGCCAGCTGGGATGATTTATTTCTGAATGGGATTCAAATCTGGCACATTTCTCAGCCATCACCTGGCTTCAATGGAGCAGAGCAAAGGGAAGAGCAAGCTGAGCAGTTGGAGACAAGTTAGGATTTACAACCCCATGGCATCTCCTCACCTCTTCCAGTAACTGGATACACAAGAGGAATGTAGAGTGCAGGAAATGCTGAGGTTTACCAGCAGCCTCCAGCTTCTTGTGCAAGAGACCTCAGTAGTTTTGTTCCCATCACTAACGCAATGGATGTGACAATCCCTCTTCCCAGCTCTGTGCCTTGGTTCTTCTTTACCCACCTTCTACCACAGCACATCACAAAAAAGCAATGGAAATCACTATGCAGTTGAAATTGCTATGCAATTGGAGGGAAGCACTGAGTCAGCCTCGGTGGGGGAGGGAGAGTGAGAACAGAATTGGACATAAGCCAGCTTTGTGCTTCTCATCTAGCCTTGGTCAAGGACTTGCTCAGCTCCTTGTTAACTCTCAGCAGCTTCAGGGCTGCTCCACCCCATGGCTCTGCTGGAGATGGCTCTGCAAGAGCGAATCCCCAGGGAACAGCGCTCGCTGTTACCTTTGAAGCTTCTTTACTACACGAAAGGTTATAAGAACTCCTTTACACAGTGCGAACAGCGAGGAAGGGTCAGAATAAACCTTATTATGAGGCATTATTTTGTCTAGACAACTTTTCTTGGCCCATGGTATTGACAGAGCATCCCCTTCCTGAAACCACACAGTCAGGAATGGTTTTCAGACTAACAGGAAAATCTGAAAATAGAAGTGAGGTAAAACAAACCTGCAAGAGGGAAGAAGTTTGGGAAGGCTGGGGAACTAACCTTATCAGGGGTTATCAGTAACCTTATCAGTGGTACATCTGCCAAAAAGGCACAGCTCCATCAAAGGTTAAACTGTGTCCCTGTAGCCAGAGGGAGCTGAACACAGGTCTGCCAAAGCTCTGCCATACTACAGCCTTCAAAATGCAAACTAGGATTTCAGGAGGTGGGCAGATGCAAAGAAAGCTGTCCAGGTTCTTGTAACCTCAGCTTTTACTACTGAAGACCTGACAATTGGCAGAAGGGTGCGTGTGCCTACTCATCTGTGTTGGAAAGAGAAGAGGAAAAACACTGCTGTAAAAACTAAGTGAAAATCCTTGCTGCAAGACAGTATGGGGAGGGCTGCACAAGCATGCAAACTACAGGGTCAGATGTGCATGTGTTTTTCTCTGCTCTCAGAAAACATCACATCAGCAACAAGCAAATCCCACTGACCTGCAAGGGCAGTCACCCTGCAGACCCACACGAGGACCAGAGAGAGCAGCAGTGTTGGGCCATTTGGGACCCAGCAGAAGGGGAACCGTGACCCCTGAGTTATGACCAGCTACTTCTTTTCAACTCCTACAGCCCCTATTAATCCCCCAGAAAGCCTCCAGCCCAGGCACCAGCACCTGAAACCATCCCTGTGTGGAGCTAACACCATTTCACACCCGTCCTGAAGAGGCTTCCCTCTGCCATAGGGAAAGCACTGTAAGTCTTTCTGACTCGCCTTTAATGGCTGACCTCTTTACTGAGGCAGCCAAGAGGAAGCTCTGATAAGGCGAGAAGGCCATGAGAAAATTGGTAGCATCACTATGAAATACGCTATAACATCCAGTCACTATGGTAACTGCCACAGCTGGGAGGAAAGAAGAATTTTTTTGAATTCGGAGGGTTTCGAGCCTTCCCATGGACACCCACCCCATGGACGGGTATCGGCCTGGGCTATCGGCACCACAGCCACCTGCAGCCCCTTTGCCCCTGCACTGCTCCCTGCAGCTCGTGCTGAACCCGCTCTTGCTCAAGATGCTTGGCCAAACACCGAGGCTTTTTCTTAGGCAAGCTGCTTGTGCTTACACCGGTGTGTCCTCATGGGTCCCCATCTCATTCCTGGTTTAATCCGGCATAAACAGAAGGGGAACAGGAGATAAACTATGCTGTGTGGGCTATCAGTGAGGAAGATGGATGGTATTTCCCTGCCACCCCTCTGACCCGTTAGCTTACAATCTGTTGCTCTCACAATATAACTGTTACAACTATGTTCCCCCTCACAGCAGCAGAGCAATATACAAAACGAAGGGGAAATGTAATCGAGTAGAGAATAACCTCTGCTGTGCTCATTAGAAGTGGCACGCCACATACCCATGCGTGTAGTCTCAGGGAAGCAGATTCAGTCAGCCCCACTTCTCCCACAGCACAGCTCCCCTTATCACCCCATGGCTTCTGTCCCATGCCGACAGCACGGACTTGCCAGCATTTGCAGCCCAAAGGCACTTCTGTGATTAACAAACAAGAGAAGTGATTATTGATTCCCTGTAATTCCTAAATAAGGCTGGGTAACATTTTTCAGACAGAGAGCTAATTCACTAGAAAATGCAATTTGAGGTTGACCAAAACTATTCGGAAAATTGTGCCTAGTTCAGGGAACAGCTTTGATTCCAAAATTATTTCTAAGATGAAGTGAACCATTTTCCCTTTTTGATTTTGAAATATATTTCACAAAGGATTGTATGTAAACTTAAAGATCAAAGAGAGTTAAATAAAAATCATGTTTTGATAAGATTAGCAACTTTTTGTTTCATCAGTCCTTTTCTTCTGTTGAGAATAAAAAATGAATTTCAGCTGACCTGAAATGAAATTTTTGGTTTGACTCTCTGATTCAGCTAGGGAATTCAAGCAAAAAAATAAATTATTCCCATGGCTTTATTCCTAAAACATTGTTATTTGGTGTCTAAAGAAACCTATTCTTCTCATTCTTTCATCTCCTTCCATCTGGCTCTTTGTGACCACGTCTGGAAATAACGAAGAACTGTTGCAGACATCTCTCTCCCCCTCTCTCTGCAATCATGGTATTTTTTCCTGTCTAGTTGGGAAGACTGTTGATGCTGACTCCCATGGCTTGACTTGAAAAAACAAACAAACAGAAAAATAAAGCCACAGCTCCATTTGGTGGTTTTGATAACCCAGACAGATGCTGCTTCGGGGAAAGCATCCTCTCCTCTTGAGTTGCTTCAGCAAAGCAAACAGCGGAGACTTAATGATGCAGCTCCCTGCCCAAACTGTACCAGGGCTGCAAACACCCTTCTCCATCCCTGCTCCGCCCCCCTCTCAAACGCTCAGTCCTGTCCCATCGCTTCCCGTCCCTCAGATCCCCAAGAGCCTGCGCCTGCCTCTGGCTGAGACACGCAGTGAGCACTGCAGTTCTCGGCACAGGACAGTATCATTCCCCCGCTGGCACCAGCCAAACCCAGCCAGCAAGCTGATGGCCGTCAGCAGGTTTGCACAAAGCTCAAATTGGAGGCTGATTCCCGCACTACGGAGAGGGCCAGGGATACTCAGGCTTGCCTTGAGAAGCAGAGAGTGCCCAGGACTCATGTGAATACAACATGGCACTGCCTGCGGCTGAGGAGCAGGTACCCAGGTCCTCTTCCCAGCAATCGTTCCCCGATGGGTGATTTCAAGAGACTGGCTGTCTTTGCCTATACGCACACCCAGAGGTGACTCAGCTTGCAGAGATGTAAAAGACCTGAGTGCATCACAGCAGTCACTTAAAAATGGGGCTTCTGAACTTCAGTATCCCATCTGGCCCCAAATCAGTAAAGGCAGGCAAGCAGTGCCAGCCAGATGTAACGACAACAACCCAAGCACTTGCCTGCCTGTCTTTTCTCACTGCTCTCGAGACAGCGACGAGGCATTAGGGACTTGCTATGAACTCTGGTAATGCCCTGGGCTAGAAGGAGAGGGCTCTGAGCCCAGCTAGTGACCCTGAGGCTCTCCACACCTCCTGCAGCCCTCATTCCTAGAAGAGGGATCACTCCTTGAATCGCCTCCAAAAGCACGAACTATTCTCTAATACTTCTTGAGCTCTTCCCAGGATGTTTTGCTTTCTGCCCTGTGGCCTGGCCAGGCCGCGTTTCAGAGATGAAAGGCCATGAGCGCGCACAGATGCCGGCATCCTTACGCATTCCTGGCTCGCAGGCTTTCCTCGAAGCAGCTGCGGGTGCACTGCTGGGGAGGAGGAGCTGCCTCCCAGTCCAGAGAGAGGGCTGCCACTCTGCCAGCTGGTAAACTCGTGCTTGCCAGGTATGCTGCAAGGCCCCGGCACAAACCTCTCTGCTTTGGGGCCAGCAGTGACCCCCTGGGGCTCCCAACCAGCCCAGCAGAAAACAAGGCAGCTCCTCTGCTTCCCCTAAGGACTATGACGGCCTTAAGAAGACACGATGCAAAATGCAGAGGGCATGATGCTATCGGCATGCAAACCTGCTTAATAACAACATGTGTTTCTCATCTCGTTTTTCCGTATGGCTCTCAGAGCACATCACAGACTGAACACATGAAGCATCACTGCCCACTGCTGGGAAACGTGTGCTATGGGGAGGAAACCCAAAGAGCACTTGAGGTCTTGGGCAGAAAATTCAGGATTTGTCCAACACCGGAGAGGCCAGCAGGAGCTTGGAGGGCTGCAATGCGGACATCTGCGTGCACCCCATCTCCCCTGCCCAGCTCCAGCACAAGCCAAAAAAAATTCCCATCCCCAAACACTGAAGGAAGCTCACTCGTGGTCTCAGCATGCAGCTCAGCCCCATCACGGTGCTAAAGGGAGAGTCTGCCAGTGGTCTGGCAGGATTTCAGCCCAACAGACTGTCCCCACCTGTGGTTCCCACTGAAATTCTGGCACCGGTGCAGAAGCTCAGCTTTAACCCTCGCAACCAGCAAGAGAAGGGGCATCCCTGCACGACAGCCTCCCCTGCGCCCCTCCAAACCCACCCCTTCCCTCCGGCAGGGCAAAGCTGGCACAGCTCGGGAGAGCCAAAGGCAGCTCTCCAGGATCACACCAGCCTGCGGCACAGGCTGCGGCAGAGATAAGCTCAGAGCCTGGCTGGTGGCTGCAGCCATCGCCCCCTCACACACCAAGATAAGGAATTATAAACACTGCCCCATTAAAAAAACAACCACCACCAGAGAGTGTGGAAGAGAAACCACCAAACCAGCTAGATCCAAAGGGAAAAATGGCTTCATTGAAGTGAGAGGTGAAACCCCCTCTGTCTTGGGAAGGATCTTGATGCCCTCATTGCTTCATGCCAGCAAACCAGAGGCCCGCACACAGACTCAGGGTGGGGACCAGTTAAAAAATCCATGGGATTAGCTGGCCACTATGCCCCTTTCTTCGTGCAAGGGAGCCCTGTTGCTAGGGCTGGCCTGTTCCTGTTGGGAATGCTCTGCAAAGCAGTGTCCTTGCAGTTTGTGCATATCATCTGGTTTGAGGCAAGGGCAGTCAAAGCCATCTTCCACACCACCTCTCAGAAATCACAGTGCAAGAAAAGGTGGCACACCTGATCACCAGCACAACTCATGGCTGCTGTAGGAGCTGTGGCTGCCACAGCTCTGGTGTTTGGCCAGTCACAATCTTTGAATCCTTTCTAATGCTTTGGAGTACGAATTTGGGTTCTGGCTCTTTTGGTCAAAAGGAAACTTAAACTGGATCTCCCTTTCTTTTTAGTATTGATCACTTCAACATTGCGCCCGCATTCTCTCAAAGAGGTAGAAATAAAAGCTTTAATTTTATTTGTTGTTCAGGAGTCTCCCTGGAGACTGAGAAAAGATCTTAGCAAGACCTGAGTGGCAGGACTCGCTGGTCAAACACAAGCCACAGAGACAGGTCTGATCGTGTCCTGCCCCGCCACCAAGCTCCAGCTCCCCACTCCCTGCCCGTTCAGATGACTTTCTGTGCCCACTTTCCCAACATACTGGTCCTACTGCCCTCCAGAAACACTCTCCACCACCAACACTTGCCCTTGAGGGACACTGCAAAGCTCCCAGTGGGGTCACAGGGCTGGGAGGCACCTCTTGAGTCACCAAGTCCATCTACATGCTACCAGTTCTCCCTCTGCACACAACTCCATCTACGGGGTACTGATTAAAGGATGGTATTTTTTGCCTGTCTCACACACACTGAAAGCCTGGTCTCAAAACCCTCCTACAGTTATAAGCCTTCCCCTAATGTCAAGACTGACTGTATTCATGGCTAATTCATACCTATTTATTCATATTGACAAATGAATAAATTCTACACTTTAACTTAAAGCATATGAATTCTGCACTTAAACAGCAAATTTCCCTCCCTGGCATTTCATTCCCTCATTCTGCCTAGCATAAGGGAGGAAAATAGCAATAACAGGTGTCTGTCTTAATAAATAATGCTCTCTTGTAAAAGTAATCTCTGTTTTGACTGTTATCAAAAACACTTTTAACGAAGAAAGGGATCCAAAAATCTTCCACTGCAGTGGAAATCTGGGGGACAGGCCAAATCAGGGGTGCAAATATGCAGTTTAAGATCATGTCATAGACAGAAGAGGGCAAAGAAAAAAGTTTCAAAACCATATTTAATATTTTTGCTACAGTGCAAGCTTAGCCCAGATTATAATCAGGACAATAAGTCATGACCGCCAAATTCCTGTTCCTTCCAGGGAAAAAGAATCCTCTGTACAACAAGACGTGACATGCAAGATTAGGGATGGAGACAGAAAGTAAAAGGGATTTGCTCTTGATTACATTAGCCTAGGAACAAACGGAACAACAGCTCCTAATGTGAGGCAGCTTTAGTTGTGTTTCAGAGAGGGAGCAGCCCCCTCTAGAACTAAGTTCCCTACTGTTTTGGAGCAGATATCAGTTATTAACCATGCTGTTACCTCCATGGGCAGCTGAAAGACAAAAGGCAGCATTCCCCCCACATGGTAAACCCTCTCCAATTAACCAGGGCTATGTATCCTGCAAGTAAAAACACCATGCTACACACAACAATTGCCATGGAGGCTTGGGATCTCTTCATGTATCTAAGTGCCCGCGGCCCCACAGATGGGGCGTGTCGAGGACTCAGGAATGATTCCTGGGAGGCAGGGAGGAGGAGGATGATAGGGATACTGCCACAGACCAGCTCACATCTGGCTCTCCCGCTTTGTCCCCCAGCTTTAACTCCCATGGAGAGAAACAATTCTGTGCAGCCTTTTGCATTCTACAGTGGGACCGCACGTTCATCATCCTCCTTGTTCCTCAAACTGCCCTCGTAACCCTGCTTCCCAGAAGGCTGGTTAAGCACATATGGGGTTCAGACACCCACACCAGCCCTTCGCCTCCCACAGTCCAGGAAGGCATCCAACGCTCCTCCCCAGCACGGGGACCTGAAGGCCTCCAGCAAATTCTCTGCCTCTGCTGGCATCTCCAACAGAAGGCAGCAGACCACACAGACTTCAGTTGTCCTCTCCCCGATGAAGAATGATCCCTTCAGGACAAAGCTGAGCCTTGTTTTTGGAATGCAGGAGGGATGCAGAGGATGGAGTAGAGAGAAAGGAAGGGAGGGTGGCTGCATTGTTGTCTCTCCACTCCTAGCTGCTCTTTGGGTAAATAATGGACCACTCTCTCCAGGGCTGCTAATCAGAATGCCCTCAAAGAAAGCAAACAGCAGCACAATAGGAAAGCCCAGAAATAAATTCATTTCATTATAAATTCATTTTGTTTTCATCCCATTTTTCTTGCTTGTAAAAAATTTAGGTTAAGCTAAGCACTTTCTTTTCCCAGCAATCTCTGCTGGCTGTTGGTTAATGCAACAGAAAGTTAAGCTTTTGACAGTATAATGGCTTTGTTATGAAAAAACTCCCAACAATTCCATTATTTCCCAAGACAAATTCTACAGTATTAAACATCTCAGCAACGCAGCATTGTCCTTTGTCCTCGGTTTGGCTGGGATAGAGTTAATTGGTGAAGGAATTTTACATGGAGAGATAAGAGGCCAAGAGCAGCTTTCGCGAGAGATGCATTTTACTGCATATATCTCCACTGCTCAGAAATACAGAAGAGATTTTGTAGTGGGGACACAACCCATACGCTAGACAACTGAATTACACAAACTTTTGTCTCTATGCTACTTGCAGTTGTGTCACCGATAACTATAAATTGTAACCGCCTGAAGACTCCTCCATGGTGTGCATCAAACTATGTCAATTCATCAGCATCAGTTCACCTCCATACTGGTGTTTCTAACAAACCCACCTCCAACTTTGCTTGGGTGGAACTTGTGTGTTCCACCACATCAGGGGTGGAGCAGGTAGCACCCCAACACATAAAAGCAGCCTGACACTTCCCCTTATGAAACCATCTTTCCTGTTGCTGAGAATTTTGCCAGCACTGAACTGCTCAGGTTGAAATTCTCCATGCCAGATGTTTGCCTCAGGCTGACTTTTCCTTTTCAAAGTGTCAACAGAAAAAGGCCAGTGATTTCTGAGAACAAGATTAAGTTGTTTTGTCCATGTTCGAGGAATTGTTAGTTGCGCTCAGAACACAGAACAGCGCTCAGCACCTCTGCAAGAGCCTGAATTTGGTGGGAGAGGCAACCTGGTGCCTTCTGCTTGCAGGGGGCTACCCACATCTCTCAAATACTGCAGCAAGTGTGTGTGAGTGTTCATGGTAATCACCATTTTATAGGCAGTCAGTGACCTTTCTAGTGTCTGACTACTTCTGAAACTTCAGTCCCTGCTAAGAACAATCCTTCCCCTTACAGCTCACAGATCCTGATTACGTTGCCCAAACGCTAGCTGAACACAATGACCAAACAAGCTTTCTTCTAGGACTGCAGGATTTCACAGGCAGCTGCTGTCTGGGGTACAGCATGGAGTGATGAAATGAAAGCCATGGGACTACATCTCCCTTGCAGGTCATCGGTCATTACAGCCAGCAGGGCTGATGCCAGAAGAAAACAGTAATTGAGGACAAATAGTACAAGGGTGGAGAACTGAATCAGCAGATGTTCTGCATAGAAGAGGCAGGCTCAGGACACGACTGAGACTAGAGAGAAGAGGGCAGGGCAGTAGGACGTGACCATCCCCCTGCAGCCAGGGCCCAAGGTGGGACCTGGATCCTGCGGCAGCAGGTTCCAGTGCATGTTTTACCTCATCAAGCCAGTCACAGGGTGGGATCCAGCTCAGAGCCAGAATGAGTACCAGCACCACTCTGGATGAGCAGGTGCTACAAACCCTTTGCCTGTGAAGGTGGCTGAGCTACTGCTGCTCCACTGCTGAAACTGCTGTCCCTCTCAGTCACTCGGTAAGCAAGCACTGCGGATCCAAGAGCCAAGCACACGGGCAGCTCACACCTCAACTCTGACCTTCAACTGTTTTTTTTTTCTTTGTATTTTCCTGAAAGCAAAGCACAGCCCTGTGCTCTTAGCGGTACGGAGTCAACGGTCACCACCACATCTCTAGACAGAGCATGAAGACCACCTGAGGTGATGGCTTCATTTGCTTGTTTTTGCCTGCAGTAAGAGAGACCTAACAACAGCCTACCTCACAGAGGTTTGATGGCAGCTTAAGTAATTAACCAGCAAATGCTCTAATGGGCTGAGATAGATGATGCAGCAGACGGCAAAATATAATTACAAATGCTCTGTATCACAGAGGCAAACACTGTTGAGGAATGCCAAACCAACTGCAGCGAGAGCTCAGCACTACAGGTCCCAGGTCTCTTCCTCACCAACAGGAAAACAGCACGCACTACAGCACTCACTCCTAGAAGGGCTAGGGTCCTTCTGGGCAGCCGGGTCTTGCCAACACAAGGCACTGCTTTGTGCCACTTACCCTGATCACACAAGCAGCAGCCACCCAAGCAGCACATATCTCCCAACAGAAATGAATTTTTCATAGCAACTGGAGCTGCAGCTCAGCGGATTTATGCCCTGGAGCTTGGGAACACAGGATGGGGGGCATCCAAGGCAAAACAAAGGTGGTGGAGCAAGATAAATGACAAGGCAGTGGCTCACGCAGAAGTAACCAGTACCTGCACAGCAGCCATTCCTCCCCAAGCTGTGAAGGTGATTGTGCCAGACCCTGGGAAATGTCCCAGAAACCTGAAAGTTTATAGCGGCAGTGGAAGCCAAGATCTCTGCACAGACAACAGATTTCCAATTACCAAAGCCAGCTCAGTTGGCTTAGGGACAGGTTATTTCCATGGGGTTTTTTTGCTTGCTCATTTAATGATTACATTTTTTGTGTGTATGTGTTTTCCCATATAACAGCAAGAAGCCAGACATCAGGAATTATTGCTAGGCCTCCCTAATCAGAGGGAGTATCCGTGATGCAACTTGCAAACACAACCCTGCCAATGCTTTCAACCACTGGGGTTCCCACCTGCCACTCCTACTTGAATTGGAGGTGACCCCGCTGATCACCTGAGGTTGGCTTCCCATCCTCCTGGGAACCACGCTACAGAAGACTGACAATCTCCTATTTACCTTTTGTATACACCCCCGCATGCCTCCCTCTAACCTCCTCCCTCGAAAAGAAAATCATTTGACTTGCTTTGGTTCCTCTGCCAGGGCAGAAGTCTAACACCAGCCTAACACTGCCTGAAAATACCCTCTCTGATCCGGGGCACTCAGCTCCACACAGCAAGGGCAGTGGCCATGCTCTCCCTTTGCTAGCAACGACGTAGAAATGGCTGAGTTAATGTTTCTCTACAAATCCCCTTGTTTGTGGAACTGTATAGATGCCACAGAGGCATCTGTGGCAGGCTGAAACTTGGTGTTTTACATGCTTTATGTCAAAACCAAATCAAAGACATGGGGAGCACACTGAGTTTGGACATATTTTAAATTAAACAAGCATAAAATATTTGGCAAATTTCCCTCCCTTAATGCAGTATAAACAATTTTGGTATTTGACAGAGAAAATTTCGCATTTAATGAATGTGGCAAGTAACTGAAAAGAAGGTCACACTGTTTTTGCAATTTCAATTAAGCACGGGACAGCCCCAGCTTCTGCTGCACCATTAGCAAAGTCCATGTGCAAAGTTATGTGGCTCTTTCGCAGCTGGGGCTGCACCGGGGAGGCGAGAGGAGATACTCCTGTGGAACGGTAGATTCTCCTGCAGCACTCAGGGAAGACAAGCGGATTTTTGCCACTACTTTCAGAGGGGGAAAAAATGAACTCCGATAGACATAAAACCGAGGCAGACTAAGGGTTTCAGAAGGCAGCCTCTGGCAAATCCAGCTGCAGCAGTTTAAGACATTAGCTTGCACAACTGTCTGCCAGCCTTGGCTGTCCACCTTGTCGGCCAGCCAGAATTTATTGCTCCTCTAATAAAGTCAGCAGAAAGAAATACATGCTTGTGTCTCAGCCACTACAGTTCGCAGCCCAGTGTATTAGACTGAACTGCTGACGATCATTGGTTTTCAGTAAGATCTCAGACCCAGCTCTATACCCAAGGAGGGGAAGAGCAGACAAGAACAGAACAAAATGTCTCCCTTGCTGGGAAAGGCTTAGAAGAGACTTGAAAGAAAACGAGCAAATAAAGGGGCTAAAAAACTTATGAAAGATGTTTATTCTACAGAAAGAGCTGCAGCGCCTCTCTTCTGCATCCTCTGCTGTTGGAAAAGCTGGTTTGGCTATCTACTGCTCACCCCGGGTGAAAGCAACTGTAGGTGCAAAAAGATAAAGCCAGGTCTGCAGGAGTTATCACCGCTGCTCATGGCCACGCTAGCCCAGAGCCCACTGTAAGAGTGGGGGAGCATCCTCCACCACCTCCAGATAGAACCAGGTAAAACAAAGCCAAGAGCTGTCCTGCCCCTAAGGCTTGCACTTTTGACACTGCCCTCCCCTCTCCAGGGCTTGGCTCCTGTCAGGAATGACATTGCCTGAATGTATAAGGCAGTCTAGTTTTACAGTTCCTAACGTAACCAGACCCAGTTCTCCTATGCAAAGAAGATTTCAGTGGTAACATGGCATGTGTCAAAAGAAATTAAGATGGGAAACTCAGAAGGGACAATAGGTTTTCTTTTTCAACAAAGACTTAAGAAAACCCAGGAAATTCACACACCCAAAGCATTTATTAAAAACTTATCCCTAGAGCTGGCTTTGACTTAAGCACACCAGGAAATCAGTGGTAGCCTTTTGAATACTGAGAACAAATTGCTTAAGTACTTAATCATTGTGTATGCGTAGACATTATTCTCATGTACTGGATGTCACGCCTTGCTGACAAGGCTATATTAGACGCTACCTGTACAAACGTGCAGGCTGTAGGAAATAAATATAACATGATCTGTTTCACCCCACATGATTTTGGAAGTAGCAAGTGATATTATAACAATATATTGAGTCACAACAAACAGAAGTAGGGTGCTGCAGGCCACCTTCAGGTTTTGCAATTATTGAAAGTCTAATACAGTGCAATGAAAGGTTCGGTAACACAACACAACTTCAGTTTGAGTAAAACCTCATGATTTGTTTTTCAAAGAAAACAAACCTTACTTTTCAGCTCCCCAGTAATTTGGGTTAGCTCAGTTTGAAATAAATTTAAAAAAGAAACAAAACCAAACAAATAAAAAAAACCCACAAAACCCCCACTACCCAAAGCAGCCCCAAAAGCTCCTTGTTGCAGGTCTAATAGCCCTCCTAGGATAAAACTTGCAAAGCTTACCCCAGTCCTTCCCTGCCAAACATCCAGATACTGTGAGGGTGTAGACACTTCAGGTCAGACACACATGTAAGATGCCAGCTCTAGAAAGTTATCTCACTGAGCTGAAGGAATGGTATGCATGTGCTCCTCTAGACTATGGCAAAAGCAAGATAAGGTAAATAATCTTAGCCTGCAATGAAAGATTTACTGGAATCTCAACAGCTAACATCTTTATCAGAGCCTACACAAATCCAGCTGCTGGCTGTATGCCCCTCCTTGCATTGTAAGTGCTCTAGTACTTACAAGATCCGAGTCACTTCAGTGTGCTAACTCAGAAGGAAACAGCCCTGACCAGAGAGACTTAAGTATCTTACAGTGAACATCTACCACATCTGTGCTGATCTGTAAGGGCTTGTCACTCATGGGGCCTTGACACCAATTCCCACTTACCGTGTGAACCACAAACCCCTTACCCATGCAAGTACTACCTGCTCTTGCACTTGGTACCCTTGACTCTGTGAAACCCGTCCATAAACACGGCCTCGCCCCAGCAGCGATCATTTCTACAAGAAGCCTTTAATCCTGCAGTCAGCAACATCAAGCCCAGGTGAAAATCAAGTGTCTACACTGCTTGTGGCTGCTTCCTTCTCCCCTCTATGAATGAAATACTCTCCAGCAAAGGGATCTGAACTGGTTGCGAAGCAGCTCCTGACATGTTGCAGCTTACTGCTTCATCCACCACAGGAAAGCTTACCCAAGTCCAGCTGTCAATGCACGCTGTGCCATAAGCAGTTCAGGACAGGCTTTGTGATCTGTCCAGTTATCCCTGCTGCGCGATGGCAATTTCAGCCAAAGGGTGGAGTGGATGTCCATGGTCATGAAGCACTTCAGCTGCCCAAGTTTAATCCTCCAAATTCTTTGTTATAGCAAAACAAAACTGACTTTCATGAGCCTCACATCCTCTAAAATACCAGGATATCAGCACAGGCCTGCCATAGGGACCCTGCTCCTTCAGTCACATCAATGTCTCATTAAATCTTGTCGTTTCTTCCCCTTCTCATGTGTCACCAAACACACTAAGCAACAGTCCATGAGACACACGCTTTACTTCTGCATGCTCCATGCATGGACTTCACTGAGTTTCTTCATCTTACCCAAGTTCTGTATCTTCATCTGAGCCAAGGCACTGTAAATTCCCCCCTCCCCACTTCCCTGTCGGAAACCATACAACTGCAGAGAGATCAGACTACACTAATACTGGGACGGCAGACAGCAGTACACAGTGTGCCTGGCTTTTAACAGCTAAATCCTATCAAAAATAATGATGCAAATACGGGCACTCCTCCCCGAGACATTCTAATGCTTTTAACAACCTCTCAGGAACACATAATGCTGGTGGATGGGACAGAGGCCAAAAGGAACAAATTTGGGACTCCTGGTACTTACTGTGTGAACACCTGCTGGCTAAACGAACTGCCCTAGGTCTGAAAGCAGAGATAGCTGTGTGCACGTTCTTCATCACTGTATAAGACAGCTTCTTCCTGAGGGCAGGCATGAACTGCTCCACATTATCACCTAAACGCAGTCACAGGGTGAAAAGCTCTCCTTTAGGAATCTCATGCACTGATGTAGGACCAGAAAAATCTTTAGGTTCCACCAAACCATCCTCCTTGAAGTACTTGGGCCGAGACCCCAAGTTTAGGAAACTAACTCCCCTGTTCTCCATGAACATTAGATATATTAGTCTTCCTCAGAGCCCTGGGTTTCAGTGGCTTATCCAGTACCACATAGGACGTCTGTGGGAAGCAAAATTGGGCCTTGCAAGTCCTGCCAGGTAAGCCCACCCCCATCCCTCTGCCAACAACTGCACTCAGTCCATGACACTACCCTGCCCACGTGCTGCATGAGTACGAGCAAGGACACAAAGCCCCCCTCAGGAAGAATTAAGCTGATGGATGCAGAAGCATCCATCCTTCAGTCGTGGTACCCTGTGTCCTTGAATACATCACCTAATGCTCTCTGGATTCTGTCTCTGCAATAAATGAGCGCTTGACAACTTCCCTGTTCCGGCAGGGGAGGAACCCCATGGGCAGATGCCCCTTGGGAGGTAGAAATCGTCCCCCCTGCCGCTGTACACTGCTGGAGGCTGTGAAGCAGAGGCTTCACCAGGCCCCATCACAGCCCCAGCTCCGGCAGCTTCTTGCTCTGCTGACCACAGGGAAGCGCAGCAGGGATGGGCGAGCGATCCCTGGGCCACATCCAGCACAAGCTGCAGCACGGCTCCAGGCCACACTGGCCGCATCCCTCGCTTTCCCCGCTGGACCCCAGCACCCGCCAGCCAGGCCCTGCCCTCAGAGCTGCCAAAGCTGCTGAAACCTTCCCAAGCCCACTCCCCTGAGCCCACTGCACTCCTCCTGGCAGGGTGGGCGCTGGAGGAGAAGCCCACCTGGCCATGTTCCTCCGTCCCGGTAGCACTCAGTGATTCTCACAGGTTTGGTACAAGAGGAAGGATGGAGACAGACCACAGCTTCTCTGAGAAAGTGTTACTGCTCTCCTGCGTCCACAAATAGAGCAGCCAGCAAAGGGGCTTCTCTCGCAGGGGCTGTGGCCAGCAGTAGGGGATGGGACAGGGCAGAGAGGGAGGGCACCTCCTTTCCGCTCCCCACGCTCTGCTTTCCCACATTTTCTCTCACGCCTGTGCAAAGACAAGAAAATGAAAAGCTATGTTCCACCTCCTTCCCATCAACCAGAGTTTTTTTGGGGCAGAGTCCAGTTTTCAGCTGCATAGAGACAGGGGAGGAAGAAGAGGGAGCACAAAGAGAAAACAGCACGGGAGGTGCTCCTGTTTCTCCAGGGCAGCTCATGGGCAGAGCAGCTCGCACCCATTCTGAAACTGGTCCTTTGGATGTATGATGCAAGGAAGTTTGGCTAAAAGTTTAAAAATCACAGTCACAAGGAACACAGGGCTTTATTGCTTCTTGCCAGAGTTTTATTAAAATATGGGTTTCAAGCTCATGGCAGAACACAGGATGAAAATCTTGCCTCAGGAGAGGGAACCACCTCCTTTCACCTCTCATCACTAAACAGGAAAAAAACCCCAACTTCCAACTAGCTTACCCACAGAAAGAGTGCATGAGCTTTCTTTATTTCAATGCCTCTGCCCCCCAGTTAAGGCTGCCTTGCAGGAAGATGCCTTAAAGATATGAAAGCACAAACCTCCAGCCTAGCCCAACCAAGAGGTGTGAACTGGAAGGGACCTGGGAACAAGAAATGCAGAGAGCCTTCTACTTTCTCTGAAAGGAGGAAAAAACCCCAGACATCCATACGGAAATACAAAGTTGGAAATGGAAAGAGAAACAAAAAAAGGGTATTTTAATAGCTCCTGAATCTTTATGATGCATTTTTAGTTTAGAAGCTTCTCAAGTTAAGATCCAACCCAGTCTGTGACAAACCCTATACAGAGCCATCTCAGAAGAGTCCATGCCCCTGGGACAGCAAGCAAGCTAGATTTGCTCTTGGAATAAACTCCTGCATTGTTACTTGGTTAGAAATGGATCGTTTGAGAAGGGTGGGGTGAACAGCAAGAAATCTGGCTCTGCCTGCAGCTCTTTAACTGTATGCAATGCAGGTCAGACTCGCGAGCGTTGGCTTGAGCTGTCTGGGGGTGGGTAGCCTGCACGCTCTTTGTGCCTCACTCAGTCCCGGGATGGACACCTGTCTGTAAAACAAACCAAGTCACACCTAGAAATAGACTCAGCCTCTGGTATTAGAGACAGCATTCTGTCCTGTCAAAGCCTAGTTCATCGACCAGTCTCTGCTGTGAGAAAAGCAATAGAAATCAGAGCAGCAGCAGTACGTGCTGGCACTCACATGTGACTTCACAGTGCACAGAGATGTGCTCACCCATGTCAGCAGCGCAGCCTTTAACAACTCTCGGGCCCCAGGTCTGCAAACCATCACTGCTCGGTTTAGATACGTTAAGTGCAGGCATGCAAGAGGCCACGCATTTCCTCGCCACTGCATCGGCAGACTCTGTTAGCTGCTCTTCCCACCCCAGGAGCCTGTGCACTCAAACTGGCCCACGAGGCCATCTGCCAACTGGGTTGTTGGTGCAAAGGGCCCTGCACGGGCAGGGACACAGTGCTCGGGGCACTGCCTGGGGAGCGTACGAGCTCTAGCAGGTCTCAGCTGAAGCTGCCTGCCAGCAGCCAGGCTCCAGCTGGCTGAAGTGCTGCCGTATGGCCCTTTGCCTACTACAGGGCATGAGCTGCGCTGAGCGTGCACCCCCTGCAGCCCGCAGTCCAGTCAAATCTCACCCGTGGGGTCAAGGACCCTCGAAATAATTGAGCTTTAACTTAAGCATGTATTATAGGAAACTCAAAACCAAGACTTTGGCTGGTAACGACAGCTGCACATTCGCATGTGGAAGGCTCCTGTCGTGACAACCTTGCCAGCTACGCTTCCTGATGGTGTGTGCATTAATGTATATGAACTCCCTAATATTAAATTAGGGCTCATACTGGTTTTGTCTGTTTTCTTTTTACAATTTATATTGCCCAAGGCTGTATGGATTCCCAGTAACAGCACATGGAGATGCCCTGTCACCATGTGGTGAGAGAGCATTACCAGACTGGGAAGAGGGATGCAATGTGTGGAAACCCAGTACTGATCAAGGAACTAGGAGACATACCTCACCAGGGGAGGGCTCGAGGAGCTCAGATTGTTTAGTTTGCCAAAGACAGTACTGGGAGCGGTCCTGCTTGCAGGCCACAGTTACAATGGTGGGGAACAGATGCACGGTACTAAAGGTGTCTTCTGTTTAGCAGATTAAACAGAAGATTCAGTATCCGGAGATCAAAACCAGACAAATGCAAGCCAGAAATGAGGTGTAACAGCATGTGGGTAATTAACCACTGCAGCAACCTATCAAACGCAGTGGTATTTTCCATTTGTGGTAATTACTTAATCAAGACTACATGTTTTTTAAGACACGCTTTAGAGTCAGAGCAAACGGAATTAATAAAAAAAGCTGGATATATGGGCTGGATTATGCAAGAGGGCAGAAGTAAAGCACAATAGCTTCTTCTGGACTCACCAGCTACCGATCTATGGGGAAAATGGCCCCTTTTCCTGTCAGTAGAGTTGGCAGACAGCCATATTTTCAGTGACAAGACATGCCGACGTTTACATGAAACAGTGATAGTATGTTGTGTTTCACTCATGCTTCTAATCTGAAATTCTCCAAGCTCTTACTGACACTATGTTAGTAAGCCTGACAACTCACTGGTTGGTAAATTGTGCATTATCATCCCCTTTTTATCCAGCTTAAACTTTTCCAGAGTACTTAATCATCTGCTTACCATTTACATGGGTAACAGGATACTCAGGCTACCTGTCATCTTGGGCACTTTTAGGTCTTTTAGGTGAGAAAACCTTCATGCAGGCACCTTGCAGATGGTCTCAGGGTGGGAAGCGACACAGCGTACAGAACTGCCCAGCAGCTGCCTTCTCCAGATGCTCATCCCCAGTACACTTTACAGCACTCAAACCCTTCATATAACCTCCCTCGAAAAATCCTGGTAACAATATACTTTAAGACCAGAAGTCAGCAGCTAGAAATACAAAGACAAAAAAAAGGGGGACGCGGGGAGAGACAGAATGCTTCTTAATTGTTTTAACAATCATCTTCATATACAACAGACAGACCAAAGGAGAGGAACAAAAAGAAAAAAAAAAAAAAAAGAGTAATTTCCATTAGTTACCATGACAACCAATGGAAATCACTAACCCATCTTCTCTCCCCTGTCAACCTTTGGCAGACCTGTCAGGGAAAGCAAGCGACCATGCCCAGTGTAAGATTCTCTACTTAACTAGAACATACAGCTCATAGGGAAATCTACATTGCCATAATGTCAAGTGCTCCCCTTACAACACATCTCCAGTTTGTCTCCTCTCAAATACAAACATCCAGAGAGACGCTTGCTGCTCCCCTCCAAGAGCAAACACACTCCAGAAATGCAATCCCCACTGCGAGACCCCTCAGCTCTCCCACCTTGTGCTCTTTCTCTCCCTCTCTGGCTCCATAAAAACACTCATCCACCTCTTCCTTCCCATCTGTGGGCCATCGGCTTATGTCTTGTATGTGGCCCATACAAGGCCCTTTTGCACATCTTTACTGCCTGGCAAGAAATTGCTGTATCACACAATAATTCTGGTTCACACTTTATCTCAGTTTTCCTTACTACTGTTATCGTTGTTGATAAGGATAATGACCCTCTGCAATGCCTGCTGCGCCTTCTACATGAAAGCTTTTAAACTTTTCTTAACAGGAATGCATTCAGCTTCACAAACCCTTCTGAGAGGCACAGCATCATCATTATCCTTATTTTACAGATGTGAACACTGCAGCTTAGAGGAATTAGGTCTGTTGCACAAAGCTGACATACAAATCATGTTATTATGCTAAGAGTGAGAACAAATAGGTCTGGAGAGAAGAGTCTGTTTGCATTTTCTCGATGCCTACAGGCTCTGAAGGTGTTTGAACCACATATGCTCAGAGGCCCCTTTAGTCCTTCCAACACTGTGCCAAAACCCCACAGCAAATACATATAAACCTAGGGGGAAAAAAAAAAACCCACCAAAAAACCCAAACCAACCAAAAAAACCAACAGCTGTCTGTGTTTAATGCTGGTTTACTGTTGACCTTGCATCTGCAGCCAGGACGGCCCAGCTCACCCCAGTGTCTGGATGTGTGCTGCTGCACTGCAGAAGAGCTTGGCAGTGATTTGTGAGGAGGTATTAACGCCCAGCTGTTCTCCTGTCTCTTTTGGTTTTCACGTGCACAAAGTTAGGAGTGGCCCCGGCACTACACTGTCACTGTGTGGTTTCAGGCTATTCATATACCACAGTGAGATTCAATGCTCACCCAGTAGCATCCAAAATCCCCAAATAATCCACATCAATTGTGAATTTTGCTGCATTCTCTTCCATTCCCCCATCCCAGGTCTGGCTGCAGGAGTTACTGGCAAGTTACTCCACAACAGGACTGAGTAAGGTAGCTCTGTGTGTATGTGCACACAAGGTGTAACAAACCATGTTTTGTGCCCCATGATTAACCATGCTTTGGCTCAGTTTCCTCCATGACACCCTCCTGGGGGACTGCACACAGCTCTGAGTGCCACAGAGGGGAGGACAAACCATAAGGTGCAAAGCTGAGCAACAACAAGCTGTTCTACAAGCTGCTTCCCACAGATTCCTGCATCTGGTGGCTGCGAAGGTACAAACTCCGATATACAGGAATACTCATCAAACACTTCCCTGGCCTGTAGTAAAAGCTAATGTCAAGCTGGACCTTCTCCCTCACATAGGGCAGTAACTGGTACTGGTACAGTACCAGTGTCTATTTTTACAAAACTTAGAGGAACACGGTATCTTGTAGGAAATTAACATACTTTGCTAAACGTGGCTGAAACTGGCTGTTGGGTTTAAAGGTTATTTGAGGAGGTTCAAAGGTACCAACAGAGAAAAAGATCACATAAAGCTCTGTTTCTTTAAGCAGCCAGGGAAAAATGTTCTGCTTTGACAGGAGGAAGGGAGCCACAAGGAGGTTAAAAGAGGTAGGCTAAGCACAGAGCTGAGGGACCCCATAAACCAGCTACGCATACAAGGTGGAGATAACTGCACGGGGGAGGCACTGATTATCATTGAACAGAGAGGCATAATTAGGACTGTTGGGACAGAATAAAAAGATTAATGGTCTACTTGCTCACAGAAGAGGACCATGAAAATAAACTTACTGACTTTGAGATACTCCAGAGCATGGTATCATTTTTCACAGAACAGGAAAGGGACATCACTTATCGGGGATGTGTAAAACTGGATCTGACAAGACGCTAATGGCTACGGTTTGTACAAGCAACTACTAAGCCCAGGGCACGCAGTGATACCTTGTAGAAGAAACAGTCTGTTCTTCCAAAGCATCCCACTTTGAATGATCTCAAAAAGCATTATCATGTTTGTCACTAGCCCCTCTGAAAAGCTTGGCAAAACACATGGACCGCAGGGAATCATGCTGCAAGCGTGCACAGTCTTCCCACATATGCTTCTCAGGTGAATAAATGCCCGAGGGCATGCCTCTCGCCCTCCTGGAAGTGCTCCTTTCAGCTAGGCAGGGCTGGCCACGCCACCCCATCTGTAGCTCGGCAGCCACTGTGACCACGGAGGCACGGCGAGCAGCCACCGGTGTGTGCGCCACCGGCCACACTGTAGCCCCAACCCTGTAACAGGTCAAACATGGGAATGTTCCTTGCCAGGGACAGCACGGGCCACCTGCCCAACCCTGGTCATGCGGAGGGCAGCGTGCCACTTGCTGGCATGTGAGCAAGCTCAGGCACCGAGGCTCGCTCTTCAACTGCGGACTGGGTACAAATCAGGCAGTTAAAAAATAAAAAAAGTACTCCCTCTTTACCCTACTCCTCCTTACCTTTACACGTCATCCACTACCAGCGGGTCCAGGCCCCCAGTTCTGGGGACATGAGAAATGCAGCTCCATGAGAAATGGAGCCTTTGTTGCAACCCGACTGTTGCAATCTGCAGGGCAACTGGAGAAGGGGAGCGCTGCCTGAAGAAGATTAGGCTGATACTACTCATGCGGCATTCATCATCTTGGGGCTGGAACACCCCAGAGCTTGCATCACGCAGAGCAAACACGCTGTCCTCAGACAGGAATACCGCAGCTTTTCTGCCAAGCTGAAGGCGACGCCTGTAACGTGAACGCTTGGTCCCCTGCCACCTTAATCTTCCAGAGCCCTGGGTTTGAATGTGCAAGCTGCAGACCAGAGCTGGGTCACAACCTCTTTGGTTATCCCTGAGGAATTTTGCTCACCCAGACAACAAAATGCTCCAGACATAGCAAAAATTCCCTGAGGAAATAGCTTCCTCCTACATATAGGAAACGAGACAACAATTCCAATCCCTCATACTTAAGCTTCCTCAAACATAAACACAAAAAAGTGGCCAAAACACAGTAGGGGAAAGAAAGTCCCAGAGCAGCAAGGAGTACATATGCAAAGAGTTACGTCATGTAGAAGGAAAGCTCTTGGCTTCAGGCTACAATCACCAGCACTTAAATGGCAGGGGCCACTCTAGCACAGAGCACCCCCCCTGTCCAGGCACCATCTTCCAGATTGGTTCCTCATCGGGAAAACAGCAACAGACTCTGCTGTCAAAACCATCCCTGGACAGCATAGCGCTGGAGGCCAACCTGGCAACTGGCCAGTGCCTGCAGAATGCTCCCTCTTCCGTCCGTCCCGGTGGACGGACAGAAACTCCTTGTTCTGCCCCTCTGACGCTCAAGCCCTGAAATGCTTTGCCCTGGCAGCTGGGTGAGGAGGAAAGAGTGGCCCCAGGGCAGCGTTTCTGATGGCAGGAGGTGCACCCAACCCACGGGCTCCTGCATTAGGACAGGGTTCACCAATACATTTCTCTATCAGAGGTAGGTACCTCTGCCAGCCCACCCCTGTCACCCCACACTTCCTTCCCTCTTACCCAAGATTTTAACATCCTCTTCTCCCCTCTCCTGACCTGGAAGACTTGAGAAGACTGTTTCAGGCTTGAGTCTTACTCCTGCCACAGGTACCACTGCAGCAAGTACTTCCACTACCTCCCCAGCTCTCCTCACAGATAAAGAAACGAAGAAGTTGTTTCTGACTATAGACAATCTTTGAAGCTATCACTATTTCTTGAAAACTTTCATTGTGGGGGAAAAAGGTGAGTAAGCATAGAAAGCTCCACCAGCATCCATATTCCCAAAGCCCATTGGATCCCATCTCAGGGCTCTGAGCGAGGAGCTGGGATGGGATCAGGAAGAACATGTACTGGCTAGGGACAATCAGCAGTGGGTGACAATCAGCCGTCCAACTGGTCCTTCTATGCTTGGAGCATAAGGGGTGCAAATCCTCTCCTCCTACCACTGAAACCCAGCTGCTTTGCCTTGGTGTTTTTATCTATTTCACTCCATTGTTCCTTCAAGCTGGTTTGTTGCTCTTTGCATTGCAAAACCCTCTACAGAGATACAATCTACAGAGAAAAAAAACCAAAACCCAAATTCAAAAGCTTATGGCTTTACTGCTTTGTAACAGAGCTGCAGAACGAAATGAGAGAAGGATAAAGGAGAAGGAATAAGAAGAAAAGCTGGTTACTATGGGGTCCATTACCTAGCGTTACAGTATTCAGAGAAAGTAGTGAGATGTCCCTCTCTGGGACAGTGGTTGACAGGGTACAGGCAAGGGAAACGCTATACAAAAAGCCATCCTGCAATGCCCATACAGCAATGAATGGGATGGGTTCCAACAAGTCTTTCCTCTCAACCTCCCCGTTTTCCTGGTGCGTTGGATATTTTCCTCAGAAGCACAGGAGAACTGGCACCCTCTCCCCAGTGAGACAAAAACCAGATTCCAGTCTTCAAGCAGTGTTTAGTTTCTTCTGCCAAAATATTTGCTTAGCTGTCAAACAGTGGAAATGTGGGATCCACCTACAGCTGAGCTAATGAGATACCAAGTCCCGCCCCAATCATCCACCCCAAACTCCTTGTTCTTTCCAAATGTGTTGGTCCAAGAGAAGCCTTCAAACTGTTTCCAGGTTATGGACCCCTTGACACACTCCAAACAAGGTGTGGGTGTCTCAAGAAATTCCACATATGCAGACTGGAGCATGAGCTTGCTTTTCTTCATCATCTCTCACAGGCAGCCTACATCTAATCCGCTGCCCCCAGCAACCACAGGCCCAATGCCAAAACCGAGAGGTACAGTGTAGTAAGTGAGAGAGCTAAGGCATAGAGCAGGTAGTAAGACCTCACAGGAACTTACACGAACTTCACTTCTGGGTAGCTGGTTCGTACAGCAGAGAAAGAACACAGTCACACTTGGAGCACACTTGAAAGCAAGCAGGAAGAAAATGCCATGCAGTCACTACTAGTGCTACAGTTACTGTGCTTTAATGCACCACCAAAGCCTCCAGGCCTGCTTATCTGCCATTTGTTTATTTACTGCTGCAATGCCTAGGAATTTAAATCAGAGCCCCACAGTCAAGAGCAAGTAAGTCCCTGCTCTAACCAGCTCTCATCTGACTTTGTACACTAGCTGTGGCAAAATCTACAACCTCTGGGAAAGGCGAGATGTCTATAATCCCATGTCTGCCACCCAGACGCAGCTCTGGAAGGAAGCACGCTTCACAGCCTAGCAGCAGTCTGCTCTTTTCTTTTGCTCAACTTGGAGACAATGCTGTGAGGGATACATCTCCCCGAAGAAGTGCTGGTTACTCACAGATTAGCTTAGATAACTTAGTACAGCAGAAGCCGACCCCCCTGCAAAGATAGATGCAAGCCAGCTAAATAAAGTATTTCTGGGAACCAATCTCATCTAGCTCACAGGGTATGTGGCAGAAACAGCCTGGGTAATGGGAGTCTCATAAACCCAGAAAGACACATCTGGCTGAGATTTGTGACAAACTCTCTTCTGTACAAAGAGAAACATTCCCCAGCTCATGTAACACCACACAAGAAAGATCAAAGATGCCCCGGTGCCTCCTGATGGGTAAGCAGCTGTACCAATAACAGCAGCTGGAAAATGCAACAGGAGACTCAGCCAGTCCCTTCCCCCTGTGCTGGGAGCAGAGCTGCCTCCCAGGCAGTCCCCAGCAGCAGCCCCCTGTTAATTACCAGCAAGCAATTTGCACTCTGGCAGATAAAGTCATTCACACAGCTACAAGCGTATTTGCACAAAGCAGCTCGGATCTGACAGCAGCTCCATCTGAGAAGCAGCATCAGGGTGCCACGCACATGTATGTGCGATGCGACATTGCTTCTGCTGCAGAGCTTGTGCCACGCGTGCTGCTGCTTGGAGGTTACGGTCCCCTCAAAACAGCCGGGGAGGTTGTTTGAACACTCATACACGGGGCATTTGGCCAGCAGCTTCAGTAACACGAGGTGCCTCAGACAGAACCACTTGGTTCGACTCCCGGACTGTGATCCCTGGGACGATCCGCAGTAGAGCAGCTGCCCGACAGCACATCACGCACCTTAAAAAATAGGCTTTGCACAGATGAGACTTTGCTGTGCGCCCAGGGTAGCATCACTTTTTCCCGGCCTCCCCATTTAAAACACGCTAATCACCTTGAGGTGCAACTCCAGCAATTCCTGGTCTAGCACTCAAGGGCAGGATTTCAAGGAGGAAGACGCCTATCACTCCAAAACCAGCTCAAGGAGAAAAATGGATCCAATTTTTCCTTCCACTGAAGATGTGCCTGCTAGAACTGGGAAGCCAGTTTTATTACGTTAGTGGGTTACACATGACTGCTGGGTTTTATTGCACAAAGCTAGTGCATATTAAAAACAGCTTGAGTTACCCACATGATTGGCACCACGGTGTCTTCCCTTGCCACTGCCATGGACAAAACATCAGCGAGGGAAGAACTGAACTATCCACAAAGTCTCTATCACTAAATTTCAAAGGCAAATGGAGCCTTCTTCAAATGATGGCTTCAGGGCCAAATACAGCCATGCAATTACATCAGGATTTCAACTTCAATTTATTCAGTTTCATTTAATAAGACAGCAGTCTTCAGTTTTCACCATTGCAAAAATGTGGGAAAAGTTTAACCAAAGCAAGCTGATGATGCTGGCCAGACTGTGAACAGCCCGATGGGAGGAAGTACACCAGGCTTTATGAAGACCAGTTGAACTCCCATCTCCATCTCCATTTCCCCTGGGTCACATGAGCACTCCAATGGCAAAAGAGGCACAGGTCTTGGTAGCAGTCAAAAGTTGCCCTCCCTACATGCAAAAGCAGTCAAATCGGATCAAGAGGAAGCGCTCAGGTGAGTTAAGCAAACAGACCTTTGCCAAAACCTTTGTCTTCTCTCTCCCCCGTAACATCTCTTTTCAGCTTTTCCACACAGAAAAACTAAACTGAGGGAAAAGGAGGTGGGGTGAAAAAAATTAATCCCAGGGTTACAACAGATGTAGACACTGCAAAATGCTGTGCTATTAGAAAAGGTTATAAATCTGCCTCCAGTTGCTTGTCATCACTGTGTTGCCTGGGGGTTATAGCCCCCTCAGATCTGCCAGTAGATCTCCTTGCAAGAGGAGAGCCTCTAGCCCTCCTCCTCTAGCCCTTTTTAGCCAAAACAAGACAAGTCAGATTAAACTGTTTACATAGCTCTTTCCAAAAACTGGCTCATTTGGCCAGAAATGGGTTAATGATAGTTCAGGAGAACAGCTACAGGTCCCAGAGATTAATCTGAACAGCCAGAAAACTGACAAGGAGCAGAGGGCAGGCCAGGGCAGCG
The DNA here is from genome assembly GCA_035590275.1 of Ibycter americanus. Taxonomy (NCBI): domain Eukaryota; kingdom Metazoa; phylum Chordata; class Aves; order Falconiformes; family Falconidae; genus Ibycter; species Ibycter americanus. Next base: position 3,187,142 of record JAVJGI010000060.1, on the reverse strand, counting down.
ACCTCTCCTCTTGGCAAGTCTGGATTCAGGAAAGGACTTCTGTCCACAGCCCACACCAATATATTCATGCTGGCATAGGCCTCTTTGCTCACGTCTAAAATTCATGGTGAAAACAACTTTCCTGATGATTCTGAATCAGGTTTAAGCCCAAAATGAAAAAAGAAAACCCCTTACTCTTATTTTGAAGTTAGAATCCTGGTGGGACATGTAACGATGCCGGTATAATTACAGCAGTACCACCAGTGGAAGTGCTCCCACACGCCACCCTTCAGACCTCACGGACACAGTCAAACAGTGACTGGACTCCTCTCCAGTGTTAACTAGGTGACTTACTCCAGCAGGATGTGAACAACTGATTAACTTTTAATACATTCATCAGACATTTCGAGCCTCTCCCTTTTCCTCTGTTACGATGGATGCTTCCCAAAAATCACTCCATCTGCTTTGGAAAGCCCCAGCTGAGAACGCAAGTAACTTCAGCTCTGTAGCATCCCTGGGAGTACGAGTGAAGGGCCGTCTCATTGAGAGTCTGACCCAGGAAGAAAGAGATAAAAAGGGCTGTCTGAAGCTGGTGGCTGGCTTCCATCCGAGAAGTACAGTTCACCGTCTATTGCTCTTGTGACTATTACTGAACCGGGCCAAGAAAAGCTCCCAAGTTTTGGCACGTCTCAGATTTTCCAGTCTGCACAAAGTCATGCCAGGAACATTTACTGAAGCAATTTCTTTCTTTCTTTAAAGACTCTAATTATGCACCTAACAATGTCGTAGAAACGAGTGTTGTACAAAAAACCTAGTACAGTTCGGATACAGTTTTGCCGACAAAAGGATTAGAAGCTTAAGGCTCAGTGTTAATATTCTGAACATACTGAAAGGCACAGAGTGCAAACTGCAGCAGAAACAGAAGAAATAAGAGAGGTTATCACTTCCAAAATCTGGAAGAGGGGAAAGCGCACAGGAAAATGCCATGCTAATCTTGCTAAATGGCAGTGATGCAGAGGAGTGGTAACAAGAAACGTTTAGAAGGAGACAACCATCAAAGCAGTCTCTGAATTGCAAGCAGCTCACCTTCAGGCACAGTCCATTCCCCAGAAAACAGGAGGTCTAGACATCCCAGAGGGTGGGATACCACCCGTGAGCAAACTGATATTCACCACTCAGCAGCTACCAGCAATGAGGAATCAAACTGAACCCCAAAACAAGAGTTGTCTGAGGCATCAATTTTCCCTGAAACCAAACCCAAACCTCAGTCATTACTCTCAAGTTTTGCTGAACTTAGACTGGAATCGAACCAAAACATTCACTGGTTTGACACCTGGACCATTACACCTGAAAACAGTCAAATCATTCATTTATCCACTCAAGCATGAGCCGGCTTTTAAAAGCAAGTTTTGAACGTGATGGCTGCACATTTTTCTTACTTTCAGTTTGCAGATGAGGCATGGAGACATGACAGTACTTACACTTGGGAAGCCATCCAGGTACTCTAATCAGAGTACATTAGGCAAAAAGCAGGATTTAGCACTGTGACCATTACCATAATGCTAGCGGCACCAGCGAAATCGGAAATCAAGGACCAAACACATCTTGGCTATATTTCTCTGGTCTACTGACTCCAAGAGGCTTTTCTCAGACCAATGCCACTGTTATTTAGCTGTTGCTATCATTCATCTTCTGGATGCACTGCTGTGCACTTCCTTCCCACAGAGGTTTTGAAGTAGATTGACCAGAACCCGTTAAGGTTTATTTAGGGTTCCTAAGAAAGTGAATCAAACCAATTTGGCTTTTTCAGGACAGCGCTGGAGAGGATGTGTGGAAATGCTGACTACACGAATATGTCACGCCTCGGGAAGAAAGTGTATTACAGTATTATCATGTAGGGGCAGATGTGAAATGTTAGCCCATACTACAGCTCAGTCCTGCTCCCCTGGGTTTTCACAAGAGCTGCAACCGGAGCTATAGCTTGAAGCGTCGGCTCGCAAGTGCCCTGTCTCACCTCTGCTCCTCATGTGCCCCAGCGTTCACACTGCTCATCCCTTCAGCGAGCGGCCGGCAGTTGCGGGGAGTTCGCCGAAGAGCTTTGCCGAGGGGGACGAAGCGCTTTGCCGAGGGGGACGGAGCCACAGCGCTGGGCTTCACCCCACGCCCCCCTCACGCCATAACCCGGGCAGCACGGTCCGCGGGTGGGAAGCAGAAAGAGGGAACCGGGTGTAGGAAACGTGTTTATGCTTTTTTTTTTTTTTTTTTTTTTTTTTGTGCAGAGCCAAACTGTGATGCTCTAGGGTGGGTCTCGCCATCTGGGAGAAATATGTGGGGAGAAAAAATGCAGGCGGGGAGGCCGAGCCGCCCCCCGAGCGGGACCCGCTTCCCTCCAAAAGCAGCTCGGCCTCCCTCCCCAGCCCAGCTTGAGTTCATTTTCCTCAAATCACTTCCACATTTCCCCCGCCGTAATTATCAAATATTTTGTTTCTGACCTCACTTTTACGGAGGCCGCCGCAAACGGGGAATTCAGGCACCGTTTATTTTCTG
>JAVJGI010000060.1:3138608-3182081 GCA_035590275.1 Ibycter americanus | reverse complement strand
GCATTCAGGTACACACAAGCATTTTTCTTCAAGTTAGTTTTTATCTTGTGGAAATGGGTAGAGGTGAAAACCAAAAAGCATCTCAGGCAAGCATCAGAGAGTGTTACCACGGGAGGACAGGCACCCACGAGGAGAGAGAGGCGTTTGTACAGCCACTCCCTTAAATCAGATAAAACTTTTGTGTGAGATGAGGCCCGAGTATCTCTGGTAGGCTGGGGGGAACAGTCCTTAGCCCTTTGCGGGAAAGATGACGACAGTGATAGAGCCGGAGTTGTTTGTGGAGCGTGGGTGTCTGCCGTGTCAGGAAACTTTATCGAGGCAGAGAAAAGGTGTGTTCTCTCTTCTGTCACAGGCAGCGCAAAACAATCTCAGCACAGACACCAGATCCTTAACGCTGTGTACAAAGGCACGAATTTTATAACCAAATACACAACACCTGACAAACCGTTCACTTGTATTCCAAACCACCATTTAAAACTGTAAACTGCAAAGGAGCAGTTTGTACTGCCTGAATGTGTAAGAAATAAATCTGCCAGGAATCTTTGCTCTTTTGTGATGGACACATAACAGGGAGCTTGAACCAGAAGCACTAGAATAAGGGGAAAACAACGCATTTACAGTTGTGGTTTCAAGCTGTGGCCATAATGGATGTGGTAATTTATCATTGCTGGCTACACAAGCAACGTAGTATCATAAAAAAGCTTTCAGCTAAAAGCTTCATTATAATGGTGAACGATGCCTGCTTGGAATTTTGAAGGTTGCAATGCTCTGGTGGGCCAAAGAAATTGGGAATCATTGCGGTACAGAGGAGATGTTATTCTATTACATGCATCAGTATTTCATTTCTGCTGACACTTGCTTTCCAGTCACTGATACTTCTAAAACAAACATTTTGTTGTACATACAGGATCGCAGATTTTGAGATACACATACATATATGCCCAAGTGGCCATGCAACTGAGATTCAGTAACAAGCTGTTGCCTGAGAAGCAGAAGTCTGGACTCATGCAAGTGTGTATCTCATGGGTGGATACATTCTCCTGTGTTTAATAAAATGCAGGCTCCAACTGCAGCTTTCTCCATTCTTGGGATGCTGTCAGCATCACTCCCCTGGACTCTGGTGTCTCATGAGGTTTACTCTGAAGCCACAGCCTCCCCCTTATTACAGCACGTGCACACATATACACCCAAAGTGATTGTGTAAGCCTCATTTCCCAGGGAAACAGGGCTAAACATTTGTCAATACATTACTTCTAAAGCTCTCACCCAGCCCTTGTGGCTACACCATGATATCACCCTCTCCACATTACCTCACTCCCACATCTCCACCTCCCACATCCTTCACGTCTCCTCCTTTACCCCTGCCATACGAAACATCAACCCTAAGGGACGGCGTTGTGCTTGCAGCATTGTGCCGAAGCCAGTGACTGCCCTGCCTGCACTGCATTTTAGGTGACAATTCAAGAAACCAAGTTGTTTGGCAAGTGGCCTTTGTGACTGGGCAATAATCTATCCCACTGAAGAGCAAGAAATTTGCAGCAATTATTATTTGGTGGAATTAGGAAGCAGGGTATTATTTTTGAATAGGAAATGCCTTAAGGTTGTAGCTGAGAAGGCTTAGCTTATGTGGGACTGGAGACATTTGCATCATCTTGAGCTATGTGAGCAGTGACTTCTCATGGACCAGACTAGAGGTCTGCACCAGCACCAGAGGAAGGGCTGAGGGACACCTGGGCTTTCCCAGCAGGAACAGGCCAGGACTGCAAGACGTGAGGGGGAAACCTAAAGTGGGGTTACACCCACAAAGGTGCAGGCGTCAGACCTGAAAGAATGCTAGGATGACCACAAGGTTGGTGTGACAGTCCCCAGGGCTGTGTGGACACCTCACCATCAGGCCTGCAGCAATCTTCTCCAGGTGTCCCCTGGCGTGGCAGTGCTGACTTCCAGCACCCCCAGAAGGTGCCGTGTCCTGACCCCCCGAGGAGCTTTACCAGCACCTTGCTCTCAGCCTGTGAGCGGGGAGTAGTGTGTTGGTAGGAATGAACGGTGCAGAATTAAAAGGCAGCTTCCTACCCTGAATTCTGGGAAGCTGCTGGATGACTCCCATTATCCCAGCTTCCGAGCTGCAGTGCACCACCCAAACTCTTAAGTTGAAATAGGATGGGCCTCTAGTGTATGTACGCAGCTGGGTGAACTAACTCAGGTCTAAGGCTTCTCTGGTTCAGGGACAGTAGCTCAGGGAGATACTTTTCTGACCAAAATGACAACTCAGGTAAGAGGTAAGTGTGGTTAACCATGATGTGAGGATATACATGACACACAGAGAAGTTAAATCTCCTTTTTTTACAGTGCAGTTATTTCTTATGTCCATATCACTCTTCTGTAGTTTGGTCACCTTCCAGCCTGCACTTTGTTAAATACCGCTATTTTTTTCTGTTCTTCTAGCTCTGCTTTTTGCTTCATTTCCTCTCTATTGTAATTTTCTTTCTCACTGTGGTTTCCCCATTCCTTGCTCCTGCTCCAGCTGCAGCATTTGTACTAATCATGATCTCTTAAAGCTCTGTTTCAGACCTGATGTAGTAAAGTGCTGTACCTTCCCCCTCCCCGTGCCCCCCACTGCCCCCTGCAGATGTCTTTATTTTGCAGGTTTTACTGGGGACATTGCTAATCAAAGTGCACACAAGTCTGCCACTAGCAGGCTATGTAGTTTGTATAAAATGCATTCTCTAACGGTTAATGCATTTGATGGGCTGTTGAATATTCCATTAGCTAGAGCAGTAAAACGCCTAAATACCTTTGACAACGTGGCCCTTAAACTTTACCCTTGGTATCCTTTATCCAAGGTGAGGTTTTCTAACCTAAGACAAGTTCCCAAGGTGTCTTTTCCTCACAGATGTCATCCAGCCCCAGCAGCCAGGTGCGATAACCCAGGTAAGCCGTGCCCACCAGGAGTGGGCACAGAACTGCACCCAAGTCTAGCCTGAGTAACCATATCCAGTCTGCATTTGCCACAGCCTGGCCAAGGGTAACTTGACATTCACCGTGACTCATAGACTCAAGATACACTTAATCCAAGTCATGGTGCGAGAAAGGAAAATCTGTCTCAAAACCTCAGCGTGGAAACACTCCCTCCATCCTGAATAGCATAACGTGCTTCTGTCTCTGCGTGTTCCTTGTGCAAGTCCACTCCAGCCACCGCCAGGCTGTGATGCGGCACAGGTAAGTGAAATACTCCTGATTTTGACTCTGCTGTTGCACGTGCCCTTTGTAAAGAGGCTGAGGGCACAGGGCTTGTTCAGCCTGGAGAAAAGACCCTGTTTGGAGCAGAAGGATAGACTACAGACTTCCTGAGATCCCTTCCAACCTGAATTATCCAATGAACTTATTCAGTCCTATAAGTTTGCTACTGCCTTCAGACAAAAAGCACTCTCACAAAAGAAGTCCTACCCAGCCAGCAGACTGGTACTATCCCCTGGAAGAGCCCCCCCCAGGATGCTACTAGCCCATGGCCAAACAGCTCAGAGCTGACAAATCCATTGGCTGTGCTCGGGAGATAAGGTCCTGTCAGCATTACTGTAATTCCTTACCCACAGCGAACGTGGCTCACACACCTGGAGCAGTAGCTGCCATGAAGGCAACAGAGTTCCCAAGCAGTTCCATGGCCCCTGCAAGGCCGCCCTTCACCCTCACGTGGAATAAGAGCTGCCCCAGCTGCCAGATGTGTGCCTCCACCATTGCGTAGATGCTCGCTGGTCACAGAGATTGGTTCATAGAGACTGCCTGGCTCATCCACCCTGGTGCAGAGATGTGGCTTATCTGCTTAGAAAAGCAAGAACCTTATTCCATCCAAATGAGGCAGTCATTAGCAAGACATCTGTACCCACGGTTATTTTGTGGGGTCCTAGCCTACGTGCTGCTGCCACAACTTGTTGGATTGGAGTCTGACCCCAGAAAGCCCCTCAGAGAGAGGTCTGATAGTGCAGCAGGCGACAGGAGTCTGGAAAAATAAGCCTCAGGACTGGCATCAAGGTAAGGCGCGTTGTCCATCGTACAGGCAGCTGAATGGCCTGTACAATTCACAAGATGGGTTTCGTACTGTGTAACGCTACATCACAAACCAGCGTGCAGGTCCATACTGCCATGGAGATACACTTCAAGGCAGAGTCCCAACTTGCCTCCACACCTGCTAACGTCACATGCACTTCACAGTGCATACTGATAAATACGACATTATTCTCCATAAGTGAGGAAACAATCATCACTGCTTTCCACTTCCTCACCCATTATCTCCCTCATTTTGCAGACCCAATCACTGAGAAATTGCTAAGGTTGCTTCTGGCGGAGCATAGAGTCAAACCCAGGACTCTTCTGTGGCTGCATGAAATTTCATCTGCTTTGTCTTTCTGCATCGTTGAGCTACAAAGGTCTACTTGGCTCTGCCATGTTGCATGCAATAAGCCCAGGCACCCCAACACGCTATTGCTGTGGAACAGGCAGTTATCCCCCACCAACAAATCCCGATTCACACAATTGAAAGCACTTTCTCCATTAGCTGAAACGGTAGGGGGTTTGTGTTCCTGAATGTAGCAGGAAATCAACCCAGGACGTCTTGAGCTCAGGCACAGGCCATTATAACCTATGAATTATATTGCAACAAAACACAAGTGTTCCACATGCCGCTCACTCGCCTTACCTCAATCGCTGCCGTCACACAGGGGCAAGGTTAACGTTTGAATGAAACACCCAGCAAAATTTTCCGGAGGCACGCTAACACCTGCCAACCTGCTGTAAAGAAGCAGGCACTCTCTCTTCACCAACCAAAGGTCATCACTTGTGGCTTGGCTGTGGGACCCACGGCTTTTGACTACCAAGTCAGAGAGCCCAGTGCCAGAAGAGGCAGAGGGCATTTGATGGGGCTGTGTTGATTAGCCCCCTTCCACGCTGTCTCAGCCATGCCCTTCTCCCCTCCTTGCAGCATTTGAACCCCCCCTTCAAGCACTGCTGAAGAGTTGTTCCAGCACTGGGCAGAGGAGGTGCTGTGGAAGAGCCCCTCGAGGAGGATGCTTCAGAGCTTGTTGATAAGTGTTTGCTGGTGGGAGCAGACTGGTTGGGGAAATCAGCTTCTTCAAACTAAGGAATCTGGTGAGAAAGGTCTATCAGATGTCCCACAGCTGAGGCATCAGGGCTGGGTTGCACCTGGTTTAATACGAGCATCACAGGAGACGCTGGGGTGTGTGGAGCCAGCCCCTTTTTGGGAAGGGAGGGCATGGACCCAGAGCTAATGAGCCTGGTGAGATGTGGGGGGATTTCATGTAGAGGCTTTTTTGTGCCTCAGCACCATGCAAAACATCTATGACAGATGTGGCCTCAGAGACCTCTGAGATGACCCTCTGCAGAGCAGCTCTGGCTGGGGATGTCTCCTAACCTGCATAATCTGTCCACAGCTGCGTGATGATTGAAACTGAGTGCACCTCAGGATGCCACTGATCCATTCAAACAATTGCCACAGCAGATCCTGACTCTCAATACTGTTACAGGACTGTCAGAATGCATCTCGAATTTGCACTCTGTAGCCACCTGCTCCTTACATTTTTGTACATATACAAAAACCTCTCATCGACTGTGCAGGTCAGGCGTATGGTTCAGAGGACAAAAGTTCCTGGCTTCTCCTACTCACACACTGAATAATTTTGCTAGCTATTTCTCATCCTCCAAGGATGGGCAACCCGCTAGCATGGAATGTGCTCAAACACACTTAGCTATTTGTCCTAGCCCTTGGCAGAGCCTGGGATGCTTGCTACAAGGCGTTAAGGAATTTTGCTGGCCAAAATTTATTTGAGCTGTGTGAGTGGTGCCTGGATCAATGGGGGCTGGGTGGGGGAACAGCAGTTCTGTGAGTCACCAGCGGTCTGAGAGACCAGAAGGAGAGGTCCACACAGCCTTATTTAACTGTAGACTGTTGCGATGTTCAGTACAAAAATTTGGGATGACTGTTCTGGTGGCCTATATGAGAAACCTTGGGAGTTGGCAATGTAAGTTTGGACAGCTGATCTAGGACACAAACATTGACTCAGGAACTCTTATAAAATGAGAAACTGTTCTGTTAAGCAAGAAAATGTGCAATGTGTTAGTAAACACAGCTCACCCTAGAGACTAGCTCTTGTCATTGCTTAGCAATGCTATGAAATCATATATTCCCCTCCCAGCCCTGGGCTAGGCAGTGGAAATCAAGGGGTTTTAGTTTTCATCCATACGGAGGTGCAATGCCTGTCTTCAATCAGCGCTATCATTGCGTAGGAGATGCTAAGCCCCCTCAGCTCCACCACAGAGGCTAGCAAGTGCAGGTGCCGAGCACCTGCAAATCAGGCTGTTGCATTAGGTTGTAAGTGTGAGAAAGTGTCTGACCTTAGACATTCATATTTGAGCATTTTGGCCTTTAATTGCTGCAGCCAAGCTGCCCCAATGGGTCAGGATTTATGCCAGACCTTTTACATGGGAGAAGAGGATAAAGAGCTGTAAACAAAGCCAATCCAAAGGAAAAGGTCATCACTTTCAACCTGTGTGGGAGAAGAAAGATTTAGGATTGGAAACGTTAGTGACAAAGTGGATAAGAATCTGTGATTGGAAACTGGACAAGTTGTCCTTGGAGAATGGAAACTGGAAGGGCAAGGTGGGCAAGCTCGGATGTCACACTCAGTAACTCTGGGCCAGTGCAGTGCTGCAGAGACCACTGAACTACGTTAGATGGTGAGGTGAAGATGAGAGACACCTCTCTGTCAGGACAACAGACCGGAAGGGATGAGCAAAGCAAGCCATGAGCAAAAGGAAAGGATGAAAGCACCATCACAGGGCTTGGAAAGGGGGACAGGCAGGTTCCAACTGAACAGCACTGATTTGGAGGGGCCTGCCTGGCACTGAGAGGCTGAGGGAGGGTGAAGGTTCGTGATGGAAGTGTGGCACCTCCTTCTCAAATCCCAGTAGGACAACCAACACAAGTTCATTGACTTTAACACTAGGGCACTCCCACCTTTAGAAATGGAGTCTGCTGGATCTGAACCTTTGACTCTCTTTAAATGTCTGTGTCCATGAGTTCCCACAGCAAGAGGTGCAGCCATTTAGCCATAGCTCCGGTAGAGTCCAAAATGCTGAATAAAATCTCTCCACTGAACCCAGACCTCCAGTCTCTTTCACAAGCTTGCACCTATCTCCATGTAGCTAGGTATAAGGTGATCTGCTCCACACAAAACATCTGGCTCGGCAGTTTTGGCTCCTGTGGGTACCTGTGCCAGTTTGGTGGGAGAAGCTCGGCAGGCAGGTGATACAGGCAGGTCTGGATCGAGCCACGTTTTGTAGCTCCGTCCCCATGCAAAGCTGTGCGTGATGTACACAAGCTCTGGCCAGAAGCTCTGGGGCAGGGGTGTTAGAGGTCTCTCCCACCATCCCACTCGCCAGGAAATGCAAACCTGGCAATGGCCTGGCTCTGAGTTTGTGTCAAGCCTGGAAATGACAAATTAACATAAGCTGTGAATTTACATACTTTTCAGCCATTTATGGCCTTCTCTGAGCCTAAATAAAAGCCATGGTCCCTGGAAAATTTGGGCCCATTTGTCAGTGAGGCATTCCAGAGAAAACATCACGTGTTCATTTCATGAAATGAAATAAGATCTTTGTTCTGCACGCTTTTTTCCCCGCCTTTTTCTGAATGAGGCAGTTTTGTCCGGGGATTACAAGCCAATGTTCCAATCCCTCACAGACGTTTCCCATTATCAGAGCTGCCTCTTGTCCTCCAAATCGTTTTCCACAGGACTCCTGTAACTTAGGCTGGGAAAGGAAGCCAAGAGCTCAGAAGAAAGGACCCTATTCCAGGCTGCTGACAAGACTGAAAAATGCTGCAGGGTGTTGCTGGGACCACCCAGCCTGAAGCATCCTCAGCAGGGGAGCAGCTGAAAAAGATGCTAGTGGTGGGAGGAGGCTCACTGTACTGTACAGCCATTTGAACAGCTTGGTAAATTAACTTTGAGGAGGTATAATCACACTGTGTGGAATTGGCTGTAGAGACTGGTGGTAGACAACTGTGACTGATGATTAACTGCAGCGTACAGCACAAAGGGCCTTTGTGTTGCACCCTTGAGACCTACTCATATTTTGTGAGACCCCCCTGTCTGGGGGTCAAATTGCCCCTGCTGTAGAAAACTACCAAAGGGGGTTGGAGGAAGGAAAGGAAAACTCAAGTAAGGCTTTCTGTTTGGATTCTTCTTCTTCCCCCTCAAAGCAGCATCCTCTGCTGGGGGGGGAACCACATGTATGGAGCTGGACCACCCACTTACTGCACAGATCTGAGCAGCTCCCTTCCTGCAAACACAAACCAGCCACTGAAATGGCATCAGGCTCTGCTCTGCAGACTCCCCAGCCCACCAAGCTCAGCTGCAGAGGAGGTCACCAAGCTGGAAGGGCCCATCTGGAAAACCCACAAAGCCCCTTTCTGCCTCCTTATAGAACTTTGCCATCCTGGTCCCTGGAGTCTTCTGCTGAAGCTTCTCCAAACATCATGATCTCATCTGCCCTGAGAAGGAAAGTTTGCAATGCCTTATTTCATGTTTGCGAGAAAGTCAAGAATCCACTAGATGAGAACTATCCAGAAATGAATTTAAGTTCCCTACAGCACATACTTAGGGTCCCTTCCAGCCAGCTCAGCTCTAGGAACTGAAATAAAGCTACAGCAGAGATGTAAAACATACAACCACATCTTATATTGCTGCAGGAAGATTTGCCAGGACTCCTCTGTCAGCACCCTAACCAGGAAGGACTGGGGTTCTGTTGCTCCATGAGCAAGGGCTGCCCTAGGACAAGGGAGGTGTGGGCAGAGGTATACTATTCCCAAGGCTGTATTTTGCATTTTATCAGGCTATTCTGGGAAGCAAAAGGCATAGGCAGGCCTGGTTTCCAGGATCAGAGCTCATGATCCCTACCTTTTGGACCAGACCTCACTTCACCTGGCTTGATGAGTCTGATTTATTCTCACTTGCAAGCCCCATGATCTCAACAAAAGTGTTGGAAAATTCCTTGTCTCTCCCTTTTTGCCAGCCTAAGCCTACCGGCATGTCTCACCGACTCCGGATAAATGCTCCAAGCACCTGGTTAGATGGTGAAAGATGGAGAGCAACTACTTCCCTGGCAGCTGCTTGCAGAACTGAATTGACTATCAAAGTGAAAGGGCTGTGGTCTGAGCACTCTGCTCCATGGGTATTTGGGCGGTCCTGCAGAATCACAGGAATGCTGTCTTGGAAGTGATCTTGGTGGCCGTGTAGTTCAGCCTCCTGGACCTAAAGCAGGGCTACTGCCAACACGCGTTTGGCTGACCATGCCTCCGTCAGATGGGGAGTTCACCACCTCCCTGGGCACCTGTTGCAGTGTCACACCACGGCCCCAGTGAAGCCTTTAGTGTTTACCCACCATCCCTAAACTTACCCTTACCCCTTCCTATGTCCCCAGACATGTGGTTCCTCAGCGTCTGTGGGGGTCTCCGTATGTAGGAGATCAGTGATCTGAAATGGAGCTGTTGTCTGCTCTGAGAAACCTCCTGGACCCGGATAGATCTTGCCCATAAGATGACCTAAGTCACTGCTGAAGACTCTGGCACTACAGTCTACTCAACACTGGGAATTAGCTTGAATTTAGGCTATGGCTCCATATTAGGAGCTATGGTCATTATATACTTTTATATTCAGGCATTAATAGTGTAAACTTGCTGCAAACCTAAAAATAACCTAAAATGCTGACTGAAAATGCATAACTAACTACATTAATTCTTCTCTACAATTTTTCCACTTGCATTTCTTTCATTAATAGTGGGTAAACAGGCATTTGGCTGCACAGAGCACAGAGCCACCTCCTGCTCCCATTCTCCTGCACTGACCAGGCATAAGGTTAGTTAAAGGCCTCTATATTTTTTTTGTTCTTGTTTTTGGTTTTGGTTTGGTTTTGGGTTTTTTTTGAGCACAGATACAGCAACAGTAGAAAACAGCAAATTTAGCTAAGACTAATGGTGTACTGCTTCATCTAGCTGATTTTCTCTCCCCTTCGGGGATCATATCTTGTTCTTTTCTTGCAAACATGATACTGCAATGGTAAGGTAAACAAAATTAAAAACAACCTAGTTACATTGTTCAGTCAGAGCAAAGATCACACATTTTCCCCAAAGCAATGGTGATTTTTCCTTGGCTGCCAAGAAACACTGCCCGAGTGAAATTTGTTCTGAACAGATGAGACACTCTGGTAAGAAGGTGATAGATCATTTGTCAGTTCATACGTGTTTGAGGAGAGATACAAGACGCCCAAGGAGAGACACTAGCTATTGCAACCTAGAAGCAAGAAGAGGAAATAGGGAAAAAAGGGGGAAAACCAAAAGGAAATACTGATGTTTGTAAAAAAATGTGGCAGAACTGAGACACGTAAACTGGGAGAATTCAGATCTGGAGGGATGCATCAGAGAGTGTGACGACAGGACAGGTGGTAAAAGCCATGGAAAGGAAAGAATTAAGTTTTATCTGTCCTTCAGGGAGAGAGTGATACCTGGTGAAGTAAGAGGTTAGTTAGCAGAACGAGATCACACATGACCCACCCCTGCATGGGATCTTTTTCTTTTAAAAAACCTGTGTTTTCTTACATTTCGATGTCTTAATCACTGCTCTGTGTACAGAAGTTCAGGGCTGGGGTCTTGCTGTCCTTTCAGGTTGTACAGCATATATGCAAGAGAGCCATGCTGATATCCACGGAGCTCTGTCAGGCGTAGCCTGGAGGTACAGCCCTGGCAAAGCCGTTTGCAGAACACTTGCCATGGCAGCTCCGAGCCAGGAGCTGCCTCCCTCGTTTCGGGAGGACACCTCTGACAACACATTGGTGAGGTGGTACAAGAGCAGGGGAGGTCACAGATGCTTTTGATCCTGGGCAGAGGCTCAGCTTCTGTAAATCTCAGAAACGCTGGACTACACGGAGAGCAAGACAGCAGAGGGCACACTGCAATCACTGCAGGTACTGGTTGGCTCAGGAGCAGCCGGTGGGTAGACCATACAGCAAGCACACACAGATGTCTCCTGATGTACCTGTTCAGGGAAGAAGGTGAGTGTGTCACCCAGAGGAGACAGACATCAGCTCACAGAAAAGGAGAGGGAAGAGAAAAGGAAGTGGGGAGCAGGGGTGTCCTAGCTGAGGTGACAGCACACAGGCTGGTAGAGGCCATGTGTGGAGCTCCTGAGGAGCAATGGATGTGAGGGGGTCACTGGGGTTTCACTGCAATGCAACAGACAATCTGAAATAACCTTCTGTGTCCTGATGGTTCAAAGCATTTCAACTTGGCAAGATTCTCATCTGTCCCAGCTTCTAAAACAATAAAAAAAACCCCCAAACCAACAGCAACAACAAACCCCCCATGCCGTGGTACCGGATGGATACCCACTAAGAACAACAGTGGGGCTAAAGCCTTTACCAATAGGGAGTGACAGCCTCCGTACACAGACCAGCAGGAGGAGAGAATGCTGCCCGTGCGCTGACAGCATGTCCCACCAAGGCTGGTGGGCAGCGGATGGGTGGCTGCTGCCCAGCCACTCCTGGTGACAGCGTGGTCCAGCCCTAGCTTCCCAGTCTGATTCCTTCATTGCTACCTTGCCCTGGTCCTTCCTGTACCCAGGGCTGGTTTCTCATCCCAGTTCCCTTTTCTCTCTGGTCACCCCTCCTGCCTCCACTCCCCAGAACTGTTCCCTGCTTCCTTTCTCCACTCAGGCCCCAAAGTACCTGCCTACCTTCAGCTCTGAGGCTCAGTCTTCTTCCTCTTCTCCCTGGTATTCCCCCAAACATCCATCTCCTGCCTCTGGCTCCATCCTCCAGCTCCTTGTCCAGTCACCCACCCTTCCCAGTCTCTTTCTTCAGGCTTTCCACAGCCCCTCCACCTCAGCTGCTTCTGGCTCTGTCTCCCCACACCCAGCCTGATCTCCCCCAGTAGCCCAGATCCTACTGTTCCTGTCCTACATATCCCTGCTCACCCTTTGCCACCCACAGTCACTGCCTCCTCCCTGTTTCGGGCCCAGGAGGCTTGTCCCAGTACAACCCCTTCTGGTCCTTGCCACAGTGTTCTGCATTGCAGGTAAATGCCTTTTCTTCTCCAAGCTTCTTGAGCAGCTGGCAAAGGTATCAGAGGAGCACAGAAATAACAGGCTCCCTGCCTCCAGCTGGGAATCAAACCGGCAAACTCATCCACCCTGTGAAGAAACTCCTGCTGCTGTCCTCACCCAAGCTCAGAGCTGGTACCCACGCACCCACCCAGCGTGCTGGAAGAGTGAAGGCCATCTCAGTGGCCTTCACCTGGTGTGATGACATGGAGATACAGACATTGTAGTTCCTTCTCAGACACAGCTCCATTGTACCTTCTTATGGTTGATTACTCAAACAAAATACTGCTCTGTACTGGAAATGCCTCATTTTAGTGTTTGCGTACAGAAACATAACAAAGCAAAGCCCTCTCAAGACAACCAGCTTTGTATCCTTGGGAAAAGCAATAGATGATCTATGGAGAAACGTACATCCTCAGGTCATCTCCTGATGGGACATGGGAAAGGCTGTAAAACCTGGTGGCTGAAGTCTCGTGTTTCTAATGATGGCACTTAACATCAACTGACCTTCCTTACAGACAGGTAAGGTCGCACCAAAGCTTCCCGTAATTTCACAGCCCTGTAGAGTATAGAAAACACAAGCTAAAGCCATTTGTTTCCCCTTCCACACTGCTGGCAAGGCTGATCTCGGTAAAATAAAGGCAGAAGGAAGTGGGTTGGAGCTGGGAAGGCTGAGTACAGCAGGAGAAAGAAAAAAGTTGTGGCTAAAGAGTTCGGCCAAGGCTGGGACACAGGAAAGGAAGAGAAGGAGGGGACAGACATTTTTTGGGAACGTACCAGACTCCATCTGAAAAAATAACTGCTACTTCTCCCCCATAACAGCCTTTTGGAGCATTTTCTGCAAAAGAAAAAACATTCCAACAGGCACATTTTTTTCTTTCCTTAGAAATCTGCCTGTTGGTAGGGCCAACAAGACAACCCCTCACTTATAGCGTATTACAAAACCCTGTCAGCTCCCAGCTGCCAAACATTCACCGTTTGTTTGTACTGAAATTTTCCATTCTTACCCTCCGTCTCAGACATGTATTTCCTTTTAAGTTCTTACAGAAATAGCATCTTTGCTTTCTGAAAATGGGCTTGGGAAAAGAATAGTTTTAACAGTGCAGACTTGTTTTTCCAACCATTCCAGAAAGGAGTAGAAATTCAGGGAGCTGAAGCAAGAACTTTAGATGAGAGACGAGCCATCCTCTTCATTTTTTTCTTTCAGATCCTCAGCTGACCATATCAGACCCCTCAGGAAACTGTGTTTGGATTTATCAGGACAAATACCAGTCTTTCTGGGCTACAGCTAACTGGTTGCGCTGGCCAACTGGTAGAAATAACCAGTGGACCCTGGCTGAAAACTGGATCCTGATTCCTTTGATTTTACAGAGGAGTTCACACTCCTAAATCTTGGCAGCCTGGCACATTCCTTAGGATAAAATAAAAAAGCTCCTCCCCCACCCTTTTGCGACTTTCTTGTGATACTTGCAGTGTTGAGGCAAGACTATGAAATCTGGCAGGGTACGTAAGTCAGAGAGACAGAGATAACTTACTATTTTTTTATTTTTTTTATTTTTTTTTAATGTGGTCTCATGAAAATCTGTTCAGATTTTGGGTTGAAGTACAAAATGTCACAAATTTCCATTTCCCATCTGTGACTGGCACAGCACAGCTTGTGGTTCTGGCCACTTGCCATAACTCCCTGACAGTTTTACTGCCATGTGCAAGTTCTGGCCCTGTGTCCTGCTCTACCACTTTCCAGAGAGCTTTAGTCCAGCTGATCTATTGCCAGCAGAGAAGATGGGGCCAAATGTGATACAGGGAAACTCTTTGATGGCTGCTGTCTAGGTGCGTGTGTATTTCTCCCCCAACCAAAATGAAGTGTTGGATTACTAGAACGTTGGGCCACGGTATCTTTGTAGCCAGCACGGGCTGGTATGGACTGGATGAGTGAACTACAGAGTGAGTGAAAAGCAGGCTGGACGGGTGAGCTTAAAGCGTAGAAGTCAACATTCCAAAGTGTAATAGGAAGGCAGTTATGAGTAACATCCCTCAGGGGGTCAATACCGGGACCAATACCATTTAACATCCTCACCTACAGGAAGAAAAGGAGGCAGAGAACACCTTCAAGAGTTCACAGATGATATCAAACTTGGAGAAGCGGTGGGTATGCTGGAGGGCAGTGCTGCCATTCAGGACCTATATAAGCTGGAGGAGTGGGCTGGCAGAAACCACATGAAGTTCAACAATGACAAATGCATTTTGGGCTGCTTGCAAAGCTCCTATTCCCAGCGTAGGCTGGCTGCTGTCTAGAAAACACCTTTGCAGAAAAAGGCCTTAGGTTCCCAGGAGACTAGTAGTTGAACAAGATTTAGAAGCGCACCTCAGCAGTCATGTAGGCCAAATGCATACTGGACTGCAGAAGCAAGAGAGCAAGCCAAGGGAAGGGATTATTTCCCTTTATTCAACAATCATGAGACTGCATCTGGGCCATTGTTACCAGTTCTGGTCTACCCAGAGCATGAGTGATATTGATATACTGAATGGGGTCCACCAAGAAGATCAGAGATCTGGAGCACTTAACGCATAAGGAGAAGCTGAGGGACCTGGGTTTGTTTATACTGAAGAAGATAAGGTTGTGGTTGACCCGTTTGCTGTCTTTGACTAAAGGGAGGGTTATGAGAGCATCAGACTCTTCACAGAGATCCAAGCTGAAAGGATGAGAGGCAATGGATGTAGATTGCAGCAAAGGAAATTCCAACTAGATTTAACAACAACAAAAAAAGTCAATGGATTTTTTTAGCAGTGTGAAGGGGTTCAGCACTGGTATTGGTGCCTAGAGAGACTGGGGAATCTCCTCCCTTGGAGATTTTGGGACTCATCTGGCCCTGAACAACTCTCTCTAACATTAGAATTAGCCCTGCTCGGAGTGAGGGCTGGATTAGAGACCTCCAGAGGTCTCTTCCCACCCACGCTGCTCTCTGATTCTGTGAATATATGCAACTGTAGGACCTCACAAACAACAGGACTGAGATTTGCTTAAACAGCTGGAGTTTTATAGCTGTGGTTTGCCCAGGGCAGGAGACAAGCACATGGCTACAGCTGGGTAACCCATAACTTAAAGGCACAAAACTTCACTCAGCTCCTGCTGTCTCCAGCATTCAACTTGTACTTGATTAAAGCCTTGGTTTGCAGAAAGTAAATATGGAGCATTCATCCCTTCCACTGCTAGTTTGTGTTGCATTCTAGGCCAGTGCTGCATGGTCACCTGTCTGCTGTGAGCAGATCTGGTCACTAGGTCTCACAACTATTCTTGGCAGAGCGGGCTGAACAAAGTCACCTCACGGTTTATAACCTGAAGTGATAAGTGCATATTGCCAGACTCATTCCCCTTGTGTGGCACCATTCTGGGGACGTGGACCCTCTTTCCCACCAACTCTGCCCCCTAAAACCAGTACCTGAGACATCTGAGCCCCCTCAGATAAGTCACCCCACCCTCTGGGAGCTCAGCCTGTAGGTACCTGTCGGCTAAACCCTTCAAAGACAGTGCAGCAGCAGGACTGAAAACAGAAGTTTCACAGAGGAATTCCTTAATCTCACAAAACAGCTTACATTCCTTAATGTCCTAAAATGTTCACACCACAGACCTTTGAAAACCACAAAAGCCCCATGAGGCGCTGATATTTTTGGTGAGCCTGGCACTTTGGGATGTGCCAGGACCCGTTTGTCTTTTGCAAATGCAAATTGGATGTGATGTGATGCTGCTTAGCCCAGCCTTAAATAAAGCTCTCTTTTCTCCTCCCTGCATGCTCAGGTTGGAGACCGAGATTGCACAGTCCTGCTGGCCATCTCCCTCCCCCTGCAAAATTATAGTATTTCTGTTAGGATGTGCTGAAAATTGGAACACAGCTGGGACCAATGCAAAATATCATTTGGTGGTCAAAAGGAAGATAGAACCCTTACCTCTTTCTTCTGACACCTGTTGCAGGTGAAGAGCCATCCTTGCTTCAGCGCTTGTTTGTCCCCTTGTTGGAGGTGTGGGAAATTTGGGGGCTTCACGTTGGGCTTTCAGAGAAACAGAGGAGTTGGCAAAGTTTTTCTTCTGTCTTTCAGTCTTTGGTTCTAGCTGGGTCACATTTTCCATTTTTTGGTCTGAAACCACAGGTTTCTTCTTTGAATTAATGAATGTCAGAATTCATAGAATTATAGAATCATTTAGGTTGGAAAAGACCTTTAAGATAATCGAGTCCAACCGTAAACCCAACACTGCCAAGTCCCACTAAACCGTGTTCCTGAATTGCAGGAGTCAGTCTCTGACACTTCTGATACCACAACAAACGCCCAAAGTCCTGCACTGTCTTAGTTGCAATTGCCCTCAGCAAACAGTGATCAACACTGAATTAAGTCAACATCTCAAGCCTCCCTTCCGCCCCATGACTCAGTTCATCTCCACACACACACGTATGCAAACAAAGGGAAACAGGATCCCAGAATCCCTTGCCGAGTCTCTCTTAAAATTCACCTCCCCATGTTTACATCCCATCTACAAATGGAAAAAAACTCAGAGCATGACATATGCTGCCATTTGATTCAAATAAGGGGCAGCTGGAGGAGGTAGTGGACAGAAGAGGAAGAGCTTGCCATTGCATTTGAACTCTACCGTGTCATTTAGTGAGTACATCCCGTGTGGTATGAACGACCTCCCTGCTAGTGACAACATTTCTAAGGCCACTTCAGAAACTGTAGATGATAACAAGTATTAACGGTACAACAGCTCTGTGCATGTCTCTGATGATAGCTGACTCCCAGATCCTCATGGTCCCCACACACGACACATTAATCACACAGACAGCAATTGACATCCCAGGGGCTTCTCCTGAAACATCTCATCCCACTGTCTTTATCTGAAGAACTGCAGGTGTCGTTGTATACTGAGTGAATACTGCCTTCATGGGGTTCAACGCAGTGCCAGAAAAGTTGTTAGGTAATGGCACAGCCTAACAAAACCTACCTTTTAACAATAATTCATGGTAAGCAGGCTGTGGTACCTCTTCTGCTGAGTGCATCAATTGTCAGCTGCTGCCAATAACACAAACAATGATTCTTCTCTTGCCATTCTGTTTCTGTTTGTGCACCAATGTCCAGTATTTCCTTCTTTCTCCCTGTGCTTTCACACCATGCCAAAAAATTACATTTTGGTTTACTTTCTTTTTATAAAGTGCTATAGCAGAATGCCCTCTACCCATCTTTTTTCAGGTCCTCTGTACCCATTTTGCTAGGAATCACTGGTTCTCCTTACCTTTCAGCCTTAGTCTTTTCTCTCCAGACAATGTTTTTTTCATTCCAAAAGTCTGCGATAGCCAAGGGAGCTTGTTATTTTTGTGCAGGTCACTCTGCTCTCTTTGCTTCTTTTTAAAATCCAGCACATCCCACACTCTGCTTCTCTTGCTAGTTCTGATAACTTCTTTGTAGACACTGTTAAGTGTTGGACTATCACTACGGATTCCTTCCTCCAACTCTTCTTCCTCTTTTCTTCCTATTCTGTAAGAAATTTCAAGAAAGAAGATACGCTGGAAGAACTTGTCTTCCCTTGTTATAATTTTGCTTTCAATTTGAATCTTTCTAGTTTTAGAATTATGTACTAATGACTTGGTGATACAGGAGCATGAGGCTTGTGAAGAACATCTCCTAGGGGACTGTGGATCACTTGCAATGTTAGCCTGTGGTCCAGTACACGCCAGAGAAAACTCTGACATCCAGACAATGGCAAACAGGTGCTTGTCTAGGAATACATTTTCACAGCACTGGCTTCAGTTCATCCATACGCTACCAGAGCTCCCTCCTACTACTTTAACTTTCTGATGTGGTATTTTCTTTGCTTTTGCTGATTTAGCCTGATTTCCAAGCAACTGCTTTGGAGGTCTTGTTCAAGGTTTCCTTGCCACTACCCCTTCTTAGTTTTCCTCATTTATACCCTTTCCCAAATCATGAGCTGCGCATTTATGCTGCTCATGGTATAAATCTTGATAGGTATGTCAATATTACTTGTGCGGTTGCTGACTTCTCGGGGGAAGTTGCTGTTCATTAGCTGCTTTATTTTGAATTAAATCTGAAGTCTCCTCTTTCTGCAGCGTGGACAAAATAATTCAGTTCCTCCGGTGGATTTGCATTTTGCTGTGACTCAGTTTTAGGCTGCACTCTGCTGCTTGTCGGTAATGCTATTAGTGTTTTTTGTCATGTTTTTCTCTGGCTCTGTCATGCATAAGAATGTCATCAAGACTGACTCCTGCCCTTCACTGGCTTTGTGTTATTTCATGAATCTTTTGGGACTTATCTCTGGGATAGGCAGCATTTTAAGAGGCAGCCACTTGAAATGCTGTCTTCCCAAAGTCATTAACATCCTGCTTTTTTGGCCCAGCCTGAGCTGCTAGTGCCCAGATGGAGTATTTAGTACATGGAGTATATTTGCTGTAGAGAGCAGATAGGTGATCTCATCTTGGGTGTGTGAAGAGCATTCTTTTCTTACTGCTTTCTTTGTCTCTCAATAGTCTATGCAGCTATAGATTATAATGAAGTTTCTCTCTTTCCCTGTGGTTATTGTGCAAAATCATTCCAACGCTTCCTCCACTCACTCAGTTGTCTTCAGCTGCAGCACAGGCTCTGCTCCTCCGTCCTTTCTGAGTCTTGCCAGTGGTGGATGCCACGGTGCATGTTCTTCTGGCTTCACAATTTTAGGCAGCCACTGCTCTCTTGCAGGGAGGGGTTGTACTGGCCAGGGAAACCCAAGGGAGCCTGGGATGTCATCCTCAACGATTCCTGCTGATTCAATGCCCCTGCAGCAGAGAAGAAATCATCTATCATCCCCCACCACAGCACAGCTTCATTGCTGGACAAGTGCCCCTGTCCCAGCCTGGTAGCCTCAATGAGAACATAGCAGGGAGCAGCAGTGCCCAAAGTGACGAGGCAAGCCCGAGGTTCAGCTGGGGAGTCGAGACCTCAAGGCAAGCTCAGGGCTCCCATCAGCAGGGTACCAGCCTGGCACGAACACAGCTGTGGCGCAGCTCAGGCGGGGGCCAGGCGTGACAGAGCCGTGACTTAAAAGTGGTTCCCGGGCTGAGGAGGGGGGACTGCCCACAAAAGCGTCTCAGCAGAGCTATGCAGGGGATCCTCCACAAAGCTTCTTCCAGCTCTTTTTTCCTCACCAACTCTTACCAGCTAGCTGGTCTGGAGCTGCCAGCCAAAATGCTAGAAGGCAGAGAGTGCACTCAGGGCCTTGACAAACTGTTCATGAGGTATGTGTTTTCCACTCCATCCCCTGCCTTCGAAATCCAGGAAAGCATTTGCTTTTCTCTACTGTGAGGCAGGCTTTAAGATTTTTTGTCAGATTTCAGGGACTGAAGGCTTTTGGTTCCAGGATTGGTTTTGCTGGCATTTCTATAGCACAGAACTGGAGATATTTGACACGTTGATGTACACCTGTATGAAACACTGCATTTCCCTGCTGTGCCAAATACTAGTCTCTGCATCCCGCCAGTCTCACGGAGATGTTCACAGGGTGGCTTGGGTTGTGCTTCTCCCTTACTCTGTCCCAGGGTGGTGGCTGGCCTGTGCCCCCACAGGAAGATCCAATGTCAACAGCGTGTCTTCTAAGCCCTGTTACCAGAATTCGAGATGCCTCACCGCTTTTCTCCTGCTCTGTGACACGTCAGGAACAGTGCAATGTCACTGCTGCTGAATTGCTGTCCTCAGAGGTGCTCTGCAGTCACATGTGTGGATAGGGCCAGGTACCCCTCCATCTGCTCGAATGACAAGCTCTCGCCTGGACTCCCAAGAGCCAGGTCTGCTGGCTGCTTTGTGCAGTGCAATGCATCTCACCGACATCCTGCTGACATATCTCTGCTGCACGCTTCACTTTGATTGCTGGATGTAGCTCAGGCCCTCCGCTTCCTCCCTCCTCTCTCAGCAATGCCGATGGCACTCTGCTGTCCTTGGCTCTCTGTTTTATGAGGTACCACCATCCCATGTTCTTCTTCTGGATGCCTGTGCTCTCTGACCCCCTTCTGTTCAAGTGCTAAATGGCTCTTCATCACTAATTTTCTTTGTGCCCCTTTCTGGTTTGACCCTGTTAAGACCTTCTCCTTCAGCACACCGCTGCTGCCTGTCAAAGCAGAGTTTTCCTTATAGCCTCAGCAATCCACTCACCACCGGGCTCATCCTGCCAGCTTGTTTTTTCTCCTGGATAATATGTGTTTGGGCAGAAATGTTTTCCTTCAGAGAGCTTCCCTACATGCGCCATTCCCCTCCAGACCCCTGGTCTCACTCTCCTTCCTCCAGGACCCTGGCTCTCACCCTCTGCCCTTGCAGACATCCCCTGTTTGTGCTCCCCCCAATTCAGAGGCACCCATCCAAGCTCTCCTCTGCTCCAGTCTTGTTCACCCCGTGGCAAGGAGCAGCGGGGGCAGCTGGGAAGGGGAGTCAGCAAGTCAGGGTCAGGATCAGGTCTGGGGCAGTAGCATCCATTCCCCATCACATCCCTCTGTTCACACTTTGTTATGCTCTGGACACCTTCTTTTGCACTTTTTCCCCACCAGCCCCTCCCATCTGTGCTTTGCTCCCTTCCAGTCTCTTCCCCCTGAGCTCGCTTTGTCTCCTGTCCATTTGCCCCAAGTTCCTCACCAGCCCCCAGCCCACAAAGCGTTCAGCTCCAGCCCACCTCTTTTGCTGTCTTTCTATAAATCCCCCGTGCCCCTGCTCTGCTACCCTCTGCTCCTTCTACTTATCTCCTGCTCCTCTCTCATGCCTGCATTTCTGCCCACGTCAAGGAGGGAGCCAACATCTTAGCAACTATTATTCAGAGGATATTTAAGTGTGGTTTGCCAGCAACCAAAGCCATCCTGCTCCTGCACCTCTCCCCATCATTGCATGGCTGGGCAGCCACTCAGACCAGCACACTCACCCTGTGGACATTTGCCTGGGCTAATTTCCAGCCAAATAAGTGAGCTGATCTTATTTCACCCCACAGCCTCTCGTGCCAAGTCCACGTGGAAGGGTAAGAGGTGTTCAGAAGCCCCCAGGGGAGCAGAAGTGAAGTGGGACAGCCCCTTTTGTCAGCACTGCAGCATCAGGGTAGCTAAACAGGACCATGCACCACACCCCAGCACAATCAGTGACAAGGGGATGCTATTTGGCTGCTTTGAGCAGCCTGATGACTATCACAGGTCTGCCTTGCAGGGAGAGGTTCACACATCTTTCTTTCTGAGTAACACTCTCAGGGGACCAGCAAATGATGCAGTTTAGAGGTAATCATGCTCAAAAGCACAATCAGAAGAAAAAATGTGCCCTCTGGCTCTGCAGGCATGAAGTCCAGTGTCAGCAACAGTAAATATGGGCCCTGAGCCATAATACAAATAATAAATAACAGCACCAATGAGGTCTGCTTTTCTTTTGTTAATCTGGGGAAACTGTGAGGGACACTGCCTTGATAGGGGTATAAAATGGGTGTAAGAGCAGAAAGAAGCCATAGGACTACGGCTCTTAACTTCATGTGGGAAAGGCTGTTCAAGAACTCCCTGAAATCAGAGGAAAGTTATTGTATTGCTTGGCACCTGCCCAGAGTGATTTCATTTTCTGTTCAGGATTAAGATGCATTAATAGCCTGAGGGCAGCAGTTTCCTTGCCAAAAAATGCCTTTCTTCCCACACCACCCCTTGGCTTGTTTTAAATATGAGAGCTTGCAGGTCAGGAGTGAACACTCAGCGAGTGTTACTTGAATTATCAAATGAAAGTGCAGTAATATCATTTTCTTTCGAACAAACACTGAGTTAATTAAAATGTGCACTCTGAACTTGGCAAATTTCACATTATTCATGAGAAAGGTACAGGTCTGTCTATTGCAAAGGCAAACTAAATATAATCAGAGATACAGCACCAGAATGGCAGCGGTTAAGACTAAGCCACACTAAAAGTTTTTCTGGCAAAGCTCTATCTCTAAGAGTATCATTTATCCTCAGCCCACTCCCTACCCCTGACCAATATAGCAAAGCTGGTAAAAGCCTTCGTGTAAATGTGATTATGCTGGCCAGAAAATCCTTTCGGCCAGAGTTCTGTGCTGTCTTTGGGGAAACAGCATAACCTGTACGGACCAAAGCACTCCTGCTGACCAAATTGTGCCCCAGGAGGGAGCAAGGCTGGCACAGCTAGATGGAGGTGGCATTCAAAGGCTGCAGTGAGAAAAGTTGCCAGCACTCAGAGGTCTGGTGCAGCAGACAAAGGCTACCATGCTTCTGCCACCAGCTCATGGCCTCCTGTTCTCCCACAGAGTAGCTTTTTTCGTAGCAGGGCCACGATAGCAAGGGGCTCATCTGCTGTCATCTACATCTCTGTATCACCGTGGGTACCTGCTCAGGTCTCCCTTTGGGTCTCGACAGGGAATCGAGGGCCTAGATAGCCAGTATGTGCAGTGGGACTGGAAAGACATGGGGCGAAAAGTCCCCAGTGCCACTAGAGCTGATGCTGAGCAAAAGTGGCAGCAATGTCCATGTTGACAGAGCAAAAGCAATTTTTCCTTAAGGTTTTGTGCAAAGGACACTGCAAAGGGAGGAGGACAACAGCACTTCTCTTGAATACCACATTAATAAAAGTCTGTACACAGACTGAAGATATGACTTACCCTTTCTTCCCACTCCCAAACTCCTTTCTATTGCCTTGCTTTTCTAATCTGAGTTTGGTTGATTTGTGTAGTGACATCCCAGTATAAAATTTGCCTTCTCTCCACTGCACCTGTCACTTTGTGGCAGATTGATCTGAAAACACAAAGTCACTTTAGTCATCTGAAAATCCCAGGCAAGATGTTTTCATTCCTACCTGTGTAAATCTGGGACAATCTCATCTGCTTCAATACATTCATTTGATAGCCAATGGAAGATAAATAGCTATCTGAAAAGTATCTAGGCTATGAAGGTTGGCCATCATGCTGTACACCCAAATCAGTTCAAGAGCAAAGACTTTTTTCTCTGAGATGACATGGTCTGCTTGCTTAAATTCAGCCCTCATCCCTAGCTCGGCAGAACTGGAGAAATACTTACAAAAGATGCCTAGAGAAGATCTAGTAGGTGGAGGCTGGGTGTTCTCGCAGCAGGTTGTGGCAAAGGCATAGCAAATCTTTGATGAACTATTTTGTCTAGGTTTATGTTAAGGAATAAAATGTCTGCCCATCAGTAATTCTGGGAATGATAGTTACTTAGTCCTAGCTACGAAAACAGGCTGGCTTACCAACAAATACATTTCCCAATCCTCCATGCAGGTAAAGCAGAAGAGTAGAAATCTCCTGTTATATGAAAACTGTCTAGAGTGGAAGCAGGACGGCTGGCGGCACATGGCATCCATCCCATAGGCACTGCCAAAAGACACAGGGGCTGTAGCAGCCACGGAGGGACAGGTGAACTGTTGCTCCACAGATCCTGCACTGCAGACACTGGCTGGGGCTGCAGAAAGTATCTCTGACCTAGGGCTGAGTACAAAAACGTGGACAGGCGTTGACAGCAGGTCTACACGAGGAGACAGGCAGAGATCCCTCCCTTATCTTTCAGAGCAGGAGCTCCAGGAGATGGCTTCTGCAATATGGGCTGGGTATCATACAGGTATTGCACAGCCTAGCTACACCACCCTGCTCTGCTGGGAAGCATCTGTTCATCCCCAGAGAGATACTCTCGTGCATCTGCCCTTGCCTCCACAAAGGAAACAGGAGCACGTGGGGAATTTGCTGCATCTAATTCTGTGTTGAGTGAGTAACAGAGGAGTGTTTGTCTGTCATCTGAAGGCATCATCTGCAATGGATGTCACTCTCACAGAAACTGTAAGACTTTAGAAGGTGTATTGGAGGAAGCGTGGGCATTAAGTAGAATAAAGCATTTTCAATGTAAGTAAGATTTCAACAAAAAGAAAGGTGAACCAACATCCATTATTACAAAACAAAAACAACACAAAATATGACTAAGAAAGGAGACATTTTTTATCTCTAAAGGCATCCAGGAGGAATTAGGGTTGTGCACTGAAATCCCCAAAGGCTCATACCAGGAGCAGACTGGTATAGGTACCCTTGTAAAATGAAAACAAAACAACTCTTCAAGAGCCTGCTGAAATAACAGGTAGATAATAGCTGTCTTGGGGCATCCAGGTTTTGAGATGATACTTAGCTCGACTGAGGAGGCATCTGGAGGTATGAATGGGCAGAGTGCCATGCTCCTATGGAGGACACCACATCTGGTCCTGACAGGCTGCAACAGCTGTAGGCAAGGGAGATAACATTGTGGTTGTAGCTACAACCTTGAAACTCATGCAAAGCTATGTGCATCTGTGTTTCTGTTGTGCAGGTGGCGATCAGACCACTTGGCCACGCCATGGGCAGGGTGTGAGAGGAGAAGCCAGTAATGCCTGTTATAGGTGGCAAGGAGTCTTTGAAACACCTCATTTCATAGAAGACAGAGATAAAGGAAGCTCTGGTTATATGTCACCAATATCTCAGAAACCCAATCGAGAACCAGGATCCTGTTGGGCTGGATCCTGCCAAGAGGACACAACCACTGCTATGGGTATCTGCAGGGAGAAGAGACCTGACTGCATCCACTCTGTGTCAAGAAAGCCTATGGCCAATGTGCCCCTATGTTGTGGATGTGTGGCAACCCCATGCCATTTCTTGGTAGCTTTGCTCTGGTCTTTAATGCGGGACTCTCCCTTCAGCAGCTGTCCCAGAGACCTTTGAGGGCTAATTTTGTGAAGCAATATTAGGCTGCCATAGCTGGATTTGCTACTGAAAGCTCTGCGAAGAGCAGATGGGACCAGAACAATCATCAGCTCTGCTCAACCAACAGTGAGTCTTGAAAAAGACAGTGGCAGGAGAAAAAGCAAGCCCTCTTAAAGCAGCAGCTCGTCCCCGGCTCTCCTCCTGCCTGCCTTCCTGCTGCAGCCAGAGACATCTGACTTCAGTGCTGGAGCTGGCATACTACTGACTATGCCATCTGCTTCTGCTCCTTGTCACCAGGTTGTGCTATTTATTAAAGGCGTAAGTGAGCTGGGGCCAGTCAATAGCAAGAACATTTGTTATGCTCAAGCCCTCTGCCATCCTTGCAGGCTTGCCCAGCTTAATTTTTCTAGTTGAGCAAAGCAGAGTTGGTTTTCTTCACCTGATCTTCTCTGTTTTCCCAATTATTTTCCTTTTTCTCATCGAGAGGCTCAGCAGCCCCTGTTGCCTTCAGGTTGAACGTCAATCCTATAATCTCCTGCAGATTTTGTTTGTGTTGAAATGTCACCTCTGTAAACTCATCTCTGTTCAGGCCATGCAGAGTCTGGTTCACAGAGACTTGCATCTGCACTGGGGAGGCCAGACGGGAAATGGATAAGTATCTTCCAAAAACCATCACAAAGTTGCCAGCCTGGCTCTGCAGAGTGAAATGAGACTTGCTGAAAGCTGCTGCATGGCAGGCAGACAAGTGTCCTGCATTGGCCCCAGCATTGCCCCTGTGTTGGTGAACAAAGGCCATCATCACTCCTCCATGCATGGGAGGGTTGTGCCTCTGGCAGCAGTAGGACTACCTGGGAGCTGTTGTCCTCGCCGCTGCTCCAGCCAAGCAATCACCCACTCCATGTCTTGGATGCATCTAAGTTAATAAATGAAACAGGAGGAGAGATCTAAGGGCTGAGGGGCATGGCATGAGTCATGTCCAGCCACCAAAATTCTCCACTAAAACAGGATGGCTGTATCCAAACCTCTCTTGCCTGCTGATATGTCCATAACCTAGAGATGCTGTCAACCACCAGGCAAGGTGTTACCTATATCCATGCACTATGTTCTTCAGAGCCTTGAAAGTAAATCCTGGACTTTATCCCAGACCTGTCCAGGGGGCTCTGATGTGAACAGAAACTGAGATGAGACTCAGTGTTAATCGATTCGTAAATAAATAAATGGGAACTGTCCCTTCATGAGCTCTTACTTAAATGGTGTCCAGGCCTCTTCTAGGCTGGAGCCTGTCGACACAAGCTAAAACATGGCCAGTGAGCACGCTAATCATTAAGCTGCACAGATGCTTAGATTTAATAGTATAGATGAATCCTCTGCTAACACAGCTGGCCAAACCTGGCACACTTCTGCAGGGGCTCTGAGTAATCAGCCAAGGGCAAACCGTGCCCCTGAAAGCAGGCCGTAACAGTAAACAGATTTTTTTTCTTACAACATATTTAAAAGAAAACTAATTTGCCTTAAAACCTAAAACACAGGGCTGTGTGTGTGCCAGCCAGGATCACTTATCGCAGGGAAGGCATAATAAATATCCCTGGCTGTGTTGCCATGAGATCTCCTGGAAGCCCAAAGCTCATTTTGTTCATTCTTCTGTGTGCAGCAGCAAAACCATACGCCAAGTACTAGCTGCAAATTGAAGTGTCTCAGCTCCCTCCCAGCCAAGGGAAATGTCCCAGCCTTGTGAACAAAGGGATTGTTCCAGACTGGAAGCAGGCTGGCATGTTTGAAATAAAGAACAGCTCCAAAAACATTTCTTTTTCCTTCAAATTTTATCTTTTCCCTCCCAGTCAGCGCAGACTGTTGAAACAAAAGAAGCACTTCTGCCATCCTGGGGAGCACCGGTCCTCTCAGGGAAGGGAACAGCTGCTCAAGCAGAGGCATAGGACAGACCTCTTGCAGACTCCTTCACCAACCTCTGCTGATGCACTTCATCCCTTACCTCTGCTAAAGCCCACCCCTCCAGTGCAGAGGCTGATGCAAGGTGGGAGCATGCTGGTACTGCTGAGTCTCACACCAGCAGAGTAGCTGCATCTTTACTTTTCCTCCAGCCACCAAGCAGTATGGGAGATGGAGGTGCTTGCAGGTGGGACTCCCTAGGCATTGCATGCCTCTCCTCATCATCCTGTTACACCGCAAAAGGAAGCCTTGGAAGAAGAGTTACTTCACCCTTACAGAGAAGCCTGCCTGCCTTTGTGGACATGACAGTCCAGCCTGATGGCTGCCAGCTCCCCAAGGTCCCTGTGCCAGAGCCAGTGTGAGGCGGAGAAGGGAAATGTTCAGGATGCAAGTAGCAGAGCAGCCAAGATAGTTCCTCTACCCAGTGTGGTAATACTAAACTCACATTCAAGCCTGGTGGGGACTTTACGCTGCCAGCCCCATTTGCAGAAGCCTGGGGCACACCCACCACAGCACAGGCTGTAATGGGAATCAACGCCTGGGTGTGTAGGGTGGCCTGGCTTTGCTTCTGAAATAAACCTTTAGTGCATTTCTTGTTACCTTCTTGTACTCTACCCCTCCTCCTCCTCCTGTTCTCTCTCTTTTAGCTTTTTGCTAAAAACCAGAATAAATTGAGAACCCCCTTCTTTTTCTCCCACAGACCAAAGTAATTTCGTGCTGTCTCCTCTCCCCTGTCCCATCCTGTTCTGCACATACTGGGCAGCAAGCGCTTGGCCAGACACTGACTACCTTGCCCTTGCAGGACATGGTGTGCTTCAAACGCAGCTGTCCACACTGCACACACATCTGCCAAGGGAGAGAGGTGAGATGAGTCCAGGGGAGATATGAAAGGCAGCAGAAGAGGCTGCACAGGGCTTTGCAGACCACCGAGGACCGCTCTGGAAGTCTAGCATTGTGCCTGTGAAAATACACACTGAATTTCAGGGTCTCATTTTTATAGTAACTGAGCCACACAGTTTTGCTCCCCACACACCAGGAGACTGGTTAGCAATATGCTGTATTACAAATCAGCAACCAAGCCACAGCAAGACCAGTTTCCCAAGGACCATGAAGGGAATTTACAGCAGGGCAAGGGACTGAGCCTGTCGTTTCCAGTCTAATCTTTGCCTTTTCGCAGCTAAAGCAGGTGAAAATGGCCAAAAAGAAATGTGATGTTTCTTTCAAAAGTTGAGGGTGTTGTTCTAGAGCGAGAAGATGACACAACATTGCGACAGCAGCTAAATAACATGTATTTAAACCTGCCTGAGATGAGGACTTTTGCATTTTGTTCTCACCATCTGGGTGTAGATAATGTGACACAATGAAATACAGGAGCCTAGAGGAGCCTACAGTCTATAGGAGACTATAGGAAATACAGAAATCTGCCCTGAAGGACTTGATATTGTTTACCAAGCCACTTCTCAATGCCTCATATACAACAGACTGCTCATGAGTGACTAGTCTGGCGCTAGAAGGGGTGTTTTGGTGTGGCTGAAGCAGGCATTACAAGTAAGTGAATTAAAAGGTATCAGAACCATCTGCCATGTTACCTCTCAGACAGAAAAAAATGCCCAACAGCAGGCCATTGCCTGCAGTCCTCCACTGCACAAAAAAGGAGCATCTTCTACACAATTGTATTTTCCCAACAGCTACAAGGAGACACAGACGTTCCATATGTTTTGCTACTGCATCATTGCTCTGATTCTACAGGGATCAGTGAAGGGAGACAGTATTTTAATATCTAGTTATAGAAATTTCCAGCTTTGCAAATTGGAAATACAACGGCCAGATGTGTATTTGGGTGGAAAAGGCTGGCTCTAAATCTACCACGAAATATATAAATAAATGAAGGGATTAACATACTGAATGCATATGACAAAAACACAGTCCCCAAACAAGAAAAATTTATGCAAAACTCAAGTATAGAATAGAAACTGCCAGAACTCCTTTCTAGTAATTCAGAATCCTTAAAAATTGCTTCCAAATGGCAAGAATACCTTTTGCTCCTCATGCAAAAAGAGAAGCTGAAAGTCCTCCTCCAAACAGCAATTTTCTTTTTCTTTTGTCTTACTGGTTGCTTACATGATGAATTCTGAATTACCTACTTTTTGTTTTCTTGAACTTTCTGTGGGCAACAGAAAAATTAGCAGTATTATCACAAAGATAATACACTAGTGAGCACAAATTTCAATTGAAAAGTCATTTATATTGCTATTAATATGTTAAAATGATTTTTGTTTGCTTTATGTTAAAAAAGTTTAGCTCAAATGGCAAAGAAACAATTGTGGGAATAGATAAGTTTTCTAGCCTTTCAGTTCAGATCTGACAACATTCCTAATTCACTGCTGAAGATTTGGCAAAACAAAATTAAAGAAACTTCAGGCTTTGCATTCCCACTTGAAAGCAAAAATTAAGCATTAAAAATACTATAACAAGCCACCAGTTCTAGGCTTTCAACATATTTTGTGAAGAAATAAAAAGCCTGTGACTGTGCACTGTGTTCCCATTTGTGGGATACCTATAAAATAAATCTCAATCTATTATTTTATCATTTGAAACCAATATTCCCAGGTCCACTGAGTTTACTGAACTGAGCAGCCCGCTATGCATGGAGCTAGAGAAATAATTTCTCAGCTAACAGACTTATGGCACCAGCCTTCCCTGGCAATTAATTTTAGGTGTGACTGACCGTATAGTCTTCTCACACGAGCTGTTTTAATTATTTCAAAGATTGCTACACATATACCTAAGCAATCCTGTGCTCTCCACAACAGAACATCCTAATAACCACCAAAATATAATATCCAAGCACAGACAGCTTTACTTGATGAGATATCTTTGCAACCACAGTGATATGCAGACCTTTAAAGATATTTATGAACATGTTCCATGTCCCTCCAGCATCAGTAAGAGTTATGCCAAGAACCAAGCCCTGGGCTTGCTTGAGGAGAAAAACAAAACCAAGGTACAGATGTCCTTTGTGATGAAAGCTATCCTTGCTCTGTTGCTCCATGCTGTTGAAATGCTGAGGATGAGGCAGAAAGGGGGAGACTGGGTGGAGTTTTCACTTGGAAAGTCCTTTCAAAGTCAGCAGATCTAGTGTATTCAACTACAGCTAGTGATAACATAGCGCTGTACTGATGAGGAAACAGATCTGGGGACCTGATGCTCAGAAATTACGTTCCTCTCTCTATCCCTTCTTTACTCCACGCACTGATTGTTGGCATGGTCCTGTATGGTCTGCACCCAGCTGTCTGTGCAAAGAAAGATGCAGGAGGAGAGCATTCAACAGTTAAGGTTTTGCAGCAAAAAGGGCGCTGCTGACCTCCTCTAGTGGCAAAGCTAATAGGAACCAGGATTTATCACAGGTTTTTTTGGAGGCTCTGTGTGCCTAGGAGCAACACTGTTTCATCCAGGATTCAAACGGTCTACAAACTGAGGATCCCCAAACTTGGGTGGCAAGATCACCTCAGCAGAAGCGGATGCAACAGCAGTGGCTCCTGCCTGTGCTGTGCCCTGCTGCGTCTGTAGTGTGATGGAAGGGGATGGTCAGTTGCTCAAGCACCACTCAGATGCTGTGCTGAGGTAGCTCACATATAATGTTTTTGCCACATTACTTCAGGTGAAAAACAACCATTAAAACTCATTCTTCAGGAACTTGCAGTTCATACCCAAAGAAGAAAGTGAGGATGAAAGGAAAGCACCCAGGAAGGTATGAAGCCACAGTCCCATGTGTGACAGGTACCACCAATGCCAAGAGCAACACGGCCACTGTGCAGAAGATTGCTCTGCAAGCATAAAGACATCATGCATAGGAAAAGAAAGCTTCACCATCTGATAAACAGCTCACTCACCCTAATCACAGGTGTTACCAAAATCCATTTGTTCTGGGCTCTCTCTGCAAGCAGCAAAACTCTGCTGCTTGCTTTTTGCCCACATCTGAATCCAAATCAACTTCATCTTTCAGCATGAACTATTAAAAGCTTCCTAACTATGCCGTGCGACGAGCCGGTATCGAAGCACTCAAATGGCTGCGTACTTAGGAGCTGCAACAGCTGCACTGGGCAGCGGGGCATGCTCTCGATGAATCACTGGAGGACTCCTCCAAAATCCACTATCCTGGCTCGATGACAGCGTGCCCAGGACAGGCAAGCCTCTGGCTGCAGCAAGGAAACCCTGACTGCAGCAGGGGAACCCACCTCACACGGAAGCCGCTTGAATTTCAAGGGCAGTACAAGCCTAACTGGAGGCCAAATGTTTTGGCAGGGGTCAGGGTGTACAGATCCTGCCTTGGTCCCCTTGGATCGGAGATTTGGAAAGGTTTAAAACTTCTTTCTCCCCTGTTCTGCCACCAGAGGGCACGGCTCCCTTCCCTGCCAGGGGAAGCATCAGCCAGCAAGGGCGGCGGGGGGCGTGTATAGCCCGCTGGAGGAGTTTGATGTCCTTTTCCTCCCCCTTCCCCCTATACCTGCTTTTCAGCCTTTTGACTGGACCTAAAGACCTGCCTGAGAAGAAGAAAGTACCTGAGAACTTTTGCCGAGGTGAAAGGGAAGGCAGCCAGCTGTCGCTTCGCATGGCTTGGGAGAGCATCCCATATGGCTCAATGCCACGTGGACCCCGCGCAGGAGCAGCTCCATCCACACGCCGTGTCTCCTGCTTCAGCTCTGCCCCGTGTGCGCCGTGCCACAGGTTTGTGCAGTGACCAGAGCCCTGCCTTGGAGACAGTCATGTTTCCCGGTGCTACAGGACGAGCTGTGCAAGCCTGTACTCCCCTGTTTTCAGCATTAGGGACTGTCCCTTTCAGAGGCAAAGGAGGCATGCTACCCTATGTCTGAACAGCCTTGTCATAGCAGGATGAAGAATAAAGAGAGTCCTAGGCAATGGATCCCCCTTTTTGCCCCCTAGAGCTCTTTGAAATGGGCTCGTATTTAGAAGACAGCACTGGGCACCTTGCAGCTTATTTTCTGCTTGAAGTCATAACCCTCTGCCTCATCCCCCAGGACAAACACCCGGCCATCAGGCAGAGGCTGGGGCACGGGTAGGTGAGGCTGGCTGCAGCTCATTGCCTGTGGGAAGCAAGCTGGGTACTGAACTGGATGCTCACTTTTTCACAGCCATCTCAGAACCGCGGCATGCAGGGCAGAGAGTAACAGGACAGTGACCTTTTTCTGCAAAGATCATCTAGTAAACAGCATGTTTTATTTTCTGTCTTCTTCAGCAGCCACTGCCAGCACAGTGTGACAACCAGCATATCCTCTGCTTTGAGGTGACAATAGAAATCCAACCAGAGCAACCACGTATCTGAACCATTTTAATCTTATTCTTTTTTTTTACCATAAATAAAATATAGGCTAAAATATAGGATGTTAGGGATGCCTTTCGGAAGTCACCGTAAGGTGAGTTCGGGAACATTGACAGTGAAACAAAGAAGAAACACTGTGTGCATGGTAATTTGCACTAGCCTGAGGCTCAGTCCTACTCTGTTTACAGTGAGGCTTTCCAACAGTCATTGGGAAGCAAAAAATTTTAGCTTGCAGCAAAGCTAGTCACCTTTTCTCTAACAAATGCATTTCCAAACCAGCATGGGCTTTTTGACGCTGTATGAGGACTCAAGACTAATTTCCCAGATGTATTTCTCATTGAAGAGTGTTCATCCAAGAGTTTATGCAAATGTATTTCAGGTTGTGAGGTGCTGGCAAATTGTTTGCTGTTCCTGATAAAGCACATATGCCTGGTTTCCAACACTGGCATCATCAGTTTTTTGGCTTGGTGATTAAAATAACAAAACTTTGTTTTTAAACATTTTAAGTCAGAAGAAACAAAAAACTGAATTAGTGGAACTTTTTGGTTTAGTTTGATGAACTAAGATTTTGTTTATCCTTTGTTTATCCTTAGTTACTACTAATTTTCATCATGATGAATACAATTGTTTAGATATAAATATGTATGGAGTTATAAATAACTGTAATTTTCCATCCATATGAGCAAAAGTCCATGCAAAATAGGCAAACATGATCTTACCAAAGCAGTGACTTAATAATGAGGAAGAACAATAGTAAATATTGTTTTCATTTTTGCAGATAATATGGATATGAATTGGAATTTAGCAATTCAATGGTAAAAGCAAACATAAAAGACACTAAGATATTGCTCTGTTGAAGTGCCAGGTATCAGAGCCTGTTGTGCTGGAGAAGGTTAGGAGTCTGCAAGCAGTGACTTAGGACATACAGTTTTCCCAAGCAACCAAGACTGTATTCCCATGCAAATGATCAGTATTCCAAAAATACCAGGCAATTGAAAGGCTCTGCTTTTTATAAGCAGAAATGTACACAAGTCAGCATTTCATGAAGGCTCACCATCAGGCATCAGCAGGTCTTTTATGGGTATCTTAAACATCTGGTTTTGTCCTCTCTCCCTGACAAGTTGTCTCTCGACATGCACCAGATGGCTCCGAGACTGTGGAGCTGCCAAGCAGCCACCCCTGGAGACTCAGAAAGGGAAAGGCAATTATCACCAAAGAGGAGCTTGACATGACTGAGGGGTGCTTTCCCAGGAGATTAGTGGAGTTCCTCCCAAAGAACGCACAAGATTTCGTCACTAAAACTGTGGGCTGCAAAAGCATGGCAAAAGCCCAAAGCAGGGCCCTGAGGACACGGTGGGCAGATGTCCGCAGTGCGATACAGCCACTACTGCTCCTCCATGTTCCATCTCCAGCCTGTGAGCTGCAATCCTATCACCAGAAACAGTAGCAATAAGAACCCATCATCATCATGGTAAAACCCCTTTGATGTGACCCATGATTTCTTTCGGTATTTCCTGCCCAACATGAGGCAACTAAAAACATTTGCTCTGTCCCCTTTTAAACCTATATCCTCCACTTGCCAAATGGCTTTTAGTCTTCTCTGTCAACGGCACAATATAGATGGTACTGAGAGACTTTGTTCTGGCAGCACTGCAGTCCCACTGCATTGATCTTGGATGAAAGTGACTGGTGCTATAAATGCCCCTATATGTATTTTCAAATATTAGGCAACATGAGTAATCTGAAATGTCCCTGGGCAAAACTTCTGAATTAGGAACTCAGCAAAAGCTGGACTGTCTCCTGATCTCGTGCACTAAAGATGTAGATAACTTAGATGTCAAATTCTCTTTCTACCCAGGATTTTAGCCTGGGAGGATCTGCTCTAATGGTTCTTTTGCAGTGACCACAGGGGATTCTTTACTGAGCTTCCCATGGATAGATTTTTGCTTCAGCTCTTAGACATTGGGCTACACCTCCCTTGTGACAGGAGGGTCAAGCCTCGAGATGGTTATGTAGCAACCCTGATGCTCCAGCCGTACTCCTGGGTTCCTTGGAAAACCAAACGTGCGATCTCCAGTAAGAAATCTATGGGATGTGGTCTACATATAATTCCTCAAGCCATCAACAACAATGGTTAAAAAATATTACTACCACTGTACAAGCAGGGAAATTGAAGTAGGCAGGGGGAGAGATTTCCCAAGGTCAGCAAGAATGCCGAGAGCAAAATCAGGCCTCCCATTGCTTGCTGTTAGACACAACCCACTGCAGCTGGTAGTGGTGAAGGATAAATGAGCACTCCCCACAAAGGAGATAGATAGTCATCACTGTAAATGCTCATTAGTGATATCGGTTTAATGGGTAAGAATGACAGACATCGCCGAACCTGACTGTCCCACTGATAATGGCGATGGGGCCCATGGGCTGGGCTGCACATCACGGGCAAAGCCCATCACGCAGGTTGATGGTAAATCCCTCATTGTGTACAAAGCCTCTTGGCACTCTCCAGCAGGCAGCAGGGCCGCACAGTCCTCCCCCATCGAGAACTCTTCTGCCTCAAAGAAATGGCACAGAGCTCCTACTCACCCTTTCGTAGCATGGCATATTGTGCATGGGCCTCTCAAAGCAGCCCTAAGAATGAATTTTGACCCCATCATCAGCTGGCAGGGTATTTTGACAGCTCCAGTCTGGTCGGTGCTTCTATTATAAACCTTTATTTTGTCCCTCTAGGAATTTTATTTTGGGCTGAAATCCAGCTTACTGGTCGGAATTAGTATTGATCTTTATTACTTTTACTGCTGCAGCTGAGACACATCTTGAAAGTATGTATTAAGTTTTGAATTACATCAAAGATCCTTTCCTTTTTGAACCCCTCCACTATTTTATTAGTTTGGGACTGCATTACTCAAACCCCCTTCCCCATTCAGCTGTGTATAATTGTTGACTACCCAATGGAAAAGTATTCTAGAGGTTAATAAAGAACAATAGTTTTCCTACAAGATGTTTGATACCACCTATAGGAGTACAGAGCTTGTTTTGACTCTCTTACGGTCTCTGCAGGGCAGTGTGAACCCTTGTAGAAAAGATCTCCTTTTCTAGGAAACAGTTTTGCTGCGTCACTGCTATTCACCTCCTGCTTTCTGCAGAGCTTCACTGATTTAATCTCAGGCAAGGCAGCTGAAGTTTCACATCAATAATAATCCTCTTGGAGCCGGACTCAAGCACGCTCCAGCAAACGTGGCCAGACTGCAGCACACCTACCAGACCAGTGTATGTAGAGTCTCAGGAAGCTTTGGTCATAAGCGCAGAAAGGAACAACCTAAAGTTACTTTGTAAAGTAAAGCACTAGTTATGGATAATTGTTAAGAAAATAAATAGGATTTGCTGTTTACCGTTGCTTTTCTGCAGTTCTAAAACTGAACCAGGGATGTTGTCAGGAGCCAACATTTTCTGGGTTCCTCATGCTAGTCCACCTTTGCTACACTCACGGACACACAACGCAGCAGGAATTGATTTGAGGAAGCATGGAGAACTGACAGATTTTGCTGAAAGGATTTTTCTCATATTTTTATCATGACTGTATTTCTGGCTTTGGTTGAAAAAAATTTATTCAAAATCACACAACCTGAATTGTCATCTCCTTTATCCCCCTCACTTTTCCTTCTTGTTTTCTCCTCTGTTTTCCTTAGCAACTGGTATAAGGAAGAGAAAAGGAGGCGAAGAATAAACAAACAGAAATATTTTTGTAATAGAAGGGAGAGAGGGTACTTCTGTTTCTGCTGAACAAAACAGAAATGTTACATCAAAACAGAAAATCTGTGAAAGTGGTTGTTGGGGGAAATTTTGTCAGACTATTTTTATTGGTATTTTTATCACCATCATCATTAACTCGCTATGCTTTCAGTGCTACCTTTCACTGCTAGGAAAGACTGATGATTTCTTCAGAAGCCCTGGAGCAGATCGAAAGACCTCAATTCCTGAGACAGGTCAGGCCATAAAAGCAGGAGAGTGTCAAGCAGTGTCACAAAGACAATTCCAGCTGTGGAGCCAGCGATTCACTTCTCCTGTCCCTGGACTAATGATCACCTTTTCCATGTCACATCCTGGTCTTTCACCGCCACAGAGCACAAACAACAAGCAACTCTCAAGCAAGAAAGCAAGCCTTTGCCAGAAGTCACCTCGACATATCTATGCTCTGATCAACTAATGTTCTGTCCAAGGGAGATCTCACCCAATCCCTGACTTTTCCTTTCCTCCAAGAAGAAGCTATCAGGCAAGGACAAGCCAATGCAAACAACATCATCAGCCTTAAACTGCTAGGGACATCTCCCTGCAGGAAGCTGGGCTACATGCCGTGTGCCAAGGTCTCCTTAGGGCCATAGGCGAAGGCCAATACCCTCTGTAGGAAACTGCTTAAACTCAACACTGATCAAAGCTGTAGCTGCCTAGACTCTAGGACCAAGAAATACTTTCTCACCTTTGCTTCTGAACAAGCTCAAGATAAGGCACTGAGTGACAGCTTCTCCCTCCAGAAGGTCCCAGGGAAGAGACCTCTCACCACAGTATTGCATCTTGCAGTTGCATACCTGTGTGTCATGCACAAGGCATCAAAAAGTATGTATGAGTGGTATGCTACATGATTGGCAAGTCAGAAGAACTTGTCCCAAATCTTTTCACAAATCTAGATGTAGCCACTGGACAGGTTCACCCATTGTTTAATATAGCTGGTGCCAGGTGCAATACAGGTCCACTCAGACACAGATAGAGATGTTGATATTTGGAAGAGGTTGTGCTGTGAGAAAATATGATAAAAGCCCATAAGCTGTCAAGTGAAGCGATTTGCTTGACTGCTATCAGAGGTGGGAGGGTACAGCCAGAGGTAACTCTGCTCTGAGACTGCTCTGCAGGCCAGAAAGACCTTTTCCATCATTGCCTGAAAAGAGGGCAGCATTGCTGTCAGGAGCAGATCTTGCCCCTGTGACCCATCTGCAAAATCTATGTCTAAGAACAAGGAAACCAAAGCTTCATAATTTCACTGATCTTAAAAAACACACAGTAGATTTTTAAGATTAGGGGCTCAGTTTTCCTGCTTTGTCCAAGCTACAGTGAAGTAAAACAAGGAAGGGTCAAGGAACCGATGTAGCCCCACAGGGCAAAGCAAAGGGATGGGAAATGGGATCTTGCTCTGTGCTGGGGAGGAATTGTACAGCTGTAAAGAAAAAGAACTTTGACTTTGGTGACTGTTGTGCAGAGTAGGTGATTTATCATATTTCAAATTTTCATTTGGATTTGAGACAAACAGATTTTGGCATATTAGCTTCTCCCATGGGTATATCCCAGGCATTCTCAGTCCCTGCTGGGAAGAACTATCTTGGAATAAATTAGGCAGGTTGAGAGGTGACTCACTGCCCTTGTTCCTTGAGCTGGTGGGACGTGTTCAGTCCCCAGGAAAATTATGGAGAAACGCAACCTCCCTATTAATGGGTCCAGCAGAAGAGGCATCCCAGCCAGCTGTGAAAGCCTGATACAGACATAACAGCACTAGGCTTTGCAATTCCCCTTAGACTCATTCAGTTTGTGACCATGCGCTGTGGGCAGCTCTGGTCACGGCAGTGACTGGTGGACCATGTCATGAACAAGAGGGAGCTGCCTCCCTGGAGCAGCTTGCAGCAAGACCAACACAGTAACGGAAGGTGGTGATACCATGCCTGTGCCCAAGCAAAGACAAACCCACTCCTGAGGGTATCATGACACACAAAAAAAGGAAGGACCAACCATGCAAGGCATTTGTACAGAGGTGGATGGGCCCTTCTCCATAGCCTTCACCATGACACTGGTCTATAAAACTAAAAGACTGGTTGCAGAAACTGATTTTGAGCAGCCCTTGTGTGCTGAGGAGAACCAGCAAGCGGTACGATGGCTGCTTGCACTTCCCTTGGCTTCTGGCCACAGTAGGACTCTAAAGCCAGTGAAAGCAAAGTAGGAAGAACATGAACACCCCTACCCCCAATGTGTTGTGTACAGTTTGCTTGACACTAGAGAGGACGAGAGGAAACAGGGCGCAGAGTACCACAAGGCTGGCAGTTGCCATCTGCTAAGCATTTTGCAAATGGCTGCCACCATGACTGGAACTTCTTGTGAAGATGCTTGGAAGAGAGTGAGATATGGCCAGGAGAGAGCAGGGAGAAGACTGAGCAGCAAGTGAAGGAGGCAGAGGAAGTCAAAGTAGGTTTAAGGAATAAAGAGCCCTTCAGCAGTGGTGGAGTGTGGGAGGAGAGGGTTGGGTAGGGCAAAAACATCTGCAGGTGAGTAGGGGGGAAGCAGATGCATGCAACAGGATGGATTGAGGGGCAGCAGGAGAGCAAGGAAACCAGTGTTTAAAGGGTCCTGCAAGGATCACACCAGAGGCAGAAATCCTTCCTTCGGGGGTTACAAATCACAATTACACCAGCTGATTAGTGGGACATGCCACTTTAAACAGAAGTGGTTCATTCAAAGAGCAAACCTCTCTGCTAAAAGCTTATCTAAAGAAGTATGGAGACATTAATTTAGGAGGCAATTTTTAACCCTGGCAGCTGCCTTACACAGTCTCCCCAACAAGGCAGATGAAACCTGATGGATACAGGGTTCTACAGTGCTAAGGGATATTTCTCATTTAGTTAATGTTCCTGTTTTATACAATGATAACAAGAGTCCAAGGAAAGCACTGCTCTGCCATTATATCTCTATAGGTCAGAAGTTCAAGGTTTTAGCATTGCCATCATTTTTTTTTAAACATTGAAATACTCAGGCTGGACACTGTATCTTTTCCACTAGCTGGCATTCTGCAGCAACAGCCTCATTTGTATTCTGTCTTATACTTGAGAAAAAAAGCCCCACTCTGCATTGCCACAACTAAGTACTTCCCCGCTGCGATACAGAGATTGCCAAGCAGTCACACTAAATTCAACATGTCCCCACTAACATATTTTATTCATACTGATGGTCTGCTTCACAGTGTGTTCCCAAAGACTTGCTTTTAAAATTTAAGCTCCAAACTTCTAACAAAATATATAAAGCAAAATAAAGTCAGTATCTTTTTCTACGTAGCTGTACAATGGAGCTGCCTCTCCTTCAAGGCTGATTATCACAGATTTCAGGCTAGGTTTTTTAGCCCACGCAGGGCTTCGGTGTCTTCCTGTACAAAGCAGAAATCTGTGACTTCTTAAAGAGTTATTGTCTATAAAGTCCTGCTCCTTTTCCAGTTAAAAAATTATTTCAGGCTGTGAAGAAGTTTTGGAATGGATGATCCCACAAAGTGAGGCTTCCTCCAAGATCGTGTTTATGAGTGGTCCCCACCAGGACATGCGAAGTCCCTGACACCAACCCAACCCTTGGGGCACTGTATTTCTGGCTTGAGGAGCAGGAGAGGCCACATCTGTTGGAGATTAAAGTCTCACTGGCCCCTCTTGGATAGATCTTTGCACAGTAGCCTTTTCCTCATACTCTGGCTTTGTTTGTGAAAGGAAATTCAGCTAAACCCATGAGGTAACTTCAAGTAAGGTGCTGCAGGGAATCTGACACTTTTGTGGGCTAAAGCCAATTTATGTAGGGTTCTCCTTTGCTGTCAGCAAGTCCAGGGTTTCACCTGTGAGTTTGGGCAGAACTTACAGGAGCATCTTCCAGGTACAATAAAGGCTGTGTAACATTTGGCCTCCAGCTACATGAGCCACAGCACTTTGTCACACATTGGACAGTCTGGGGGCTGCGAAGTATCTGGGCTAAACTAGACTCTTTCCACAGCGCGTGGGGAAAGACAGGATCTCCAGGGGATGGTTCACAGCCTTTCAGATGTGTTTTAGGGTAGGAGGACTCACCATCCAAAACTCCCTCCATGATGTCAGAGACATGCAGGCAGAGTTCACAGTGGGCACCACTACTTTTCCAATATTTCAGCTGAACGAGGCAGACCTATCCTTTCTTTTGTGGGCAGAGCAAAACACCTGGGGAGAAGTGGGGAGAAAAGAAACATCAGCTGCTGGTGGTGATCTGTGTCAGGAGCAGCAGGCCAGAAAAGGTGTCTTCCCTTACCCTGCATGAGACATTTCCTGCAACGCTTATTTCCTCTCACTGACTCTTGCTAGCAACTGCTTTTTTAATTTTTACTGGCATCAGTATGAGTCCACCCTTCCTGTCACACACACTCCCTACGGTCATGAGGCTGAGCACTGCTCCATGAGTGACAGTGCAGTCCAGGGATGGCAAGACTGGGCTGCTCCAAGGGGAAGGCAAGCTGGGAGCCAAACAACATGATCAGGGCAGGTCCAGTGGCAATAACCATGATCAGCCACAGCCCAATGATGTCCAGGCAAGGCCAAAGTGACAAGGAAGGTCTGAGGTCAAACCGGGAACTTGAGCCACTGCTGTCCAAGGCTAGCCACAGCACACGCTTGACCCAGCTCAGGCAAGAGCTAAGGCCAAGGGACTGAGCATCAATGCTGCTCGCCAGTGGGTAATGGAGGGTCCCAAGGAGGCTGGCTGAGGCAATGACAGCTTGCTGGTATACTCCGGTTCCTGACAGTCATCATGAGGGGAAGCCTAGGAACAGTGTTACCCCTTGGCTGGTTAAGCAATTCCAAGAGTTAGCCAATAACAGGGTTTACCCTCAGACATTCAGCTCTCTAATTGCCACCATACGTTATTCTAAGACCTCTTCCTCTCCCACTCTTCGACATTATGTGACTATTAATAGCCTCTCCTGTGAGGAGTTGGAAGCAAAGGGAGAGCTTATACTACAAACAATGACCTGCAAAGGAGTGGAGAAGAGATGCTTGCTGCCAGCTTCTCTCTCTCCCACCAGACTCTTTCAGGTGGCATCAGCTCCCTGGCTCGGGCAGCTCAGCCGCAGCTATAATTCAGTGTGAGTCAAAAATTTTATTTTGGCAGGAAAAGCTGAAACAGCAGAGGGCTTCTTGTCACCATCTCTGGACAAGCCCAGGAGAGGCAGAAATGGTTTGTTTAATGCCATCTCTCATTATTCCTGGCACTTTATGACTCATTAAGTGTCCTAGTTTTGCAACTAACTCCTGCTGAGCTCAACATTTGATACACATTTATGAGTGGCCTGTTGGTTGCAATAACGATTGAACTATTCATAATTCCTCTAACCATGTTAACTCCTTCTTTTGCATGCCAGGCTTCCTTTAAACAACTGTAAGATAAACATACTGGGGACTTCAGTTCTTAACACAGAATGAATTACATTTATCTGGACAATTTATTAACACAGCTGTATATTGCAATTAGACACACTTGTTCTGAGCCAAGATAAACCATGCTGTCTCCTAATAATTATTGCACTGCTCCCGTTCTGTATTTACTATGCTTTTTACCATGGATATATCCATGCAGATGGATGTCTGATACCAATTCCCCTCAGAAGAAGGTCAGCAGCACACACAGCAGTATTCATTCACTTGTATGGAATGGGAACAGGAGCCAAATGACCCTTCTTGCTGATTACAGGTGGGAATTAGAAGTAAAGGACCTCTGTTCAGGAACCTTCTTGTGATATGAGTGATCTTGTCAGCTTCTCACCTGTTTTGCAGCTTGCTTTCTTTGCAAAAGGTCAGTAAGAATTCAAAACAGAGCCCAGCAACATGTTGGCCCAGCCTGACAGCTGATGCAAACAGGGCAACCGCAAGCACTCAGCACAAGTTCGACGGACACAAGTATTTTTTGAGATGACAGCACATTTAACCTGTATCTTCTGAAAGCGTCATGGATGATAACCTCAGAAATAGATAGACAGATCTGTGAATCAAGTCAATTTTTCTTTCATTCACTTGAAGCATAGTCTTTTAGCCTGGTCACTCTGAAAAGATGTGACTTTGTGTATACAGTTGAACAAATCCAGTCTGTGTATAATTTGGAGCATGACTGAAAAGTCACCAACGAAATCACACAGGTCTGAACTGAAGGTCAGTACCTTGGGTTACTTTAAAATCAAGGTGGAAGTTACTTGCAGCTTCAACCAAAGAGGCTGTCATAGAGTTGTGCCTGATTTCAG
Organism: Ibycter americanus; assembly: GCA_035590275.1. Classification (NCBI taxonomy): domain Eukaryota; kingdom Metazoa; phylum Chordata; class Aves; order Falconiformes; family Falconidae; genus Ibycter; species Ibycter americanus. The sequence goes on along the minus strand of JAVJGI010000060.1, from coordinate 3,139,860 downwards.
ACTAATTTGGATGAGAATGCTCTCAGAAATTCAGCAGTGTGTAGGGCAATATTCAAGATGACTTTGTATTGGGTCTGGCTGGGCTGGAGTTAACCTTCTTCACAGCAGCCCATATGGTGCTGTGTCTTGCCTCTGTGGTTCTGTGGCTATTACATTGGTAACACATCAATGTTTGGCTATTGCTGAGCAGTGCTTGCACAGCATCAAGGCTTTCTCTCCAGTGCCCCACCACCAACTTTAAAGGTCTTTAGGCTGAAGATGGGCAAGAGTTTGGGAGGGGAAATAACTGGGACAGCTGACCCAAATAACCAAAGGGATAACCCATACCATATGACATCAAGCTCAGAAATAACAGCTGAGGGGAAGGAGGATGATGGCAGGACATTTGTGGTGATGTTATTTGCCTTCCCAAGCAACCGCTATGCATACTGAGGCCCTGCTTCCCCAAAAGTAGCTGGACATCTGCCTGCTGATGGGATGTAGCGAATGAATTCCTCTTTTTGCTTTGTTTCTGTATGCAGCTTTTGCTTTTCTTGATAATTGTATTCATCTCAACCCATGGGCTTTTCCATGTCATTTTCTCCCCCAATCTTTTTAAGGAAGAGGAATGAGAGAGCAGCTGGGTGGGTGTCTGGCAGCCAGTCGAGGTCAACCCTCCACAGGGTTCTGGACAAAGATTAATTTTCTTGACTGGGTCTTTCCATTTTGGTTACTGCTAATCACAAAGAAAACAGATGATGTAAACTTCAAAGGCATTTTCATATGAGAATTGTCAATTTAATTCAATACTGCTAACCTCAAACATTCAATAATTATCAGTCCTGATTAAAGAGAAGCAAAACACTTGGGGTCTTACCTTTTAGGTCTTGGCGTCTGCGCCCACAAGGACGTAGTTTTATGACCAGCAGTATTCTAGTTTAAGCCTGTGTTACTCTACTGAGATTGGCCCCACTTTCACTAGTGCCTGGTTTATATTCCTGCTGCTTGTCTTAGGTCAACACTAGCCGTCAGGAGGCGAGTGAAATGAGCTTCATGATCTGGTTGCCAAAAACAGGGGCAAGAAGGGTCTCGTTCATTCTCGCAAAATCTTTTGTTTCTAAGGTGGTTTGCAGTAGCAGCCTGGTTGTGTTCGGAGTCTGCCATAGGATGGCCCAGAAGGAGCAGACGGTGTAGGAGGTCTTCACAGGAGTCCAGTTTGTCACCGCAGCATTTCTCACTGTGTGCAGCAGTTCCTGTCAGCAGGGAAAAAAAA
>JAVJGI010000060.1:3082246-3135623 GCA_035590275.1 Ibycter americanus | reverse complement strand
GCCTGGGTCCGGGCGGGGAAGGCGCTGTCCTGCCCGTGACCTTGGCCGGGAGGCAGCTGGGAGCTCTGTAGGCCCCAGCCCGGCGGCGGGGGCGAAGGGGGCCGGCGCTGGGCCCCTGGCCCCTCACTCTGGTTTTCTTTCCAACCCAGGAAGATCCTGCCTTGCTCCGCTGGTCCTATGCCAGGACATACAACATCTACCCGACTTTCCGCCCGACCCCTAAGACGTCCTTTCTAGGAGCTGTTTGTGCCATAGGCCCCATCCTCTTCTGGATCGCTGTCTTCAAACTCGACAGGGTAAGTCAGTAGGCAAGACTGAAGGTCAGTGAACACCGGATTGTAAAATGTCGATTGGCCTGGAGGCTTAATTGGTGGGAGCCTTTTGCACCTGAGAATGTTTATACCGTTAAAGTAACAAGGGAAGGCTGACACTGAGCCTGCTGTCTCAAAAACCTCATAACTGGTTGCAAAGTCCTGTTGCGCTAAGAGCCCTGTATTGAACCCTTGGGTATGGCCAGTCGCAGTTTCTCTGATTTTGCTATAATAAAGCTCTCTGTAGCTCTGGCAGTGTAAATTAATCATAACAGACTATTATTTTCAGCTGTTGACATGCTTTCTAAAATAAATAAATAGGGAGCTTATCTATGACAGAGCTAGCAACATCTCTGTGAATTGCTTGACCATTTCCCTAATCTCATGAAGTAAAAGGGGAGGAGTACTTAATGCCAATTGCAGTGGCTGATCTCAGAGCTTTTGAAAGGTTTATCGTGCTTCTGTTCTAACTCCTGAAATGTGGGTGTTGGAACCTGAGCAATGGTAGATCATTCTGAAAAACCTCAGCTATATACATAGATAAGAACATGCTAGGTTACTGGCAGACAGTGGCTGCTTTTACTGGTGAATTTGTGGCTATTGTAAAACACTTATTTTCCTCTTTTGCACAAAAGTAGCATTTTTAGATCAAGTCGTGACCTAGGAAGCACAAACATGAATTAAAATGAAGAGTAGTTGTAGGGAACGCTTGCTGGGATGAATCAAAAATACAGGTTTTAGGAAACATGCCAAGCAGATTGATATAAATGTTTTTGAGACTTCAGCATCTCTGTGGTATTTTGTCATGCTGGTTTTGTTTTACATGTGAAGCCACGAAGTGTAGCTTACCGTGTGAGTTCTTGAAAATAAACCTGTGTGAGTGAAACCTAGGCATACTTACCTGGGAATATTTAAGCTGAAGTCTTTAATGTAGTCTCCAGAATAATTTGTTTTCCTTTATTCTAGTTCCCTTACTGACTTTTGGGGGATTTTTTTTTGTTTTCTGGTAGTATATGAAGCTCAATAGCTATTATACTTTTTTCTCTGAGGAGTGTTTGTTGTGTGTCTGGGAAAGCAAGAGACAAATTGCTGAGTCTTAAGCAAATCTTCTGGTTTTATCCAGCAGAAGGAATTGGGGCAATATCTGCAGTATCTCTGTCTCTGTACTGTAACAGTACCTGTCAGAAAGGTACGTGACTGCAGAGTGAGATACAAATGGGCTGGAAGTGAACACAGGCACATTTAGGCAAGTTATTTCTCCATAATTGGATGTCTAAGCTGGATTATTCAGCCAGAAGGAGGAAGTAGAAACTAAATGTATAAATTAACTGTGACACAACTAGTTTAGTGAAAAATACGTCACAGGAATTGGTCTCTGTTAGCTTGTGAGAGTGGCTAGATGTGCAGAGGTCAATCTGAGCACATTTTCCATGGCTGGTAGGTGAATCTAAATGCCTTGTTCTTTTGTTAACCATAACACGTGTTACCAGAGTTTGTGCTTATGGAACCATTTAGGTAGGAAAAGACCCTTAAGATCATATGTGGTGCTGTCTTCCTGTAGTCCATGCTGGAATACTAAACGGCTTTTCTCTTATTCCAGGCTGATTGAAACTTCTGTAATAGGGTAATGATGAATGTTCTCTTTCTTCCACAGGATCATAAAGAGAAGCTTATCCAAGAGGGTAAATACGAGCGACCGTTCAGCATGTTTTAAGCTCCTGGAATTGCAGTGCTGTTCATGGGATATAAATAAGATATATTGTGTGCTGACATTTCTCCTTCATTAGAATAAATCTTAATTACTTGTTGGTTGTCTTGTGTCTTTAACAATTATGGAAGGTGTAAAAATGCAGGATCTTTATATCTAATGCACATTGATACAGAGAGAATGTCCTGAACTCAACCAGTGTACTCCTTTGGTCTACACATAGAGGCTCCTTTTAAAGCATGGAAGTTGCTGCTGGTAGAGCAGGACAGGCTGAAGTTTAAAATTAGTAGCAGCCTAAAATGTTAAGCAAGCCCGAAGCAGTTTCCTAAAGAACTACTCCTTGCTTACTAGGTATTTCTTCCTGCTGTTGGTTAGACTATGTAGTTTGCCCTAATTGGATATAAGCAGGTTCTGTGATACATTTTTAATAACTTTAGGAGCCTGCTTGCCCGTTCTCAGGAAGTTAATTTTTTTCTCCCTAATAAAATACAAGCCTAAACTGTGTTTGTTTATTGCAATAAAATTCTGGATAAAAGTACTGTACCAGACGTGGAAATAGTGAGCCGAGCATTGTCATGCTATAGATGGCTAGCCTTTCCGCTTGTTCTGTGATTCCTGTGAGTGGGAGAGAAGAATTAAAAGGTTTATTATTTTTGACACTGCTTCCCTTACAGTATAGGTGAATTCCGTGTCATCCTTGCAAATGGACTGTGATTTAAAAAAACCCCAAAACGCCAAGCCTAATGACCTGTCTCTGCAAAGATGCCTTCTCTGCTTAGGCTTATAAGAAACAAGTCTTTTCTGCCCAGGTTAACTGGTATAGGGAGCTCTGGATTTGTTACTGTCAAAGTACTGAAATGGGAGTGCAAGGAAAAGATTTTTAATTCAGACTTGAATTTTCACATGGCCTGTAGGTGCCATCATGATCCAAAAAAGCCTCATTCTTCAGACATCGTATGGGAGCGGTTTCTTCTCAAATGTTGAGGTCAACGCAAAAACCTTAGTCTGATGCAAAAGTGGAAAACTTAGCTCTGCCCGCTGGTAAAGCGGCCTGTGTGAAGTCAGCAAAAGCAGCACTGCCACCTCCCTTTCCTCCTTGGTGACGGTGAAAATATGGGCCATGTGCAGTCCCCCTCTATCAGAGTGAGTTGATGAGCTTTTTCACATCATCACAGGATGGTTGAGGTTGAAAGGGACCTTGGGGGGTCATCTGGTCCAACTGCTCAAGCAGGGCCACCTAGAGCACATTGTCCAGGATGATGTCCACAGGGCTTTTGAGTATCTCCAACGATCGAAACTCTACAACCACTCTGGTCACCCTCACAGTAAAAATGTGTTTCCTGATTTTTTTATTCTTACTGATTTTTTAAAAGTGTTTCCTGTTGTAGCTCTTCTCCTTCCTGCCTGGGTCACGAAACGTTCAGGCTGTGGGGAGCTGGGTACCAATGCTGCGTGCAGCAGCTATGCAAAGCCCTGGCCTGCTTTTGCAATCCCATATGTGCTCCCAGGAACGCTCCTGCACCCGCCGCTGCAGCTTGTTCTGCTAGCTGAACTAAAGCAAACCCAGATCATTCTCTCTGCAGAACAGCTTCTAAAAGACTGTCAAAAATGATATTACAAGATACGGCTGTGGGTCAGTGCAGAGAGGCGTCAATGCATGGAGAAAGTGGTATTTAGGGAAAGAAATAATTGCTTGTCTGAGCATGCTAAATTAACTATCTTCCTGCTGCCACAAAATAATTTGATCTCCCAGGACCCATTTCCTCAGCTAATTGGAACTTGGGTTGCCACACATGTAAATTCTGCCTCGCGGCTGTATTTGTTTCAGGCTGGCTGAGCCAGTGGTTGGGGATGGGCTGCAGACGAGCACGGTGCCTTTGGTTTCTTAAGCCAGCCTTGGACTGATGCTCGTGGTACCTGCCACAGCCCTTTGCAGAGGAGAGTGTCTGATGCTGTGTCCCTGCGGATTTGAGCGTGGTGCTCGGGGAAAGGCTGCCCTACTTTCTTTCTTGTTATTTTGCAGAACTCTCCTTGCTGTTTTCTTGGAAGAAACGAACGTGCTATGCTACTGGAGGTGGGGTTGGTGGTGTGGGAGAGCGGTGCTGGGTGTGTAGAGGAAGGAAAGGGGAGTTTCCCTTCGGGAAATGTAGGGTGAAGACAGGAGTGTGAATGCGCCTCGTGGAATTTTACCCTTGACTGATGTGTTACCACCCGTGTGTGCTTCAGTGATGAGTCTACAGCAAGAGAAACTCAAGCCTGCAGGTCACTGGATGATAAATTAGGTCCCAAACAGAAAACAAGCTTTTCCCCTCTGCCTGTGAAAGGTTTAGACCTCATTTATCCCCGGATCCGTCTGTTTAAATCAGCTTCTCTGGCAAATTGATTCTCCAGAACATCCTTTTCTGAGCTGGCTATTTTAGAGTAAACATCTCCCTGTAGATTTGATAATGTAATACTTTGCTCAAAGCTCATGTGGTTTTTTTTCCCCCCAAGGATCTGGTACAGATCCAAAACTGATGATGGATGTAACAGACTGAAGTTAGGTGTCGCAGCTCTCCATTTCCTTCTCTTTTGGAATATTAAGGATTGTTTCTCTTGGGAAGTGAGGAACATAGATCCTGATGGCACCAAGCTTAGTATCTCCTTCATGTGGGTACGCGCTGAAGTCAGGTCTGAGGTTCGGGGCGCCTGGGCTGTGCTGCTGGTTCCCACCCGACCTGGGTCTTCGCTTTCTGCCTCTACCCTGTGGAACTCACCGCCTGGGGGTGAGGCTTGCAGGCTCCAGTGAATTTTGACATCCTCCACGATGTGGTCTGCATTTGAGCTTTCTGCCAGGTACCTTCCCAGGAGCAAATGCCTGGACCGGCCAGACAAGCCCTTCCACATTTGCTGTGCTTTGAATTAGCGCTGAACTAGGGAGGGAATTTGTCAAGTGCTGACAAAACGAGTCAATGTTGAAGGATGACCAGAGCACAGGGTTGGAAAGGAAACTTTCCCTCACTTTGCAGTGAAGCACTTCGGATTCTCCAGTCTTTTCTAATTTACGGTCTACTTTTCTGACCACCAAGTCTTTCCTTGGCAGCCCTCCACAGATCAGCAGGCTGGAGTGGCCTGCTCGAATAGGAGGCTTAGGTCTGGTAGAGCCTTCAGCTCTGTTTTGTAAAGCTCTCCCCTTACGGAGAGCACAAAATGCTTTGTGGCTCCCTAGCTTCTCCCTTTGGGTGGTATTTTCAGGATACACACGTTTGGGGTGGTACTTTCAGGAGGTGCTGTGAACGGGGGGGCTGGTTGTCACCTCGTGTCGTGCAAGGTAGAGCATTCACACCAACTACGCGTGGTGAGAGCCACACAAGTACTTCAGCTTCAGTGTGTCGCCAGGAAAGCTTTAATTGTTAAGAATAAGGGTGGTTTTTAACTGCATTGCCAAATGCAGCGGGGATTTTCGTGGCTTGGTGGCTGCTGGAAGTGCCAGTCTGTGCTAGGGCACTCCGCACTGCTGGAGCCGAGTGCGGCACCACACGTCGGTATGCTGGATTTCCCTGCCTTCACTCACGTGTTGCAAACAACAAATACTGCTCTTTACTTGCACTTAGGGTTGAAATGGCTTTTCAGAGGTTCCCAGCACTTGTAGTAGTTTTTATCTAGGCGGTTGGAGGTCCGGAGGCCCCATTTGGTGACGGCGAGGCTGAGGGATGATTCAAACATGAATGCCTGTTGGGAAGAGGGAAGGTAGGTTAGGGAAAAGGAGAGAGGGTTTAAATCCAGGCAAGGTGGCCCTGCTCTACCGCAACAGGATTTTGTACGTGTGGTCCAGCGCTGCCAAGTTCTGCCTCCTGGCTGATCAACCCGGGGGCAGAAAGCTCTTCAGAGCTGGCATCGCAACACTGGTATCGCGATGCTGGTATTAACCAGGTCTCAAGAGTGACTTTGCACTCCCTGCAGCCCCAGGAAAGCCAGGTTGTTCCAAAACCTCTGGTTCAAGGTCTGTTGGTGATCATCATTAGATTTTAGGGGGTGGAGAAAGGAGGACACTCAGGGGTTTTGCTTCTTTGTCTATAGGCTAAGACCAAAATTAAATTAATCAGCATGAAAATTCCCAGCTTCCTGCTCAGGCAACAATATATGTGGGCAGATGATCAAAGCTGCCTGGCATCACATGTCTCCAAGGCAGCTCCTGGGAGCTGAGCGGTGCTGAGCGGTGCGGGAGGTGAGTGCTGCAGCAGTTTGCTCCGAGTACTTTTCCGACTTGCCAGCAAGAAGCCAGGCTGTACTTTGAGGGCAGCACTATGCCATGCTGTATTCAAAATCCTCTAGCTCCCTTGGCTCCTTACCATGGTCCCTTCTGCAACCCTCTCAGGCTCCAGCTTGGCTTTGCTCGCCTTCTCAAAACAGTCAGCATCTGGCCCGTGCGGAGTCATCATGCTGTGCAAGCTGGCCCCTCCGGGCTGGAAGCCTTCCTCCTTTGCTTCATAGTGACCTTTGATGAGCCCCATGAACTCGCTCATGCAGTTCCCTGCAGGAGGCACAGAGAAGAGGTTGCAAGGCAGGGTGAGCTGGAGGCATCGCAGCTGGGCTGTGAGCTCCTTGAAACCCATGAGCAAAGCTGGGCCAGGCAGTGGAGCAGAGGTTTCTAAGCAAGGTATCATGAGAGGACGCTGGGGATCCTACAGGCGAGGCTTGGAAAGCCGTGCAGGTTTTATTCCACTCTTAATTATACGGATTCAGAAACAGAGCTCCCTAACGATGGTCTGCTGGCAGACCTGTGCTTTTCCTACCGCCTCGAGCTGTGTGAGTGCTACACCTGCCTACGGGCTGCGTGGTGGAACCTGATATTCACTGACTTGGATCAGAGATCTTAAAGCACTGGAAAGAAAGTTTTCCATCGTCATCCCCATGGTACAGGCACAAAATGCCTGGCCAACAGTCTGGTGGGAGAACCTGGTCTGCTGTATCAGTTACAAGCATGAAATCATTTTGTTCGATATTCTTCTACCACCTCCAGTGCAGTCAGGTGCTTCAGTACCTTATGCTTTTGTTTCACGCATTATCTACCTACTTCTCAAGAGCCACTGTGTGCCCAAAGACAAGGAGCCAAATCCTGTCCTTCCCTGAGGAAGAATACTGCAGGTAGACCCTCTGAAACCAATGGAGTAATACACCACTAACTTAAGTAAGGATGGCTGTATCTACTCACTCACTGCTTACTGAGTTATGCTGCCTATAAGTATTGTAACAACTGCCATCCCAAGCTCTCAGCTTTAGGACACCCGATGTGACTAAACATGGCAACTTTCTGCTTAGCAGTCAGTTTTTGCAAAACCAGGACAGGTTTCTGTAGCTATGTTATATATAGCCCTTTTTAACCACTAGTTCAGTCTTCGTTAAGTACAAGCCAGGGTCTGAAATGTTTAACAACAGAACTAATCTGGCTCAAAGCGGAATTGGCCTATATATGTATGCAAACTTCCATTAATTTTCATCCCAGGCTGCCAGTGTCTCACGTAAGGCTGGATGGGTACAGGCTTTTCATTATCCCCTCTGGTGTGCTGCGCTTGGCACATCCAGACTGTAGAGACCCGAAGGGCTGGATGGCCAGCGCCGCTGCAGCAGGGCTCACAGCAGCGCTTAGGGAGAACGGGCGGGCGAGTAGGAAACCAAACTGGGACTTCAGAGCTGAGCTGAGACCGCTTTCTTACTTATTCACAGATGTCCTGTGTGACCCTCAACAACTTAGGTGTGCCTCCATTCCCTGTCGGTGAAATAGCATTGTCTTCTACAAGCAGAATGTTGTGAAGTTAAAAGCCCTTAGTGACCATTAGATACCAAGTCCCACCACAATAATCATACCAGTACTGTCTCAGACACAGGTGCAATATATGTCCATGGTATAAAAACTGCATCAGCCTTTTTCCAACCTGTGGTCCAAAGACCCTAGGAGTAACTCAGAGCCTCCAAGGATGTAGAAAGGTGATCAAGAGAAGTCAGTATTTACGAGCTGCACAGCCACCTTTGTGCGTGAAATGGTTGCAGTGTCTAGGGGGAATATTTTTGGGCCACCGTTGCTATATTTATACTCGGGGCAAAGTTAATGCAAGCTGAAAACCGTGTCTTTGAGTGCACCGAAATTCTCTGAGCGTAGGCTTTCCGCTGCACCTGAGAAGAGAAGGCAACAGGGGGCTGCTGGCAAACAAAATGGGCCTCTTGTGAAATATTTGGAGAGAGCCCAGCAGCACCGAACCTGTGCTACCCCTACCCCAGAGCTGCTCTGTCCTCTTGGGCCGCTCTTAATGCTACAAGATTCTCATCACAGCACTAATTTCGGAGGGAACCAGCGTGCCCAGTGCCTTGATACCCGGCTGTTGCGGTGCCTGCCTTACCCACTCAGGCTCTGTCCCTCCACGCCTGGGAGCGAGCAGACAACCAAGCGGCTCATCATGAATTCAACGTTCAAGCCTACTGCCGAGGTACTGTGGTCGGGTGAGTAGCTGGGGTAGCTGTCTTCGTGGGTGTGCTTAGATCACAACACGGACAAAAACATGAGAGTTATTCCGGCTGTCTGCTGCCACAGACGAAGCAAGGTCGAACAACTTCAGGTTTGTTAGGGCTCACAACGCATCCGTGGGACGTTAGCACAGCTCTGCTGATGAGCAGCAACTTAATTGTGGTTAACTAGCAGTGTGTCTCACCTCCTAGGATCTAATAAAAGTGACTTGGTGCTATCCCAGCGGGTCGGGAGACCTGTTTCCATGTCGGATTCATTATTGCAAATGAAAGCAGGATGACAGGGCAGGACTTTGCTGGTGGGATTTACCCAGATGGCTGCACAGCTGCCTGCTGGGCTTGCAAGTGCCACTAATTCTGCCTGTCCCCGAGACGCCTGGAAATATGTCTAAGTAGCAGGAGGATCTGGCTATTAAACTGTGGTTAGTAAGTGTGCAGAAAGCCTCTTAGCACTTCAAAGTGACCATAGTGCGACCTCAATAGCTTCTGAGATGGAGCCTTTTAGCTGCTGTCAAAAGGGGTGCAGGATGGGTGACGGTTCCCCCTCGGTCTCACAGGGCAGGGAGCCCCATCCCCACCCTAGAAGGACGGTCCCATCTGGGGAACTGGATTTCTAGCATGCATCCAGTTCAACACGTGGCCATGCTCTGCCAAGACAAAACCAAAAACTGCCAAAAAAGAAATCGGCTCTGGTGATAGCAGCCAAATTCCAAAACCCTCAACCAACTCTCTGCCTGAGAAGGAGCCTGGTTCCTGATCTCTGTCTTCTTACGTGCCAGGGGTACTTCCATCACCGTGCGGGTGGTGAAGGAGGGCTCAGGAGAGCCAACTCACTCCTTTGCTGTAACTCTGATCTCACCCTACCAGTGGCCTTGGGCAGCTCGACACCCCTCTGCGCTTCTCACCGCTTGTGGTATCATATTTTCCTTTCTCCTGTTCTTTATCTATATACTCTAATGAGATATTACGCAATTCATGGATGACAGGACCATTTCTGACACACCTGTGCAATGCCAAGTTCAATATGCACCCAGTCTCCATGGGAGCCCCTTGAGTACAGGCTCATCCATCCATGCAGACGCAACCAGCTCCTCACCCCTGGGTTTTTCTGAGATGCTCTAAATAGGAACATCTTTGGGTTTGTTCATTTGCCAGGGAGGACTGACTGACTCCAAGAAGCTGACTCCAACTGTGCCAAAGGCAACCAGTCAGACTGCTTCTTCCCTGCCCGTGCTCTCAAATAAACGGGGGCTTGTTTTCTTTCTGCAGCCCTGTACTCCAGAAGAACCAAGGAAGAGCAGACGTACGGTGGTAGTATGGTGGCCGGAAGGTGTTGTTAGCCACCCCCCATCGCGGGGGGAATATGACAAAGTCAGCGAGTGCCACTCCAGGACGGGTCGACTTGGCTGTCAGGACGGTGAAGATAGAAGGATCCTGAAAAAAGAAAAGTAAAAAGTGTGAAAGAGAGCAGAGCTCAGAGCTGTCTGCTCCGGTCAGCCAGCCGATAAACCTGAGTGATACAGCCTCTCCCTTGCCTAAACACTTCTACCACCTGCACCGGGGCGGTGTGGATGAGATTTGTGACCCTGTGTGACAGCACCCAACATCTCAATCCCATGCTGAACATGGAGGGGAAGAGATGGGAGCGTGTGGTTCTTCCTTCAAGCAGCTTTGGAGAGCCCTCCCTGCCCCAGGCACGACGCCCTTGGAGCCGGAGGTGCAGGGCAGGGGGGGCTCCGCAAGGCAGGGTGCTGTAATTCCAGGAGCAGTCTCCAGCGCTCCTCCTACCACAAGACCGTACCTCTTCCTTAGCTGGTTACAGAGGACAGGAACATCCTGCTGGAGGCATTTAGCCTCACCGCCCTGTTAGTTTACAAACAGGGAGAACAAATTTCAGATAAATCGTGGCTTGCTTCAAGGATTTTTGAAGCCTCTAGTCCACTAAAGTGATTTCTGGGCTTTGATCCCAAAACCATCCTTCTCCTGGCAGGTTTTTCTGGAGTTTAAACAATGCTTTCGGTTGGTTTTCTCACTAGAATTGCTCCAGTCTCCTTGCACACCCACTTGCAGAAGCAGCACCGAGAGATGGCATCGCTGCGGGCGCCTCTCCCACGGGGCTGCTTTCCTTTTTATAAGAGCTGCTCACATTAGTTTTGCCTTTATTTATTTTCCATGAAATCTAGAAATTATTGCAATGAAAGCTGCCAGCTCTTGAAATGAATTTCAGTGCTGGGCTCAGAGGCAGCAGGGGAAGGAGGCTGTGCAACTGCAAGAAAGAAACCGAGGCAAGAATTTGAAGCAAAAGTCTTTTTGCTGAGTTGCTCGTTGTGTGTCGGCTTCAGTGTTCAGCCCTCCTCCAGGGTGCGGAAATTCTACGCTAAGCTGCGTAAAGCTGTTTAAGAAGCCGATCAACCTCCAGTTATGTCTTTGTACCACAGAAAACGTGGTCTTTCTCTACAAGGGCTGGGTTTGGGCCCAGGGAAAGCAGCGCAAGAGATTTCACACTGTTTCTTAGAGCACAACGTGTTTTTTAACGGGCGCCTGAGCCCTTGGAGCTCGGGGTGCTTTATCCACAAAGCATTGCTTTGCTTTACCCAGCTTCAGAACTTACCGCGTGGTCAAAAGCAACGGAATTAATAACCATGAATTTTTCCAGATGGTACTTGTACGGCGTGTAGTTCCCATGCCAGGCTACGACATTGAAGGGGGAGAAATCCTACCAAAGCAGAGAGACGGAGGGTTACCGCACACAGCCTGCCAACTTGCTGCACATATGCAAGGCGCTGCTTTTTCCCCAAATTCAAAACGGATTTAGTGCTGGGGAGAGTTATGCCGGCAGCCTGGAGCACGAAGCCCTTTAGGCACAGCCCGACGTTGCAAGGATGTGGTTTTCTGCAGCGTTTCCATTCGTGAGCCTCAGCCCTCCCTTGGGATTTGGTCTCTAAGGGCTTCTGAGCACCCAGGCAGCACCTGAACCAGGCCAGCTGCCACGCGGGCTCTCTGGTGAGGAAACCCTGGCTTTTCACAGCAGCCCCAGCTCCTCTTCTCTGCTCTGCCACTATAGACACATGGAAACACCGAGGCAAAGACCATCGTTGAGTCTTTGGGCAACCAAGTCTTCAAAAACATTTTTTCCCAGACTGAGGAGCCTCAGCTGGGAAGATGAAGGACTCAACAATGCCGGGGCTCAGTCCTGCTCCACTTCACCCAGCAGGACCTCCTGAGATGACATGCATGCTACTGAGTTGCCCATCCCAAGCCATGCACCAGCAGTTGCTGCGCTTCAGTGTTCCCTCTTCTCCCGCAGCATCCTCACCTGCTGGGCTGCAAACAGCTTGCCCTGGTACTTGCTGATCACCGTGTAGCCCCCCGGCACTTGACGGTCCTCAAACCATGCGACGGGCACCAAGAAGTCCCGTGGGTTGGCCAGGCCATTGGCTCCTGTGAAAAAGAGAGAAATGCCAGAGCTCTTGGGCCACCTGCCAGCATGGCGAGAGGCTGCTGCAACTTTCTGGCTTTGTGGGTGCCCTTCTGCCGTTTGAATGACCTCACTGCTTCTTGACCCACAGCGAAACATGACATAGTCATGTACTTCTTGTGCTCCTACGAGTAGGTAATTGTAATACATCCTAGCGTTTAAGTCCATGCTTCCCTTACGTGACTAAGACAGGTCTTCCCTAGTTGCCTGCTGAACAAGATTAGTACGTCACCCTCGATTAAAGTCATGTAACAACTAGGAATTAAGCAAAAAACGGAGGGTGAGTAACTCTGTTCCCAGACGTCCTGCTGGTTGGACACTTAGCCATGCAGAAGTTACGAGGCACGTAATGAGGGGGCCAAATAAATTTCTGAATGCTTGCAAAAAGAGTAATAAAATAAGGGATAGTGGTACCTACAGACTTTGGGCATACTGAGGGGTTGGTTAGTGTGAGGAGTGCGTTTTCAAAGTGCAAAGCACCATATGGGTGCCAAAGCATTCTTCTTCTTCTCATTAGTATTATTGTTACAAAGTGGGTTTGAATTTCTTGGATAAAAATGCAGACATTACTACCTGCTGCTAAGGTTTAACAGTCAGTGCTTTCCTCCAGCTGTCATTTTTCAAGGGAAAAGTGAAGTCAGAATAAAGTAAGACTGAAATACAAAGGATCTTGGTCTCTGAGGGGAAGGTGGGTAGGTGGTGAGAAGAGGAGCTCTTATAATTGCCACCTCCTGCAAAGGTTTACAGGCAAGTGCACTCATTTTCTTTTCTCCAGAAAGTAAACCTTATAATAGATTCCTGCCTTCTGGAGACTGGAGGGGGGGAAAACCCCACATCACCCAGACCCATTCCAACCGTGTCTGAAACACTAGCTAATGGGGAAACTTGTTACAAACAGGCTGGAGCAACATCAGTAGCCAAGTGGAGCAGGCACAGAGCACAAGAATTGGGTGAAGGTGGGTAACCTCAGCTGGCTGAGAGGAAAGCTGCTGAAAAATCACTGTAGGCTGGATGTGGAAAGAGATGTGCCCGGCATGTCACACAGGAGAGATGCTTCAGTGGGGTCCCATGAAATGGCTGCAAATTGGGTCAGTTCCCCAGTGTACAAATGACCGTCTTCACTGTCACGGTGGCCACGAGATGTTTGCAAAAGCCCCCTGGATGCAGATGGACCACCCCAAGCTTGTTGCTGACCAGTAATACCTAGTTAGGTTACTTCAAGCAGGGCCAGCCTTTTAGATCTCACCGAGAGCTATAAGATAAGCCCAGTCTAGTGCAGAAAAAACCCTAAAATGAAAAAAAAAACCAACCCACCTCAAAACACCGGTCCAAAAGCAGAGAACTATTGGTATGGGTGTTGTAGTTACTTTAGCTGTTACGAGGGAAGTTCCACCTTCCTTCCCTGAGATAATCTTAGTAGCAGTCACCAGGAGGTGTTTTTCTCAGCAAGAAAAGTTTGGAGGCCGGTATTCCGGAGATGAAGGAAAGTGAAATAACCTGAGCTGAGCACCTCCAGAAAGATACCTGGGAAATCACAGCGGGGCCGGTGGGGCTCCAGGTGCTGTGCACCTCACCGTACCCTTGCCATGGCATTACCCTTCACCATCCATCATCGCCCAGACCGGGGGCAGCTGGCAGAGAGGGTCTGTGATTTATGAGAGCTACACCTGTGCTCGCTGAAAGTAGATCTGCCCTGGCGGCACAACACCGGGGTGCAAATGTGTTGCTGGTCTGAGTGCCGTGCTGCTCATTTTCTTGATTTCTAATTCTCCGAGGGGAATAGCTTCTGACACGAAGGCACTCTATATTCGAGAGCTCCCGGTGCCTCTGTCAGCAGAGGTGGGGGGAAGAAACCCACCTGACGAAATCTAAAATTGGGCTTCAAGAGTATCTGCTGCCTCTGAAAATTGCCTTTCCCTTTACTGGGTAAATTCCCTCCTATCACTCCAATTTATGCCATATCTGTTCGTAAGAGGCCTCGGCGATGATGGCCTTTTGAGTTTCTTTTGGTAGGAACACGTTCAGAGCCAGTAGACGGCGACTCCCAGACAGAAGGGAAGGGAGAAAGTGGGAAAGGGGATGGGAGAGGAATGGTCTCCAGCACCAGGGGAATCTCGGAATGACTGGGCTGTCGCATTTTTTGGGGGGGATGCTTGCTCTGCTGGGGAGTAACAGCACTGGGATAGAAAGCATCTTCGTGAAGGAGGGTGTGCATGGGAGGATGTATTACGTAGGATATCAAAGGGTGGATTGGGACTTGCGATTCTTGCCTGTCCCTATGAAATTCACTGTAAGTCTGACGGGAGATTGTTACCGATGGGTCCCAGGTCAGGCAGCTCGAAGTGTGCCCCGTACACCTCCAGGATGTAGCCTCGGGTCTCTCCAAACACCTCCACGCTGAAACGCATTCCTTGCTGGAAAATAAAGGAAAATACTAGGATCCTCCCAGGACCGGGAGGTTTGCTGACAGACCTTGAACAGCTGAATGAAGGAGCTGGCTTGCTTCAGCACTGGGCTCTGAGCCACAGGCAAGGCGCACACAGCCCTTACCTGGATGACACAGATTTCGTTGGGCTCCACTAGCATTTTCCCAAACTCCGTTGTGATGAGCAGTTTTCCTTGCTGGGGCACTGTGGAAATAAAATACAAGCAGAGGAGCTGAAGCAATGTGGTGATTGCCACCTCTGTCCCCCCGGAGCACCCAGGCTCCAAGGCAGAGCATCGGGCCCTTTCTGACCTTGCTTCACAGCGGGACCGGGCTCCCTCGCCCACGCGGAGCCTTGCGACAGTGATACCCACGCTGGACGCAGGGTTTCCAGACCAGCCCCTTGGCCCCCACGTCACGGCTTGAGGTTAGGCCATCCATCACCTCCTGGTCCCTTGACGGAGGGTTTGTGCCTCAGCCCAAATAAATGGGACTTGCTGTGGTTTTGGCCATACCTGTCTGTCTCATGATCTTCACGATAAAATGGTGCACGTGCCCATCCTTGTCATGACGGCAGCAGCGTGAAATGGCTGGGAATAACTAATTCTCCCTGCTTCTGAGGGTAAAAGCAATGCTTCACTAACGTCCGCAGTTTTCCATGACTGTCCTGGCGCAGGGGAGCTCACATTTTGACTTAAAAACCTAGCAGATTTACAACACCTGCCCTAGCACTTTTACTTCACAGCAGTGAGGGAGGTGAGCGAGAACAATTTAATAGCTATTTGATGGGAGAAATGTTTCTGTTGGTGACCTGAAGGCATTTTTGTCCCTCGGTCAACCAAGATACAAGCAAATATCAGACTTATGATACCACTCAGAATATTTTTCGGCATATATGCACTTTATGTGCCAACCTCAACACTCAGCGTGGCAGTCTGATTGCCTGAGGCTGGTGGAGCGCAGAGCTAAGCTGCCATGCCAAATACTCTTGGACTGAAGCAACGGAGGCATCTAGCTGTAAGCTGTTCAGAAATCCTGAGGCTTATGTTTTCCAGAAAACCTCCGCCTGTGGTGTGCCTCGTACCGGTCGGGAGCACTGGGAAGCGATTGCTGAGCACTGCGCCAAGGGAGCTGTATCACTGCTCAAAGCCAGAGCTGAGGTCTGGCACAGAGGGGTGGTCCCTGAGCTGCACAGGAGCAGTGCAACCCAGCCAGCAGCCCAGCTGGTGCCAGACCACTGCATCTGGATGGTACGAGGGTGAAGCCCATCCTTTCCTCCAAATCTCGGCTGTTGGGCCCAAGGCTTTGGAATAACAAAGAGGCAGCAGGTGGCAACCCAGGTAGACCCTTGTGGGGGAAAGAACAAGCCAAAGCATCAACTCACCAATCAGGAAGTCGCCATCTGAATTATAAAGGCATCTAAAGAAAAAGGAGAACTAGAAGGTCAAGATGCTGTAAGCCCCAGGCACTTACACATGCCATGACCACAGCTGGGGGTTTTGAGCTGGGAGATTGACGTGGCAGAGGTCTCCCCTTTGACACCAGAAATGCTATTTGCAGGTCAGTGAATGCAATATACTGGCTGGTGCAGAGGGAGGTTTAATATGCCCGACCTGGAAGCGGGATGTCCTCCAACCTCTGCCAGGTCTCTGCCTTTGTGGCCATGGGTGTATCAGGCGTTGTAAACTAGGGAGCAGAGCTGGCTTCCCCCGTGAGCCGCTGCAGGGGCAGCAATGCCTGTCAGAGGCTGTGTGCGTGGTGACCTCCGAGGAGCAGTTCTGGTCCCTGTGCCAAGAGCACCTGGATCCAACACATCCCCTCTTGCTGCATCCCCATGTCCAGCTCCCTCTTCTTGGAGGCTCCATCCCCACTCCCCCAGTGCTTGGGCATGGAGCACAACCTGCCATGGACACCATGAACACCATCCAACGCAGGGACACAGAGACGGTGATGCTGTACATGTGCGGGCAGCCAGCCTGGGGCAGCCCAAGCCTCCAGAGCAGCAGTACTGACCTGTTGAGCATGGAGGTATTGCAGATGAAGATATGGACGGCGATGCCATTGCGTCCTCTGGGCTCACCGGCACCACACAAGGTGTGCAGTCCCTGCAGGAAAGCCAACACATCAGGAGTGAGCGGCAGGCAGCAGGGCAGGGGGCAGCCCCCTTTTCTCCCCTCATCCCACCCCTGTGCTGGGGCTCACCCTCTCTCCCCACTTCCCACACCAGTACCAGCCTTTCCATGGATGGCCTTTTGCCAAACGTCTTGGCTTTCCTTTAATACATTGAGGGTTTCTTATAAATCCATGTAAGCTGGTGTTTTCCAGCCCGAGGACTTGGGGATAGCTGGGGGTTGGGGCTTTTTTTTTTTTTTTTTTGTAGAGTTCCTTGAAAGGCAATGAAGAAAATCAAGTCCACTGTCAGATGGTTGAAATCTGGGATCCTCTCCCTTCCCGCAGATGCTCTGCAAGCCCAGCAGTGGCAAAACTGCAGCTGTTATCCCGATGCTGAGCATCCCGTGTGCCCTGCTACCACCCAGGGGCAGCAGAGGTGGAGGGTGCCCGGGTGCCCTGGCCCCCGACTTACGCTCACAAAGTCCAGCTTATTCTGAGGGGCTTTGGGGATCTCGAAGGGCTTCCATCGCAGCTAGATTGGGGCAAACAAAAAGCAAGAAAGCGATGCCAGTGATTATAACACAAAAGGTGGCAATTCAAAAGAAAGCAGACCCCTGTACCCCCCCGGCTTCCCTGCCCTCTGCTAGCTGAGGTAGCTTTCTCTTTCCTCTCCGCCTTGCTTAATTTGCTTTACAGGTTTCTTTTGATTTATGGCACTGCTTTTCCTTTTTAATCATAATTTTGTAAAATAATTGGCAGGCCTGTGTGGTGCAAAGGTTAAAAAAAGAAATAATCCTATTTAAAAGCTGTCTCTCCCTCTGTTACTAACACCACTGCTGAGAGCAAAGAAATTCAGATCAGCCGTCTTTGCGCAGCCAAATTGTCACAGTCCTGTGCTCTGCTCAGTGCTGGATGATTCACTCCTTCCATGACCTGAGCTTAACGCTTCTGTTTGCTCCACCTCATTTTCCCCACATCTGAAGCCGAAATATCTCTACCTGCGTGAGTGGGAGCTGCGAGCAGCACTAATTACTTCTTAAAAAGCCTGTCGAGATCCTCAGGCAGAAGGTGCTAGAAAAGTCCAAAGTATTTATTACCACTAATACTGTATTAAGGGTCTTTGCAGCTCTTGGGAACAAGGTGCTGCAGCTGAGAGCTCCTTGCTGGGGGGGTTCAGTGCAGACCAGCCCAAACCCCCCAAATCGGGAGGATGCTGACATGGCCAGCTGCCAGATGTATCCCCCGCATCGATGCACTTGACCCCAGAAGAAAGTGCTGCGACGCTGGGCATCCACAAAAACATTTTCTTGTTTTTAGCTACCTGACCTGCTGGTTCTTATCATGTTTTGAGGCTGATGCCCTGAGAAAACAAAGTTTATGGGACTCTATGTCTGTGCCTGCTGCTCCCCAAAATTGTGAACTATGTGAAATTTCAGCTAAATTGGAAAGGGATACAAAGATATTCAATTCCCCCAAGCCCCATTGCAGTTTTCCAATGCTAAATCAAAATATGGGTGCCCAGGCAACTTGTCAGGCTCTCCAGAGAGCCAGCCTCGGGAGAAAACGGGCAGCTGCACCCAGCGAGCGCATCCACCAGCAGTGCTGAGCAAAGCAGAGGCTCATCGCTAATTAATCAGCTGCACCCCAGGCCTGGCCCCGCAGCTTGGCCCCCTCCGCTCTGCTCTCCAAAGCCATCTGCTTCCCCAGGGCATCCCACCACCACCGCCTCGCGGCAGCCCTGGCTCACCAGGGTTGGATCCATCCCTCCTCCCTCCCGCCCTCCATCCCGCTCGCTGCCCGGCAGAGGCATGTTTTCATCCCGGGGAGACCTGAGCAGCTCCGTGCCGGTGCCTGCTGAGGGTCACACTGCTGGGTGGAGGGGAGGCAGCTGCTGGAGAAGCTGCGTGTTCTGGATGGAGACACCAAATACATCCGCCAGCAGATCAGCTGTGACCCTTGCGAGGCATTGACACCTCACAGGTGAGCCAACGAGATAGTGATGAACCTCAGGTTCTGCTTTTGGGCTTCTTTAAAGATTTTTTTTTCCCTTTGGCTTCCTATACAGCCTTCCAGACATGAGCTGGAGCCAACGCAATGCATGGTCAGAAGGTGCTCCAGAGCCTGCTGCCACCCCCAGCAGTGGGACCCCCCCCCCAGCTCCCGGTCGTTTCAGGGCAGCTGTGAAGGTCAGCGGTGGCAGCTCAACATGAGCTGTTCCTCCAAGGATTGTTTTAAGCCTTCAGGGTTGGGAATTGGGACCCAGTTGGTAGAAACCATTGGGAAATACTGACAGAAAGGACACGCAGAGGGACAAAGAGTGAAGACCCTGAAAACCAGGGGGAGGGAGGCGGCGGGGAGGGAGAACAGGGGAAAGAAAAGAAATAAATGTCAGGTATAAAGATGGTCTAAATGGAAGGAAATTTTCTCACTGAGGAATATGGAAGATGGCAGTAAGTCTACAGATGAAATACTAAGTGTAGTGCAGTCCCTGCGTAACAGCTTCGTTTTCACTTCGGTCCCTGCGGATACCTCCGCAGTTGTCATCCCTGTGGGACAAGGAGAGCAGTAAGTGCATTTGTCATCCAGCCCGTTGGTTGCAACTGAAAATGGTGTCTGACCCCTCTCCTCTGAAATGTTTGCAAACTGCAGAGCCATTGCCTGGCTCCGTGTTGTTTGTCCACCATGTCTCTGCTGCACTTGGGTGTCACCAGTGCAAGAAGAGAAGAACAAGTGCCCTGAGCCAGAATTCCAAGGCAGCCAGCGGCAGCCAGCACCAGGTGCTTAAAATGGGGGAGCTTTTAGTGTTGTTTCCTTGCTGCAGCATCTGTGAGCCTCCTGAGATGTGGCACCTCTGTGCTTACTATTATCTTATGGGGTTTTATCTTCCCAAGGTTTGTCCAATCCCTTTTTGAATCCACCTGCATCCTTTTGCAAGAAGCTTCACCGCTGATGCTCTTTTTTTATTTAATGTGACATTCGTCAATTGGTATTTGTTTTCTCCCTGCCTTTTAATCATAGCTTCCCTCGGTCATCTCTGTTCCAGGCTGAAGGGCTTTCCTCTGTTCCTGCATTTCTTGCACAGATGCTACCCCATATTTTTTCATCACCTTTGTCCCCTTTTCTGTTGTGTCCCCTGTGCCTTTTATAATTCTGCCGTTGTCTTTGGGCAACGTTAAAGGATATTTTTTCCCGTTGACTTCAAAGGGCTTTGCATAAGGTGCCTCCATATGGCCATCCTTTTAGATGGATGATGATTGGGAAAGCTCCCTAAGTGAGCTGGGCGAAACGCAAAGCACCGCAGGGAAGTGTCGGTCTTGTCCAACAAACTGAACCTGGTCCCTGGCTCTGCTTCAGAGAAGATGAGAGGGAAAGCAGGAAGATGGGTCCCACTTACTGCTAGGAAATGATCCCTCTGGGTTTGATGATTTCCATGGAAAGCGGTGAGAGAGAATGGGTAGGAGCTTCATGGCTGTTCCCTTAGGTAAAAGATGTGCTACACGTAAATGGCTTAAAATGCTTGAAAGCCAGGCATCTTGGAATTACTGTAACCATAAATAACCGTAACGGTAGATGTGGGCTGCAAAAGGGCATGAGGGAGGGATGAGGTGGTCACAGAAGTCAATGGATCTTCATTGAGAAGGAGCACCAAAGGCACGTAAATATGAGCCTGTCACCACGCCTTGGTCAGTGGCTGGAAAACATATTCCAGCAGAACTGGAAAATATTTAGATGAATGGTGAGGCTGCTGGGAGGCTGGAAATTAGCTAACTATGATGCATCAAAGGGCAAAACCTGAGAGGAGTGAAAACCGATGGCCATGGGATGATGTTGAGAGGAGAATGGCGGGAGGAGAGAGTCAGCTTAGCAAAGCCAAATGTCCTGGGGCTGGCAGGGAAGAAATCGTGATTAAAGATGATGGCAAGGCTGTAACAGAGGAAGACAAATGCCATGTCTCTGCGTGACTCTCCAGAATGAAGCTTGATTTCCCACAAGGGCTGCGGAGAAATGGGCTGGCAGCCAGCAGCCTCTCCAGAAGTGCGGGGAAGGAGGGGATGGATGGCAGAGACGCTGCTGCTCTGCCTGCCGGGCCGGGGCATGATGAGCTTTTGATGGAGGACACGAGAAGAAGAGAAAGCAGCCTGAGAGGTGGCCAACAGGAGCCCCCAGGGGAGATGCTAGATAGCACAAGTCAAACCCTGTGACACCGGGCAGCAGCACAAGCATCCATCAAGGTGGGAAGCAACAAGCATCGCCTCAAGGGCTGTCCTTCCTTGGATGGCCCAAAGGTGAGGAACAACGGGTGGCAGCCAGGACCCCAGCCCCTGTGTTGGCCGGACCCCCAGCTCCCTACGGCTCTTCTCAGACCTCTCACAGCTCAGCGCCTTTGCACCCCTGTTAGCTTAATCGTTGGGCTGTTGTCCTGGCAGGACCAGAGCTCTTTCCAGCATGGTTACCTGGTTGGGGTCAGGCTCAACTTCATCCCAGTTGTGTGTCAAGTGGCCCTCCTCGAGAGGTTTGAAGGGTTTGTGGCAGACTGAAGGTAGGATCCGATACAGCCAGCTACAAAGAAGGAAAAGACCTGGATTAGCTTGGAGAAGAGGTTAAACCCTCTGGGTGGCTGCTGGCTGATTGAGCTCCTGAAGGCATGAATAACATTTATGTTGGTGGCAACTGGGCCAAAAGTATTAAATATCAAATGCTAGCTCACCGGCAGAGACTGCCAGAGAGATGGGTTTTTATTATAGGCCCTAATTACAAATATATGCTGTTCTATATAGCTAAATGTCTATATGTGTGTTTACATATATATACGTTTACATTCTGACACACACCTATATATATGTATATAAAAAATAAAGATACAGCTTTATCTGCCACTGCAATACAGCAATCTCTGAGGTGGAATAAAAGCCTATTTAAACACAGCTGCAAAGCCGCTCGGACGCGGGATGAGCACAGTATGTAACTGAACGTACAGAGGAGCTTTCAGGAGCCAGAAGGTCACAGCCAGTATCTGAATTTGGATGGGCTACTGAAAGAAGCATCCTATGCTTGGCTGGCCATGCCCATAGGACCACCAGCAAGCCCATGCAGCGAAGACCAGAGTTTTATGTGGGATGCTGTAGGAGATCTCCCATGCCTCCATCGCCGCCTGGGACCATCGCTCTCCTTCCTGGCTGCCTGCCGTGTTCGTGGCTGCAGCCCCTGCCGCTCCAGCGGCTGCGGCCAGCATCCGCACGCCATGCACAGGTGCAGCCAAGCCTGAAACTGGGCTTTTAATCAGGCGGGTGAGCAGAGGTGATCGGGAAAGCCTGAGACAGGCAGGGCTGCCAATGCCTTTGATGTGTTAACAGGGGTGGTTGCAGTTTGGGTGGGTGGGAGAGGGGAGGAGGGAGCTCTCCCCTGAGAGCTGGAAAATTTCCATCAAGGACATCTTCGTGCGGCAAACAATGATTCATCCCTTTCCCACGCACACCGTGAGCTGGCACCAGCCCGGAGAGCAGAGCTCTGCTAGGCAGCTCAGATGATGCATTCGCCTTTCATTTGAACGAACAACAGAAGGGACAGAAAAGCCACCGTGGGAGAAGCGAAATGAGAAACGCATCTTCTGCAATCTGGTCATGGATGGAGCATGACGCCTGGGACAGAGCTCCAGGACGTTTGCTGCTGGCTGGAACAAGCTGTCCCCAGCAGTGCTGGCAACACGGGGTGGTAAGCGGTGTGCTGGGTGCCTGGCATTGCTGGGAGCCCCTGGCCAGCCCCCAGACCAGTATGGCCTGAGCTAGCCCCTCACCAGCCCAGCCCGTGTGCCGGAGCATCCTTAGGAAGAGGATAGGGTCCTGCTCAGAGGCTTGGTTTTGACACTGTCCATCAGGTGCTTACCAGTGCCAGTCGCAGCAGTGATGTTTTCGCAGTAGCATCAGGGCTGAGACCCTGAGATTGTTTTGCACAGCACACACAACCCACTCAGGACCATCTGGCCCCCGTGAATATCACCTCCCCTTCCTCACCTCGCTCAGAAAACCACCTTCTTTCCCAGCCCAACAACCCCTTTCTCAGCATTTTCATAACCCACTCACCCCACTGAAGACTTTCCTCTCCCTCTCCCATGGATTTCTGCCCTTGCCCCTCTCTCGGGGAGTTTTCCAGCTGGAAGAAGGCACTGGTGGCCCAGAGGCAGCTCCTCCATCGCTCCCCGCTGCGCGCCCCAAGCACCCCCCATCACCCGCCCGCTGCCAGGGGTCACAGTACCTTCGCTTGTTGGTGGGCCGGGGGCAGGTGAAGGCAGAGCCCGAGAGCTGCTCAGCATAGAGGCCGTACGGGCAGACCTGAGGGTTATTCTGAATGGGAGGAGAAGGAAAAATAAGGAGTGAGGAGTGGCAACATGGGATTTAACTCTGGAGCCCCTGGCAGAGCACTGTGATGGGCACCCAGCACCCCGATGCCATGGCGTGGGCTCTGCTCCTGAGGCTGTGCATCAGCCCTGGTAGCCGTATCTTCTTGCTCCCACCAGGCTGGGTGTCCCAGGGGTACCAGCCAGACCCCAAGCCCCTTTCCCACACGAGTGCCCTGAGGAGTCGGCACAGCCATGGAGCAACTGCAAGACGGCAGTTCTCGGTAGGGTCAGCAACAGGAGCATCAGGGAAAAGGGGGTTATTCCCAGTGCTTACAGACTGTCATCACGCACAGATTTTTTTGGAGAGCAAGCGTTCAGAGGAGTTGCCCCAGAGCATCATGTCTGGCTGGCTCTACAGAGGACAGATAAATACTCCCAGCAGCAGCACCTTTGCTTCCCCGCTCCTGCGCACTAAGGACCCCCTTCTCCTGCCCTCTGCCCAGGGGAGGGGTGATGGAGCAGGCATTTCGGTGGCTTGCTCCTTCCTCCTGCCCGTGCTGTTTGCTGCCTGAGAGCAGGAGTGACCTGTGTGGGAGCCTTTGCTGTGCCACAGGCTTTCTGTGCAGTGCCAGTCCTCCCTCGGAGTACGGAGGGGGCACTTTCCCCTTTGCAGAGCCGTGGGTACCACTAGCGCAGGCTTAGCAGCCCTTGCAAGTTCACGACTGAAGGACAGATTCCTCCTTTTCAGAGAACAGAAACTGAACATTTTGATCTAAGTAGGCCAGCGTCTATTTGTTTGAGATCAGCAAGAAGCAAAAGCATCCAAGAACTGCAGGAAATATCCCGGTGGGACAGTCATACACCATTTGCTATCCCATCTCCCTCCTGCAAGGTCTAGTTTAGCATCCTGTCATCCTGCTGCGGCGGACTCAGCCATCCATACGGCATCAAAGGCTGCCCTGACAGGTGGGCAGAGGGAAGAGGTAAAGCTCTCATAACCCACGTAGCTTCCAGCCTTGAAACTCCGTCGTGTCCGTATGAGTATGCAGTGAAGCAGGGGGATCAATAGCCCTTGTCATTTTTATCTTAGCCAGCACTACTGCAGATGCCAGTCTTATAAATACTGCAGAGGAGAAAGGATCCACCCCTGGGACTGGAGATTTTTTTGTGTCTAACTCGTTTTCAGATTTTTCTGTTAACTCTTTGGACACCGAGGCTGAACTCTATCCAGATGAGGGTACCTCAGCCAGGAGCTGGAGGGGTCCTCCTGCCCCTCTGGAAAGCGGTGCTGCTCTGGGACATCACAGGGAGCACAGCTCACTGCCTGGTCAGACCAGCAGCCACCACTATCGATCTCCCAGGCTGAAGGTGCCTCTTTCTTACATTTTTTCTCCACCCATCTGCTACAGCCAGTCTCAGAAACCAGGCACTGCACCAGCTGAGCCACCAGTCTGACCCAGCACAGCACTTTGTCTTTCTTGTGGGCACACCGTAGGCTGCAATGCAGACCTGGGAGACATATATATGCATTTAACGCACCCTTGTGTTATGTTTTACCAGCCACACCGGCACACAACGTGTAAAACATCAGAGCTGGGGAGATCCAGAGAACTCAGGAAAAGCAAAGTGTGGAGCTCCCGGTTTGACTTTAATTCTGCTGGGCTCTTTGCACAGAGGATGATGATGAGCTCCAAGGGATGTCATTGACTGAGCATCAAATGCTGCCATCCAAGCCCAAGGGATTACCAGAGATCCAACAGAGGGCACAATCAGCCTCAAAATGTGCGCTGGTGTACAGGAGACCAGCACAGAATTGATGAGAACACTTTAATCCTTCAGTCTTTGCCTCTGCAGACCAAGTGGCTAGTGTCACATGGGTCACCATTCCTTTTTTTACAACAGAACGACCCAACATGATTTCTTTTCATCAAACATGTTTGGAAGTTACTTACTTTTAAGAATGGATTTGTTGGTTTATTACTACCGGCATTCGTGTCCCCTCCCTGCAAAGAACCTGCTCTCCTGCCAAAGGCTTATAAGCCAGATTCAACAAACCCCATTCCTACAGAAATTCCCAAAGCCGCCTCTCCTGCGCAAGCACGTCTCTCTGCCAAGCTTCAAACTTCTGCTCTGGTTTATTCCAGAGCTGGTGGCTTCCTTTTCCATGTGGCTGAGCCACTTGTATCGCAGACTCCTTTTGGAAAAAAACCTGCTGTTGAGCAGAGGTAATTTAAGCAAGTCTTAACCCCAAGGTGAAACTTGGAAGCTCGCACGTAACTTAAAAATAGAACATATGAATGGAAATCTTTAATTCTGATTTTTGCCAACATCTTATTATTCCAGTCCTGCATAAAGAAGGTTCCTGGAGACTTTGGTGGTGGCAGAGAGAAAGGAAACGTGTTAAGATGAAAAGAAGCCCCAGGAACAGGTATTCACTCCATTGCATGTAATTTTAATTAATCACTTTAAAAAAACTCAGTACCTGTCCCTCTGGTAAAGCTCCTGGACAGCGCGGATCCTCAGAAACATGTTCATTCCCAAATCCTGACATGTACTGTAAAATAAACCACACAGCTCATCAGCGATTTGAAAACACAAACTAAACCTCTCCAAACCACCCAGCCCTCACTTCCCCATGCCTTTTTCCAAGCTCTTTGTGTGCATTAAGAATTTCTCAAGTCATCTACTTGCATATTGCCACAGGCCATTTCCACAGCTCCTGGGTTCGCTCCAGTAGCTAACGCGTGGTGGACTGGGAAGCACAGACAGGAGCTGCTCTCCTGCTAAATCTGCACATCTATTCTGACCACATTCTGCAGCATGAAGGCACTTGAGAAATAAGCAAAATATCACATATCCAGTCAGCCCGTATCAAGAACAACAGGGTGATGCAGAGGAAGAAGTGCACACCAACGTTACAGAGGCGTGCTAGCACCATCCACATCGAATCTGACTTCACTTGAATCCTGGATGTTGCAAAATCTGCAGACTGCCTTGCAAATTCATGCACTCAGATGCTCAGGGAGTGAAAGTGGGAGCCATTTGGTTGTCACGTTCTTGTGATACATCCCCATGACCATCAAGAAAAAGGTCAGGATGTAGTTGGGATGAGGAAGGAAGGGAAACTCACCTGGGACTTAAACTGTGTCACTGATTTGCCCTAAATAAGCGTTGCCCAGTGGGGTGTGAACTGTCCACCATGGCGGTAAGCAAGAATTAATCCATTCCTGGGTGATAATCTGGTTTTCTAGGGCGATGTGTACCCGAAAGACCCATGGCTGGAACAGAGCTGCACGCCCGCCCATTCCTGCCCTGCCTGGAGCCGCGATGCTCTGAGCGTGGCTAAAAGCCACGGGATCCCGGAGGATGTGGCACTGGGAAAAGCCCCACGGTAAACCTGAGGCACACAAGGGAAGCCGGTACAACAGAAACCTTTGCTTTGCACTGACAGAAATGTAAATACAGTCCCTTCAGATCCTATAGAAAGGCACGAAGCCACCTCGGTGAACTCTGCGTGAACACAGAGGTGTTTTGGCAGCGATCAGTGGCTCAGCTCCGTGGCCTGGGGAGAGAGTTAAATATTAATGCTCCCCTCTCTCGCCTGGGATGGCAGAGCCCAGGATTGCCAGCGCTTGGCTGACACACACACTGCCTGTGCCGGGGTGGCTGCAGCTGCCCCCCAACAGCTGCCGGGGGGCTCCAGCGCCGAGACACCCTGCAAGCGGCAGGTACCCCCCCTCGGTGCGGTACCTGGGAGGCAGAGGTCTGGCACAAAGCCGGAGGGACAAAGCCCCTATACCTGATTTACGATATTATTAGAGTGCCTGGATTATTTCCCACAGGGGGTCTCAGCCTTGTGCGATTTGCAGCCCCCCCCTCCCCTAGACATTTCCGAGTGTAGCACCCAGAGAGCAAACCTGAAACCACCTGAGAAACCCGGTGCTTTCCTCAGGCACCTTCCAGGGATCTGTAAGAAAAGTCCTTTCCCAGGCGCAGCCAGGCTGGCTGGAAGCCCTACTTAGCCTGGACCTGAAAACATCTCGGTTTCCATCAGTTCAGGGAGGATATTTCTCTCCTTACAAACGAAAGTGCATCACCAGGGCTCTGCTTTCCACTGCAAGAAGCATATTGATATGCAAAGCAGCAGGTCACCTAAGCAGCCTTGGCAAACGTATTGTACTGGAGCATTTCTTTCTTTCTTTTTTTTTTTTTTTCCCCTGCCCTTTTTTAGACGGAAATGCAGCAATATCTGATGGGACTGCAGCAGTTCCAGAATTAACTGAGACCTCCGCACTGCATCTTCCTCTACCAGCAACATACAGGTGGTGGGAGCATTTGCCTGCGGGGCAGCCTTGATGAAAAGGTGAAGAAAGGAGGAAGAGGAGGAGGAGAGAGGCATGCTGATTTTCTAGAGGCACAGCCAGCAAGGCCCAGCAGGTTCTGCCATTAGCACAGCAAGGAGAGGGTTAACGCAACGTGCAGGCTGCTTTGCTGAGCATCACCTGCAAGATGCTCGACTTAAAGCTGGTGGAGGGCTGGGAGGGGACAGTCTGTGGTCCTGGGGTGGGTTTGTCTCGGTGGTAACCAGCGTGTGCTGCTCAGCAGCCCCCTGCCACGCTGCTGGGGCAAGGGTGGAAAGAGGCACAGAGAATTTTGCTGTGAGAAACCCATCGTCCATCCTTCAGGCTAAAAAAAAAGCTGGCGATCCGCACAGCTGGCCTGCCCATTCCCATCGCCAAAAGCCCCTTTGCTTCTGCTTGCTGGGCCAGGGGAAGGAAAGAAAACCGACTCAGCAGCAAGCACCTGGTGCCAGCCACTGCTCGGTGCCCACGGTGGTGCTGCGCAGCCCCGAGTGGGGGGCTGGCTCCCAGGGCAGCGGTGCAGGCAGCATCCCACTGGGATGGAGAGCTGCTGCCTTCCTCGGCTGTGCATCACCGGGGGCTGCGGAGCCGCTGGCCATTGCCCAGGGATGCAGGAGGCTGGATGCTCTGGGGCAGGGGAGCTGAGTCAGGGAAGAGGCGGTGTTCGGGAGAAGGTGCCATCACCCTGCTGCCCTGAGAGGAAGGGCAGAAGCTGCTGCATCATTGTTTGGTCGAATCGATTCTTCCTTGCCAAGAAAAAAACCCAATTAATCCTCAGGTAACTGCATCGAGGGCCAAAAAAAAGACATTGGCAGGACTGCAGCCACGGGAGGGGAGACGTCATCCTACCGATGATTTATCACCCCGAGTGTGGCTCCACGGTTTTGCCTGGATGTTCCGTGTGGCTTTTCTCATTTGCTTGTTTTATTTTGTCTTTCCTTGTAGCAGGATTCTCTCCTCCGCACGCCCTTGGGGTCGGTGTCAAACACCACTTGGGCTGCCACAAAAAGCTGCATCACACCAGCTCCCTGTGTGCATGGGAGGCATCGCGCTCCGGGGCTCTGGAGCACCGCTCCGGAATCCTGCCGGTGCAGGTCGGTTGGGAGCAGCGGTGCAAGAGCCAGGCACACCACAGCCCTTCTCCCTGCCAGCCCCCTGAGCCCACCTCCCACCTCTCCGGTTGCATTGCACAGGGTGCCCCCAAGACAGGGGAAATGACCCCTTTCTGCCCACCCAGCACCCCCACCCCAGCATCCTTCCTGGGTGACAAAAATCTGGAAGGATGGAAGCCAGCCCTTCTCCATGAGACGGCACGGTGTCTTCAGTCCCAAGCAACCTCCCTCCAGGTCTCTGCCTGGCCTTCACAGTCCCTAGCCATGTTCTAGGCATCTCCAGATCCGGTAGGTTGATGGGCACTATTCTGGTAATTGGGCAAGTGATTTCTCTGTAAAACAAAAAGTTCTCTGTGGTCCTTTGTTTTCACTTCTGCTTTTAATTACCGTTGTTGTTATTTTGTTCGAGACCCCGTAGCTTTATACGCACACAGGATCTTCGGAATTCATCTGACTCCTCTTTGTTTTTTTGTTTTGTAGTTTTTCAATAAAATGGGAGAGATAAAAGCTCAGCACAGCATAAAAAATTCAGCAAAGCTCATTGATTGGAATAACTGGGATGCAAAGTAGAGTGCTCGCAATGGGTGTCGTGCTCTGACCTATAAACTATAACCTTTTGTTCACCGGATTAGACAGCAGGCATGGGGAAAACGCATTTGAAGTCTGAACACACAGACTGCAAAATAATTAAGGTCCTTCTTCAAACACTGCATAATACATTTCTCTATCAGCTCCTGCTGCAGGACACAGGAAAACAATATTCATCGCCACACAAAAGGCACGGCACTTTGTACCAGCTCTGTCCAGCCAGCACCGCAGCGTCTAACACAAACCCGCAGGAACAGGGACACGAGCATTTGGGCAAGGAGCAGAGCAGGTCTCACCCTCTGCATGGGGCTCCACAGCCTCCTCACGGGGTAAAACCAAAGCACCCAAACCAGAGCTCTGCCCTGGTGCCACCACGGTGCCATGGTGCCCATGTCCCCAGCAGGAGCTGCCACCTCCCCGGTGTCTTGCCGACCCTCTGCTCCAAAAGTGCTGGGGGTGGTCCAGGACCCAGACCCTTCTTGAAGGGACCTGCCCAGCTCCAGCATGGGTTTGAGCACTCGGTGGAGGAGGGAAGAGAAGGATGGATGCCAGGAGGAGCAGAGAGAAAGGGTGAAGCAACGGTTTTGGGGGAAAGATGCCAAGGGAGGGCGGGTGGGGAGAGGTGATGGTGGGGTATGGATGTATGTGATGCCTCAGAGAGGAGATGCTGGCACAGCAGCTTGGTCCCTTGGCCACCTCTGGGCAGAGCCGCGCTCAGCCTACAGCCACAGCCACACCGGCCAACAAGGTGGTAGGGTCTGCTAGGAGCGAGTTGAAGCTGGACATGGAAGATGCTGTCTTTGGTACTATATCTAGGGCTACAGCTTGATGTATCGTCACTAAAGAGGAGCTGAAGCTGGACATGGCAGATGCTGCCACAGCCATGGCAGAAACCAGTCGCCCACTCATCCAGAGTGGTGCAGGGGCAAGGCTGCCCCACTGCTGGAAGAGGATGGTGAGAACTGGGGGTGTCGGGGACCGGCAAGGAAGAGGCACAGTGACGTGTTGCTGTATGAGACAGGAGTCGTCAGAGATGGATCAGAAGACCTGTAACACCATTGTGTAAAATAATGAACATGGCAGGAGGTGGTGAGGGAGCACATCCATGTGTCTCTCAGACATATCCAAGCTAGGAAAAGGCTTAGGAACAACCACAACCCCAAAGTCTGGGGAGAAACATGATGGTCCTGCACAAACCCTTGAGACCCACCGTGTCCTGGGGCGAGCCCTTGCCACTCATGCACCCTGATGGCCCCGGGGCAGCCAACCCCCCAGCAAGGACGAGATGCTGATGAGATCCAGGGTTGTAAGTCTTGTGTTCCTACACATGAACCCTAACCCCACCACATCCCACCCTTCTCCTGAAACTCCCCCGTGCCCGGGCAAACGGTGGCAGGGGAAGCTCCTGCTGGCTGCCCCTCTGGGGCTCGGAGAGGGGGACACGGCTGGGGCCCCGATGTGCCAGCGTGCCCCGTGAGGGGTACTGAGAAACTGCCCTGGAATGGAGCCACTGCTCCCCTGGGCTGCTGGGGAAGGTGGTGGCCAGGGTTGCAACATCTGGGCAGATGTTGCCAGCCAGATTTCATAGGCTGAGGGGGAAACACCCCCTGGCAGCCGGGACAGGAGGAGGGGTGCATGCGGAGGGGTGGGGGAAGGACAAATCACGCGATGAAGAGGTCCTGTGCTGGGACAGCCTGGCCAAGAATGATTTCCAAAGGAGAAGAGGGCGAGAAAAGCCTATTTATAGAAAAAAAGCAGCAAAATCCTTCACCCCAAGAGAGAATTAAAAAACCACACCTTGAAACACCAAGAGGTGCGCACAAAATGATGCCAAAAAACCAGTGTCAGCAGAGAAGGGGTGTGAGCAGCCAGCACCAGCGGGTTGCAGGCACCCAACTCCTTACCTGCAAGCCGTTCATCTTCCTCCTGGTCTTCCTCCTCTTGGAGCAGCCACAAACCCGGACCCTGGCCGAAGCAGCCTGCCAAGCAAAGCCTGGTAGCTGGTTGACCGAGCTGGGCTGGTGGCAGGCTGACAGTGCTGCAAGTGAGAAAGTCCAAGGGAGTTTTCAACCTGTTTGCTCAGCCCAGTCTGTGTTTAACCAAGCGCCAGCCCTTCGCCGCAGGACCAACCCTGGGACCAGTTTGAAGATGATAAGCAGGGGGTGAGGGGGACTGGGTTCCCTCCCTGCTCCTTCTCCTCTTTAGATGCTAAAAATGGGGTTGTATTCCCCACACGTGGGGGGAAAAAACCAACCAAGGTGTTTAAGAACAAAGAAAAGCCACTTTTGCAACTGTTTTATAAGCTTCTTTCAAAAATGAAACCTCTAGAAATTTTTATATACAGCCCTCTAAATGTGTAACAAAAAGTTGTTCGTTATGCCATGTTATGGTGGGGATGGAAAGGATCACATCACCGTCCTGGTGAAGGCAGTGGTATTTGTGAAACACCATGTGGCAACATTACGCAGCATTTTGGGGCCAAAAGTAGGGGAGGGTTTCGTATTCCTGTGATTAGAGTTACTGAGGGGAACGTACAACTTCTGAAATATTAGTATTTTACAAGAAAGCTGTTGCTGAGGAAGGAGCAGCAGCAAGCATTTAGCTACAGAATACTAATGAAAGTAGCTCTGCATTTCCAGAAGTTGCAGAAAAAAAAAAAATCAATTTATTTTATTTGATTTTTTTTTCCTTTGAATTTTCATCTGTCCTCAAAAGAAAAAAAAATAATATGCAAGCAATATTTTTTCCCTTTCTGTGACCTGCTCTACTATTAAGTCCTGCCAGGAGGAACTCTCTAGGAGGCACACACTGAAATTCAAACGGGAATGGAGTCCAGTGGAGTTAACGTCTCCTCTGCTCCTAGAGGATCCTAGAGCATCCTGGAGCCTTCCCTACCCAAAGACGTTACCAGCTCACATGGCCCCCGAGCCAGCGAGAGCTCAGGCTACAGGAGGTTCATGGGTTTGTCTCTAAAAACCGGCAGCTCCTCACACCACCCTGAGCAACATCGGAGCCACCAAGAGCCGCCACCTTCCAAGGTCTGGCAAGACAGGCTGGTGGCTACGAGGGAGAAGGTGGGGTGTATGAACAGAACATGGTTATGGATGGGGGACAGGGAGAGCTGGCGTTCCTCGGCTGTCCCTTCTGGTCTTAAAGATCACAGGATCAGAAGATAATTGAGGTTGGAAAGGACTTTAGAAGGTCACTAGTCCAACCTCTAGCTCAAAGCAGGGTCAGCTTTGAGATCAGGCCGGGGTGTGCAGGACTTCATCCAGCCTTGTCTTGAAGACTTCCAAGGATGGAGACGGCACAGCCTCGCTGGGCAGTTTGTTCCACTGCTCGATTGCCCTCACCACCAAAAAGCTTGAACTTCCCTTGTTTCAGCCGATGCCAGCTGACTCTCATCCTCCCACCGCGCACCGCTGTGCAGAGCCAGGCTCCATCTTCTTGGTACCATCTCAGTAGGTATTGGGAGCTGCTGGCTGGTTCCCCCGGAGCCATCTCTGCCTCAGGTTGAACAAGCCCAGTCCCTCACCGTGTGGGCTCCAGCCCCCAGCCAGCCTGGCTGGCCCCTGCGGAACGTGCCGCAGTTGGCTGGGGGAGCTGGTTTGGGAGCCCCAAACCCAGGTGTGGGATCTTCCCCTGCAGAACTTGCTCCCCAGAGCAGGAGCACCACAGCCTGGCAAGGCCACCACACCTCACCTGCTGCCGCGTTGTTTCTTCCTTCGCTTATCTACGTGTCCGAGATGTTCTGAGCCACTCCTGTCATCGCTGCTGCATAGTTTCGCCCTGAGAAAACAGCAAGACGGCAAGCACCGGCAGGGCGCTGGAGACGCGGTGTGCGGGGGAATTCCTGGGGAATGGAGGCAGGGAGCTGCGGTTGAAGACTTGTCTGGAAAGCAGCGAGACCTATTTATGGGCAGCACGGGCTGCAGCTGATGCCTCACAACCCACAAGTGTGTTGTGGAGAGATGACCTAAGAAAGTGTCTTCTCCTTTCCTAAACTCCACAAGGACTTTCTCCTTGCTTGAGAGCCACTCTGACCCACTGCCTCCAGCTCCCCCAGCACAGGGCCAGTTCAGGGGCTGGGCTGGGCTCCTCTGGTTTCATGACACCGATGGTTTTATCGCATAGTCGCCAGGATCAGACTCTGCTAACTTGGCTGTACAGTACCAGGTAGTATTTTCTCTAAAACAGATCACAACTCAGCCCCGTTATGATGTGGGTGAGCTGAGGATGGGTACAAGTGGGAACTTCCATCATTTTATTACAGCGGTACCCAAAAGTCTGGAACCGTAGACCTGGACTTCCTTGCGTTAGGCTCCAGAAGAACACAGACTGAGCGATCTCCAAGCTGTGAGTCATCTTTAGGTCTCCATTACTGCTTGCCATCTTCTCATTCGCCCAGGAAGACTCTCTCCATACCCTGGCCTCTTCCAGCTTTGCCATAAAAAACTGCATCAGCAGCGAGGAATTCTCCAGCTCAAGGCAGAACCTGTGAAGATGTTAGCTCACCCCGAGCAGTGATTCATCATTGCCAAAGAAATAAAGTACCTGGCACCTGCCACCTACCCTTGAGAATCCTTTCCTACCAGACAATATTTAAGAGTAAAGACTTCATCTCACTTATTTTCTGACAGTGAAGAATTACACGTTTGACTACAGGTTTGCAAGCTGAAGTTGTAAAGTTTCAGGGGTTTCCAAAACCTCCTTCTGCTGAGCCACGCAGCAGGAGCGATAATATTACATTTTAGCTTATATTCCCCTTTGAGAACCTGCATTTCACTTTGCTCACGCTTCTTCACAGGCTCTCTTATTTTCTTCTTGTGGGACAGATAAAAATAAAGGGTTTGCTTTTTAATTACGGGTAGACCTACCTCCTGCTTGTTCTTGTTTCCTAAGAAAGGATGAGGTATTATCACTTTACTCACTTGTAAATGTTTTAGGGCTTATTAGGGTGCTGAACCTTGCTTTTCCATTCCGTGCAGGGACAAACCTTATTTAATGAGATCCTGTTGAAGTGACACTTGATTTATTGACCTCCAAATTCTATGGAATACAGAAAAGATTTCTTAACGCTTCTGTGGTGTTTCTGACCTAGCCCATCCCATTTAAGAGGGAAATCATAAATCCCTGTCGACTACTCCCGATCATCTTAATGTCCTTCTTGTGTCTAGAAGCAGTTTCCAGGATTAGTTGCCCTGGAGTGATGGAGCACCCCTCCTTGGGGATGGAGGGCGAGGCTGGCTGGCCTGTAGTTCGGTGGACTTTCCTTTTCACTCTTAAATGTGAATAGTAAGTGGTCAAACACTGGAATAGGTTGCCCAGAGAGGTTGTGTATTCTCCAGCTGTGGAGACACTCAAAGCGCAACTGGACATCATCCTGGGCAACCTGCTCCAGCTGACCTTGCTTGAGCAGGGGGGCTGGACTAGATGATCTCCAGAGCTTGCTCCCAACCTCAGCGATTCCGTGATTCAGCTTAAACAACCCCTTTAGTTAGCTGCAGCAGCTCTTAACTATAGATCTTATGAAACATTAAGTATAGATGTACTTCATTAATAATTTAGCAACTGTCTTCATTATCATGTAAATACAATTCAGAAACACAGTGAATGGTTACCACATAAACATCATTCATAAACACACTGAATTAAGCATGGAGGAATGAGCATTGAAAGCGTTTGGTGTCTTCTCAGCGATCTTTCTGGGTTTATGACATCTGGCCAGCGCACAGCTTTACCTGGCCTTTACTCCAAGGAGACTCCAGCTGAAATACATCGTGACCTAAAAGATACGTACAAAAGCGTAAGATGTCAACGCAACTGTTTGCTGCCACATGATGTATATGCAACTGTGTAAGCTGCGCACCAGCAGCTGACTAGATGTGAACTGTTCTCGCAGGCATCGTGATGGAGATGCGCAAGGAGCTCATCTCAGAGTCAGGGTGAGATGGAGATGCGCAAGGAGCTCATCTCAGAGTCAGGGTGAGAGAACGTGCCAAGGGGCTCGCTAGAAAAGTCAACAGCTGGTGTTGAACATCTCAGTGGTGAACGAAAGACGAGGAGCAGAATGGAAAAAACCTTTCAAATAGAAGATGAGGTGGCAATATTTGACCCGATAGACAAAGGGGACTCAACTCAAATTCATAGCATGGGCGTTAAAAGGCTTTTTGTTCCCTGCTGAATCACTTGCAGGTTCAGGTAGCGGGGCACTGCATGGGTCCCTGGGAGAAACGTGAAAGACATGGCACAGCAATCCCTTTGCTTCCCCGTGCTCCCCACCAGCATTTTCTTTTGCAATGTGTATTTCATGCCACGTGGCAGAGGCAAAGCTGTATATTCTTCCCTGTCCCTTTACCTTAATACTTGTCTATCAGGGTATACGCCTTCCAGAGTGGGGCTGATACCTTCATAAATCCCTCCTCAATGCCTAGCACAGCGCTTTCCAGCATGGACTGCAGTCTCCCAGTGCTGCTAGGAGTACAACTACTGGATCATGGCTCATCACCGCTTCTTGTAGCGGGTAGCTGGCCAGTCCCCAAAGTAAAGCTCTTCCGTCCCAAGCACAACATATTTAAAAGGTAACCGAGTGAGACCGATCCTTTCCGATGCGGCCGTGGACCTGCTGCTGCAGTGGCCCATTGCTTTTCACAGTGACGTATCTTGTTTCTCAAAGTACCAACCTCTTCTCCTGCCTCTCTTCATCCAGCTAAAATGCATTTATTGGTGTACATATATATTAACATATCCATTCACTCCTGTCTCTGTAATCTCAGCTTCCCCAACTTGCGTTTATTCTGTTTGTTAACTCTTCACATGCTGCCAAATGGGACAGGAGCTCTCTAGAGCAGCTGTCTCTGTTTACCTGCTAGTGTACTACACGGTACCAGAGGATTTAATCTCTTTTTTGAACCTTTCACCATAATATCAGAAAATAAAGCAATAATATTTATACTTTTTTATCACTGCCAACAGCTTTGTGGCAAAAATGGCTCTTTTTAATAACATGTACTTTTTTGTAGAGTGGCTCTTATGAAATATGTCCTTGTCATTTTTCTGGGATCATTCAGCAGCAGATGCCAGACAAGTTAATTATTATCATTTATTTGTGCAGGAAAGATCAGAGAAGCTGTCTGCAGTGGAGAACACACACTCCTTGCACCAAAAAGCAGATGCTGCGTGAACAGAGGCTGGAGATGCCACCTGCTTACCTTGCTGTGATGCTTCTGCCTTCAGGCTAGAAGAACCACTCCTAGGAATCAGAAGAAAATTTAGTCACCCTGCCCTGTTCTGTCCTTCCCGCTCTGGTGCAACAGCTAAAGAGGGTGCTTATTTTGGACAATCACTGAATTTTGTGATCTGAACTTTTATTCACCAAGGGTAAGACATCCATCGAGCCCATGTGAGCCACAGCAGAACAAGCCTGGGGAAGAGAGGATGGCGTCAGACAGCAAGATACAAACTCTCAACATAGTCCTAGCTTTCAAAGCTACTGGGCCTCCTTGTCCTTTAATAAATCTTTAACCCAAAGCCAGCAGTACATTTCCACTTTGTAAACGTTAACTTTCAGGTCAAAGGGAACGTAGCTGTGCATGAGTCAATCACACACTATTTCACTTCATGGTCCTCCTAGTTAAAAGAAATGACTGAACTTTCACAGTTGGATTGCCCACACAGCCCAGACTTTCATTCGGTTGATCTAATCAAGAAAAAGCATGTTTTCATTTATGAGCTTGTCTTGTATTTGATATTTTTTTGAGAGAAGTCCGTGGTGGTATGCTGAGAAGGAATATCCCCATGCAATTCCAGTAGGTACGGAACCAGAGTTTCTGTGCATTGATAAGCCCAAGGGGCACAACAAGCTGTATCTCAGCGATGTAATGCCAAAGCAGGAAAAAGAAAACACATCTCTGTACTTAATAGTATTTGCAGCAGGGGCTGGCTGAGCTGCTGAATCGCCAAAGCCAGATCTCACAGTCTCTTTGCTGCCACAGAGAGCTGATCATCTAAACCAAATTCCTTACAAACATGCTGGGGGACTTTTCCTCAAAGCTGTGCTAAAGCACATCTTTCAGAAAGCTACTAATACTACCCTGAAAAACCCCAAACAATGACAAATCTGCTTTTTTTTCATTAACTGTTTCGGGCATCATCCCTCTCACTGTTAGGTAACTACATCTAATTTCAAGATCCTTTTAGACTCAGGTCCCGAGAATCATGGTTTATTGCAGCTTTGCCTGCACAGCTGGAAAGCCCTTACGCTGCTCGTATACCCATGGATGCTGAAAGAAGAATCAAAACTTCTTCATTAGAGTTTCATGTTCCATAAAGAAACATGTATTCCCCATTCACTGATCAGATGTGAGAACAACCCCACAGCCACACAAGTGGGTAATACTGAGGACAATACTTCTGGCCTCCCATCAGGCCCTCGCTAGGCAGGGGAGCTCTGCCGTTGATTGCACATCTGAAATAAAAAAAAGAGGATTGGGATCGATTTTATTCTCCGTCCCCTCTTCTACCTGACACCTATGTGATGTTTTTCCCAAACCCAGTGTCTGCCGGAGGACCTAGCACACAGTCCTGCAGCAAGGCACAACTTCAGCAGAGCTTTACTCTGAGCACTTTCTGGCACGTTGCCAGCCAGTGACAGGTTCATCGATAACGATAACGGCTTTTTGTCAAAGAGAACTAGTGCACTAAGCCACAGACTTGCTCAGCCCTATAAAGGAATCAAAGCAAATGGTGTCCTCGTTAGGAAAGTGAGACAGGAACATGACTTCTGATGGGAAGAGCTGACTAACAGAAGAAATAAAAGGACTAAGCTCCCTTTGCTGAAAAGCAGAAGCAGGTTTTCGACCATTAAAAGTCTGTCACCTCCTTATCAGCTGAGGAATGAGGATTCAAGCCCCAATTTCACTACACCTCACCAAAAAATCCATTGACTGCAAGCTACGACACAGCAGTTCGTATCTCATTTGTGATAAATGGAGCATATTGCAGCTGCTTCTGCAAATCTTATTATCAATAGTTCAAATTTCTATGAAGGTTGTACTGAAACTCCATCACTGGATAGGTGTCACATGCTTAAAGCCAGTGGCACCTTTGCTAAAGATTGCCGCAAGGAGCAGGCAATCCCGTTGCTAGAACAAAAATGTATACTCAAGAATTTAAGGTTATTGTACACATGCGTCTCCTACTTTTCTGCATGGAAGTCAAGAGGGGTAGATCTGGGGGATTTTCCATATTTAGGACATATTCGTGCTTCTGACTATTCCCCTCGGTCATCAAACTGGTCATAAATCAACAAGAAAGCTCTGTTGAGCCCCTTGGGAAGAGGGGAGGCTCAATGTTTATTAGCTATACATTTCATCTGTGCATGCATGGGTAGTCTAACACATCTCAAAGGTACCTGCATGAGCCCTCTTCACTGACACATCTGGTACACAGCACCTGGGCATATATTTCTGCCTGAGAAGTAACAAGGAGAGACTGAGTAGCTCCAGTTTAAAGGAACTGCGTAAAAGTGCTTTGATGTGAAATCTGTGTGCCTGTGACAGACACCAGAGGGGCAGACGGAAGGAGAGATGTAGGAAAACAGAGACAGTGACAAACAGAGAGAGAAATCGAGTGGTACAGCCAGAGAGACAAAGCATGGTGGAGAGAAACAGAGAGAAAAACAGGAAGAAAGGGGGAACAAAGAGAGGGGTCTTCATGACCCCCGGTGACACAGAGGGATCAGAAAGGTAGGACATGGGAACTGGGGAGAGAAAGAGGAATAGACATTGGGCGAAAAGGAGCTGGAGGAACAGAGAATGGGGATGTGGGTGGACAGAGGCAAGACAGACAGAAGGGCCATAAAGGGCATGGGGGGGATGGGGGGCACAGAGAAAAGAAAGGTGAAACACATAAAAGGAGGAACAAAGTGCAACACAGAGTCGTCTGGCGTCACAGCCCCAAGCTCGGAGGTGAACCTCCTCTGGGCAGCTGGAACAGGTGAGGTGCAAACAGCAACGCCACTAACTGCAGCTGCCCACATGCTCCTGGGTCCGACAAGAAGCTGGCACCTCCTTTAACATGAAATGTAATGTCATCAGCGTACACGACTTCATTACGCATCACCTTGTCCTAAAAGGAAAAACTATACCTAATTGTGGTTACCTGCTGAGATCTAAACAAAGAAGATACTTAATCTGGACTGGAGACCCTGCTGAGATGTAAACAAGATCTTAATCTGGACTG
This sequence comes from Ibycter americanus, assembly GCA_035590275.1. Classification (NCBI taxonomy): domain Eukaryota; kingdom Metazoa; phylum Chordata; class Aves; order Falconiformes; family Falconidae; genus Ibycter; species Ibycter americanus. The sequence goes on along the minus strand of JAVJGI010000060.1, from coordinate 3,096,448 downwards.
GAGACCTATTTCTATTAAAATAGCGAAGATGTTGGATTCATGACACAACATTAACACAGGTGTAGAACAACCACTATACTTAAGCCCATGATCAAAAAAACAAAAAGGGTTTGGTTGGACGATGAATATTCACGAGAAAGATCAGCACAGCTTTTTTTTTTTACGTGACAATTTAAAAACTGATCTTTAGACATTTTAAGAAAGAAGTAAAGCAGAAGCACAGAAGGGGTAGGGTAGCGAGTAAGTGTAAAGTCAATAAAAAAAAGAACCAGGGTGGTCATTCTGCATTGCCCACTGGATTCTGACATTTGATATACACCACAGCAGGTATGAAACATTTTTGCTCTATACACAGAGACAATATGGGTACAACCAAGGTACGGTGCTAAACTGGTGGCACTTGTGTACAGAGCCACTACCTCCGATTAAGATAAAGAGAAAGATGCACCTAATCCCACACTACACCTAGTTAGTAGGCTAACGGAGCCTGCAACAACTTCTGCGAATGTCCGTGGTTTGTCTAATTTATACTTATCAGTCCATTCTGCCTCTGCATTACATTTAGGAAAACAGACGCTACCACTCCAAACAAAAATCATATGGAACTATTTCAAGAGAGCTGCAGCATGTGTCAATCATGTAAATGTAAAAACCACAAAACAGGGATAGTGCAATTATCCAAACCCCAAGCATGGGAAACCCACGAAACTTCAGGATTATATTTAAACATAACTGGAACATGCCAATATCCTTAACTTGGCCCTGGTAAAATAAGAGAAGAAAATTGGGTAAAAATACGTGGGAAAAAACCACACGTGTTTTACAAAGTAATCTATTGTAATCTGTGACCACAAAGGCTAAAACACTGCAATCATGGCGAGATGGGTCTGCAACCGTTTTTCAGGGCTACTGATGGAGACAGCATAGAAATTTAGCCTTTACCCTTTACAATGATAACCAAATGACTGGTATCTAAAGGATTTCAGTGCATTAAAGCTAACTGTTGAAGTTAAAAGATTGGTTTATGGCAGGACAGAGTTAAGGGTGGTGATATCAGAATAAATATTGTGATGACATGAAGAGCTTGGAACAACTCTGGTCCTCATTTTCTTCAAGTTAAACATCCAGACTAAAATAAAAAAGGGTGAACTCTTTAAATCCCTGTGTACTGAAAAACCCACAATTTGATAAACAGATACATCAAAGCCATGCCGCCAGGGAAGCCTCCTTCATTTCGCAAATAGGACAGTGAGACTGACCATGAAGTCACTTGTAAGACCACACAGGTCAGTTCAAGAGTGGATGGAGGTATCCTGGGAGGAGTTTTATGGCTCACAGCTGGATGAGTGAGCCCAGGCAGACTTAGCTGAGCCTCAAACAGGAGCCACAGCCTCAACCACACTTCTCTCTCAATCTGCTAACCTTCTATCACTTGCCCACGTGCTCTACTTTTCCTCAGTACTATTCCCTTCATCTTCTCCCCCTCCTACCACAACAATATCTCTAATTTGCTCCCAAATCCTGATTGTCAACCTTCGGTACCACCGATGCACAGGACTTGTGCATTCCTTCCTCTTTCTGGAGCATGAACCAGGTTTCTCATACAAAGGCTTCGCTGTTTCTTTGTGGAGCCTGAGGTAAAACACACAAATACAGTTATGCTGCAATTAGGGCTTAGGCCACCCTACAGCATGCTGAGCAATGTTCCCTTTTTGGTGATTTGAAGAGGGCTACTTTGGAAAGTCGCTCCAAATTAAAGACCTGTGCAACCGTTCTTCAGGCAGCGTCTTAAACTAAATGGCCTTCCTTATTCTGGAACACTTCCAATTCTCCTAAAGAAGCCATCAGGTGAAGAAGAAACAGCCCTAGCTTGTTTGTTCTGCTCTGCAGTTCCTTAGTAACCTGAGGGAGCCCAGGTCTGGTTACCCTAAGGCAGTATCTGACCTGGAGAAAATAGTTCCAGCTTTCACTGTCACAGGAGCAGAGAGAGACACTGGTGCTGTCATGCTGCTATGAATGTTTTGGTACCTCATTTTCCCTGGTTGTAAACTAAATGTAAACTAACAACCTATTTCACACAGGCATTTAAAAACTTACTGCACTAGTGTTTGCAAATGCTCCAAGACCTTTCTGGAAATGGCCTAAGGAAAATAATAGTTTTGACTGGTGCACTTCTCACTGTCATTTTTGTGCCTGATTAGTGGCAAGAGGCAGTTTTCCATTTATTTCCAAGCAGCTGCTAGAGGAGAGCTGTAGGCAGGCATAACCTGGAGACTGCAAAAGTCTGCTCACTGTCAGTTTCACACCAGCATTTCACTTTCTTCTATCCCCATTTATTATTAATCTGTATTTATATCTAACTCCAGCTCTTAGTTAGCCTTTGCCAGAGGCTTAACCATTAGTAGTGACTGTGAGGAAGGAGGGGAAAGAAACTGCCATAAATCAGGCTTTTACCACTCCAAACAGCTCTGGGGAGGTGAGAAACCATGCAAAGCTTCGGGTATTTAGGAAGACAACAGCCTGCACAGTGGATCAGGTCAAGTCTCCTTTATCCTTAGTACTAAATATGAAAAGGAAACACCCCTATCACAGAACTGTCTTTCTAATCATGCTCAGTTCCTACTTTCTACAGTGCTTTAAAACCCTTTTAAATTTCTGCCCATTCTAATTCAAAGGATGTTCTCACATTTCATGTTTTCTGAGCCCACTAAGCCCTCAGGCTCAGTACGACCACGTCATATTTGTTCTGAAAAAGCGTTGTATAAAAACGTACTTTTTCTACCAGCTTTCAATGCAATGCCTTTTAATTCAGTATTAAGAACAAGACCACACTCAACTATGAAAAAATAAACGAAGTACCTGATTCACTTTGTCCTTTCCAAAGTAAACAATTTTAATTTAAGCAGTAGAATACCACTTGTTTTCTACTCATGATTTTCTTTTTAAGGCTTCAAATCCTTTTTCATCTCTTGCTTATTTCTTTTATCCCTTTTGAATCGGGCTGAACAGTGTGTTTCAGGTGAGACACCACCATTCATTTAATGAAGGCATTTATTATTTTCCAGACCATTCCTTACCCATCCTTACATTTCGCTCACTTGGTTTGTTCACTTTACTGTAAGTGAGAATCCCACTCAGTGTCATCTTTCCTTTAGAGGTAAGATAAATGTAATTCATTGCAAAGACTGTCCATAAGTTTTCCAAAATGGAGACAGAGATGTCACATATACGTGCTGTGTACGATAACGTTTCCCACAGTAGTGTGAGAGGCATTCAGCTTCTTGTACACTTTCCCCAGATGCCCCCATGTATCCGGACAGCCTGCAATCCTAAGAAGCACTAGGCTTCAGATTAGATTTTTGGAAATTCTTCCTCAAGTCTTTTCCAGCAAAAGTAACTTCGGCAGTCTACCCAGCCATAATATCAATTTTACTCTGCTTGACATAAGCATTATTGTCTTTAAGCAACCAGTTGGAATGGAAATGGAACGTGGAGAAGTCATCTTCCACTTCGTCAGTGTTCAGTCATAATGAAGGCTCTTCAGTGTTCCTCCTCCAAACCTTTTCCTTTCAGAGAAGCCAGGAATCTAGAGACAGAAAAGGTAAGTCGTAATGTCAGAATCAGCAGGAGCTCCCTTTAGCCCACATTCGAGAGCCTGTTACCAAACCAGCTGCAACAATGCCTTCCTCTTCCACGCCGTCTCCAGAATCAGGACTAAAATGCTTCAAGCTTACTGCTAGAGGAGCAGCAGCATTAATTAAAAAAGCTGCAAAACTTGAGTATGGCTCATTTGTTCTATGGAGCTCCTTAAGGCTTTTTGGCAGGGGTTACAATGAAAGCCTTAATTTCTTGGGCAAATCCTAAACCAGTTAATTACAGATTTAAAAGTCCATATTTCCCCCCAAGATTCAAATGCATACAAGAATTTCTCCTCCATTCATTTTTAAAACTACAAAACAGTATTACCAAGCCCTATTAAAGAGCTGTTGGGACTTTATGCCTTCTAACCTGAGACAGCAGCAATTCGCTGGTAGTTGAAAGTACAGTTTTATCAACTGCTGAAATCTAAGAAAACCATCAGAATAGAAATGGCTGCAACAATGCAAAGGATTAGCACTCCTGCTTTTGCAGCCAATCTGTAGATACTGCTCACACCGTCACAATGAGTGCTTACAAAGAAAACCTACTTGAAACCATCAGAAGCTTCTCTGGCTTAACAGTATTTCAAATAGATTTGCAATCCAATGCACCCATGAATCCCCCAAAAGAAAGGGATGCACTGCTTTCTAATACTGTGTAAGATGTTTGTCCTATTGGCATCATGAAACTGTCTGATTACAGTCCAGAGTAACTTTTAGGTATCTAACTACACACAAGCAGAAACAGCAGACCCAGTAAGCACATCCTCCCAAAAACAATTCCACACTCTCCTAGGAAATACACGGTGGAAGGTGTCAAACAAGCACTACAAATCATGCCAGGAGAACATGGGCGTGTAAGGATGGCATGGGAGGAAAATGTAATTTACAATACAGAGCAGACTGCTTAGGTTACTTCATTGGTAAACTGAAAAAGCTAAAGAGCTTACCCCCCCCAAAAAGTCCACTGAAACCCCCACAATTTAGATTTAGTTATGGTTTTTAGGCCCCAAACTCAAACAAATATGCAAGGTATTCATTCAGGAATTGTTTTGTTCATCTCTGAGAAGCAATCATCTCTAAGGGAAAAATCAGGCAGATTTTGCACAAAGGTTCATCTCATGAAAACTGCTTTGGGAATTCAAAAAGGAAAAATGCAATCATTAGTACAAAAAAGTAGCAGGACACCATAGGTAAAAGGTTATCCACTTTTGCATTTTTTTTTGTATCAAAGTCACTAATTAGGAGTAATAATGATTTATCAGAGATCTGATCAAAATCATGGCTACAAACAATTTGAAACTTATCATTCTTTTCATCCTGAAGAAGTCTATAACAGAAATACCTCAAAACACGAATGATCGAAGTGACCTATTGTAGAAAACCCACAAATACATTCGTAAGATTTACATTAAGTAGATCATTTCAAATACCAACATTAAGAGGTTATATTGAAATCTCCAGTTCCAGTTTGGATTTTGTCTCTTTAAAAACGACTGTCCACTACTTAAGATTTGTTTTAAGCTTCTCAGCTATCGTCAGTGAGGCAAATGAAAATAGTCATCAGCAGGCTGTAATCTTTGGCACGTGGCCATAAGCAACGTAAAGTTAATCCCTGTCTACCCACTAGAAACGATCAAATCGGAAAAATAAATATCTTACATCACTCAAAGACAACCAGCACACAAGCAGATTTCTGCATTAAGCTATTATCCCCATGAAAGGAAGACATCCTTTCACTAGAATGTGGGGAGAGGGGAGGAAAAAAGGCATCATGTAGAACTGAAAGAGGAAAAAGCAATTTTATTTTTAAAAGGCATTAAAAAAATGCTCAAGGAAAGCAAGCATTTTGTAATTTGTGACTATTTTTTTCACCCCACTATCCCTAAGGGGCTTTCAGCACAGCTACATCTAACGGTACATTCGATTGTATTTCAGTGGTGCTATTCATGGTAATTTGCACGCACCTCACAGGTACGGTAAATGGAGCCTCACTACTCCCCACACTGCGCATGGGAGGGTGGAGGGCACAAAGAGTTGAAGTGGCCTGCCCAAACCAGAAGAGCCATTTTGCTGCTTCTTCACCAACTGTACTGAAAAGAGTTAATTCAGCCATTAGGAATGGTATCATACTGCTGTTTTCCTTGTGGCTCCACTGGTTCTATGAAAACAACCTGTACAAAACATAAAATGCTAGTTCCAGCTGTGGAAAAAAAGCCTTTCCATTGACCTTCAGGACAGCATCTCTGGCCTAAATCTGCAACTAAGCAGCCTGAAGCTGACAGATCTGAAAGAGATCATATTTGCCCATTTTACCTCGCTCTTGCAACTTCTGCTATGCTAGCATACTTAATTATTTCACTGCCAATCACATTACAAATACTTTAGCTGACAAAAGCCAGCCATTTTTCTGTCTATCCAAAACAGCTGTGCTCCCACAGATTTCAAAACCCAATTACCAGCATATATTACCATTTAAGTCACATGAAGCCCATGTTTTAATGAGGACTCTGTCAGCAGTTCACATTACAAAGGGAGAAAGAAAACAAAAATGGAGGAAAAATTACAAACCTGATTGCCATCTCTTAAGAAGTATCTCTTCTCTATGACCTGGGAAAAACAGAGAATGATCTTAGCTGACACAGCGTACGCATAACCTCAGATTCCAATCAAAACTCCACACACAAGCACTGAAACTCACGGCTAACTGGGACAAGGTCTGAACCTACGTTCCCTGCTCCAGGCCTATCGCTTTAAGTGCAATGCTCTATTACACATAGGAGTTGCCACCTCCAGCCATTCTTAGCAAAGCTGTGTTATTCTGAACTTAGACACACCTCATTTAGTTAGCTCTCTTTAGTAATGGAGGTGATGATTTGGGTGTCTCCTTACTGCATCAGAGTCAGTTATTCCCATCTCTTTCTGCAGGTGCAGCGGTTCTGAGCACTAGAAAAAGCTCATTCTGCAGATGCGTAACAACTCCAGTGGTTCTGAGTAGCCCCTGGGCACAGGTGATGCTTGAGAAGAGTTAGCCTGACTCGCGCTCTGAGAGTGATGCACAACAAACTGTCTGTGCTGAGGGATATCTATGGAGGCAGTACTGACAATCTAAAAATTAAAAAGTGATTTGTATCACTTTGTACAATCTAAACCCTCCTCCAAAGAAAATTCAGGCTAAACTTCCTCCAAACCATGACCAGTTACAAGAGGTGATCTGCTCTGCTACGGTATCTTTATCCAGGGGATGCTTAAACCAGAGCACTCCTTTTGCTGTTTTCACAGTAGGCCTTGATGCTCCCTTTTGCAGGGAGAGAAAGTAACATACCAAATTTCTTAATTCCTAAAGTTTTCTTCAACCAGGATCAACACAGCTAACCACAGTCTTGTAACTTCCCGCATTACTACCTCAGCACACTGCAAACCCTCTGGCCTGCCAGAAGACTCCAAAAATATATGCAGAGTGTCTCTGGACATTTGTGAGCTCTTTTTCATTGCTCTATGCAGATCAAGAATAAAATCTTCAGGCAGATCAGCTATTTTCTGCAGGTTTCTGGAAGCAGACCAGTCTTTGGCACCTCCACACCTGGCTTCAACCAACTCAAAAAGCAGAACATGAAAGGAGCAGCTAACTGTTGTTCCATGTTCAAATCACAGACAGCATTCAATACACAGAGCAATAAAACATAATTTCATTGACTTGACTTACTTTATCAAAAAACCTGCTTAGTTTGACAGCGTTGGATGAACCTGCAGCCAGGTGACGAGGATTGGTGCAATTCTAGAAGACACAAAAGACAACAACAAAAAAGCACAAGGAAGTCACTGCCAGGAAGCCGTACACATGGAAATCAACATACTCTTTCCCCTGACGCATGGACATGCAACCAGCTAGGGAAAATATAGTGTATCTGCTGATTTCTGCCTCACAGTCCTTTGAGAGAAAAGGCACAACTCTCGTTCTGTGAATTAACCAGAAAATTCGAAGTAACCCCCTGTGTGCTCAATGTCTTCCTTCTGCTACCAGCTATACAGTCAACTAATAATTTGTACAGGCTACACATCAGATTATGCACACACATGCATACACACACACATACAAGCATTTATACAGCACATGTATATTTTTATACATATATACACACACATATATATAAAAATAAAAAAAAAAGTGATCTTGATGTTTCTTTCAAAGATAGTGCCAGAACTAAGAACAGGGAAGAGACAACTTAATTCCCAACCACCAATTCCAAGCTGCAGTGACCTTATCTAACACCCCATATACCTCTCAGTGGTGAAACAAGGACAATTGTTTCATCAAGCAAGGGGGACGGCCAACCAAAATGTGATGACTCCAGCACTACTGAGAAAATCTCCAATAGCCCAGTTTTTGTCACAACATCTTCACTTACTAAAATTTGGACTCACTCCCATATAAAATAAAAACAACACTGGTGACAAGGATACTAACCAAATTTATCTCTTCAGCATTGAAGTCCTCAGCCAAGAAAGCTGTTCTGGTCAAAACTTCATTCCGCTTAGTTTCTGGGATCTGATCCAGCTTAGTTCCTATTACCAGCAGTGGAATTTGGTTATCAGCAAACTGTTCACGGTCATAGTCACTGATGAGGCAAACAAATACAATCTTGAATGAAGCCATGGTCATGTAAGTGGGCACAAGGGTGCCATCAGCTCCCTCTCTTTTTCAAATAATGGTAATTTATTTAAGGGTAATTATTTATCTAAGAGAGGACGTTCTGCATCTATCAATTAAGGCAGGGCTTCTGCATCTATGTCACTACACAGGAACTGAAAGAAAAGAGAAAAGAAACCACGAGCTGGATTTCTTCTCAGCATAGATGAACTGCAGAAAAAATGCTAACACAAGCAGGAAAGAAACAGGAATTCCAGTATTGTACCAAGCATATGCAGCCACCAGAGACAGATCAGGGAGCTGGCATTGCTGAACATCTAAGTTTCTACATACATAGACTGTTTAAGGAGGGACAATGAAATAAATTGCAACTCTGAAACACTACCCCTTTCCACGTTAGATCAAAGAGGGTTGCAATAACAGTTGTGTCAAGTTATTAATTCTTCTACATTCAAATAAAGGCAGCCACCATAAGCTGAATTCCAACAAGCTTTGATTCAGATATGAATAATGATCAAAGATAGCCTTTATAAAATAAACAATAAAATTAAATGTCATCACAAATCCAAGCTCCAATCATTCTCCTCAGCTAGGATAATCACTTGTCTTTCATTTTTACCTAAACCAAGCTTTCTAGAAAGTAATTTTCCAACCAACAGCAACAACTCAACCAAGCAATTGTTGGTGGCTGAGCATCTGTCCCTGACAGAAGTTAAGCTTTTGAAAATTAAAATAATTATGAAGAACCTGCACCTGGAAAAACTGGAGAAATCTGCAGTTATATAATGCAAATCCTTTTTCTCTTCTTCCGTGTTTCTACAGAAAGACCTGAGTACCAGCACAAGTAGGGAAACAATTGATATTCTTCCCACAAAAAGCTACCCTTTATGATTGCTTTCCTGCTCACGTGTGAGGTTTATCAATGATCTTAAAACCTCCTTGACTACACGTATAACAGGAGCTCGGATGTATAGGAGGAAATACTTGACACTATGTTGAAAGCCAAACATGCTGTTTAAGCAGAGTTTGCTAAGCTCTTTTTTAGCCACACTCCTGAAATAATTCCTCCATCACCACCCCAAAAAAATATTAAGTGAACTTCCTCAGCCTTGGTGCATGGATGGAAAGCCTTTTGGAACAGAGACATGCCATCCCATGACACTTCCTGTACAAGGGCTTTGCACATCCCAGTACAGATGCACAAGTCCTCAGGCATTGGGGACTGGACCCACTCTCACAGAGGCCTCACACAAATGAAGGATGCAGTAAATATCTTTTCCCTTAAAGCAAGGTCTCTGCTATACAGTTCAGGAATCTACTGGCAGAATGGCCTGATTGGCAGTGTAAAACAAGAACAGTGATTTTCTTTGATACCCTGCGTTTTTTTCTTTCTTTCTTAAAAGTCTAGCCACATCTAATTTCATGTGGATTTCAAGTCGCCTAAGGGATGAACAAAGACTTCCATAACAGCTTGGAATTACTGTATCTTAACCCTGCACGTGTATTTTTCTCTCACCCATTTGTCACGAGAACTCCTGTTGGAGCGACATCTCTGTTGAGTGCTTCCAAAGACCAGCGATACAAATTCTGGGATGATTTCTTGTTAGTTAAGTCATGCACTAAAATTATCCCTAAAGTGAAAGAGAAGACAGCAAGATGCTATTTAATGATATACGTTTTTTCCCTTATCTTACCAAAACGACATCTGCAAGTTCCCAGATATCCGAGAATGAAGAAAGGGATGTATAACCAGTTCAGTTACAGTGAATGAGTAAAGCTGAAAATATCAGGATGTAACAGGTTTTTTAAAGCTGCTTATCAGGAATTGGATAAGAGCTAAGAGAAAAATCTCATGAAAGGAGGAAACGAACAGCCACCTCAGGGTTTAATCCACAAGAGGCTTGCAGGCATTCCCCGATTCTGCTCTGTCTAGTCCTCATGATACTGAAACTCTCTATTACTGCAGCAGACAATGTAGCCTTTCTCTGCTTTACCTAATTGGTAAACATAACTATCTTTTTGTCACACCACCTAAGAGTCTAATGGCTGTTTCTTTGTTTCAGAGAGTTTAGAGAGCGCTATTGCTTTCCTCCATTTTCAAGAACTAATGCTACATACTTGGGGAGGTATCCAAAGGGGAAACAGACTGATATAAAATTTTCACAGTCCAAATGGCTGGTAGAAACATGAATTAACAAGATTTGGTGTATTTAGAGATTAAGCTTCTAGCTTTTTTCATTACCATGATCCTTGAAAATGTAAATTCCAAGATAGAAAAACAGCCAGCCAAACTTCCTAGCTGTGCTATTAACAGACACCCACTTCTGATAACCACAGTTCCTAATTCAATTACCAACTCCTCCTAGCTAATTTCTTCTATTTATTCACACCTCCTGCAACCTGTGGAATGTTCCCACTTCCTCCAGACTTCAAAACATTGCTAATTCAAGGACAAAATGGAATGATACCCCTTATCTTCATCAGCATTCGTTCTCAACACACTGCACAGCCTACAGGTGGAGGAAACTTACTAATTTAGTCTTTCACCTTAACTCCCAGAGGTGCCACCCACTGTATACGCTATGAACAAACCACATTTCCACAAACATTTTCCACTACCCCACAGGACTGTGCACACACTCTCCTATGAGAGTTCCCAGCATATCACAACCATAGCCCTATTTCAAAGCATTTATCTCAGTAACAGCATAAAAAGGTAACTCAACTGCGAGTCCACCCCCAGCACAGGGAGAAAAAGCCTGCTGCAACATAACTTGGCCTACAGCAACAGATTCAGAGGCACTGCTGCATAATCTGCGAGAAACACTCTCCACCTCCAGACACTCATCCTCAGTTATGTTTTTGATTGGTCAGTTCACTTATCGGCTTCACCAAAAACCTACACAGTCAGTTGTACCAGCAGAAAAAGGCTCTGTCAACATCAAAAAAGAGCAGGCAGGACCCATGACTACTCAAGCAAATGTTCCTCCCACATTAAGGTCTGCAAGCCACAGCCTTACTGCCTAGTCACTGTCTCAGACTCTCACAGTCCACACACCAGATGCAGGCTCACCAAAGCAGATCTGTGGTCAAATCAAAAGCAAACCGTACCCAACCTTGTCAACAACCAGGCGTCCCTGACAGCCTGCACAGATGCTGCCACCACCAAACATTAACTGCCTTTTGATCTCAGGTCTTCAGACCATGGCAAGCCCAGAAAGCACAAGCAGTCAGACAGAAAGAATGCATTCATCTTCTCTTCTTAAATCAGGTCAAACAGAGGCAATTTGTGAGACAAGCTCTAATGAAGGAATTAATCTAATGAAAGAAACCAGAGCCAAGGCTAACTATCAAAGTCAACAGTCTTCATATGCGAGCCGCCTAATAATACCTTTTGGGCAGTGGTGATAAATAACTCTAATAACGTCATCAATTATAACTGAGACACATAAGTTCAAGATTTCATCTCCTAATGGGCTGTTCCAGGATATTTCCAAGTCTGACCCATACTCACTGGCATACTGTGGATGTAGTGTCAAAAAGAGATCAATGTTTTTCACATACCAAAATGGCTTGCTTTGAGGACACAACTCAACTCAAACCTTATTTACATTAACAATATAAGCAAGAGGTACCTACACAGTTTTCCTCCTGGAAAAGGAGGAAGAAATAACTACTTAAATAATCACAGGGCAAAAATGTTTATTGTATGGCTTAACATATTATTGAAAGGCCCTCAAATGATTCGGAACAAGAAAAGAGAATCAAACAGAACATTTGAGACAGATTTTCAGAGGCAGTTGTTAATCTGCTATACATCAGTTTTTAGTGAACTATCCTTGGATGCCAAAAAGTAACAATGGAAATACTGCAATTGTTTAGTTTATAATCTCTTATTTGTGGTACAGATGAACTGCTAGGCCTTCAAGTCAGTACCTCAACAGAAGGCATAAAATACTACTTTCTATATACAGCAAGTTGCAAGATTCAATTCTTAAAAATAATTTGGCAAATTAAATGGGCAGAGGCAAGATGGTTATCAGCATAATGCAATTTTATGGGAGAACAGTTCAAATTTGCCAAGGTAGAACATAACTATCAAAGTTCATATAAATCCAAATAAATATTTTCCTGCTGTAAGTTTTGGAACTGAATAGACAAGAAAATATAACTCATATTTCTGCATGTATATCAGGCCTGGAAAGGTGAAGGCAACCTTTATGTCTGCAAGTGTAGCTGGAAGGGACATCACTGCAGCTTCAAAGACTCCCTGTTGTGCCAGCTGCACAAGACTGAAATGAAAGGCTGATGAAGCTCATCTGCACAGGTTTGCCTAAAAGAGCTTTCCAGTTCAAAACTGAATCCATAAAATACTGCCTATGAATGGTATCAGGTTTTTTTCCTGTGTAAATGTACTGGAATCAGAAAAGAAAACAATATCGCCCTCAGCCAGACCTAAAGGAATCTGGCCCCAGAACCAAGAGACAGCTCATAACTGAAACTCTGATAAAACCAGATTTACATCAAGCAAACTTACCATTCAGCAAGTTATAAAATACTGCTCGTGTGCTTTTCACACTAGTGGCACTACCCACTGAACCTCCAACATCCCACAGCTCAATGTAGTAGGTCTTCTCTTCTGGAGTCCCTTCTTTGTAGTCATGTATCTGATGAAAAATTCGCATCATACGTAATCACAGCACTAGCTCACAGGAGTTAATCCACACAACACTTAAGACATTCAGCTGAAAGGATTGTTATACTTGGATAGAAATTTGTAAATCCTCATGTTGACACCACTTCAAATCTCTCAAGTAGAAGAGATGAAATGAGTCAAGCAGGGGCCACTGGATATCACAGCTCTTACATGAGATGGAGCCTGGTGAGTCAGCAGAGAGTAAGTATCCTTTCCACCTCAGTGTTAATAAACCTAATGCCTCATGACATGCTTAGAAGTAGCATGTTGCTAAAGCAAGATGAAAAAATAGGGTTGTGACTTCTTACAGTTGTTAAAACCCACATGGTAGTACTACAAGAATATTAACACAGGTGACCACATCAGATTCTGACTACATCTTTTTCCTCTCCAAATTCTCATTGACACCTTGATTGACTTAATAAATCAACAGATTTTGCCCCTGGATCTGCTAGAGTTTTGCTCCACAGTCAAACACAACTGCCACGCTTCTTTCCCCAGATTTTGGAAATAGATTCCTGACCTATGGCAATGCACTTCAAGGAGAATACGGCAAAGAGTGATTAAGGAAAAAAGCGTTTACCACTATCCCATGAGGACTGTACGTTGGGCCAAAAAACTGCCAGATGAATATCCTCATTCCTCTGACAGTAGGTCCTGCAATGAGCAGGCAGGAGGAGAAGCAGCCTTATGGTCATGGTCAGCAACCTCAAACTAAACAAGCAAATTGTTTTTCCCCAATACATTTGGCTGACAATTTAGCTGTGCATGAACTATTTCTCAGGGCAGTGTGGTTTAAATTGCGTGCCTTCGGATTTAAACTGGCAGCTCCGGGCCTTGTAACACACCGGTGGCCACCGCAGCAAGGAGATGCGCTACGAATGACAAATATGTCTGATTTCCACAGCCTTGGAAGGTCAAAACTTGCTCAGGCAAGCACTTCAGCACAACAAAACACTGAAGCACACCTTTATCCAGGGCAGTAAGTAAGTGAAAAAAAAATAATATAATGAAGTCAAGGCCCTTGCCTTCCCTTACACTTCAGGCTAGGGCTACCCACGGTTGGGCACATCACCTACTCGAACATCCACCGAGCAGCCCACGGTCCAGGATGGGTTTCCCAGCACCCGGTTCTGGCACAGGAGATGAACAAGCGAAGACTTGCCGACACCTGCAAGCGCACAACGAGAATGAGGCCGGGGGCCCCCGCCAGGGCA
>JAVJGI010000060.1:3066555-3081424 GCA_035590275.1 Ibycter americanus | reverse complement strand
GCTCCGGCCCCCCCAGTTACTTTGGGCGCCGCTGAGGGGCCGAGCAGGCCGGCATGGGGTCGGTGCTCCCCGCACGTTGTCCGGCTGGGCCTCTGCCCCGGGCCCCTGCTCCGGCTCCCAGCCACCGCCTGCCTCTCCTCTTGCGTTGGTTGGGGGGGGATTCTTTGTGCTTTGGTTTTTTTTTTTAGGAGAACCTGCTGAGCCCCTCAAGTCTCTTGTCCTACAGGAGCCTACACAGTCGGGTGTTTAAAACTCAACACATAAAAATGGGCAGGGAACAGGGAGCTGTGCAGATAGCATGAGGGGTTCTCTCCTTCACTTGGCCATAAAGCCTAGTCTGCTGCTATAGTCTAGGGAGTCTGTGCAACTTTAATTTGAGGGAAGATGCAAGAATCTGAGGAGTAACTGGCAGTATAACAAATCTGGCTCATTGCTTTTTGCCAGGTTTGACCATTGGTCGAGCCCACGTGGCGCAACCGTTCAGTTCTCTGGCTTAGCAAGATATATTTCTTTTGTGCATTTGTTTTCTTCTGGCTTCACTAGCTTGCTGGTTCCCTGAGAAGCAGATGAACATCACATCTCCTAATGGCACCAAGCTGTTAAATGAATCCAGCTGTCAAACTTGTATTTTTACAAGTGGCTCAGAATGAATAAGAAAGAAGGGCATTTTGAAAAGTGTTCAACAGTGCACAGTTAAGGTGCATTTTCATGAAATACAGCTGGCTTAATATTTTTCAGCCACAGAAGGTGGAGGTTCTTCTTTCATCTCTTCTCCTGCACTGACACCCTCTCAGATCTGCTGGTTCTATTACTCATCACACTTTTCTACTAACTGATTAAACTGTCAAAAAAACCTAGTAGAAGGAAGGGGGAAAGAAAATGAAAAGGTATTTTTCTGCCTTTTAGTGATGCAAATTGGTGCACAGGAAGGTCTTGTGAGTGCGAGAGCTGGCATGGGAGAGGGCAGAGCCATGTCCTTGGGAGAGGAGCAAATACCTGTCTGGCAGCGATAAGGGATGATGTGCAAGTCTCATCTACCTTCTGCTTCCTTTAAGATTTATAGCTCGCTTTCACGCAGGATGCTTTAGGGAGTTCTTCTGAACAAGAAACTACATGAATTAAAGCTAACCTGGTATCTCGTTACTTAGTTTCTCTGCTTCTTCGTTGCTTACATCCATAGTATATACAGCTAGTTTGCTACACCCTGATGCACTAAAACTTTTCTGAACTGAATACTTTCATAAATCTCTGTCTTTCTGAAATTCTTGACAGACAATACCACTCACGTCATCTATTATAAGTGTGGTGTTCCAGGTCTCATTGAATCCGGGATATGAAAAACAATTACTGTTTTCTTCCCATCAGAAACTTAGAAGGGATGCTGGGGCTAAGGCCACTGTACTTCAGTGTAGTCGTGACTTCTTAGGGTTGATATTCATCAGAAATCCTCTTACTTTTTTTCCTTTAAAAACACCCCCCAACCTTACCACTTCATTACATGAGAGCCAATGCTGAGATGTCTCCAAAATGATGTTCTTCTGCTGGTATGTGTTCAAATCTAAGTATAAATTTTTAGAGTTTCTGATGTCCGTGGTTAAAATGCACTAATGGCTCGACATTACAATTGAGTTATCTCAATAACATCTTTGCCACCATGTGGGGAAAGCTCAAGTTTCTATATCCCCAGCCGTGCTTTCTTCTCTTTGCTTTGTGTAGGCTCAAGTCTAGTAGCATAAATGATTTGGTTCTTGAACTTTTCCCTCTTGCTTCCCTCTAAAATATGCTACTTTTTTTGGACATGTTTGTTTTTCACTTTTATCAACTTGATTTACCTTGCTACATGAATAGGTAACTGTCAAAATTAGCACAGGATGGTAGGGGTTGTGGCTGAAGAGTGAGAAGGAAAAAGACTTCTCTGTGGGAGGGAGGGTATAATTTGACTGTGACAGGAAACTGTACCTGCACTATTCTAGTAGCTACATTTGGCCTTCCATAAATAGTGCGCTCCATTTTTCTCCCTGCAGCTATGACTGTTAATAGTTTGTTAATGCTGATGTGCATTTGAAGTACTTCTCAATATTACATCTGTTTGTGTACATGCACACAGGTAGTCCTTTAATTTACTGACATCTTGCTGTTATGTTGGGTTTAGATTATGAATGTGATTGAGAATTACATCCCGAGCCTGTATTGTTCCAATTTCTGCCTTGCATGGTCAGACCTTGCAGCCTTGTCGTGTGTGGTTCCATATATTTTCACTTGCGAAAGAAATTAGGTGAAAATGTCCTAATTTCAGCCAGGCCCTTCAGCCTTTCTGTGTGCAACTGCAGCACAACTTTTCATCTTTAGTGAAGAAAACCCTTTGATACCTGTGGACTCTTGATTTCAGTTTATGGAATGCCAACAAGAAGGTAGGATTTGAGTGAAAGCAGATTGTTGTCTTCTCCTTTAATGCTTCAGGGTAGGTCTTGAAATTAAGATATATGATTTCTCATCAAGATGTAGTGGAGGAGGAAGGCTGAGCAGCAATGTTCCTGAAGTCTCTAGGGAATGGAATTCAGTGAGCTTCTGATAAAACACCAGAAGACTTTGGGTTTGCAAGTGATGTGGGACAAAGGCAGTTCTGGGTAATAGGGACGTGTTGCACAGATTATCCACTCACTACAGAGAACAGTGATAAAAAGCAGACTTGAAAATGGAAGATTCTGTGCCATTTTCTGGAAAGGTTGAGTAGTGTCTGAGGTTACCTTGTACAGATGTGTAAAATCTTGATGGCATGTCTTCCCACTGTAGTTCTGAGATTTGTGCCTTCTCTGCCTGTATTCAGGAAGATTCAAAATTGCCCCTCTCAGCTTAACCTCATCACCTTCTGGAAGACAGATTTTTAATTCTATTAGAGCGAGGGATCTGCTGTTCACAAGTGACTGCTGGAGTGTGATATGGTATACACTGGCTCCCAGAAGCTTGTTCTATTTGCCATGTTTACAGGTCAGGGACTCTCTTATAATCTGATTTTGATTTTTCTGAAGAAACTGTCAGTGGTGTAAGCAAGTAAATTTTTTTGTCTTTATTTTTCTTTCTTTAAAATCTGATGGCAGAACTTGCAGAAAGGTTTTCCAAAGTGGCAAAATCTGGTCGATTTAGTGAAAAAGAGCGCTAACAATTTACGTTAGGTGTGGGGAAAAATGGGAAGCACCTTTCCAAGTGTTAATGGTATGTCTCATAGTGTATGTTCCCAGCCAACCCTGCAACTCCCAAGTTTTCCCCCAGAAGACATCTGGGGTGTTATAAAGGGTTTCTGTACCCAAATGAAGAGTAGTCTGCTTCCTTTTTCAAGATCCCGCTTTTAAAATATTTGTCTTGTCAAATATATGAACAGTGAGACTTTAGATTTTTTGAGGTAAAATTAATAAAATTAATGAATTAATCAGTTATATGTTTAAACAAGGTGGTGTTCATTTGCAGTATTGAATAAAAATTCAGGTTACTTCACCAGCTGACTTAAGTTTTCATAACTAGTAGTTCTAATTTAATCTACATTGTGGCTTTTAGGTACCACCTTTTTAGCAGGTTTTGTCTTCTGTCTCAGCTTTAGTCAGGAAAAGCAGGAAGAAAAACATCCAGCATCCTTAGCATAATTCCTGTTTGAGTTCACAGAAGAATTCTTGAAATCTTTGTACATAGAGAAGAAGAGTTTAGTTGCTTTGATGTTGCATCAGGAAAGTCTTGACCAGTAGAGATGTTTGTCCGTTGAATTTCTGTCTTCTGTGTGGTCTTTGGTTCCATCATACTGAATGGGTTTTTGCAGTCACTTGCTCTCCTCTTGATTTCCTTTCTGACATCTCTAGTTATGCTCATGACCTATGCTTCATGCATTTTACTCAACCTGAGGTATGATCTCCATTATACTTACTGTATCCTGAGTTTCTTCACCCAACAGATCTGATTGTATTGTGTAACTGTAGGTCTTTTTTCTCAGTGTTGTCTTTTATAGCCATGTCAGTATTTGTTCTTACATTTAGAGCTTTTTTTTAAAAAAACCACAAATGTGTGTTTAGGGTTGCTGTCCTACTGTGATAACATAGACAGATCTACTTTCCTCCTATACCCACAATAGTGAATTGTATTCACCTAATTATCCAGAACAATTCCCCAACAGCTGTCTCTCTTAATAAAGCCCATGTTTAAATTTCAAAACTCTTCTTTTAGGTGTTTCTGAATATCATCCTGTTCGGTGTGCTTGATTATTGGTGCTGTAGGTGCTTATGTTGGCCATTTTTTTCTTCTGGGTGATTTTTCCCCCCCTGACCATGTCCCCTGGTGTTCATACATTATTTAGGTCAGTACAGACGTGATTATGAAACAGATTCACGTTCATTAAAACCTTGTTAGGAGATGTTATCATATCTCTTTGCACATGTAATTAATTCAGGCTTGACTTACTGCTTGGAGGAAAGGTGAAATCACTGCTCAAGGATGCAACGGTAAAGTCCCCTGCTTTTGAATTTTAAACTGATACTCTTGTGGCACTGGATTGCAGCTTGTGAGCTGGATCGCTGTCAGTCTTGCCTGGTGATACGGTGACAGGTAGTATGGACTTGCAGCTCATATGCTCTAGCCTGAGATTCTTTGTGAGCCAGGTGTCAGCTTCTCCCAGAGAAGCAATTTGTTAGACCCTGGCCTGGTGAGTTCTGGCAGTGGTATGTCCTTACTCTTGTGCCATTGCTCTTTGTCATAGCTTACATGAGAACATGGTTATCCAGGATGATGTAAAATATGTTCTTCATCCAACCATACCGATCTTGTTCAAGCTTTTGATCAAGTTTGGCATTAGGCTTCAATGTAATGTAAGAACTGGTGTTTGCTGGTCACGTGTCCATGCTCATTTTTAGAGGTAAATTACTTGTGTTCACCATTGTTAACTTGTAGCAAAGCTTGATGAGAGTGTTCTTTGGTGGCTTTATTTCTTCTTTTCTTTTCTTTTTTTTTTTAAAAAGCTGACCCTAGTCAGTTGGTTGTCTCACACAAAGGCTGTCTTCTGCAGGATTTAGAAATTAATCCATGGATTAGTTGCATCACCAAGCTTTTCTGGAAGGAATTTTTAGGGGACAGTGAATTGGTGAGGAGAGAAGGTTTTTTTGTTTTGTTAGTTGGGGTTTTTTTTTGAGATCAGCACTTAAAAACCTTTTGACTTTCAAAATTTGACTTTTTAAATCTCTTCTGTCGTGCCAGGTTTTATTTAAAATTGATCTTTACATTATATACTGTGCTTAAACTCTGAATAAGATTTAATCAATTTGAATAAATAAAGACTCCTGGCCTGCTTTTGCATTGACATTGTTTTATAGCATCTGTATGTTGCTGACGGATCGAGTCAAAAGCAAGATTTATCTTTAAGTAAGTGAAAGACTGTAAAAATACCAACAGAATGAAATGGATTTTCAAGGACAGTGTCCTGTGACGGTATTCAGATTGGGTCTGCCTTAGAGATTCAAATATACTGTATGGCTAACTCACAATGGGGCATCCTTTATTGCTAATGCTTTTATCTGTAACGCAAAGCTCTATAAAACTGTCCTTTGTGTGAGATAAATCATGATGGATCTGGCATGTAAAAGAAGGCTTACTAACTCTAGAAGTACTTGTTTCATGGCTAATTCATGCTGTGATAAATGTATTCTATTTAAATTTCCTCGAAGGGAAGCTAGGGCTGGACATGGAGGCATTGTTTTCTGTAAGCTATCCTCAGCCTGCACAGCAGCAGTCAACAAATGTTGCTCAGTTCATTTCAGTTTGAGCACTGTGAATACCATTTGGCCCTAAGAGAAAAAGAAAAGCTCAAGCAGGGAAGCATTTTAAAAGAAAAGAGTTAAGGTGGGTTTTTTTCTTACCCTTAAGGCAGAAAAGACAGGACAATCTTAATTTACCTCCTGTTAAGCTCTCCTGTCAACAGCCTAATTGCTTTGCAGTTGCACTGGCTGTAACCCTTGAGAGGAACATAACCTCTTCAGTTGCAGAGGAGGGTAGAAGCTGAAGAGAACTCAAGCTTCAGTGGGTAATGTTGCTTACAGTTTTTTGAGGGCAGTGTTTCTCGTACCAGAAAATAAATAAAATAAATAAATTTCCAAGCAGTCTACTGTGATAAATGATCACGGATTTTGGAGTAGTCTTAGCCGATGGAAGTGAGTCATCAGCTGCTTGGTTTAATGTAGAGCTTGGTGACTTCAGCAGGGTGTTTGGGGTGGGGAGTATAGAAAAGTTCTGTTATGGTGTTTTGTCAGAAAGGATATTACAGGTTTTATGATAGCAATGAAGAAAATGGGATACCCATCCAGATCCTTTCTTCTGCTGTCAGGCTCCTCTTTCCTTTTTTTGAGACTTGAATGCTGGGGACGTACATATACAGTATGTGAAACATCTAATGGAAGTGAAAATTGAGATTGGCAGAGTTTTACTGTTTATGATATTGGTTCACAGATAAAATTGCTTAGCAGTGATGAACAAACAAATTAAGGTGTGTGGTTTTTCTTCAGTCGAAGGAACCTTTTACTTAATAAATGGTTATTCATATCCTAGACTAGCATAGAAGTCTCATATTGAGAAGACTATTCAAAGTTTTGTTTGAAGTTGACTGGAAGTATAACCCCCTGAATGGGTATTTCAAAAGCACCTATAATACTTCATGATTATCTTGAACCTTTGATACATGGAAATCCCAGTACATTATGAGTGGAGGGGAATTTTGTTACTGCCAGGAGATGTATAGACTTGAAAGAGTGGAGAGAAAATGCACAAAACCACCCTGTGAAATGACAGTAGGCATTTGCTCTGTGTCTTACAGAGTTGCTTCCCTATTTCTCTCCACTGAACAAAACCTTCAGAAGAGTCACTGCTGTTAGTTGTCTTCTGGGGTTTGATTTCTGGCTGTGTCTGTGGTGGGGGTGACAACATGAGAAATTCCTTGCATGATATCATCCTATATGTGATCCCCTGTACATCACAGAAGCATTGTGTAATTTCATGATGGTTGGTAATTGTCATAACCATTTGTGGCATTTGACATTAAGGTGAACAAAAATAAAGTGAAAATACAGTATTTCTTTAGAAATTGTCTTGTCAGGCAGCACGGTACGTTGTGGTAAATAACTCAAAGGATGCTTCATACAATATTCTTTTTCTTTTTAAACACATTGTCTCTTCATGCTCACCAAGTCTTGATTTTTACTTCATTTATTGTGCTGTAATCTCCATGGGCTTCTAAGGCCTGAATGTGAGACACTTTAAATGAATTATCTGTCCTTTGGAAAGACCTATTTGCTCATCTAAGATCCAGGCTGAAGCAGTCTGTGTTGTAGGAGTTGGTAGTGCTAACAGTTTTCATGCTGCAGACTGTTGACTAAGGTCTGTTTATCAGAAAGTAAGTCTCATTGTGCAGCTGGGAGCTTTTGCTTGAATGCGTATCAGTCTGTACTGGCAAGCTGTCCTGTAGTATCTCTGCCCAGCGATACCCCCAGATCTGAGGAGTAGAAGCAGGCAGGGCTACTTACAGTGTGATCAAGTGACACCAACTGGGGCCATAAGACAACTCCACTCATGGGCTGTCTTAGGACCTTTCTTGACTTAGCCTCTTTCTGCATCTCCCAAGCTACAAGTCTCAGCTGATCATGAAGCCGTCTACTGGAGCTCAGCTTCAAGATAGCTTTCTTATTCCAGCTCTGTTGGCTGTGACTGAGTAGAAATGAAATCTGCTGTATGTTATGGTACCAATTTCTTGTGTGGTTTTTTAAAGTTTTCCATCATTCTGTTTGAATGAGAGGTACAGTCTTCTAATTCTATTTCTATAGCATTGGCATTATTAATACCTAAGGAGACAGTACAAGGCTTGGGAAAGAGAAATGGAAAACACCCCTTCCTTTTTTTTTTTTTAGCTCTAAATGAGATAAATCAAAACTTCTGGAGTTAGAAGACTAGCTAAGAATCCATCTGTCTTGTTTCATTGCAGTATACATGAAGCTTGAGATCTGAACCTGCTATGACTGACCCAGACGTCCTCACTGAGGTCCCAGCAGCTCTCAAACGCCTTGCCAAATATGTGGTGCGTGGCTTTTACGGCATTGAACATGCTTTGGCTTTGGACATTCTCATCAGGAACCCCTGCGTGAAGGAAGAGGACATGTTAGAGCTCCTTAAGTTTGATAGGAAGCAGTTGCGGGCTGTCCTCAACACCCTCAAGGGTGACAAGTTCATCAAATGCAGGATGAGGGTAGAGACGGCTCCAGATGGGAAAACCACCCGTCATAACTACTACTTCATCAACTACCGCCTTCTGGTTAATGTGGTGAAGTACAAGCTGGACCACATGAGGAGGAGGATTGAGACGGATGAAAGAGACTCCACCAATCGCGCCTCTTTTAAATGTCCCATTTGCTTCAGCACTTTCACAGACTTGGAGGCCAACCAGCTCTTTGACCCCAGGACAGGTAAGAGTACAGGTAACAGAATGCTCTTGCTGTCTCCTTTGTCTGTAAGTGCTGGACTTCAAGGAAACAGCATCTTACAAATGTTCTCTTGAGTTCAGCCAGAGCTAGAGGGCACTCTGTTTCTGCGGGTGGTAAATGTTTGAGCAAAATACAAAAATAATGTATACAGACTTACAAAGTCTGTACAGGCAAACAGCAATGTTGGTAAAATGCTTGAGTGACAAGCAGCAGAGAAGTGGAGGTCTTATCGCAATCAAATTCAGGGGTGAACAAGGCAGTCTGTCCTTGGTGGAAGCTGATGGTTTTTCAGTATAACCTTGTCTTGCCTGTAAGCCGTATGACTTACCGGTAATTTGCAGAGAGAGCATATGTGTAGTTGACTTTGGTATGCAAAAAATTTTTAATTTAGAGATGGTCATGCAAGGAGTGAGTTGTTACTATTTAATTTTCTTCTAGCCAGTTCATTACGCTGCCCAACCTTGTCTCCCCAGTGTACGGCAGTCTCACGAAAGTTAAAGGAAATTAATTACAGACTTGTCTGTGGTTGGGAGTAAACAAGGTTCTTTTTGAAGTGTGTGTCTCAGTCTCAGCTGAGGTGCATATCTGTCTCATGCATATGAAATAAGAATCTTTTCTGGGTGTCATTGCCTACAGGGACAGCCCAAGTACTTTGTGCTTCTGTGCTAGGGAACAAAAGGAAGAACACCGGCACCTGATGAGATCCCATTTTAATAGTCTAATCTGGGATTATTTTGCGGGGAAGGCAAGGAGCAGGGGTTGGGTGTTAGGCTTCCATTTTCTGAATTAGTTTCTTTACTTTTTTATTTTTCCTTATAAATTCTTCATCCTGATCTTGCTTTTCCATGAAAATAAAAAAGGAAAAGTCAGAAGAGCTCTTAGAGATATTGGAGTGTGGTGCTGTGTCAGTTATAATAAGAAACTGTAAAAATTCACTGTTTAGTGGTATTGAAACTTTTCATCTAGGGTTACTGATACCTGATCTGCTTTGGAGAAGGGCAAACACCCAACAAATGTTCAGCCTATCATTGTCCCACTTTCCTGCCTCCAAAGATCAAAAGCTGTGAAACTCCTTTTATTTGAACAACCATGACAATTGTATTGAGTACTAGAGAAGCAGATTCTACTAAATCAGGTAACAGTCATTGCTGTAATCCAGCACAGCTCTCTGAGTAAAAGTTGCTCCCTGATGGAGCACCAAAACCAGCAGTGCCAGCACAGATCTTCTATACTTACCACTGTGTATAGAAACTAGACATAGTCTCTACAGTAATGATCATCTGTGGCAGCTGCAGTCATGGGTGTTGGGCTCAATGGGAATTAGTGCTTTTGCAGTTTCCTTCAGTAAGGAGAGAGTAGGGAACCAGTGCAGAGAACAGACACAGTGGGGAGTGTAAGAAACTCATCCCAGGGGGACCTGTAACACTTTGCAGGTGAATCCTCGCAGCCTGTGGGAGTGGTGAGTTCCAAGAGCAAAGAACTGGCTGTTGAGGAGATGCAGGAGACAATAATGCTGGGATTCAGCTCTGACAGCAAGGCCTGTGCTCCAGGAACTGATGAGGTCAACCAAGTGTTTGTCTGCAGTACAGGTGCTGGCTATTTCCACAGAGCAAAATCATTCACTGGCACGCAGCGTGTTTTGCAGCTTTGCTGATGGAAGGAAAGGTTGACTGCTGTTTCCCCAGCAATTCCCAGCAGTTGGTTTCTGTCAGTATAAATGCAAATAACAAGATAGCCAGTTTACCTTCACTTACTTTCAGTAAGAACATACCTGTCAAGAATTTATGTATATTCTGTTTCTCCTTATACAACTTTTAAGTCAGTGATAGCTTCCTCTAGACAATGCATGACGATACTGTTGTTTCTCAAGAGCTTTTACAAGGAATACCAGTTTGGAAAGGGCTCTCCAGTTACTGTGTAAGGTGGTCTCATACTGTCTCCAAACCGTGACCTAGCTGCTTGTTTCCATTCTGAGTAAATAAATGGGCAATTTTGTTTGCTTTTTTTAATGAGAATGACTGCTTTATATTGCAGTGGATTGTGTTGTCTGCACAATTCTGTATTAGGAAAGAACTGAGACACCTTCGGGTCTCTCACAGTGGGAGCTCGTGAAGACAAGGCATGTAGAGGAACAAGGTTTATTAGACAGCCAGTAGCATCCCTTTTCCAAGGATGTCTTTAGCCCCTATCAGTACTATACATAAACCTCTCCCACTCTTTGAAACTTAGGGCAGTACCACTGCTGAAGGGCAGCTGAAAGCCACGTGAATTTGAGTCATGGTTGACCTGGCTGCAGTCTAGGAGCAGCTCATGTTGATAAAATTTTGTGAGTTAAAGGGCCTGCAGGGCCACAGTCTTAGTCCATGGAGCAGGTAGAGCATGGAAGACATCCTCTGCACTA
The DNA here is from genome assembly GCA_035590275.1 of Ibycter americanus. NCBI lineage: Eukaryota > Metazoa > Chordata > Aves > Falconiformes > Falconidae > Ibycter > Ibycter americanus. The sequence goes on along the minus strand of JAVJGI010000060.1, from coordinate 3,070,525 downwards.
GTCTAGACCAAGCTGCACTTGGTGATTTGTTGTTAAAAGACATCCAGTTTCACTGTCTGCTTTTTGTCCTTGTTGCTCAGAGATGGGGATGCTTTAGATGTCCTGTGTTTTCTTCTGCTTCATTTTTCTTTCCTAGTTACTACTCACATGCAAACTGAGGAAGTGTTGTAGAACGAAAGAGCTAGAAGAGGAGGTTACTGCTCTTGCACTTCCTTATTAGTGATGGCTAAGAGGTTTCCAGAATCTCTCCATGACTGTAGTCACTCTATTGCATTCTGTTGTGAATTAAGAGTGCTTGTGAAGAGCTGTCTGTAAGTTGAATCTGTAGTGCTCTTTCATTTTTACCACGGCACCTGTGTCTGTCTCTTGGCTTTAGCAGAGGTCTGTTTCTTACAGGTTACCAGCTGTCAAATGGAGGGGCTTTTAGCTCTCTGCTTTATTTGTGAATAATTTTGAAATAAATGTACGTTTGTTTTTTCACCAGGAGATGTGGTTGTTGGTGTTTTTGGAAGGTGGAAATCTGTCTGCTGAGAGAAAATAATTGGCAGTAAGAAGGGTGTGTTATAGATGTGCTTTGGTTGCTATCAATCCAGTTAATTTTGAAAAATATTTTTGAACAGAGTAGCAAGTTTGCCACTAAGGTAGTTTTAAACATAGATTTTAAATGGCATAAATGTTAGTTTGAGAGTGTGATCTCTCTGTTTTTAGAAGTATTATATGATTTTTCTCTGTCCCTTTCTCTGCCATTAAACATCTCAACCCAAAAAAGCTCCAGAAACTTGCTGTGCTGTCAGAGGTTGAACAAGTATTGTCTGGTACTTGTAAGAAGTTCAAGGACAGGAATCATGTAATATTAAAGAAACTGTCAGATGGTGAAAAGGTGACAAAAAAAATCAGAGTTTTGCTGCGGCTTCAAATCACAAAGGGATCTTTAGAAAAGTGAAAAGAAAAGAAACACGTGTGCTGTTGGAGGAGTCACTTGCTTGTATGACCAGTGGGTGCCTGCTCCCTCTTAGCATGGCATGCCTGGGTCATGAATTTTAGCCCCACCTGTTTTGAATGAAGAGCTTGAACAGGTCTCCAGATACCACACTTTCTCTTCAGTGGCAGTTTTTACTGTTGTCTCTAAAGAAACAGTGTAAGCAACTTCTACTTTTAGAGGCAAACAGCCTGGACACAGCCTGCTTTTATTTTGTGAAAGTTTGCTATGGAAACTTGTAGCAAAGCAAAGAAGAACTTTCTGATTCAAGAGGTTGCAGATTTGCAGTTTGCGATTGACCTGGTGGTGCCTTTGGTGGGATTTAGTGCAGGCTGGGTTGTTATGAACTGAGCAGACAGTTCTTACCCAACTTTGTGTTCTGAGATCTACAGAAAGAAAAACACTGATGCTGTATGAATGAAAAGTGTTACTTGTAGCCTTGTGTTTCAGATGAGGTGACTGAGAAAGGAGAAAGATCGCAGTTTTCCTAGGAGATCCTAATATAAACACTTGAAATACACATCATTGCCTTTCACTTGTACCTGTGCTCTGATATTTCATCACTCTTTGTTCTGCATGCTAGCAATTGCATTGCAGCTGCCGTTGTGATGAAGCCTCATGCAGATGGAAAGCTGCGGTCTTAAAACAAGGTAAGGACTATCTCTTGAGGCAGCGATGTACAAGAAAGAGTTTAATTGAGCAGCAGTAAAAAAAGCCAGACGTTAAATGCATACTGTGAATAACACTGCTGAACTCTGTCTGTTCCCAAAACTAGGCTGGCAGTGGACGCTGACATAAGGGACACCGGGTTTTCAAGTGTTTCACCTCTTACGCACACCTGTGGAAAGAATTTTCTTCTCTGTGCTTTTAAATGTAGAAACTACAGAAATACGGTTTCTGTAGGCCAATTCCTGAAATTGCAGAGCAATGTAAATTACTCTATGCCATCTTGTGGATTTGACTTAAAAAAAAAAAAAAATCTTGGAGAATTAAATAAATACGCACAAATCTGTTCTGTGGCGTGTGGGGAAAGGACAGGAGGAGCTGCGTTGTCTCACCCAGTAGAGGGAGCTGCCTTCTTTTCTCTATGCATACGGGTTTGGGTTGATTAATTTATTGAATGTCACAAAACTGGAAATTATGCACATGGATATGTGTTCTGTAGCCTGATTAATTGGGTCTGGTTGGGGAAGGTCACTCTGATGTATCCTGTTCTCATACCCTAATCATATTTGTAAATCTAGTGTAGAGTTGGAGTTGACTGTCAAATTCAAGGTCAATTTGAAAGAAAGTATGTGACTAGAAATTGCAAAAGGGAGAGTGGGGTTGAAGAGCAGGAGTGACAGAAATAACATCCCGCAGTGCATTACACTTACTTAGCCCTAGATTTTCTTAGGTATTCTAAATACCAAATTGTATCAGGATACTCAGCAGCGTAACAGGTGAATTTGATGTTAGAATGAAAATATAAGGCTAGGTGAGGTAGTTTTTCCTCTGTTCTCTTCTACCTATGCAATATAATTTTTATCCAGTCTTGTGTTTCTTTCATTTCTGCTGCTGTGAAGAAAAATCTTGATGTTAATGGTAAATTGAAATTACAGTTGGTCTCTCTTATGTACATTAAGTGTCCTCACCATAACATTCAGTTAGATAAGATGAGAATAATAGTGGAAAGAAAAGGATGGAAGATAAGTGGGTAACATGAATCAGGAAGATGATGCTGTTGGGATGTTCTTAATTGCAGTTGTAATCACTGGAGTCTTTTGTTGTTATTCGAAATCATAGCAGCTAATTACTTGTCTACTCTTTGCCCTCCCACAGTTTGCTCTTGGTTTGGTAAATGATTTCGGATATGGCTATCTTACTGTTCCTGAAGATGCACTGTAATAGTGACACACTGTGTATCTGGATCCTTTTCTTATTCTGTATGCTGATATGAAGTGTAATTTGGAAAGAGAGATTGAAGGTGGCAATATCAGTTTTATAGAAGGGAAGGGAAGACGTTGAATTTCATTTTAACCCGGCTTGTTTTACTGTCAGCCTCTCACGTGTCATTTGTGTACTTTATAACAGAATTGCACATAACGTGTGCCGAGGCTGGTTTTCCGTACCTGTCACCAGGCACCTTATATCACATTCAGGCAGCCTGTATGCAGCTGAGCGTTTGTATGGTTTGGGCCCTGTTACTGAGATTAGAAGTTCGACTAGTCTTTGATTTTTTTGCTTTGGTCTTATGTGTTGACTTCTAGAGCTACTGCCTTTTCTTCTGGGTGCTCAGCTTCTCACTTCATCCCAAGTGAGCTATTCAGAACACATCTGTCTTCATGTTTTGAACTTCCACTTCCTCAGGCAAGTTCTACACTAGCTTCAAATCTTCCTCATCTGATTCAAATTACTTTTGAGCCTGTCCTGTCTATTTTCTTAATTTTTTTCTTATGCTTCCCCTTCTCCCTGTTTTTTGCCTTGCCTTTTCTTGTGAAGGTCTTGTCTCCATTTCTGGTACACGTCTCTTTGTGTTCTGTCCCTTTCAGCCATTAGAAAAAATAAATCTCTTAGAGCTATTTATTCTATATATTCACACTATGTAGTCAATCCTAGTTGATCTTTATGCTGTTTATTCTTGTCCTTTATCAGATTCAGTGATTTTCAGAACAGGCATTCTGGATAGCTTTGCCTACCATGTACTGCCGTGCATGTGCTGTATGATATTGCTTCTACAACAATTTACAGCTTTTTACCAGCCAAAATCAGGACTTAAAAAGTCTTTTTGTAAATTGGCATACCAGAGACTTCCCTTGAAAAAGAAGGGATTCAGAGCAGTTCTGGTTTGAACAACTTCAAGTTCTGTGAAGATTTTTTTTTTTATTGTTGTTAGCTTTCCAAGTGTATGTAAACCCATCAGTGTGTTTTTTCTTGACTTTACAGGCACATTTTGTTTGTCTGTGCTGCCACTGAGAGCTTTTGGCAAACACCAACAGAAGGAAACTGCCC
>JAVJGI010000060.1:3024717-3066547 GCA_035590275.1 Ibycter americanus | reverse complement strand
CTTAGCTTCTCTGTTTCTATTCAAATTTCTGGCAAAAGCTCCAAGAGTATTCCTGTCAGCTTTACTCTGCTTCAGCTTGATAAGGCCTGGAGCCACAGAGAAGGGAAAACTGAGAAAAACGTATCAGAATTAATGCATGTTTTTCTAAAAGTGAGAATACTCTTTAAAATGACTTAAAAGGGGGTGTGTAGGTTACATCTGTAACTTGAACTCATTCCCTGCAGGTTGGACACCCTGTCTGAAAGATAACAGTCTAGTCTAATAACCACAGATCTCTCAGCTTGGTGGAGAAATAGGTGAAGGTAGTGTTAGAGCTTGTGCTATGCAGAACATCAGAGTGGAGGATCACGAGTTACTGGAGTAACTCAGAAAAGCTGTTGCCTGTAGAGTGCTGGCTGGTCACTTCCCTGTATTCCACATTGACCTCTGGCTAGTGTGCTGTGTCTCTTAGATTAAAAAAAAATCTGATAAGTGCATGCCTTGACTTACAATATTGATACTTCTTTTATCTGCAAAGGACATTTTATTATTAGAAATGCAGGAAATAATTGCCCTTCAAGTAAAGGTTATCACTAAGTTTTCTCTTGGCTTTGCAAATTGAAATAGATAACAGCAAGAAGATCTCTGTGAATATTGCCAAGCCATTTGCAGTGATGAAAGCTGGACTGCAGCATTCCTATCTTACTCTGCTAACTTGCTGTTCTTTTGAAACTGCATCCTTGGTAATACTGTCTGCAAAATGTGTCATCCTTTTAGGCATGGGTATCTGTAAGTCACATCAGGAGCTCCTGGAGAACCCTGTTACTTGTGTTGCAGTCTCTCTGCTGTTGATGCAATTCGAGGGTGTAGTGTGTTGGCTCAGTTGGTATTTTGACATAGTCTTCTTGGTTAAAGTTTAAAAAAAAAAAAAAAGTTCTTTAATTCCTAATGAGCTTCCTTTGCATATTCCCTCTGTCCAGTTGCATCTTTCTCTGCTTACTGTCTGGCTTAATCTATCCACAGCAGGACAGAAGGAAGAACTCTGTGAGCTCAGAGCTGCTCCAATTGTGCATATGAGCTGGAACAGGAATAGCTCTTACTGGGAAGAGGGAAGGATTCCTCTCCTCTTTTCCAATTTTATGTTGAGTATGTATTAAATCATCTGGCACTTTTGAGTGATCAATAATTTGATGTGTCTCATGCAGTCCATTTTTTGAATGTTTAATTTACCTTTCCCAGAGAAATGTCTTTGAATGCCCAAAAAGTCTGTTACAGTATTTTTAATTTAGATGGGCTAAAAATGGTCAGCACACTGAGATGAATGAGCAACTCTGTGTTCCTCTAGATAATAAAAAGTGGTTCTGAAGGTGGTGCTTTTTTTTTTTTTTCTTCTTTTTAAGACATTAAATGTTAAATTGCTCCCCTTCTCTAATTGCAAACCCAGGTCAGCAGGAAGGGGAAACTGTACCATGAAATGTAGATCAATGTTGTGAAATGCAGAAGCAAATTTGGTTGATACCTTTTGAATTTTCTGGAGCTTGCTACCTAAACTATGCCCAAGAAATAAATATGTAGGCAAGTCTGCATATGCATTGCAGGCTGTGATCAAGTGGCTATTTCACAACTGAGTTACAGCACTGCTGTGCCCTTAGAGCACCTCGCATGCCCCACTGTCCCACTGATAAGCTCTGCCAGGGGGCCACGGCAGGTTATTAGCTTGTATCCCATACAGTGCTCTAGAGAAATGTATTTTAAAGTGCTGACTAGGCCCCTGGACTGTCTTTGTGTAGACGTACTTGGTCCTTGGCCAGAAAAAGCTAGTGTGTTTTTGTTTCAGAGTAATAACAGCATAGTGTGTTTTCTCCCAAAGTGCTATCAAGGTAGAAGTTAGAGGCCCAAGTGTGTCCATCCCATTTGGAAATAAGTCTTCCAGCACACACTGCGGGTCAGGCATGGCGTTGATGCACTGTCGGTGTTGTCTGACGAGTGGTGAAATGGCATAGTAATACTATAATTACGATGGTCAAAAATGGTAAGTCATGATGGGGTAACAGTGAAATGTGTTAAGGCAACTGTATGAGTCCTTCCTGAGTCTCTAAGTCTTGTGAGATTGGTGGTAACAGGGGCTTTACCATGAAATGCTTCATTAGGTAGGTTTGATCAGCTTTACTTCAACTTTTCACAAGCTCTAGAGGATGAAATGGAAAGGCAGAGTATCTGTGGTCATCTGGTATTTCTTCAAGAGGAAGTATTTTACTTGAGGATTATTATTTTATCAGTTCTTCTTCTGCACCAGAGATGCGTCTGTCTTTCTGCTCTGTGCAGGCACACAGCAGAAACTTCCTGTTCATCTGAAGGAGTCTTTTGGGAGCCCTGACCAAAATGTAATTTAAACAAGTAGATGGTAGGACTCTAGAAAACATTACTAAGCTGTACTCGAGCTCTATAACAAATGAAAGGTGCCCAGAGTGATTTGCTGAAGCCAGTTACATGGTTAGAGGAGTTCTGACTTAACTTGGTTTGAGCCTTTGGAGCTTTATAGTATTTTTTTGAGGATGAAAAGTAGGTCCTCTCCAGACAGCAGTAGAAATTGTAACAGCCTGCAAGGTAAGATGTTCTATTGTACCTTGCAAGGTAAATTGTTCCAAGTTCAGCTGCTTCTTGTTAAAGGAAGGTGCTTTCTCAGGTGGGCCTAACTTTCAGTATGTCTAGTGAAGTAGATTTCTATTCTTTGATCTTTTTTTTTGGTGCCTGAATTTGAGAATATTGGTGCCTGATGAAAAGCGATTGTGGCAGAAGAGTGAAATCTCTTACTCCTGAGGGGTGGGAAAACGAGGGAAGAGAGTCTGTCTCTTGCCAGTCTGGTAAAGTGCTTTTATGTTGGTGTGGGTCATTCTTGCCAGTGGGGTGTGCATTTTTGTTTGGGGATATTTTTTGTAGGTTGGTTTTGGGGGGTGGTTTTCTTGGGGTTTTTTTTGAGGGGGGAGGGGGATATATTTTTGCATTTAGCTTTTCACACATGACGTGCATTGTCATGTGTTGAAAAGGTCAAAGTTGGTCCCTATTGCTACTTAATTCTGTACACAAAAGGTGTACATTTGAACCTTGATCTGTGAGTTTGGACAAATATCCTTTTCCACTAATCTGTTACACTGTCTGAAAAATTAACAGCTTCCCCTCTGGCAATGTTCAAGCTGTTCTTTCTGATACCATGTCAGTTCAGACTGATTTCCCAGGTTACCAAGAAATATCAATTGTATGAATGAGTGAGAAACATGGGGTTTCTATAGTGAGCTGCTCAGTTGTGCTGCAGGGGCTCCAGCGAGGATGCTTTCTGCTAGCCAGCTTTCACAATAGCTGAGTATTGGGAGGATGAAGTTGCTTGCAGGAGCATGCCAAGTGAAACTGCAGCAGGCTCCCTAATGGAAATACTCGACAGCTGGCAGTAATGCCATCCTCCTACATGCCAAACATACTTTTTGCAGTTGCCATCCACATGTGCCCCACCAGTGCACAAAATCTGCCTTTTTTTTGGTGTGGTTTTTTTTTTTTCATTTACAAGAATAAGAACTATTTGTGTCCTTGCCAGATTTAGTCTGGTTCTTAAACGTGATGGATGGGTTTGAGGGTACCAACAGCAGTCTCAAATTCAAAGCAATATTGAAGTTCATTTTAATAGAAAGTTGCTGGTTCCTTCTATTTTGTGTGACGTTTTTGGGTAAGAAATTCCACAGCTGGTTTTCCAAAGAGTGACCAACTGCTGTGAAGCTGTGTGCATGTCAGAGTTGTAGGTAAAGGTAATGTCAGCATACTGTATGGAGAAATGGAGGCACAACATTTGGGAGGCTTGTCCAGAGATTTGAGTGGATCATAAAGAGAAACAAAAGTTCTTTGCTTCTGTTAGCCTTCTGTTGGGCTGCAAGAGACCTTGATCTTCTGCTGTGTCTGAAGACATTGCACATTTCAAAAAGCTTTGGTGTATGAATTGGAATATTGTCTCAGAAATGCTGTTTCTGAACCTGGACACATGGCCTACGAGGCAGCCAACTCAAGGGATCTATACTTCGATGGTTCTACTTAAATGTGGCCTCACACACGTTTGCAGCAAAGAGACTCTTGAAAAAAGACAGCAGGAGGAACACAAGTGCGAATTCTTCTAGAGCGTCCTTCCTTGCCCACAGACTGTATGTTGGTTGGCATTGCTTTCTTTAATCAGAAGTGCAGACAGCCTGGTGTACATCTAGAACTTGCACAACTGAAATGGAGAACCCACCGTATACACCAGTGCTGAACAGATTTGTATTTAAAATATTTGAAGGGACAAAAATGTTCCACAAGCAAGTTTTTTGTGTTTCTCGCTAACTGTGTTTTCTGAGGAATAGGTGCAATGGTGAATGCATGTAGGTAATACATTCATTGCTTGCTTTTTTTGTTCTTGAGTTCTATTACAAAATAAAGTGAAAAATAAGGTAAGGTTTGTATTGTTGAGTGCTGCTACTCAGTTATCAGCTATGAAAATTAAAATTTCTGTCTGAATTTGAAAATTTCATGTTAGAGTCTGTAAGTTCTTAATGATACTAACCTGTCATTGTTGAATAGTGTAAAATTCTTAATTTCTGTTCCTAAAAGAGAGGGGGAAAAACCTCTCTGAACTCCACATCCATCAGTATAGAGTTGTTCTTAAATATGTGTTTCCACTGTATTTTTCAGTCTTGCTTTAACCATTCTAAGTGATTCAATACAGTCCTCGTAACTGACTTCAGAAGAATATTTTGCAGCATAAAAGATTTTATCGCTGATAACTTTGTCCTGTTGCACAAAACTTTTATCTTTCACTTTTGGAGGTAATCATGTCTCTCTGCATTGTCCCCCACAACCATGGGCTGAAATTGAACCAAAAACCCCTAAAACTATGCTAGGAGTCTTTAAATTGACAATTTCTTGCTCCCTGGGAGGGAAGTTCAGTACCTTCTTTTCTCCTGCCATGCATTAGATTATAGTCTGTGTGCTTGTTACTCGTTCTAACTGTACTCCTCCATTCTAATTAAAATGCTCTTCCCCTGCCCATGCTCTCCAAAAAAGGGGCAGAGAAAGAATTTTTCTGTTGTTAACATGAAAAGAAGCATTTGGGTTGAATGTTTATTCTGTTAAGGTCTCAACAGGTAACAGAAATAGTACTTGAAGAAAGAAATTCTATTGAGCCCTAGTGGCTATGCAGATAAGAGAATTAATGATTTTGCTGCTGGAGGATCAAGCTTTTTTGCCATCTAGAGGTAAAAAGCTTTTTGCTTGCAAAATGTGAGATTTGAGGAGGAGGAAAGAGGAAGAGGAAAATGGAGGGATTAGGGCGCATTGCAAGTGCAAGACAATATTCATTTTAGAAGATAAGCAAACAGTCCACTGCTCACTGTTCCACCTAAGGTGCTCTTCAGGGAGAGGCAAGAATAGCAAGAGGCATGAAACCTACTTGGTTAAGATTTGCATTTCAAAAGGATTGGCAAGGCTTTTAATTCCCTCCACCAGGGATGGCCAGGAAAGGCATTTCGTCAGAACACAGCATCCTGTCTTCAATGATTAAAGGAAATTTGGGTGTAGAAAGGAAATAGGCAGCTGCTTTGGCAGAACAGGAGAAAGCACAAGAACACAAAACCGCTCTGCAAATGCCAGTCTAAAATTGCATCATGGAAGAATTTTCCCTCTTTGCAGTCAAAAATTTTCTTCTTCCTGGCCTGTTTAATAGTTTTAGTCTTACTTTCCTGCTTGTTCCTGCGGACTTAACTGTGGCTAACACAAGTTCTTTGGTTATGCTTACAGGTGGATCTAAGGCAGGCTGTCTTTTCTGGATTACCTTTGCTGTTAGTCTGAAAAGGTATGATCCAGTTTACTGAGTTCAGGCTGAGAAAAAGGGCTCAACTACTCTGCTTCTGAAGACAGTCTTATTGACAAGTAGATAAATGCATTTAGCAGTTAAACTGCACAACCTGAATATATAAGCTCTAATGTCTGTGATTACGGGAATACCTGAATACTGTAGCTCTAAGTTGCAAAGAGAAGATTAGTAACTTCTGAATGTAATACACTGGATTTGAGAGAAGAGAGACCTGCTTTTTAATTCCATAATAATTGCACTGAGCTGGTGAAACTGATTAAAAAAGGGTTTGCTTTCTACCCTGAAGCCTAAAAAGAAGTAGATGTAGGATCTTGCAGTGAGTGGAGGACAAGGATGTAACTTGACCGTAAAAGACAAAGGATTAGGTGATTTGTGATGCTTCACTCAAGCTGAAATGGAGAGGTGGCAGTCTCAGTGGTTCTCCTTGCTTTGTGAACAAGATCACAGGAATATGTGATTATTGTGGGGAACAGACCACATCAATTTTAAAAACAAACAAAACCCCACATTTTTTTCATATGAGAAGGTAGTAACAGTCATAATTAAATTGGCTGATATGTATGGGTGTATAAAAATATTGATGTAAAATCGTAAAAGTGTCAGAAAAGAGGAAATAATCTGCCCTTGCTGTATGTGATGATGTATCAGCTAAAACTGGGCTGGTCCTGTGCTTGACTTGATTCTTTTGGGGACTTTAAAGTATTTAACTTGAGCAGATTTGTGTGTGCTCAACACACGGTCGACCTGCTGACTGTCACCCAAATATTTTTATGTGATAACTGAACGTTGGGTGTCCAGACTGGAATGTTTTTGCTGAGGAATGAGTTCCTCAGTCCTGCCTGTAGTCCTTCCTCTCAGCCAAGGGTCTTGCCACTGGTAAATGCTTTGGTGTTTCATCTTAAGCTGCCTGGAGCTGAAGGTTAACGACCCGCAAAATCAGTAACTTGTAAAGCAGACAGGAACGTGCTGCTTTCAAGCAATGAAGGCTGCTGTGCTCCTCAGCAGTTTAGTACTTGCTTCCAAAATGTATCCTAATAGTTATCTGAATCTGTAGTATATATTCAGGAACTTCAGCATTGAGGATTTGCGACCTTGTATGTTGTCAAGACTGCAGTGGATAGTCTAATGCAGGGACGAACAGCTTCAGTTGTGCAACCAGGGAAGATGTGGCTAAGCCTGAGCTTGACCCATGCTCACGTCAACATGCACCTTTTGGATTCTCCTAAAATATTCCTTGGGTGACTCATTTAGATACCACAGCAGAAATCTACAGGTGGACATACTGAGCATGAGCTCCAGAGGTGCCCCTTCTACCACATACTCATATTTATGACTTATGACTCACTTTATGACTTACTACTTGGGTTCTCCATCTTCAAAATGGAAAATGTAGAACACCTTTTCTTCGCGCTTGCTTGATTTGTCTGGTTATTAGAAGCAGAATTTTTCTTACCAAGTATTTTTTGCAGGTCTCCAGTTCTGTGCAACTCTGGGCCTCTATGTACCATGTGAGTAGGACTGATGCCTCAGAAATACCAGTGAGTCTCTGCTAGTCTTCAGCACTGTTCCAAAATTTCATCTTTGTAGTTTATGTTTAACAGGAAGGCAAAATTACAAACAAGTGTTTGCAAATTTCTGAGGTTCTTCTGTTTTTCTCTCTTCTCTTGGATTTAAAGCGACTTTATAATCTTTGGCAAAAATGAATCTTTTTGTGCTTCTCCCTCTTCAGAGTAAAGGTGATGAGTTATGTCACAAATTCACGTTCATTGGTGCACTGCTGCTCTTCCACCTGTGAAGGAAAGGAAGTAAGGGTTTGTTTCTCTTAACCCCTTTTTATTTGAATTTTAATTTATTAGCTCGCTTAAATCAAATCTGGTAAAATACAAGTTAAATCTGTGCACAATGCATTTCTAACAGCAACACGGCAATTTACCTTGGAGTTGCGCCAATTCCGCTTGCTCCAATATAAGCGTTTGTGGTACCAAGCATGAAAGCGTACTTAAGGAGAGGGAAAGCAAAAGCAAGTAAACAGCACGGCGGGCCTTCTATTTGAAACTCCCTGTGAGAGCTGAGACATTTGCAATTAATGTCTGTATGTTTGTTTATAATCAGTTTTGAAAGGAGCATTAAGACCCTGTAAGCTTCTGAATGCTGAGAGACAGGAAATCGGTTTTGGAAGTCTGTGTCTGTGAATTCACTTATGTGGTTAGCGTTTTTTTTTCTTCTCAGATCACTGCCTGCATCAGAATTTGTGTGACAAAGAATTTCCAGGATGCTTTTGCTGATATTTTTTTCTTAAGGCTATATAAAGTCACTTTCTTTAATGTAATGGCAGTGTTTGCTTATTACAGGTATGCTATACAATTTCTCAGTGTCAAAACATTGATTCCTCAACTTGTGATGACTCTTCATTTAAGAACTGCTGTCAGCTGTGATGCGAAATCCTTTAATATATTTTGTGATATGCTTTTTCTTTTCAAGTTATGGCAGTTAAAGCTTGGAATTGGTATCTTACTCAGAAGTTACCTTGTTTGAGAATATCCCTAGTGGTACAGTCTCAAGCACAGGCACTCACTTTGATCTTGCCTGTGTAGGTCCTTGTAAGTGCCCCAATATTGCGGTGTCTGAACAGTGACATGACATACTGTTTTCATACCTATTCTGCAGATCCAAAGGTGCTTTTGTAAGACTCACAACGGTCTTCTGTAGGCAGTGTAGAAAGTAAAATGCTACTACGGGTGAATAGTATAAAGAGCGTGATGCTTTGGACTTTAGTAAGCTTAGTAAGTCTTTGGACTTAAGTAAGTCTTGTTGACTGCTGACAATTTCTGTAGTTTATGAAGACAGTTTTTCATTCCAATTGTGTCTTCTACCAAGGATTTGCCACCTTTTCCAATTTTGTCTCATTAGTACATTGCATATGGATACACAGTTCTACAATCAAAATCTTTCGTGGAGAATATGACATAGAAGTGAACCAGGATAGACCCTTGAAATGGCCTCTAAGGCTGACAGTGAACCATAATTTTTTTCTAAAACTGTTGTTTTCCACCAGTTATGCAATCATTTTCTGAATGAATTTATCAAGACTGTGTTTCTTTAGTTTGCTGACAGAACATACAAAACAATTGAACTTCCTTCCTTCCTCCAATCCAAATAGATTGCTTTCCATATTTCCTGTTATCATTTAGCTTGTCCAAAGCTTAGGATTAGGCTTACTTTTTTTTTTTTTTTTTCTGTAGTAGCTTACATTCCTGCTCAGTTCCCTCCATACAAGTAAATTCTCTTCCGTGCTTTGGCTTCCACCAGCACCCAGTTTTCCTTGAGTGTGTTATGATGTGTAATCCCTAACAAAATGAACCATGAGTCTCCGCCCTCCTCCGCTCTTCCCCAAATCCTGACTGCCTGTTGCAGGGCTCACTGCCATCATAGTTGTTTTTCTCTGCATTAGCTCAACTTAAATGCTGCTCCTTATTGTGCTGCAAGGGAGTAGATAATGTCCTTGGGAGCGGGAAGGAGAGAAGGCCATCCATCTGCAGCCATCTCCAAAGTGGGGTGCATGAAAAACAATCCATTGTTGGGGGTGTATGAAGAAAACATGTTTTGTACCATTAGTAAAAGACTTGTAAACCATTTTTTCATCTTTGTCTCATCCTATTTCTGTGTATGTTTTATAATGTACATAACATCCTATTACAGTAGTACATGTATGTAATTTATAAGTAAATATCCTCATGTTGAGGGTGTGCGCTCAAAATTTTTTACTAATGGGGTGTGCAGTCAGAAAAGTGTTGAGACCGATGATCTAGACATTCAAATTTCTTCCCTTCCAAAGATAACTTCCAGTCCCTTGTCCAGTGTCAGGGTCTTTGTCTTGGAATTTTTTCTTTTTTTTTTTTAATCCAGAACATTATCATTTTGTTATTTAAGGGTTACATCAGCCTCTGAATTTGTTTTTAAATTTGAAAAGCAGTGTTTTGTGCTGTTTAGAAGACTTTCATGGATTTTAATAAAGTACCTTGATCTCTTCCTGACTGCTTTTGTCAAAAATCTGAATGTTTCTTCTTGCTTCCTCTAAAATCTTTTGTCTGGCTTTCCTTGACCCTGAAGTAAATCCTTTAAATACTGAATACTGTGTTGTGAAGTGGGGAGAGATTTCTCTTGCATCTTTGACCTGTATCACCGTGTTTTTGTGAGTCTCTTTGGATGTGCATCAGGCAGACAATGAACAGATTAAATGGAGGTGGCTGTGACTTTTACATGACGCACTAGCTGAAAGGTAGTCCTTGGAGCACAGAGAAGAAGGTACCGCTAACTTTGTAGTGCTGTTCTTCATCTTGTGCCCAAGGAGAATTGAGGATACTCTGGTTTGGGATTGGGGTGATTGCTTTTGTGTCTGCTTCCCGTTAAAAGCTTGGCTTTTCTTAGTGCAGCAAGTGATCCATACGGGTGCCAGCAGAGCGAAGTTATGCACTTTGGGGTTTTGCTTTTGTTTTTATTCTCTGTTCGCCGCCTTTAGTTGTAGTTCCAAGGCAAAATATCCCTTGGTCCCTGCGTGTTCAAATGGAACCAGAACAAATTGCTTCATTCCCTAGATTGTTGTGAATGAGGCAAAATGAATTTGAAAATATTTAGGGAAGGTTTTTTGTGAAAAGGAAAGCTGATACAAAAGTCAGAGAGAGTATCCTGGATTGTGTAAATAAGGGAGGACCTTTGATCTGAGTGGGAAGAGAAATTTGTGATGGAAACTTGCTTTGTAAAAAAAGTATATTTAATACAAGAATAGAGAAGTACTGGGAATACTGTTTCTGTTAGATTTTTCAAAAAATGCATACATTCCAGGAGGCAAGGAAGAGCAGAGAAGAAAATTTATTGACATCGGACTCTAGAAGTTACTGCAGTGATGGACATGAAAGATCTAAACAGAATAGTACTGACCTTTCTGGCTTCGATTGAAACAGTGAATAACTGATACTCAAACACCAGTAAATTAGCAATGTTAAGGTAGATTGACAGCTTTCTTTCTTCTGTATGTATGCATCTGACACAATATAGAAACGCCCTTTCTTCTCAGAAGAAATGCAATATGTTGTTTTTCTGCAAAAGTTTACTGCCTTGTATGCTGTATCAGACAGCGTACGCTTGCACTAAACTGAATTTTCATGTATAATATTAAAATATGCTGGCACTTATTGGCAGCAAAATTAATTTATTAAAAAGAACTAATAATTTTGTCAATGTTCTTCTCTCGTGGCGGTAACTGACAATGTTACAGTGAGGTCTGGCGAAGTTATATAAATATGTAAACTTAAGTTGCATGTATATGATGTGTTCCTAATTGGAAATAACTTGGTGACAAACCCAGGAAGAGACTTTGAGTTCAGATTTCCAAAATCTCCTCCTCAGAGAAAACCTGAAAGGCTGCGATATTGTTATTTTCTGTCTCGAGTCACAGTATGAAACTGTAAAACGTTTCATCTGCCTGTGTTGCAAAGTGCCAAATGTAGGGTGGCACTCATCATTAGTTAATACTGCTAAAATAAAAATAAAATGCAGTTCTGGAAACTGGTGCAGCTAACTTCTGTACTCTTTTGAAGACTTTGTAAGGAAGCCAAAATTAGCCCCGCTGTTGGTTTTGCTTAAAAATGCATTTGCAGGACCTTAGAAAGTATTGCAATAATACAAATTGAGAAATGGGAGAGAGGGATTCCTCTCAAGCATGGGTATTGACACTAGACAAGGTATTAATCTTTCCTAACTTGAAGCATTTACAGACCAGACATGGACACCTGAGGCAGAAGTGGTCTGTAGCAGAGCTGCCAGTGAAGGGAGCCCTGCGGACTAGTACCCCTATGTTCATGTCTGAGTTTAAGTGTCTGAAGTCCAGTGGGAAGAGCCCTCTCTACCTGTCATGTGCACCATCTGAATGCCAGTTTCATTCTGTGACTCTGGAAGACTTACTAAACTGGCACATGTTAAAATTTTGCTCACATATTGTCTGGTATATGGTAAACTTCTCTTTTGTATAGAACGGTCCAATCCAGGAGACATTGAACTGTCATAAAAAAAAAAAATAATAAGTTTTAGTTTTCATCAGTAAAACTAGTCTTTAAAAAACCTTTTTATTTATAAAAACAAATACTTGATTTTAAAATAGTTTTTATGCTAGTCATTATTATTCTACTGTGCTTTATTTTGATTTGTTAAAACCACCTATAGCAAACTGAGATGACAAACATCTCAGATTCTGGACAGTGTCCTTCAGTAACATTCCTCATCTGTAAATTTTTGTCTTCACCCCTGAAACTGCTTAGAAGTGCAAAGGACCAAGAATGTCACTGGTTTGGGGTTTTTTTAGTGGCAGTCACTTCAATGAATTCAAGCTGTATTAAGCTGTCTTCCACCCACTTTCAAATCAGCAAGTTCATGCTAGCTAGAAGGGTGAGTGTGTGCCTTACAGCGTACCTTGGAAGTGAGCATGCTAGGAGCAATAGAAAAGAACGTGAGGTTCAAGAATTTCTCGTAGGAATCAACCTGCAGTTTTACACTCTTCAGCCTGCATCTGTTGAAGACTGGGAAAACAGGACAAGAGCGTCATGAGATGTTCAGTGCCGAGTCAGACGTGAAATACTGTGTTAAAGTAAAAAACACTGCTGTGACTTTCACTTAAACAGGTTAGCAGATGGTCTGCGTCAACCATATGTGTAAGGCACTGGTACAAGTGTTTGCTGTGATCCGAGTAAGAAAAGCATTCAGACTCTGTGAGATATTGATTAAAGTATCATTTATTGGAACTAACAAGAAGGAAAGGGAGAATGGATGATCTTACATCCCTTCTGATGCTGGGAATGCCATGTTGTGCAGCATGGGGCAGAACTCCAGCTGGGCACAGCACAATGTGCGGAACCCCATGCATAGAGAGGTTCGCCAGCGTGATGGTCTTCAGCATTCTGACGGGAGCTTCTTTGAAGAAAATGTTACTAGTTTCTACTGCTGAGCAAAAGAAAGTTTGCGTGAGAGTATGAGAGTAAAGCTGCTTCACTTTAAGATAAAGACATGGTGGTGTAATTGCCAATGTGAGAGCTGCCTTAGAGTCCTCTGATATGATTAGCTTTGATATATGATTATCAGGTTTATGCTGCAGTCAGGGTGTATGTGCAGCACAGGATAGCACATCACAGATGTGCTACTTAGGCTAACCCTTGTGTGGATCACTGCACAGTAGCCTCCTGGTTAGGATCCCGACAGTATGCAACCATTCAGACGGAGCAGCCTGCGTTGTTCCTTACTGCAGCAAGGGACAGGTGTACCTCACAGCTCTTAAATGACTGCTCTGCTTGCAAAAGGGCAGTTGACCTGATCATGTGCAGTGATTCCAGCATCTTCTAAAAGAGCCATATTTTCTGTCTGTATGCACACTGTTGCAGGGAGTTTAAATATTGAACCAGTTCTTTCTGGACGCTGCTTTTGTACCACTGATGGGTTAGTTTCCGTGGGGAGTACAGGGCTCCAGAGGTGGTGGGCAGTTTGGTATCCTTAAATTACTGTGACCCTGGCTTACTGGCTTTCAGCATAAATACAGTGGGAAATTGTATTCTAAAATTGGCATTCTGTTGGTTAAAAGGTACAGAAGAAAGTTTGAAACAAGAGATAAAGTGTTTGAGAACCAGAACGATGATGCAGAATCAAATTTTCCAAGGAAAGCTGGTGTTAGCAATCACTTACTAAACAGCCGTCAGTGGTGGAAGGGAAGTTCTGTTTGAATTTGTCATACTTGATTCTCAGTTTTATGTTTGAGGCTTTAAAAATGTTATGTTTGTTTCTGCTTTGAAAAGCAGGTACAAAGTAGGGAATGAGTATGCAATTTAAAAGATACCTGCATTTCAGAATATGCTGAAGGCTATTTTCAGATACAGTGCAGGGCTAGAAGAGATAGCCCATCATCCTGTTCTGAAGCAGGATAAATTTAACCTCCATGGCTAGTATATTCCAGGCTTCTTATCCTCGGTTTTTCTTAATACCCTAACCTAAAGCTTTTTTTTACCCCAAATTAAAGCTGTGAGTAATCTTTTGTGTGTATGTGTGAAACTGAAGAACAGTTTGTCACCATTTTCATTACTGTAACATACTAAATAACCAAAATTTGCTGTTCCCTACCACCACTTTCTTAAAACCAAACAAGTCTGTCTTTTCCAATTTTTCCCTAATGAAATATGTGTTGCGTCATTTTGTTCCTTTGGAATTGTTACAGTTGGTCCGTATCTTCAAGTATGGGATCTGAAGCTGCACCCAGTTTATCAGCAGAGATATTCATAGGGCAGAATAAAGCAGGATAACATACTATTGTCTCAGGCTTTGCACAGCATGTTATTAATGTACGTAGCAGCTGGATTTTCTTTTACATTTTTTGTGACACAATGCTGTTGGCTCCTGGTTTTTTCCTCTGTTACAAACCTGAGTTGTTTGCGGTGTGCTGCTGGAAGAATTATCCTCTTTTGGCCACACACACCCCCTTTTTTTTTTTTAAACTCAGGTGCATTATTTTCTACCTTTGTCTACTGAATTTCATAATACTTACTCCAAGCATTTCTCCATTTGGATTTGCAGTCCTGCCTCCCAAAGCGTTTGTAACACCTTCTGCCCTCTAAACTGTGAACTAAATTCACAGAACTTCGTTATCTGCCAGTCACTGGAAAACATTAGCTGTCATCAGGGGCTCACTTCACAGGGCTGTCCCAGCTGATACTGACTTATTCGTACCTACTCACAGAGAAGATTTTTCAGTCGTGCATCCTCCTTATTGTCAGTTCACCTTTAGCCTCTCTCCCTGGTTTGCTTATGAGGATGTTTTGCAGGACAGTCTAGCATCAGACTGCATTGCATCTAATAGCTGCCTTTCAGCCCTTACAACAGATCACCAGGAAGACAAAAGCCAGGATCTTCACAGCGGCGCCTGCTGGGAGGAAAAGAGGTGATAGGTATAAATTGAAATGAGAGGCTCCAATCTGATATAAGACCTTTTCACCATGAGGATGGTCAAGCAAGTGCAGCAGGTTGCCCGGGGAGGTTGTGCAGTCTCTACCTTTGGAAGGTTTCAAGATGTGGCTGGATAAAGTCAGGAGCAGTCAGGTCTGGTTGCCGTGGTTTGTGGAGCAACTCCAGGCTGGACTGGAGACCTGTTAAGGTCCCTCTGTGTTTCTGTTCTTTCTCAGATCCCTCAGAGCTTCTCTTTTTGCCCTGTGTGTTTGTCCTTCCGAGATTTTGACAATTCTTCATATCCTGGAGATTGCTTTCAACAGTTCCCTGTTTTCTGTGGGGTAATCACCGTCACATCTTGCTGACGGTATATCAAAGATATGTAGCTCATTTTACCAGCTGTACGAAGCTTTAGGCTCCACCTGATTTCATTCTAAGCCTCTATTACAACACGACATCAGTTTCCACGTACGTCATGCCCAGCAGTGGCATAGCTACAGTGACACTGTGATTGTCACCTCCTGGACTGTAGTGCTATACCTGAAAGTGAGCATGAAGGCAGCGACAGGGCCATGCAGTTACAAAATGAACCTCCTTACTGCATTACAACTTTATTAAGCCTGTGCTTACGTCCTTCCCAGAGCTTCCAGCTGGCTTCCCGTGCTGCTATAATATCTCGGTGCTCCTCTTCGAAGGAAATTAATGAGTCAAGGCCACACAACACAAGGGATGACGTAGGCTGAGACTAACTGGCACAACAGCACAGCTTGCTCGGGGCGGTGTCTGTGAACGTTGTATAGTTTTAACTTTCAGAGGTGAACCAAAGTGATCAAAAAAGCTTTTATGTTGAAATTCTGCATAGGTCTCTGTAAATGGTCAATATACATCACTTCGCCCTACTTCTGCTACCAACTTTGACCATTTAACGTTACCAAACTTGCCCAAAGAACTGAAAAAACAGCAGGCACGCTCTGTCTGCTGGAGGAGAACAGGCAGTTGCCTAACCCTATGGTGAAGAAACAATTTTTCTTTCCTCTGATCCCGCATTTATCCATCTGTTTCCTATCCACCATGATGCTCAGAGGCACACGACTGGACATTCCCCCCTTGCTCCCCACCACCACCTCACAGCACAGCACTTCCAGGGGACCGTGTGCCGTTCCTGCCACGCTCACTGCACTGGAGGGAGCGATGACAGGTTAAAAATAAATTTGGGAGCAGATGGCGAGGCAGATTATTGTTCATCCTAGGGCGATGATGATGATGTGCCAGCTAACTGCTGGTTGTCTATCAGAATTAATCAGGAGCTGTTGTGGCACATGATCAGTGAAGCCACTGTTCCCCCTGGGAAAAGGGAAGGAAGAGCAGAGAAGCAGCTCTGTAAAGTGAGTTATTGGAGAAGCGCTTGCTTTTGAAGATACGAGAAATTTCTGATGGAGAAAAGACTATATAAAGAGAAAAACATGAATGTTTTTAGGCTTTTGTGTTTTTTTTTTTAATGTACTCACGCTCTTTTCTGTATCTGCAGGTATGCCTAGCTCCTACAAAACAACTGGGAAAAACTCGGTCACTTTCTTCTTGTTTTTGTCTTGGTGGAATTGTAGATGATCAGAAATAAAAACGTTTAAGAGGTTTATAGGAGCTTTATGAGCACTATCTATATGGATAGCATAAAACGTTATCCATGGATGTGCCTGGTTGGGATTTGTGGTCTGTGTCAGAGGAAAGGACTTGATACTTGCTGTACTCAAAACACTTCACAACCATTCTCTATACACTCACAAAACAGAGGAGGCAAAAACTGACTCATCACATTAAAGTGAAAGGCAGTACCAGAGGTACAACTCTAGAGTTTTGATGCTTAGCAGTCTGAAGGGGAGTTTATCCATGTTACCTTTGCTTTTTTTTTCTTTTTCTGTTTGACTTAAGAGGTTCATGAAATGGTGTAAGAATTAGCAGATGTTTTGTTTCATCAAATTAAAGAAACAAAATTGGGAGTACCTTTTGGGTTATTGTTTTGTAATGGAAATCAACAGTAAATTTCAATCACTAAGTCCACTTAGGTAACCTGTCAGTTATTTTGTTAGCCTAGTAACGTTTGTTAAACTGAATTTCTTATTTTGTGTCTTCAGCTTCTATTGTCCAGGCTGTCATGGCGTCTCCTCTCAGTGTACGTCCAGTCTGATGTCCAGAGATACATTTTTCTGGGGTGTAATTTATGGAATAATTATGGTTTTTGTTTTGGAAGATATTTCAGGTGATACATTAAATACTTTTTTATCTAAGACTGTCAGGTCTTTACAGGCTAACTTAAATAGCACGTTCTCCACAAACATACATTGTAAAATACAAAAGGTGGGATGAAGTTTGATATTTCTTCACATTTTATAACAGCTCTTCTTGTCTTTTATACTTTCTTTTTAAATGGTAGAGCTGTTTTAGGTTGTTAAAGAGATATTTGCTATGCAAAATAATTGAGGGCTCTGTATGTAACAGTGAGTGGGAGACAAGGCAAGGCTGAATTAAGCTCCTTCAGCTCTTATTTTTCAGGTGATCTAATTTGAGACGTTAGCAGTAAGAAGAGATTAACTTAATGCAGAAATAAGTTACAGTGACATAGAGAGAGGTGGTCTCTCTGGACTCTCAAAATTTGCCGATGTCAAGGAGGCTTTTTATTGCTTTTGTCTGGCATTACTATAAGCTTTATCAGTGTCCCTTTTTAACAGTTCCACGAGTGAGAAGGCAAATCACTAGCAGGTTATCTGCAACAGCAGTAATCTTTAGGTCAGGAACACTTAAAATACCCCTGATATGGACAAGTCCTTTTGTATGGCTGGTGTTGCAAATGATGAGAATGGAAATAAATTGCTTTACTGGCTTATTTCTTGTTATGTATAGGTCAGGCTGAACTGGAAAGCTAGTCTTGCTGGCTTTGTTTCTGACCAGTTCTCCTTTGTGGCACTGCAGGAAGGAGAGACTCTTGGTATTTTCTATCTCTAGTACCTGAATCGCCCTGTCTTACTTGGTTTTTTAATAAGTGAAATAATCTCAGGATGCGGTTTATTGCCTTGCCCTTGCCCTTCCAGACTGCTTCTTTTGGCATGCAAATTGCTGGAGTGAGAGCACAGGTTAGAGAAAGTTATGTGCACATGGGATGGCTTGCTTTTTAAATCTTTTTAAGTGGTTGGATGCTGGTAAGACGAGATTCTGTACGAACCCTGCAGTGCGGAGGTGCCTGGCTCCATCGGTGAGCATTACTCTGTTTTACCGTGAAACCTGTGATGGTAGACTGCAGTACAAAAGACAAAAATTGTCCTTCGCTGTAGAAGATGTTTTTCCTCTAAAAAGAGCAATAATTGAAAACAACACCTCCTTTCCAAGCAGGCAGTAGAGGTGAGAGTGCCGGGAATTCAGTCGCTGAAGGGTTGTTGGCAGAAATTCTGTTTTTTAACATTTGCCCATGGCACTTGCGATGGTCCCGCTAGGCCATGCTGTTGTTTTTGTCCCTCTCACCTATTAGGCCCATGTGGTTCCTATTGCACAAGTCAAAAGAAAAGGGACAGATAAGGTTGTTCTCTGGGAAGGTAAAAAAAAAATCTCTCCAGTTGCTTTTTTCTCTGAGGCAGCTGGGACAGAGCCACCCAGACCTCATTCCTGGCTTCACAAGAGATCCTGCGCAGTGTCATGGGCCAGCATTCGAGCAGCCTCAGCACTTTCTCCTGCACATTTCGCCCGGTGCTCTGTTATTCCCTGTCCCAATTTCTTTTTCCAACATTTTTGTAGGCCTAGCCTGTGTTAACTTCCCTTTGTGCTCCAGCTTACCTGCTGGCATCTGTGCAATTCTTTCACTTAGAAACTGCCAACTTGTTTCTCTCCATGGCAATTCTGGCACCATCCTGTCATTTGGAGCTCAGCTCAGTCCCGAGGAGTCTCTCTTTCCGTTTGCTCTCTCTTCTATTTAATGAGAAGATGGGGTCCGTCCTGCCAGCCGTGGCCTCGGCTGCAAAGCGCTGCCTGAGCTTTCCGTGCTGCTCCCATCTCTCTAATGGCTGTACATGGATGGAGAGGGAAGAAGGGCGGTTAGCTATTGAGTGCGTTGTCTTTGGAGGAAGCTTTGCCGTTGCACTTCTTCGGACTTCTCTTCATTCCCTTTTGCCAGGTCTGGCCGTTGCGCTGAGCACTGGGTTATGTCCAGGGGTCCTGCAGGTGGGATCTGGCTCGGCTGTAATCCTTTCCCAGCTGTGATGAGAGGGGGCCCTTCATGCAGCGTTACTTGGGCTGGTTTGGGATGTCTCACATGGCATGCCCGATTTTCACAAGGAAGGGGGGAAAGATGTTTCCTTGGAGAGTAAGAAAGAACTTTCGCATGAAGGAGTTTTCAAAAGGCATAGCATCAAGGAGGAAAGAGAACAGGGGGTGGCACGACTATCCAGAAGAATATCTAAAGGTACAAAAAAGAATACATGGATATTCCAGTTTTCTTGATGGCAGGTAACAAGCGAGGCTTCATGTGATAAAATGTGAGAAATATGAAAAGAATCAATAGATTTACAAGAATACTATGCAAGGCAGCAGTTTAAAGGTGGGACTTCCAGGCAAAGCGTACGTGCACAAATTTCAGAAGGGGATCTATTACCTTTTCTGTGTAGCTGTGAATACGAGTTAGCTGAGTAGAAAATGCTAACTTGCATCCTTCGTATGCCTGGCAATAAGTGAATTGCAAAAAGTCAGCTGAAGATCCATACTTGTTCTTATCACATACTGTTGTATATTTTTGCATTGCTGGGGCACCTTTCAGAAACTGCAGGCTAGGAGCATCATCTCATACACCAGTAAACAACCGGCGAGTGTTGCCCATGAGCTGTTCCAGACCTTCAGCAAGGAGGTTGACGTGATGTCTGTGCTGGTTATAGTCTGTCTTTGTTCTTAAGTAACCAGCATCTGAAAACCTGCTCTGTTCATTGTGAAGGGCTTTCAAAGCCTCTTAGAAAACAAAAAGGGAAAAGTGGACTGAGGAGCAGCTTGTCCTCTTGGTGTTGGCCCATTGTGCAGTGCCATTGAAAATAAAGCTGGAAACAACACACTGGCTTGGAGCTCGCTGCCTTGCTTCTTCCTTCGTGCCATTGCCAGCTGTTGCCATCCCAAGGCTTGCCACTGCTTGAAGCGCTGGTATGGAAACGCATGCTTCTGACATTGGCCCTGTTAGCCTTTCAGATACTGCCTTGGGACCATGGCTTAAGGATTTC
This sequence comes from Ibycter americanus, assembly GCA_035590275.1. Taxonomy (NCBI): domain Eukaryota; kingdom Metazoa; phylum Chordata; class Aves; order Falconiformes; family Falconidae; genus Ibycter; species Ibycter americanus. The sequence goes on along the minus strand of JAVJGI010000060.1, from coordinate 3,046,456 downwards.
TTTCTTGCTCTTTGTTCTTTAATAGATTTCTTGTATGTACGTGAGCAGATTTGCGTGAAATGCAAAGTCTTGGCATCCATGGCATGTTCCCTTGGGTACCCGTCTTTTTAACTGGAGTTCATTATAATGGGGAGAAAATGATATTTTTAAATCTTTTTATTAATCTGTATTGTTCTCTGTTGGCAGCTCTGGTAGCTTTGTGGAGGAATCTCATGCAGTAGGGGATTTTGCTTGCTACATGTTAACTCTGAGAGGAATTTGAAAAGAAAAGGTGTCAGCTGTTGGCATTTCTGAGCCACCATCTATTGAATTGGAAGCCCTTTTTGACTACAGGTAGCATAGTAGGTGTGCCAGAGTTGTATATCTCTCTCCTCAGGGAATGTGTTACTAAAGGGATTCGGCAGTAGCAGCAAGCATGGAATAACAGATCTCTTCCAGAAAATCAGATGTGCTGGTGTAGTTTAAGAAATGGATCTCAGGCATGGGAAGGATTTTATGTTTGCTGTTGCCTGAAACAGGAGGTGGGGCTGGAACAAGCCTCTGAAACCTTCTGTTTCCCTGTCCCTAAATGCTGGAGATTTTCAGGGAAGAATAATGCTGTCCATATGTATTCGAAGGTGTTGCCAAGGGTGTCTTATCTCAGCAATTCCTACTTTCATTGTTGCCAGCAGGGTTCATTTTGTGCCAAGAGAGTCCAGAACAAGTGCTGGACACTCTTCTTGGCCATCTGTAATAACATTCCAGCACCACCATTTTTCCAAATTATGCCTAAGATAATGTAACTGCCTGAGTAAAATCGCTCTGCAGCTTAACAGAGAGACCTTCTGTTTCCAGGACTGACAGTCCCTCAATTTTTATACATTTACACACTGCTCTCAGGGAGAATAAATAATACATGAACATATGCACTGGCTAAGTGAAATTTCCTTCTGATTATAGTGAGACACTGGTTAATGGCAATTATAAAATACCTTCCTTTCATCTTTTGCTAATCCTGCTGTGTGTTTAAGAGTATGCCTTTATCTTTTTGTTGTTGTTGCTGTTGTAAGTTGCCATCTTGTTTTTATTTTTTAAACAAATTGTTTTGATCATTTTTCATATGTTGGTGAGTTGCAGTTTTGAACCTTCTTGAACACATTTCTGGCAGAATTACCTCATCTGAATCAGAAATAGTGCTACTGCATAAGTGCCCTTAAATGCTGTGTCTGCTACATCTATATTACAATAATAGAAGCTTTAAAAAGAAACTGATTGACATTAATCCCAAATGAAATGTTTACTCTCTGTTTAATACCTGGTGGGCAGTTGAATACTCTGAATCTGTATTAAACAAGAGAAATGTTTAAGAAGCATTATTAAGGCTCAAAATCAGGTACTCAAAAGCCAGAGCTATATCTCGATGTGCATGGGTTATGAAATGGTGTTGAATTGTATGATCAAATACTGGGTTTTGCACTTACTGAATTCATAGAATAAACCTTTTTTGAAGGCTGGAGGGTAGAAGTATGTAAGACTCCTTCTCAAACCTGTTATACATGTGGGCTAGACAGTTGAATGCTCTCCCAAGGACCTGGATTTTATCCTGCTGCCTCCACCGTACAGTCCCATTTCTTATTGAACAGGTCCGTGAAAACAAGCTGTTTGCAGGTGAATGATCCTTGCTCATTCTCTAATTCACAGAAACCTGTCTTAAAACCTTACAGTCTCATACTGAGAAGTATTGATCTCATAGCTGTTGACTCGATAGGATTTATGCTAGAATACGTACAGACCTGGGAGAAACTGGATCTAGATTCGGGGCATATAAAATTTAAAATACTTTTTTTTCCCCTCCATATTGGGGTCTTGATCCCATTTGTAAACAATAGATAACACAGCTTTCTTAGGAATTCAGATACTGCAGAAGAATTCATGGAGATTAAAGTCTCTCTTCAGATAACAGTATTAGTTACAGTATTTGTTCCTAGCCCCATTTTTAGCTGAACTGCTGTGCTTGACATTTTATAAACGTGCACTCCGCACGCTTCCTCACTCATCTGAGGCAGAATTGTGATATAAAAGATGTTTTAGCAAATTTCAGTCTAGGATCTGATAATAGGATGCATCGGGCAGCCTTGGCTGTTGATGTCCTTCCTGCCCGTAATCCTAATTGTACGTACCTGGTGGTACCTCCTCAGGAAAGCACGCGAAGGGGGAGAGGAGATGCTGTACTTTCTTAGGCTGTTACGAAGAGAGCTGTCAGTTTTGGGGGCAGGATGCTGTATTTACCGGTCCATGTTCATGTCTGCGCAGACCTCATCTGGTGAGTGTCACCGCTTGGTTGCAGTGCCATTCGCAGAGGTGCTGCGTACTCCGCTCCAAACTACAGCCGCTGCGCTGCCCAGCTGCTCCGGGCACCACCATCCCACATACTTTTCAGTTCCCTGCTTCCAGGTATCACCCACTTGTTCCGGCTTTGCTCTGTCACCATCTCTGACTGATGTTACTCATCTCAGTTGCAATATACCTTATCTTCCCTATAGTTAGAAATTTTGAAGCGAGCCTTTTCAGGCTGTTGGGATGAAACCTGATGCACGTGAGGTTTCAATGGCAAAGCTGGATGTTTTATTCCAGAAGTGGGGGTAGCAAATCTTCCCAAAATGCTGACATTTCCTACACATGGTCCAGTGTTTGGTTTTTACTCTAAGAAGCTGTGACAACAGCATCTGTTCTGGTCTATCCCAAACAGGACTGATATAAAACCATACACTTTCTGTGTCACATTTCAAGATAGAGTATTTGCCGTCAGCCCTGGGCTGTGGAGTGTCCTCAAGAGATTGAGATCCAGTGGACCGTGAAACCTGTCTCAGGAAGATGAGCTGTGGCATTACGTTTTATGTAACACTGTGCTCTGTAATTGGCTCTTTTAATGCATGTGTAGCAATGTTGAATTACTTGCAAGAGAGAATGGTATTGCTGCAGTGTTCAGGAGACAGATGTTATTGGTGGCTTTTTCTATTTTCTTCCTAAAGCAACTGGGGTTTTGGAAACTGAATGTGAATACAAATGTGCTTGGGACTGTAGGTCTCCAATATAGAGAGAAAAGAGGGATGGGGCCAGGGAAGGCTGCCTGATAAAATCAACAGGAGACTCTTTTTTTCGTGGGGCAGGAGCACATTTCCCACTGGAGATGCTGGGCTGCTGTCACGGACAGTTCAATGAGGGCTGAGAAGTCTGTTTAAGTCTGGGAATCACTAAAGATCAACAGCTCCTGCAGTCTAATCTGCATTATCATTAATCCAGTTAACAATCAACTGTTTTAACAATTAGCTGTTACTAGCTCAATCCATTAAGGTCATTACAACTCTTTTTGCTTCACTTTAACCCCTCAGGTTGCTACTTCTAGTAGGTGAGTATCCTTATATCCTGATGTGGAGTATGTTATGGTAACTAATAATCCAGGTCTGTTGTAGCCACTCGGCCTACTATTTGTGTCTTTAATGATTCAGGAGAGAAATGCCTTTAGGTGCTGTCATAAACAGTCCTCTAAATCTTGAAAATTGATGAGAAATGACAGGAAGTTAATTATAATTTGTATTGACAGCACTGCCTATTACTTAGGTTACTAAGTATTTCCATTACATGAGCTTGGATCGTTCGTGGAGGGCGGGCATAGGAATTGCTCTGTGTTTTTTGTTCTGTTCGCATTGTTGTCAGACACTTAATTCATGCTGACTTTCTCCTAGTCTGTGCATCCAACTAAGTTTAAATTGCTTAGGAAAATCTAATCAAAAACCAGTTTGGCTGTATTGAAGAATGGGCTGATGAGAAAATGGAAGAGGAGACTGGAGAAATGTATATGCCTTTGCTTGTGTTATATTGTTCTGAGTGATGGCTTGTGCTGTGAAAAGATCTTCCATCTCTCTGGCTTGAAACAGGAAATTAATCTGATGACCAAGGCTCAAATTAAGAAGCAGGATTAGCTGATCAAAGAGCATGGGGCAGAGAGGCATGGGAGTGGGGAGAGGCTGAGACTGGGAAAAGCAGCCCAGGAAAAGAAGGATGGATAGAGAAGTGAGAGAAGCCCGGGCTGAGAAAGCAGGACTTGCTAGCAAGGAGAATAGGACCGTCAGAGTGGGGAAAAGCCTGGAACTGGGATGGGAGCAGATGGGAAGAGCTGGGTAGGAAACCTCAGGCTTGGGGCTAGCAGGTGGTATAGCAGGTTCCCACAAAGCACATCCCTTTCAAGAAGCTAGAGCAGGACCCACGGTGTTTCCTTCTCATCCTCCCTCCATTGCCAGGAAGCAAGCAGGCAAGGCGTCCGGCTGCCCCTGCGGCACTAGCAGGTTGTCATCTTGTCTTTGGTGAGTCCAGTGGCAGAGGTCTGTGTGGAACTGAGGGCGTCGCGGCTGCAGGTTACCTGTGTGGCTGTCGGCACAGCATCACGTGGCAGGAGGCATTTCTCCAGCTTCCTGTTGGTAGGAACCTCGGAAACTGCTTATCCTTTCCTCAGGGTCTTAATATTCTCTTTTCAACAGCAAATGAAGCACTCAGAGTTAGGGAGTGCTGAAATTAAAGTTGTTTATGCATCCTGTAACTTTTTCTCTGTGACATAATGGGTTTTTTCCCCCCAGAAAACACGTGCTTTGCTTAGTGAGAGAGGAGAGCTGTGCGCATATAATGCACTTTTTCTCTGGCTTGCTGCAGAAGAAGGAAAAAGGTGCAGTGTGAGAGTCAGGGAATTACTTGAAGAAGATTGCTGTAGTATCCAGAGGAACATGATCTGGTCCTCCAGGCCAGTTGGGTTTTGGTGTGGCATTGGACTAGTCATTTTGAGTTAAACTTTTCAAAGGCTATCATGAGCAGTTGTACCTAACTCATTTGAGATGCCCGATTCTAGAGCCTGGAAGAAGATTGGTAAAATTACTGCTCATTCTTTTCTGAAACAGAAGTTTCAGAAAAGCATTTCTTAGGCATCTCAAATCAAGTACTGCTCAAATCAGCAGATACTTCTGAAATTGTGCCATCTGTGCCTTAGCTCATTCTCCATGTAATGGTAATAATGCTACTTCTAAAAGAAGGTTGTGGGAGATTTTGAAAATAAATTAGCTTAATGTTTTGTGCCACAGTCAAGAATCAAGTATTGGATGAGAATGAAGGCTGGAGGAATAAAAAGGAGCTGAAAGGTTATAGTATGAAGTTACAGTGTCACACACCTAGCATCTAATGCAAATGTCTCCAATAAACGTGGAGTTCATCAACTGGAAACTACAAAGGAGGAAGAAAGATCTGGGGGCGTTGTGAGATTTTGTGATAATTGAGGCAGCACTTTCATGATGTTACCCTGCGATCTTAAAAGGTCTCAATGGCTATCAGAGAAGCACTAATGCTGTTGGGCTTTTGGGAGAACTCATCTGGACGCTTGTATATACTTCCAGCTTTACAGCAGAAGGATGCGAGCGAACTGGAGAGAGCGCCCAGTGAGGCTGATAGCGTGGTTGGAGGAATGGGTGGCCGGTTTTAAAAGGCAAAGAAAAAAAATGTGGCTTATTGAGACTTGCAAAATGAAGATGGGGGGATGAGTAACACAGCAGTTTGTAAATACACCTGAAGGATTAACAGCAAGATGGCAGCTAGCTGAGCTGAGGTACAGTTTTTGGCACAACAGTAAATAGGTTTGAAATTAATGGGAATAAGTTTAGGTTGAAAATTAAATAGTTCGTAGGCGTCAGAGCAGTGAGAGTGCGGGGCAGTATCGCAAAGGGCAGAGTGGAAGACACCTTGTTGGGCTGGAGGTGAGGCTTGAACCCTTGGCAAAAGGTGCGAGCAGGACCTGGGCTCAGACTCAGGAGGCTGTAGCCAGCTAAATGTGTTAATTGTAGCAGATGCAGCATGCACGCTTGGACATCATGCGTGCAGTGCATGTGGGTGGGTGACCTTTTCCTTCTCTCAAGTGAAATCAAGTCATTAGGAATTATCTCGAAATATTCTGGCCCTCTACTTTAGAGCTTGAGCTGCTTTAATCTTAGTGTGCCCTGGGGAGCCAGATTACCAGCGTATCTGCCCTGGAGAGTCTGGGAGCAGAGGAGGAGATCTCTTTCAGATGGCTGGTTTTTAATGTGTACCCAGAGATGTCTGCTGAGTGCCTGAGCATGTGTGGAAAGAGGGGATGGATGCACTTTCCATTAGCATTTCCAAGATGCAGGCAAGCTTCATGTCTGTTTGCTCCAGGATGTCTACTTGTCCTGGTTTATGCAGCATATTTGAATGGAAAACTATCAGTTGTGTAAGGGCTGAAGGAAGAAATACATCGTCGGAGTGGGAACATTGCCATTCTGAGCCTTTGGATGGCCTCCACTTCACATTTGTCACATGCAGTCCGTATCTGTAAGGAACATGTGTCACTGCTGATGTGATGTGCCATGTCATAAAAGCTCTGGTGACATTTTGTGACCCCTTGCAGTCTAACGAAAGAGGTTTGCAACATATAAATGCCATCTGCTGTGGCAAAGCAACTTCCCGGTTCTCTAATCACATATGCCTCTTGTGAAATGCTGCATCACCTCGAAAAAAACCAGCATATTAATGGAGGAAGCTTGTCATTTCAGTCATTCCCAGGTTCTTTACATAATTCATCTATTAACTTTTTGGTGGGGTTTTTTTTTTTGCTTATTAAGAACTCTGAGGGGTGGAAGCTGCAGCAAATCCATGATAGCTTTAGGAGTTCCATTTCATTAGAGCTGTATTTACTTTCTGATTTTTTGGTACTCTGGATTGGAACCATTCTCCCTACGATCTTAATCTTTTGCAAATACTCATGGGGTTCACAGACAGAAGTGTGAGAAGTCTGAGCTGTCTCAGGAACATGTAACAGGACTTTTGGGGGGTGTAAAAAGAGGGGAGTTTTCCTCATTAATCTGTGTCTGTTCACTTAGTCCATTATGGGAACTGAGATGTGCTAATTATTTTAAATGGATTCGACTTGTTTGCCAGTATGTCATGCCAATAGCCTCAGATGTGGGATAAGGAGATCAGACTTTGGCTTCAGTTTTTGCTGGGCTGACAGCTTATATAATGTACAGGTTTTGAATCAGTAGGGGCAATTTTTGTAGCCTGAAAAAATAAGCAGAGTGTTTCACGCTTGAATGGGAGAGAAGAACGCTTTATCCACTTATCCTTTACTTTACATACTGCTGTTGTTGGGTGCTCTAGCTTTTACATGTAGATAAGGCAAACTTCCTAAAGAGAGTTGATTGCATGAAATGTGTACATATTACAGGCCACATATACAACACACATTAATTAATGAGCAACGATGAGCAAGAGCTACTTTTGCCAAGGTAGAAGACTGCATCTTTACAGGCTGTGATGAGAAGCAACAGATCTAATTCCTGCCATAACCAGTGCTTTTAAAGGCTGTCCAAGAAGCGTGCAAGCATTGTCTAGCCCTCACAGCAACCAGTGAAGAAGTTAGGTCTGTTTTTATCACTGTATTACAGGCAGAGAAAGAGATACGCTGAAAAATGAAGTGACAAGACTAGCAAGTCTGTGTAAGCAGCAAAACAAGATACCAGAAGCCCTCATTACGTCGTGCCCGTGTGCCCTGGGCAAACCCCATTCTTTTGACTGTGTTTGTACATGGCATCGGTGATACAGCAAGCTTTGATGCTGATTCTAACTCTGATTTTTATACATAAGCTTATTGTTTCCCTGATACAACCAGTTCTCAGGCTCCCTATTGGTAAAAAAAAAATCTTTTCCTTTCTACACTGGGGTATTGAGAGATGATGCTAGATGTGTAGAGGTGTCACAGAACGGATAAATTAAACAATCACACAGGAACCAGGGAAGTCGAGAAGCCTGTGAGCATCACTCTGGATGTAAGTGTTTTGAGGAGGCAGTGGTATGTTCTCAGTCCAGCACTTGCAAGGATAAGTCATTACACCGTGCTGCTCCCCTCGTAGTGGACCATATGGTAAGGTCCTACTGTGCGTGTACTGCCCCAAGGGTCCTACTCGCAGATGGAGCGATGAAACTGAATAAGCCTGCTGTGGAGGAGTTCAGTAGGTTTTGTGTAACTGCATTGCCATGCAACCATTTCAGTTGCCTTTCTGTTTGACCTGTTTTTATAGATCCTGATGAAGTCTGTAAAATGAGCTTATTCTTAATTGCCATTCATACAATTCTTATCTTGCCATTCTTAATTTGAAAAAGTCAATGTGGGGGTTAGGTGGGATAAGTTTTTGCATTTGCTGCTCTGCAGTAATGACTATTTTGCATGTTTTGGCCCTGAAACAGGAGGAGAAGCCATCTTTTTTTGCAGTAGTTGCAGAGTGAAAATGGTTATACCAGCAGTTACTGCAGGCTGGTTGGTGCAGTGGAAAACTATACCCTGTTTCATTGTGAAATTAGCCTGTTCAGGTGGCCTGGGAGATGCCAGTGCAAGCACCTGAAAAACAGACGATATGTGAATTCCTAAGAGTATATTGTATAGCTTTTTATCACAGCCCAGTCGTCGCTGACATTTAAAATGTGCAGCATGAAAGAGGGAGTGAGATTAGAAGATGTCTCAGTAGAGGTACCGCAACCCATCTGGGCTTTTCAGAGCGAGAAACTGTACCCAACTGGGTATCACTGGATGGCATCAGAATGCTTGCTTTGTTGTCTGCTTAAATAATAACCAGGTACACTGTGTGTGGGAAGGGATTGTGAGGGGGAGAAAAGCTATTTAGCATCAAGCTAAGGAGAGAGCAAAGCACTGCACTTTAAAAGGCTGTGTAAGAGCCGGGCCTGCTGCTTTCCTTCCGATGCTTAGCAACTTTTTTCGTTTTAGGAACTTTCCGCTGTACTTTCTGTGAGACTGAAGTGGAAGAAGATGAGTCGGCCATGCCCAAAAAGGATGCAAGGACACTCGTGGCAAGATTTAATGAGCAGATTGAGCCCATCTATGCGCTGCTTCGTGAGACGGAAGACGTTAACCTAGCCTATGAGATCCTCGAGCCAGAGCCCACAGAGATTCCTGCCCTGAAGCAGAGGTGGGAACACGCCTGGTCTTCTCTCACCGCGCTGCTTCCTTGTAGTCTGTCCGTCTGCTCTGTGAGGCTTCCCCAAACCTGGTGCAGCCTCTGGCTGCATTGAGGACTTCCTTGTCCAGCAGCAGCTATGCAAGCAACTGCCAGATTCCCCAAGGAATGTGTGATTTAGAAGGATACAAAGGGCTATAACCTTTTTTTGCTAAACAAGGCAGATGACTGTTCTTCTGGTCAGCCTCCTGCATGTAGTTTTCTGTGGGGTGGGGTACTCGAATTACCTGCTGCTTGCTGTGCTGCAGCTGGTAAGTATACCAAGTCCTTGCCGCAGTATTTAAGAAATGCAAACTGCAGTTGTTCGGCAAAGCTCTGAAGGTGCCATCTACACTGTCTTCTTTCTCTCAGACCCTTATCTTTCTTTCATCTATTCCTTTTGCTTCTACCCAGCTTTTGAAACTAAGCTATCTGTGTTCTACACTTTGCGTTTCAAATCCACATGTAACATCATTCTAGTTTGAAGGCATTACTTGTAATAAGGGTGGTTTTTTCTTCTGATTTTCTCCTACTTGTTACACACCTCTTCTTTTTGGGAGGAGACCATGTTATAGTCAAAAACTCTTTAAAATGTTCCTACCCATGGGAAATGACACTTTCTTTCAGAACATTCCTAGCTGTACAAAAACAGATGATGTTTAAATAATGCAGAAAGATGTGGGGAGCTGTCAGTTTTGTCAGCTGTGGTGAAATGTGATGCGCTTCTCTGTGTTTAAAATAAATTAATTAAACACATGGAGGGGGGGATGTACCATGAGGGGAAGCATTCCCACAGTGCCTTGGGGTGCCTGGCTTTAGTTAATGGGAGAGCAAGCAGGATACTCTCTTTTTTTTTTCTCTCAGGCTAACCTTGGGAGAGAATATTTCTCATATATTCATGCTAGACAGTTTCTAATTAATACAATAAAAATTTCTTCGTCTATTCATAATTTTTTTCTAGTCAAGAAGGTAGCTAATTTTCCTCATCATTCTGATGGAAAAACAGAAGCAATATAGAGAGAAGAGATTTTTCCAAGGTCACTCAACATGTCTTTGGTGATATGGGGAGTCTTTGAAGCCTTTATGCCCAAGTTGAATAGCTAGACTTTGCTTTATAAACCTTTTCTGTAGTTTGAGTAGTGGAACTGGGATAACCCCACCAAAAAGAGGATAATTTCTCAGTCTTCCCCTTCTGTGCCCAAGAAATTATCACAGCAGAAGCCCAGTGCAGTCCCATGATTAAAACCAGCACCCACTTACTTGACTCTTAAATACTTAAAAAACATTGTAAATGATTAATTACTCTGTGCAAGGAATGACAAAATAAATAGGCGACTTTTTAAATGGTTACTTGAACACAACTTGCTTCAGCACATACGATTTAATTATTTATTAACACTTATTAATGCAAAGCAGCTAATTGCATGAAAGCACCGCTGTGAGATTTTTTTTGAAAGTGCCAAACCCTGGGTTATTTATTCTTTCCTTTTTTATGGAGTCTTGAGTGTCTGAAATCATTGACAAAACTGACATTTGGTGATTCTGAAACAAACAGAAAAGGTCACGAAGTGCCTGCGTCTTGTCTTTGCGCCAACACAGGCGGCTTCGTGTGTTTTCAGGAGAGTTACAGCATTAAGCAACCACACTGACATTGCATAACTGCCATTCACCTGCTGTGGGAAACTGGGCAGATCTTCATTTATATCTTTCTAGGAGGTCATTAATTTTCTTAATCTGGGCAGAACATGAATTAGCCCCACAGGTTTCGAAAAAAAAAAACGCTTTACCTAAGCCTTTCTCTGTGGTTTTCTAAAACAGAGGGACCTTAATAACCCCTCCATTTTCTTATGTCAAAATAGCATGATTTTATAGAAGAAAAATCTTCACAGAATTAATTTTCTGTGGTCATGCTATCAAGGACCATGGGTTGTCTGCTGTGAAGTTGAAGCTCTTAAGAGCAGCGAAGTGAAAAAGTGCTTTATTTCGAACACGGCACAAAAAGACTTATCCCCATTACACGAGACCTTTTCTTAATAGTCTGGGCAGGCTTGAGATGAAAATTTCAAGCTGTTTCCCCATTGCACAGTGTGGTTTCTGTGGGCCATACCTCAGCTATGGCAAGGATTATTTATGTTGCCTTTAAAGGCAGCTAACCGCTCATTAAGGGATTTCCATCAAGGTAAACCAACCAACGGGTAACAGAGCAAATGTAGCCACATGCCACATCTGGGCTACTGAGCTGCCACAGTTCCCGACTGCAGGATGGCCATGCGGAGTCTGGACCTAGGTGGGGAAAAAGCAGATCCTGGATCTAAGAGAGAGAATTTAAGAGTGCTCTGCCTTCATCTACTCCGTGCTGCCTGTAAGGCAGCTCGCACACCTGGCCTGTTGCTGGTGCCAGATCCATGGCGTTCAATCCTGTACTTTGGAACGGGGTCACTGAGCAGTAAGATCTCTTCTCGCAGTGAGTATTCCCCCAGTCACGTAGTCTGGTCGCTCCTACCAAGTGTCGCTGAAGATGCAGTTCCACAAACAAGGAAGGAAATTGACGCACGTTGGCAAAGCTCACTGGGGTCTGAAAGTAGACACAAAGTGTCTAGATGATTCCACCTAAGTGTAGGACATTGCAATAAATGGCTTAAAGTCGTGAGTACTGTAGGTGTCTCTTAAGAGTTGTTACTTTCATTTTTGCAACGTTCCTGCCATCATGGAATAAGTGTTTTGCTGCTAAATGATACCATGTAGGAAAAAAAAAAGTCCGTTTCAAGCATGCTTATGGGGACCTGTGTGCAAAAGTGTTATTAGGCAGTCCCTGGCACTACTGAGTATTTAGCTGTCACGCTGCAGTCGTGGGGAGGGAGAGCTGCATTGTGTATCGTGTGAGGAAAGTGGATTACATAAAATCGTCAGGGAAACGCTAGTTAGAGAATTCTATTGTGTGGGAAGCAGAGTGGTGCTTTTCACAGAACACACGCCTGTCTTGGAGAGCTGAAAGGTACCAGCACTTGAAATAACACGCTGGGAAGAAGGTCTCTGTGTGGTTCCTTAGGTTATATAAGCAATACATGTGCCTGAGTCTTCTGCCCCAAAATTCAAGGCTGCTGTGAAGCTCTCCTGGCAGGGCTGGCTGTAGGAGTGGACACACGCTAACACGGATGCTGTGAGTGTTTTGCAAACAGACTCCAGCAGAGTCACTATTGGGAGGCTGTGAACAGCCCTCAATCCGAACTGCAGCTGAACACACCGATGTTTTTTATCTCGGGAAGAGAGAGGATCACCTCCCTACATATTTTCCCCTCACTGTTTGCCCCTAAAAATCCAGCAGAATTAGCTCATCAAGCAGTGGTTAAGTCCTTGCGGATTAAAAAAGTTGCGTATTTCTCAGGTCTTCTCCAACAACAATCTGATTTTAAGCTGCTCAGTTGGAGGAAAGGCTGTTGGGTAGACAGCAGTGACTGAACCATGTCTACTGGCAACTTCTGCCGGCTCAGCTGGCAGCAGAGCAGGGACACTTTGAGCATCCTTGATGGATTTGCTCTGAACGAGAGGAATCCAGGCAGGACTGTTAGCTGTGAAAAACTGTAGGTACCACTGGCAATCAGATGACTGAAATGATGTGGCTAAGGGTGGGTGCAGGCTGCAGCGGATCTCTTTCTCTAGGAAGATTAAATGTGATTCTGAAGTAGAGGAATGGTCACGTTTGGCTTTCCCCACCCAGAAAGCAGTGAGTTTCCATTCAGCTGCTTTCCCTGATCAATGTATATGTAGCAGCACAGACCAGAGTATTTTAGCCTCATTGCCATCACTGTGCAGAAAATACTCCACCTGATGTCCTCTTTCCATCAGATCCAAGCAGGAATGTTTCTTCTCTCCATCAGTCCCCTGAGCCCTGGAGGAGAATGTGCTGGTGGCCGCAACTCTCAGAAAACAAAGGAGGGCTCGGTGACTGCTGTACCCTTCGCACCGGTCATCGCCTTGCTTTCCCAGCTTTTCCAGGATAACGGCAGTTCTGTCTTGCCTCTTCCCATGCACCATCACCGCACAAGGCCCTTTGCCCAGCCCCAGTCCTCTGATTTGAAGGTGCCCTCTCAGCTTTCTCCTCCTCTGCCCGGCCTCCCCAGTCCTCCCAGGGCTGTGTCTGTGGGCAGTAACACAGGAGACGTGACTTACCGTGTCCATTGTCACTCACAATTCAAGCAGGGGTTTGAACTGTGTTTTTCATGGTGAGTTAACTCCTTCACGAGTCCTGTGATTCATTGTGGTTCACAGATCTGAGCGTGCTGGGTCTCTGGGCCAGCCATCAGGCTTGTTTAAACTTCAGTGCTTTTTTCCTGCAGTACATGGTTGCTGTGTGAAGGCCAAATAAGAGGCTTTTCCAAATACCAGATCACTGTCCGACTATGTTTTGCTACTGTGGCTTTTATTTCAGGGTATTCTGGGATTTTATGTTTGTTTTTACACGAGTGCGTCAGGAGCTTTAGGGCTGCCTCTTCTTTTTAGTGTCTGTTGTGGATGTTGCCACGGAGTCATGTAGGGATTCCCATTAGAGATCCCCAGGTTCCCCAAACCAGCAAGCTGGTGGAGAAATTCCTGGCACCACGTGTTAGAAATGAGAGTGCAAGTTCTCAGTGCAGATCATGGTTTAAGTGTTGCAGTGCTGGCCAAGGAAGGGTTCTGAGTGCTCTGTTTTTCTCTCTTTGAATTTTTATGTAGCAAGGAGCGTGCAGCTGGTACTGGTTCAGGGACAGCAGCTGGCCTTGCAGGTGGACACCATCGGGAAGCATGGACTACAAAGGGACCATCATACGAGGACTTGTATACCCAGAACGTTGTCATCAGCATGGAGGACCAGGAAGATCTTAACCGGTCTGCAAGTGAAGGAAAGCCAGCCAGAGAGAGGCCAATTTGGCTACGGGAGAGCACGGTGCAGGGGGCGTATGACCCTGATGAAATCAAAGATGGTAAGAAAACTCACAGGGCAGAAGTACTGCTCTGCTTATGTGATGCTTTTAGAGTGCTGTCAAAAACATGTTCCCCTGTGTGTGTACAGCTGCTGCTCCCAACACTCCAGATTTTGTCTGCTCCCCTCTGCTGTGCAAAGCACCTGTGTGTAGGCAGACGTAAAGAAATCTGATTTATTAGATCCAGGATTAAAATCTAGGTCAGTAAAGCTGAGTTGTCCACAAAATCGTTTGTGGGCTTCTAAAATGTTAATTATCTGTTACGTCTTCCACCTTGAGAGTTTATTGCTTCTAGGCGAAGGTCTTTCAGCTTTATCTAGAAGGCTGCCTCTCTGATAGGTCACTGATGAAAAATAACTTTTATTATCATTCAGTGACTCTGAAGCCCACCAAATCTACCAGCAGTGTTTTTCTGCTCTCGGCCTTTTTCTTGCCAATTGTTTTTCAAAATGTGTTTTATATGAAGACTGTGTCAGAAATAAAGCTTCTGGAAGTACAGTAGGAAGGAGGGTCTGTCACCATGGCAGGTGAGTCTTTATTGCTTTCTGTTTGTTTCTCATTATCTTGGCTTTTATTTTCATTCATGTTGGTGTCAGGCTGTCCATAGACCGTAGTCAATATCTTGTAACCACTAGCAGAAATATTCTGCTTTCGTAAGTGTGCTATTTAAGCTTACACAGTAAAAATAGGAAATAGAGACCTTTTATGATTGTTAGAAGAGTGCATAAATAGATGCCACCTTCCAAGTCATTTGAAGATTATAGACTGAAACTGTTGATGCCCTCGGAAGAGAAGATGGCAAAGGGAACTGCATGTGTGAGTGTGAGACCCTGGAACCAGTGCAGTGATCAGGAGAGGAGTGGAGTATGTAGGTATAGTGGAAGTGAAGAAAATGAATGTGAAATCATGTTCAAAAGATACCTAATGATCTTGTTCACGTGCAGCATCTTTCAAGCATACAGATCCCAAAACGTTTTGCAAATAAATCAAAGTGAGGTGACTGAAACAACCTCCTCTGCAGTCTGTAGCAGATGTTGTTGTTATTCACCAGCCATGGTGAGTTCTCACCCCATTTTTCTGCTAGACATTCAATTCACCTGTAGTTTTAAATTGGCTCCTTGACATGACTTTTAGTGTACACAGCATAAATGGTTCTCAAATGCCACTAAAGGACATGGAGGGGGAGTGTATCTCCTTACAGCACCATGGCATCGCTGCTTAACCTCTGCCACTGCTGAAGATCAAAGGGGGGACTTGTGGAAATAGCCTGAAATTGCTGCTGCAACACATTTCTGTAGTTCTTGGGGGACATAAACAGGGAGGACAGAAACTTGTGAATGTTGACAGAAAAGATTCATTGCTTGGATCTGGCAGGAACAGTTCTTGCAAACAAGACGCAACCCCGTTCCTGAGCCACAAAGCCAGACTTTGTGGAGCTGCCTCAGGCTGTGGTCACTTCACAGCTCTCCATGCGATGAGCTACAATATTATTTCACAGAGATGCTCTCCAGTCGCCTCTTAGGCTCGACAGGCACAAGCAACAAGCTGAGCACAAGGCTGCCAACACAACACCTTTATTCTTCCTTTTAAGAATTTTGCCAGTGCGCTAATATTAGTAGTTGTAGCTGTCACCTGTTACTACAGTTTTATTTACAAAGAAAACACAAGTCCAGTGACGTTAGGGGTGGGTCTTTTGGCCTTTATTTTACCACAGGAAAGGAGCAACCACAAAATCCCTTGGGTTTTAGTGCTAAGCTCATAACTAACTTCCCTAGTTTACCTGTTTCATAGCATTTTTTCATCTCGGGTTGAAAAAAATAACCAGTGCATTTTTGACCGCGGGGGGATAGGCTTGGATGCCAACTGCCTGGATGGGGTGCTCAAACCATGAGGGTTCATGTCTTGGAGAAGCAGGCAAGTGGCATTAATGTATGAAGGCAGAATGCCGTCACCTCAGCTCCAGCAATTGTTCATAGGCAACGTCTTTCGGAGCAAGATGGAAAGATTGCCATGGGGAGTCTAGCCCACTTTTTAGGCTGTGTTTTTACATAAGGTTCTCTATATTTTATTTTTCATTTGTTGTTTTTTTTCTTTTTTTCCATACTGCCTGAGGTTTTATTGGTCCTGGGTGGACTCACAGCCTTCTCATCCAATGTAGGATTAGGAGAGGTCTTCTGCAGAATGCCACTTTTTGAACAGAATTTTACCTTTTGAATCCATGAACTACAGACATCAAACCCTCCCAGCTATTGTACAGCCAAGCTTACTGAAAGAGGACACACATGTGTCCGTCAACAGGGAAACCGCAGTCCCCTTCAGATAAGAAGTCCAGGTGGGGAGCCAGAGCGGCTGGCGGGGCTGTGTTTCAGCTTGGAGAGCCGGAGCTGTTTGAACGCAGCTGTCCACGCTGTGCTGTGCAGCTTGGCTGCAGGCTGTAAGCTGCATCCGCTGCATGAAGTAGGTCCTGCTGCACAGCACAGCCACGTTCCTCCTGGAATGAGCTTTTCCCTTTCCTACCTGGTAAGTGCACCTCTGAGCTTACCAGAGACGCCTACTTGGAACATTATTTTATAACACACGGTTTCCACATACTCCCCATCTTCCTGGATTCATCTGCTTCTCCATTTTAATCCTTATGTAGGGAGCTCAGCCTGGTTTTGGGGCAGCACTTATGGTCTGTGCTGGCAACATCCCGTTGTCTTGGTCATGATCACAGTCCTCCAGGCTGCGGTCGTACAGCCTGGAAGCAAAGGGACAAAAAGGAAACAGCCTGTGCTTGTTCACCTGTGAAACAGCACCGAGGTACTCGCTGTATCTCTGGCAAGTGTCAGCGTTAGGTGTGGAGTGTGGGTATCTGGGAACCCAGACGCAGGTCCCAGGGGATGCTGCCTGCTCCACAGCAAGGGAAGCGCATCAGCCCGGCTGAGGGACGCCTGAGCTGGACATCTCCTGGGGGGGCTCTTTTCCAGGTGCCTGCTCCCCATGCGTTTGTTGTCTTCTCTTGCGATGTGCTCCTGGCCGAGGCTCCCAGCTGGGAGCCACACTGACTCCAGATCTCCCAACTCCCAGGAAATGTCAATACTTGCTCTGCTGTCATAAGAAAAACCATAACTATCTCTGGCTTTTAAGGGAGAGGAGGTATAGAGAACAGGTGTGACTTGGCCAAGCGTGCTCCGTGGCAGTAATTAATATGGGTGCAGAAAGCCTTCAGGGCCATCACGCAGATCGCGGTGAGGAAGCAATCATTCCCTTTGTCTGTTTGCAGGGGGCCGGGATCTGGGTGCCTTCCAGGAGCGTGAGGAGGGCCGGGCAGCTCTGGATGACAACGAGGAGGTGATGCGTGCCCTGCTTATCCACGAGAAGAAGACGCCTTCTGCTTCAACTGTCACCGTCGGAGGTGCCGCTCCTCTCTCCGGTGCCAACGCTAGTGACTCCGAGAGTGAGACAAGCGAGTCGGAGGAGGAATCCCCTCCCCGCCCTCCCACCACAGCCACCACAACGTACGGGCTGGAGGATGAGGATGAAGATGAAGAGTTTGAGGTGGTGGCAGAAGACCCCACTGTCACAGTGGCTGGGCGTCCACACTCGTACAGCCAAGTGAGCCAGCGCCCTGAGCTGGTGGCCCAGATGACACCAGAGGAAAAAGAGGTTTACATAGCCATGGGGCAACGCATGTTTGAGGACATGTTTGATTAACTGCTTCCTGCCGTGGCGTTTTTTAAAAAGCGACTTTTCAAGCCAGAGTGTCCCTAGTAAAACAGAAGACTGAAGCGCACCTTTCCTCCCCTGGGCGCAGGGACCCTGGGGCTCGGGACTGCTAATCTCAGGCATCGTGCTCACCAGCACGGGGGAACGGGAAGGCTGTGTGGGCCAAAACAGGTAGGGAAGGACAAGCCTCAGCAATGAGGATGCTTGCAAGGTAAAAATCTGCTTCGGGGTGCCCTGCACAGGCACTGCTTTTACCTTCTCCAGGGCCCCTGCAGCTGCCTCCCCCCAATTGCTTGGAGTTGATTTTGGTTGCAGATCCTAGTGAAATCCACATCCCTGCCCTCAGAGGACGGAAGGGCTCTGTAGTCTGATGAGAGTGCTCTGCAGAGGAGGGCTTAAGTCACGTTACAGCTGCCTGTGCTCAGCGAGGGGAGAGGGGAGCACTCGTCTGCTGATGGCGAGCTTGGGCAGGGCTTGCAGCTGCCCTGCCAGCAGCCGCTGCCCACCGGAGCGGCTCTTTCTAAGCAGACCTGTAGGCAGCCACCTTTTCTTGCTCCCATTTGCTCCTTACTTAGGTCTCAGCACCACAAGGCCGGGTATAACTTGAAAGACGCCAGGTGAAAGCCTTGGCAGGCACACACAGCCACTCTTTGTCAGTGTAACGAAAGCCCTCTGTGGTTCTGAGCTGTCAGAGTGCCCTGACTTGTCAGGGGATGCTCTCAATTTCCAGTATTGCTGCCTGTTGCTTCTGCCTAGCCCTGTCCCAACTCCAGTGTTGCAAACGGTTCGTAGTGGGCAGGGCTGCAGTCAGGCAGTGCCAGAGAAATAGCATAGCTAGTTGTTCTTTGCAGTCACACCAGGGCTGTATGATTTTAAGATGAATTATGCAATTTTGAATTCTGCAATTTTGAATTCTGCTTTGGCACGCTCTTTCACCATAGAAAAATATTTATCAGTGCCTACAGAGCAATATCATATTTTTAATGTTTCTCTCTTCCAGTTGAAAATGTTGCTTTTTAAAATTGTTGTGTTTTCCTATCCTGTACTACAATAAAACAAAATGATAAAAGATTTTTTTGTTCCAGAGGGTAGGGGCAGATTACATGCTGTTCCATTTACACGGGCACCCTGAATTTGCTGTTCACTGAGACTGTAAATCTGTTTTATACTAACTACGCTTTCTATGCTCTGCTAACCTTGTAATGCCTCCTTTGTGGTTTTATTTTCAGCTTCTCGATATTTTGAATCCCCTCTTTTTTTTAAATAGTGTTTTAAATTTGCTTCTAAGTCATTTTAAAGAGGAATAAATAAACAGAAACTTCTGCCCTTTGTCATCTTTCAATTCGTCATGTGCCTACTTAGGAGTGTCGTTTGCTTATTGTATTGATTTACTCCATTCAAGAAAAAAACCCAATTTGCAGCTTTCCTTTGAGGGAAGGACTATCTGAAATCCCACTGCACGTTGTTTCTCCTCACCAAAGCTTCTCTGAATGCCTCCTGGACTCTCTGCACTTCCAGGAAGGATGTTTCATTACCCTGGCACTGTGGGGAGGCCCTTTTTGATCAGCACTTCCATTCCCTTCCTCCTTCCTCAAGGGAAGCATAGGCTGGTGGTGGAACTCTCACAGCCATTGTATTGCTACTTAAAATGGTACTTTTGTGTAGACAGGCTTCCAAGATCTAGTATCAGTCTTCTAGAGATCAAGCCACGGAGCTGGTAAGTCAGATTCAATGATCAGCTAACGGAAAAAAAGTGCTGTACCAATTGCGTCTAGATTTAATCTGGTTGAATTCCAGGTTAACACGAGAGAAAAGCAGGTAGATTTACAAAGAACCAAAGACAGAACCTGAGAATTAATCCTGAACACCGCACAGCTCCTCATTGTCGTAACTCACCAGTACTTTATACTGAGTTTTAAGTCTGCAGAATCAAACTGTAGGTTTATTAAAGCTTAAGTGAAGAAATACTGGCTTTTACTATAAGAGCACTGATACTGCATCTATGTCCAGCATAATCATGTATGAAGTAGTGGGTTTACTTAATAAGCACATTTAATTGTGGTTTGTATAGCGGTTTTAGTTTTTGTCATTCAGCAAGGTACATCCTGCACATCAGGGATCACGCAGCGGATTTTAGGGCATGCCTCCCCTCTCTGGCCCACCGCTTGCGGCCCTCAGGAGGACTGGGGAGGTCAAAAAACACGAGGAAATGCCATCCTTGTTTCCTGCCCTCTCCAACAGCTTCTGGCTCTCGGGAAGGATGGCTGCTCTGTGCTGTTCCAGAGGAAGGACAGCTATACGCTGCTGCTGCCCTGCCGTGACAAGCACTGCTTGAATGAACAGCAGCACCTACGATCGACAGGGGCTTCTCTTCCCCCTGCAGTTGAGGCAGGGCTCTGTGTGCCTGCCAGAAGACGAGGACCGGCCGCTGCTGCGAGCAAACCCAGCCACCGCCAGCAGGTTGGTGGTAACGCAAGGGAGAAAGCCAGCAATGCTGAGGAAGGCCCTGGCTGTTCCCTCTGGTTGCTGGGCCATACGTGCGGCACTGATGCCAACCCAGTAACACCGCGAGCCTGGTCGCACGCTGGAGCCTTCCTGGGTGAATGTTCTGCCTAACCCCACTCAAACCGGTTTCTGCGTCTGCTTTCAGCCTGAAATGCGTTTCAGCTGGTGAGTGCGCTTGAGGCCAGGGCACTGCAGCTCAGGCTGGAAAGAAAAACACGTTTCACAAGCTGCTCATGCTCCTCTTCCCAAAGGTCAGGGGTGCCTCTCCCAGCTGCCGGGAGCTGCATCTGTCCCTGCGCCCATTGCGGGTCAGGGACACCACAGCAGAGTGATGCACAGAGCAGATCAGTGAAGCTGCTGACGGAGGGGAAGATCACTATCAACGCTGGAAAAGAGGATGTTTTCATCTTTCCTACTAAGCTCCCAAAACTTTGCTTCCTCCAACCAACTCTTCCTGGGTTGCTGCCTCCTTCAAACAGATGAAACAGACTGTTGCTCTATGAGAGTCGAGGGATTTGAAGATCCCCTGGAGGAAGGGCAGGAAAATAGTATCACCTCCTCCCTGAGACATCTAAGGAGCCCTGCCTCGGTGATGCCTGCCGTGCCAGCGATGCTGCGGGCACGTCCGACGGGGCCTGGGGGGGAGCAGCCAGCTGTGCTTGGCTCTCTCTCCTGCTGTGCCCCCATGGGAAGAAATTGTCTCAGGAATCAAATGGAAGACAAAGCCTTCATGGAAATGGAAAGCTTATGAGCAGGTGGAAGGGCATGTCAGCAGCAAGGCAAGCCAGTGGGCTGTCCAGGCTGCTCCCCCGGGCAGGCTGCAGAGGAGAAGCAGCAGCAGCCCCATTCCGCTGCGCTGGCATGTGTTGGCATAAACAAGTGAGGCTGTGGGCTTGGTCCCTTGGAGCGGGGGTGTCACGCAGTGCTGCAAAAAATTGCACTGGACTGTGCTAGGGCTGGTGGTGCCTTATCCCTGGAAGCTCTGGGCAAAGTAACCGTGTTCCTGGCTCGTTCACAGGAGGCTTTGGAGCATTGAGCATGGCCAGCCGAGGATCCCTAAGCACCACCATACACTCCAGTTTAAAGTGTATTGACTGTGAGTCACCACAGCCTCTTCTCCAGGAGCACGGGAGCTGGGGCTGAAGAGTAGCTCCTGCCTGCTGAGCTGCTTCCAGAACAATGATCGATATTTATAAAGTCCAAGGAGATCATCACTCATCCAGTCTTGACAGGAGGCGTAGCCAGATGCTTGAAGCCATTTAAGATGTGATTGCACAGAGAGTCATGGAGAGGCCGCTGCCTAAAAGGAGCGGCAGCCCAAAGCGTGGGGAGTGATGTCTGACTGCTGGTGCTCCTGGAAAGCTGCCCGCCTGCCTGCCTGCCTGCCTGCTTCCCTGTCCCCCTGCCCGCCTGCCTCCCTGTCCCCCTGCCCGCCTGCCTGCCTGCCTCCCTGTCCCCCCCGCCTGCCTCCTTGTCCCCCTGCTGGCCTGCTCCCCTGTCCCCCTGCCTGCCCCCCTGTCCCCC
>JAVJGI010000060.1:3006152-3024617 GCA_035590275.1 Ibycter americanus | reverse complement strand
CCTGAGCCGCCTCCTCTCCAGCCCAAACACCCCCAGTTCCCTCAGCCGCTCCTCACAGGACTTGTGCCCCAGCCCCGGCCCCCGCCCCGCTGCCCGTCTCTGGACACGCTCCAGCCCCTCAGCGTCCCCCTGCCCGCCTGCCTGCTCCTTCCTAGCAGGGAGCGGAGAGCAGAGAGCAGAGCGCCGGCAGTGCCGGGCTGTCCAGGATTACGACCCCATCACTATGGCAGAGCTATTTTCTCCCTCTTTCAAAGTTATCCAGGGAAATCTGGGCTTTTGCCTGTTTGGGATACTTAAATGAGCTGCCAGAAGGTGGTTTCTTATTTACCAGCATTAATCAGATTGAGAGAGAGAATGAACTTAATTTGTATTTGAACAAAAATCAGATTCTGGAAGCACCTGCTGTATCATTAAAAAACATTAAGGACAGTGAGTATTTGTGCAACCATCCTGGAAGCAGCAGACAGAGAGTCTCTGAACAAGATGCTTTAAATATAATAGGTATTTTTGCTTAAAATATGTGACCTAAATATAATTTAATTTCCATCCCTTTGAACAGTTTGATGCTAATGAACCAGCCAGGGATGGCAGAGAGGAGGCTGAGCCAGCCGCATCGGAAGCAACTCGGCTCCACTGCAGTGCGTTAGAGACCCTGCGTGCGCTTCACCCCGGCTGCATGCAGCGATGAATGCGCAAATCCTGCCGAGAGCCGGCCACAGCGGCAGGAGGAAACCTGGGGCTGCTCAGCCAGAGAAACAGGCAGGGATCCAGGCTGAAAATTAAGGCTGATCAAATACTGTTCCATGAGCATTAATGTCTGTGTACAAAAAGAGGTACGTCTGGCAAGGAGGGAAAATCACATCTCGTATAGATGTGATTAAAGCCCTGACGTATTGCTTCTGCTGATTTTTCACCTGGAATCCGTATCGCCAGCCTCTGCCATCCCATTACTTGCTGAAAGGAGGGCGAGCAGTGGTAATTTTGCAGTGAGCTAAAATTGTGCGTACAGCCGAGAAGCCTGGCTCGGTTCCACCTGGTAAAGGGATCCTCCTAGCCTTGAACAGTTCTTTTCTGTGCTTCTGACAATGGAAATCTGCCCAATCCAATGCCAAATTTGCTGGGTACTCTTAGCAGAGTCCGTGCTTTTCCTGTGCCCCGTTAACGTAGATTATGGGGGTACAGTTGTGCCAAACACCATTTAATGGTTGCTACCAGCTGACCTGGGTACGCTTAGGTCGCAGCGTCTGAACCAGCCCTGTCCCACAGGGGGAGTGACAGGTTGGGTCATTGTGGTCAGGCTGTCTGGACCGGCTCTTTGCGAAGGTGCTGGTGGTTCTTCTCCCAGGCAGTGCTGATGGGCTCTCATAAACTCAGCCCCTCTGTGATCACACACAGGTGTCAATTTAAAATGAAGTTTCAGTCCCACCACCACCACCACTACCATCACCACCACCACCACTACCACCATCACTACCATCACTACCACCACCACCACCACCCACCATCATCACCACCACCCACCATCATCACCACCACCACTACCACCACCACCACCATCACCACCACCACCATCACCACCACCATCACCACCACCACCACCACACCACCACCATCACCACCACCATCACCACCACCATCATCACCACCATCAACACCACCATCACCACCACCACTACCACCACCATCATCACCACCACCACTACCACCACCATCATCACCAAGCAGCTCTGGCCTGTGCCACATCCACTCCTGGGGCAGGTGGCACTGTGGTGCTGAGCTCCACCATGCCGGTCTCGGCCATGACTGCCTCAGGCCATGCCACGTCCCAGCAGAGGTTTCACGAACGGCACGTTTGTGCCTTCTCCAGAAGTGAGGCTTTGGCTGGGCTTGGGGCAACACCT
Source organism: Ibycter americanus (assembly GCA_035590275.1). Classification (NCBI taxonomy): domain Eukaryota; kingdom Metazoa; phylum Chordata; class Aves; order Falconiformes; family Falconidae; genus Ibycter; species Ibycter americanus. The sequence continues at coordinate 3,022,716 of JAVJGI010000060.1, read as the reverse complement.
CCTAGGATCCCTGATTTCCTACAGCAGGGAGGGAACTGGCACCAGCCCCAGACGGGTCACTCCCTTACACGTGATCTTTGCTACTTGAAACAGACGTGATTTGGCAGGACTGGATTTGATCTTTTTCTTTGTTTAACCCTTTTTATCCCATGGGAATATTTTGAGTTGCTGAATTTGTCATGTTTCCCTGCTGCTTCTAGAAAAAAAAACAAAACACCACAATATTTTTTTTAATGTAGATGAGACTGCAAAACCTTTTTAGGGATATGTATCTGCTCTCCCCGTGCTGTCACCACAATTACTCTCCCTTTGCCATCCAATGCTTTCTTCCAAGAAGTGCTTTCAGCTTCTCCCAGCCCTTCTGGTGATACCAGGAGATGAAAACTATCCCCATTACAACAGGGAAGACTGGAGGGAAATGGGATTAGAGGGAAATATGGCCTTTAGAAAATGATGCATCTTGAGAGACATTTCACTTTCATATACTGTCCCAGACCACACGAGTGCCATATCCAAGCAAAGGCACATACAATATGCTGAAAAGGGACTTGGCTCGCAGTGCCTTTATCCTGGTGTATTCCCCTGCCTCAGAGCCCGTTAGGAAGGGTAATATTCTCCGAGTGTGCCAACCCCTTGGAAGTTACACAAAGGCATCGGGAAGGTCCCACGTTAGCAGTCAGCTCCAGCAGGAGCCTGCGGGTCCGTTGGGATGATCTGACTGCTACTTTCACTGCGCTGGAAGGTTTGGTGCAAGAATGCCTCGCAGCAGTGAGCTGCAAAAATGTATTTCATGTCACATTCAGAAATACCGCTGTCTTGAACATTTCATCTGAGCGCACTGTTGTGTCTGTGTGTGAGAAACAAGCACATAAAGTCACGTAGGGCGCTGCCCAGCCCTCCCAAAACATCTCCCTTTGGGAATGGTAACAGATAAGGAACGTTGTACGGTTTAGGTAGGAACTACTGCCAAGAGCAACAAGTAGTTGCAGTTTTTGTTGTCGGGACAGTCACGTCGTTGCAGCCTGCGCAGAGTCTGGAATAAAAGACCTTATCTCCATAGGCTGCAGACATGGATTCTTCCAGTCGGACAGGTGTCAAAACACCCTGTTTTCAGCCCTTTCCATGTCAGGTTTGGGGGTTTTTAACTCTGCATTTTTTTGCTCCTCATGCAGTGGGCAGTAGCATCTTTGGTGCATCGATGGACCAGGTGCTGCCATGAACTAAAGAGCTCTGGCTGGGCACTGTACTAATGAGTTCCTTGTGGGAGTGATAATTCCCATGCTAATGGAGTTTTCCCCGGGAAAGGTGTGAGCCAAGCCATCAGAAATACCAAACCCAAGCCAAGTGAATACTGTGCGTGGAAGCACGTTTGTTCAGGTGGTTGAAACAATGAACAGGAGATGAACAGCATTACCGAAGTTTTATTTATTATGTTTGTTGACTAGAAAAGGGAGGTAAACCAGAACCTTTCCCTGTCCTGTATGAAACACCCTTTGGCACCCGGGGATGTAACAATGAAGCAGAAATGGGAACCGCTCTGGCCTCACAGATGCTGATGGATCACTCTGAACGGGAAATCCAGCATTTCTTAGCCCTGGGAGCCAAACGCTCAGTGGGACCGGTGCACTCTGTGCCGTAGCGGTGACAGCTGTAGAAGTGCAGGGAGCTGTCGTGACTCGGATACTCGTGGTGCTTGTCCACTTGGGTTTTTCCAGGAGCCGTGGCTGCGCTGCAGGATTCACGCAACACATCAGTGGAAAGAGCTGTATGCAGGGCACGGTCTGCGGGAGATGGTTACTCTCATTTCTTCCTGGCCTGGCCACTTCCCCCAGCCCTCCCCTTGTATTTTGAAGAGTGAAAATATGAAAGAAACAAATTTTCCCTTTAAATTGGGAGAATGAAACAGATGATACCCAAACCTATAGCTTAACAGCAAGGAATCAAGGAGAACAGGTGATTGCAGGTGACTCTTTGTCCATCTTGCTGATAACTTTTCCTCACACCAAGGGCTGTAACTACACAAAATCACAGAATAGCTGAGGTTGGAAGGGACCTCTGGGAGTCATCTGGTTCAACCCCCTGCTCAAGTAGGGCCACCCTGAGCAGGATGCGCCCAGGAACATGTTCAGATGGCTTTTGAATATCTCCAAGGATGGAGACTCCCCAGCCTCCCTGGGCACCCTGTGCCAGGGCTTGGTCACCCTCAGAATAAAAAAAGCATTTCCTGAGGTTCAGCTGGAGCCTGTTGTGTTCCATTTTGTGCCCGTTGCCTCTATTCCTGTCACCGGAGAGCAGCCTGGCTCCATCCTCTTCACACCCCTCCTTCAGGTGTTTATATACATTAATAAGTTCCCCCACTGAGCCTTCTCTGCTCCAGGCTGAACAGCCCCAGCTTTCAGCCTTTCCTCATAGGAGAGATGCTCCAGTCCCTTCCTCACCTTTGCAGCCCTTCATTGAACTCTGTCCAGTATGTCCATCTCTCTCTTGCACAGGGGAGCCCAGAACTGGCCACAGGACTCCAAGTGTGGCTTGGCCAGTGCTGAATTAAGGGGAAGGATCACCTCCCTTGACCTGCTGGCAATACTTTATTGTTGCAGCACTACAGAACTAGCCGGCTGCAACAAGGCTTTCCCACACAAGGTTCCAAAAGTTCATCTACCGCCCGTGATGTTTCTTCATCCTCTTCAGGCCAGTCCACCCTGCTCCTTGCCTCTGCTGCATCCGGGTTCCTGGCTTCTCCTCCAGCCAGCCTCTCCTCATCCGGGCCCCCTTCTCCTCTCAGCTTCTCCCAGGGCCTCTCCTCATCTCTCCTACATCCCTGGGCTCTTCTTCATCCAGTTTCCTCCCTCTTCACCCCATGCTCCTCTTCCACCAGTGCTCCCTCTCTTCCAGGCTCCTCAGTGCTGTTTAGCTACGTAGCAGGAACAAGCCACAGCTGTACATGATCCGCATCAGCCAACCCACCGCCCCAGAAGCAAGCCCACAGCTGTATATTATCAATGTTAATTAACCCTCTATGGTTCCTCTACACTTCACCTGACACACCCCAGGATACCATTAGCCTTCCTTGTGGCAAGGGCACGTTGCTGGCTCATGTTCAACCTGGTGTCCACAGGGACCCCTCAGATTCTTTTCTGCAAAGCTGCTCTTCAGCTGGGTGGTCCTCAGCATGTATCGGTGCATGGGGTTGTTCCTCCCCAGGTGCAGGACTTTGCCCTTGCCCTTGTTGAACTGCATGAGGTTCCTGTCAGCTCATTTCTCCAGCTTGTTGGGGTCCCTCTGGATGGCAGCACAACCCTCTGGCATACCAGCCACTCCTCCCACTTTGGCACCATCAGCAAATGTGCTGAAGGCCCACTCTGCCCCATCATCCAGATCATTAATGAAGATGTTCAACAGGACTGGGCCCAGTATTGACCCCTGGGTGCACCGCTAGTTACTGACCTCCTGCTAGACCTAGATGATCACCACCCTCTGGGCCCAGCCCTTCAGCCGCTCTTCAGTCCACCTCACTCTGCTCATCCAGCCTGTACTCCATCAGCTTCCATATGAGGATCTTATGGGAGGCAACGTCAAAGCCCTTCCTGAGGTCCAGGTAGACAATCTCCACGGTTCTTCCCTCATCTGCCAGGCCAGTCCCTTCTTCACAGAAGGTTATCAACTTGGTGCAGCATGACTTCCCCTTGGTGAATCCATGCTGGCCACTCCTGATGGTACAGATGTCTGCTCAGAGGTATGGATGCTTGGAGCAAGGGTTTTACTCCTGGCTCTCCTCCCTTTCCCGCCCAGCAGTGCATAGAGTTCCCTCTCTATGAGTGGAGCATCTTACCCTGGTGCAGGCACAGGAGGGTGGGAGCTGCATTGCTGGAGCCGGCGGGATCGCTCCTCATCACCCCATCCCGAGAGGACAGGGCAGCGGGGCCCCATGCGCCTTTCCAAGGCACTGCACAACTACGGGGTGAAAACTGCCCATGGAAGTGGAGAGGAAAGTGAAGTATCAGGAGAGCAATAAACAGGGCACTCATCTTGTCCTTAATCACAGCCCAGCCTTCAAGCAGTCTGCAGGGAGAGCTAATGGATTAAATACAGGTATTAAATGAAATCTTGGAAATGTTTCCCTCACCTGGCAGGACCGAGAAGCTGATGATGTGCGGGAGCGCTCCCAGCACGGCCGGGCTGTGAGAGGTGGCCAGAGGAGCGAGGGCCACGGCTGCTCATCGCTGGCCACGGGATTTAATAACCTGGGTTTGCCTTGTTGGTACCAAGGCCAACCCTGAAACTTCCTGACTATGTCCTTCAGTGATTCCAGATGGACTCGACAGGGTGCTCCTTCCCGAGCTGCTTTTCGCCTGAGGAGAAGGTCGGTCTGTGGTTTATTTCATGGTGGGTACTTGCTGTGTGCTCCTCCAGTTCCAGGCAGGGCTGGGCCCACGCACAAGGCACAGGAGCAAAGAGCTGCAGCTCTTTTACAGCCAAAGACTCCAGCAGCATCCTAAGAGATGCCTTGATCGGTCACTGATATGACCTGCACAAATTCTGGCAAGGGTATCCTTAAAATGCTTGTTTGGATCTCCAGGAGCCCTTTTATTGGAAGGAAGGCTCCAAAATGTATGGCTGAGGATGAGGGGTGATCTCTGTCCTGGTGCCATGGGTGGCTGAGCGCAGATGGGAGCTCACCAGGAAGGCTTCAGTGAGTAAGTTCACTGTTCACAACTGCTAAGTGGAGGTGGAACAACGTGTTGTTAATTATATGCCTTAGTGCAATGGGGTTTAATGCTGGCTACGTTCCCGGGCCGTAGGATCTCGCCTTTGGTGGTGCTTTCAACAAGGATACAGCAAGCTTTCCTCCTCCTTCCTCTCCTGGGAACTCCTCCTCCTTCCAAACATTAGGAAAAGGGGTGCTTTTCATATTTTCAGGGGTTTATCCAGAAATTGTGAATTAGCCCTGCCCCTCAGGTGCCTGCAGTACAGCTGGGCACAAGGCATTACCTGCTTTCTCTTGTACTAAGTGGAGGGGATGGTTGGAGTCTCCTGGTGACCCGGTGGCTTTCAGGCGTTCATGGGGAGGGCAGCAATGCCCACAGCCAAAACCAGCTGCGAGCTCAACTCCTAAAACTAAGCTTCAAGCGCTGTGGGCAAAGCTAACACATCTGTTGGGAGAAAGGAAATCGCATCAATAAATGTATACGTAAGCATATAATTCAAAGTATCTTCTCAATATAAGGCTAAACTACTGTAATGCATTTCTTAGGGACAAATCAAGAGCAATCAGGCTAATCAAACTGACGTTTAAAATAACCTGACACAAGCAGAAAATCCTATGTAGCTACATAATGATGCCAGTCATTTTATTCAGCCTCTTTCAGAGTATAAAGAGAATCCTTCTTCTTTGAAATCAGTGACATTAGTTTCTCCAGCTCCTTCTCCCTTTCCTAGCGCACTTCCCCTTGCTTTCGGTGGGTCACTGGCTAGGACGTCTGTCTCCCAGTCCTCGTGCTATCACCACCTAAATAAAACCTCAGCAGAAGTCATGCTTCATTAACACACACACCATTAACACCTCCTGGTTGTGCTTGGCCAGCATTAGGTGCCAAATTGTCATCAGAGGTTGCTTGAGCATTACTGGGAGTACAGACACACCCCCACACCCTTATGTTTTAGATAAAACCATGCTGTGCTCACTGTGGCCACTGCATTGTCAGTGGGGAAAGGCCACGTCGATGAGGTACAGCCAAGGTCAAGGTCAAGGTCAAGGTCAGGTCTGCACGGAGCCGCGCTGGGTAGCTGTTGTGGGACCGTGGGAGACAGCGACAGCACAGTAAAGCTGACCCCATCAGGGAGACCGCGTGTCGTAATTCGAGCAACAGTAATTAAAACAAAGCAGCGGGGTATTGTTTGGATCATAAACCTGCTCCAAAAGAGCGTCTGTTCTCAGACCCCTGAGCTAACTCAGCCCACTGGCCCCACTGACCAGGCTGTACCGGTACCGTGCCTGCTCAAGAGGCAGCCCCAGGTGAAAATGGGGTGGAAGGCAAAAGGCATGGAAATTAAGAATTAACGGCTAATTTATTCATCAGATACAGGCAGGCTTTGCCATCTCATTAGGTTGTAACACACACAGTCCCATGACTGCACCCAGTATACAATTGTAGGTCCTCGGCTTCTTCCAAATGCAAGTGACTTTTAGCTCACTCCTCCTCCTCCTCCTGAGAAGCAGTTACACCTTTGTGCAGCTATGATAGTCAGCATGTGCAAAGGTACGTAATTCAGGCAGGCGCTTAGCATCATTTTCTTCCTTACCCAGGCTACCGTCTGGGCTTTTCTGACCATCTCAGTTCCGTGGGTGGGTGACCTACCTGCTTTGACTCATGGAATCATCTTCTTCCTGCCCCTCCAAACTCCAGAAATGTTTTTGCCCCATTTCTTCTGCTCTGTTTTTTACCCTCCGAGCCCCAGGAGGGAATTAGCCCTTTCCTTTGGTCCTTGGCTGTGCCACCACTGCCCTGGTGTCAAGGACAAGTCCTTATGCAGGAAGCTTCTTCAGAAACTTCATTCATCTGAGTCTTCTCCAGCTCTGGAGAGAAATGACAATGAAGTTGCTCATCTGTCATGTGATCCACCATCTGGAGAGACTATCCCACACACAGAAGGGAGCTAACATGAGCCGAGGGATTCAAGCACATCTCAACAGTTTGAATAGATGTGAACTTTCAAAGAGGATTAGATGCAAAAAATACCACCGTGCCATTCCAGCACCAGAGGCACTGGAGTTGTAAATTTAAGGATGTAGCCAATGCAACTACCTGAGCTATAGCTTCCCTGGGACACCATGTCTCCTCCGTCTTTCCTCAGTCTGGACACTGGAAGATGGATATGTGCAATCAACTCTCTGCTCTCCAAGATCCTGGAGATCATCCAAGGGCTCGGCTACTCAGGTGAGCAGAAAACCCTCAATAACGTGGAACATAACGGAGAGCAAAGCACAAAGGTGCCACGGGGGCTCTGCAGAGGGGCAGCGTGGACCTGGGAATAACTCTCCTCTGTTCCTCTTGTTCCCACTGGCTCCTGCACTCCCCAGTTCCCTGTTAGCACAGGCCTGTCCCAGTGCCACCACAGAGCGCTGCTCGCAGGGCGTGAGGCAGTGTGGCACGGAGATACGTGGGGGATGCTCTGGAGCAGCAGGAATGCCGTCAGACCAGATGCCTCTGGAGTCCATCTGGGTTGACACAGATCATTGTCTCCCAAAGGGTCCCACGTGTGTCCTGTGCAGAGCTCCCCGGCCCCATGGTTCCATCGCTGTAGCTCCATGCTGAGCAAAAGTTTCCAAAGTGCTTCTGGACTGCAGCTGGCGCTGGCAGCTTGGGCTGGGCTTGCAGAGCAGGGATCCATCCATAACACCAGCCTGGATGTTAAATGGTGCTACAGGAGCCAGCTCCCACGTCTCTATCTGCAGCACAGCAAACCCACAGCCTGGACAAACGGCTTGTGAGAGGCTGGGATTTTATTGTGTTTTCAATATGTGTGTCTCCACGACAGTGTCTGCTAACCTGCTGTCCCACTGGGGTGACAGGCACCGTGGCACGCTCGGTCACCCATCAGGGTGGCACCGCCAGCAGGGGAGGGGGCTGCTGCAGGCTGCTCCGTGGGGACGGTGATGCTGGAGGCTCAGGGAAGCCGCGGGTCCTTAGGGAAGAATGGGAAATCGCCAAAGGTGTTGCGTGAGCTCTGGAGCTGCACAGTCAAGCGAGCCAGACACCGTTCTAGTATCACAGACTTCCTTCCTCATGCAGCCACCAAGAAGCTTCAGCTGTGATTTTTTTTTTCCAGCCTGTGCTGGTGGCGGACACCTGCGGGGGGACATTGACCTGCAGACTTCAGCTGCACCCGTGCAACATCCCCGCTGCAAACAAGGCTGGCGCCTGTACCTGCCTCCCATCCCTACAGCAGCCCTCTCCCCTCTCCCCCTTCTCCTCTCTAATACAGCCATCCTGGCAAGCGTTGCGTTTTTCAGGAAGGCTGGGAGCTGCCAGTTGCTCTGGCTTTGTCTTCCCACGGGCCTCTTCCTCTGCCCCCATTAATTCCCCCGTAAATTGGATCACAATGAAAGGGAAGCGGCCGTGTAATCAAATTGTCCTCTGAGCACAGCCAGGTGGGGAGGGATGCTGGCCAGGAGGGATACTGCTCATGAGACGCCTTCTTTATTCCCCTGTAGCTTCCTTTGGCGGGGGGGCTCGGCGTTAGCTTCTTATCTCCAGCTCCCTTCTCGTGCTGACCAGGAGTGGATCGTTGAAGTTTGCTGTGCTGCAGCTTCCCCGCATCGGGAGAAGGGGAAAAAATCAAGACGTCCTCACCGTACTGGATGTAGGGGTGGGGGATGGGGATTAATTAGGCAATCATTGCACAGAGCTCTGTAATATAAAATGCTCCCTCATTGTAGCTGTCAGGCAGCCCCTGTAACTTGGCAGAGCACTGTTGGATCCCGTCCTGTCTCCAGTGAGTGGGAGCTGGCGGGGAGGAGGGATGGGGAGCGGAGAGATCTGTGTGAGGAGTGTTTCCTGCAGAGACAAGCTGGGTACCAGAGCAGGGGCAGCAGCCAGAGTCGCTGCAGCTGATGCGAGTTGTGAAAGGGCCCTGGAGCTCCATTTAAAAGCAGGAGAAGCGCAGGTGCACAAACCAGCTGCCTGGGGTAGGGAGGCACCTTGCAGGAACCCAGCGCCGATACCTCTGTGTGGCTGTGCTTCCCCCCAGGCACACGACAGTAATGCAGATTTGGGTACAATTTTTCCAAAGCTTGTGGCTTTGCTGGGATTCCTGCTTTCCTACACAGGGTAGTAGCCGGCAGATGGATGGCTACTCTGCTGCGGCTGATGCACGGTAACGTGTTTGCTATCTCATTTTACCTTGAGCTTTTCTTTGAAGGCTGTGTTGGTTCTTTGCTTCCTCTTCTTTGCATTCCACTAAAACTTCCTCCGGTTTCTAATCCTTCAGGGAGGCACTAACAAGTGGGAAATTACATGAAAGTGGTTTTACAGGGGAGCTACTAGCTGGTGTGGTGGGAAAGCTCAAGAAAGGTGTTGAGCTGGAGTCAAGGGACACTGAAGCTTTATTTCCACCTTGATCTCAGGTGGATTTATTCTCAGACACTCTGACACATGGGAGCTCGTACATGATGGAGAGATCAGTGGCTCCCCGCATGGAGGTGGAGGACACGGCACAGCTCTCCTTGCCCAAATGGCTGGAACAAGATGAGGGAGGAGAGTGGGGCAACTTTGAGCCTCTCTGCAGAAGGTGGGATGGGGCCTCAGCACTGCGTTCAGCGATGATCCCCTGGAAATGGAGCACAGGCAGCAGGTGACACACTGGGGAACACAGCAGGAGTCCTGGTCAACTACAGGAAATCCCCAAGGGATAGACGGGACCAGGCCACCTTGCTGTGAGCCATGAAGGGAGGGAGGACAAGCGCTGGTGGTCCGCCGTAACGCTGCCAGCCTGGCACTGAGATACCAAAGCCTCCTTTCACTCAGTGCTGGCCTCACTGCCATCCAGAGCTTCGTGCCGTGGCTGTGGGTGCTTTTCCATCCCGCCTTGCAGGGAGAAGTACTCTCTGCTTTTACTTCTCCAGTGCCTCTGCAGCCTTCCCTCTTCTCTAGACGTGGTGTCTGGGGCAGGGGGATCCTGCAGCTGGCTGCTGCAAGGGCATCATCTTGTCCTCCTGCAACCGGGTGAGAAAGAGTTAAAGTGATGCTGTGGTTTGGGTAGCTCCATTGCCCTGCCCCGCACAATCCAGCCAAAGAGAGGCTTCATAGAACAGGGGCTACTGGTCCACCCTCAGCAATCTGGGAGATGCTGGAGGAAGGGTGGTGGCTGCTTATAAGAGGCAGCTGACCTGGCACCGAGGGAGGCTTGAATACACACCAGCACTGAGAAAACGCCGCAGCGGCTCTGCGGGGAAGGGTGCGCTGCTGGGCCTGGATACCTGCTGTATCCTGCAGCAAAGGGTTGGGGCTAGAAGGAGCCTGGGGCCTGGCTATAACGCCCCCAAGCAACGTCTGTGGCTCACAACTCCTAGAGCTTTGATCCACAGACTTGCTACTGCAGTCCTGAGCTCTATCCCCCATCTTTCACTAGCTCCCAACCTCCCTTGCATAACCAGGTATTTATCCCCCTCTTGCTGGTTGCCCAGCATCTATTTCCTTACATCTTCTTGAGTTCATCCCACCATCTTCCTCAGTCTGCCTGTGCTTCTCCAGTCCCAGCTGTCCTTCCTCCAGCGGTGCCTCACCCCGCACTGTGGTGCCAAGGGGTGGGAAGCTGCAGCCTCGGTACCTGTGATGATATGGAAGTACCTGAAAGCAGGCTCACCCTAACTGCTGCCATCGCCAGACTCATCACTAAAAGGGCTCTGCTGTTGGTTTATAGGGAACCTGAATTTAAACTGGCACATGCATGATGTGCAGCCCCTCCGGGAGCCTCTCACTAGCCCTTTGACTGCTGCCAGACACTGGAGACCATGAGCTGCACGAGGTGATGGCTACAATTACAAGCATCTCCATCAAGACCGAAAGGTCTTGCTGGTAAAATATTCCTCTTTCCTCACTTGAAAATGTCTGCAGTAGAAAATGTCCATGTTTCTGACTTCCCCTCCAGGTGACTTATAATTTAATTAATCCCAAGTCACATTTGAATATCCTCTGAGATGGAGGCACGATACTAATTCACTTGCATAGGGAAAGGCATATGAAGATAATTGCTTCTGTGTCTCTTTTAATATGGGAAGAACGTCTATCAGACAGGGAGTCACTTCCTTACATATTTCTGATGAATTACTGTTTTCATTTAAATCCTATAAAATAATGAGGTAAGTCGATGTGCTTGGGAGAATTTTGGCCCCTAAACTACTGCTGGATCAGATGCTCTTGGCCAGCGTTCAGCCTATTGCAGGCTGCCTGGCTCTGCAAGGTCAGGCTGAGATGGGCTGGTAAAGCTCCCCCAGGTGAAGGGTGGCCCTCGCCTGCCTGGATGAGGCTGCACTTCTGACCCACAGTGGTAGGAAATGCTTTGCAGGAACGTGGCTGTTCTGAAATCCTGCCAGAAGTATATAGGAACAAGGATGGACCTGGTTCATCAAGTGGCTTCATCTGCTGTGGGACTGAGCCCCAGTTCCCAGCCCTGTGTCCCCCCAGCAGCCATGTGCTCGTGGCTTCCTGGTCCCTTGCTCCTTGCCAGCCCTTCTGGAGTAATTTTTCCTGGTTTGGAGCTGAATATTCATCTTCCAGCCAGCTCTGCTAACTGGTTAATACCCAACCTGTGCCTAAAGCAGACTCCAAGTTCACACACAGTCGTCACCAAGGACACAGCGGCTGAACAGGCAGAATGAGAAAGAGATGCAAACCAGAATGGCAGGCAAGCACGCTCAGACTTTGACATCTGAGATGTTTATAACCCAGACTATTTACAGTGAGATGTCAAACCTCATTTGAAGATGAACAAATAGTCGTGCAACTAAAGAAGCAGGAGAAATAACGGCCGCTAAAACATGCGTGAGATGCCTCTGAACCCGGTCACTGGAAGGATGGCTTAGTAAGGACGACGTGAGCCTTGCAAAGCCAGTCCCTTTGCTTCGCATGTTGTAAGGCACTGCAACATCAGACAACCTAAAAAATGCAAACTGATTTCTTTTTCATAAGACTAAATCCCATTGCCTCACCTCCACCTGGCCTGCAGGATGTCTGTCACTGCTGCCGACGGGTTTTTTCTTCTAAGTAAGCTTTGTAGAGGACTTGCCACACAGCCATCCCTGCTGGGAAAAACTACATATGGACAGCAACCATTGCAGCCTTGAAAACTTAGAGTAACTCGTTCTGTAGTAACTCTTTCTGTATATCCTCCACGCAGAGGGTACCTCTGAGCAGACCACACTGAAAATACCGCGTCTCACTATGTTTGCACTCACACAGCACTGAATGGCAAATCCTCGGAAAAACACTCTCAGGCTGAAGGTGAGGCTGGAAGTACGGGTGCCTGTGTTTGTAGGTATATGCATTTACATAGAGAGACTAGTAAATTCCTCGTACAGAAGGAATTGCATGGCTTGCCTCTAAGATGTTCTCCTCTGCATGAGAGGCAAGGTGTGGAATACAGCCCCCTTACATGAGACTGACTTAGCCCCCATAGTTATGTACAATTAACTCAAGGCTTACCTGTCTTTACACTTTGTACAAAGCTGACAGGCATGATACTCCAGCTCTGTGACTTGGCAGCACTGGAATCTGTGTGCCGTCTTAAGCCCTAAGTAATTTTAGTGGGATTTGATGCTAAAATGTGTGGCGTTGCTAGTACTTGCTGGCAGAAGAACCTATTCTGCCTTGAAATATGCACATTTTAATTTCTTGTTCTTATTGCTTGATCAATAGGCATCCTGGGAAGGTGGTCAGAGCATTTCTGTTTGGTGCAGCTCTCTGCCTGCGAAGTCTGAAGGTGGTGAGCAGAAGTGAGCCTGCGATCATGCTCTTGGCACTGTAGCACAGACACAGCCTGGGTACTGGAGCAGCAGCAGGAGGTAAGCGTGTCCAATTTTTTTTACAGGATGTGATTTCCATGCTCATCAGATAGTGGAAACTGGAATACATAGAATTAATGAGCTCTTGGGACCATTGCAGACAGTGTCAGTAGAAGTTCTTAGGCAGAAGCTGCACTTTTCCATTCGAAGGGTTCTTAAAGGAGCCACCAGGTGTGCAAAGAAGGGAAATCCCGCTGGCATCCCACACTTCCTCCAACCATCTCCTACACCAAATGCTCACAAATGAAGAAACGATGAGATTGGAAGGAAAGGTGGGAAGAAAAGTTCAGCTCTCCTACTGGAGAGAGGAGGCTCTGGAAGAATCACTGTTGAGCCTGTTGCTGCCCCAGGAAGACCAAACAAAATTCGGAAGCAATCGTAAAGGGAGACAGAAGTCTGGCAATTAGCTGGAGAGAGCAAGGTGCAAAGCAGGACCCTGGAACAGCTGGGTGTGCCCGTATCTTGGAATACAGGCTGCCATCCTCCAAGCTGTATCATCCTCCAAGAGATGTATTAGCACTACAGGGTGACAAAACCCACAAGACTGCTGTCACTTCAGTGTCTTCTTCCCCTGATTCTCACACACAGACCTCTCCAGCCTATTTCCAGCCTCCAAACCCAGGACATTTGAGGGGAGTGGTACGTGCTGAGGTCACCCTCCTTCCCTGCTGAGGAGCAGTGCCGGAGTCGGGAGCACCCGGACCTGGGAGCCCAGCGGCACTGCCGAGCCCTACAGTTAGACCGGGGGAAGACGGGGGACGGTCCCTCTAAGAGCAGAGACTAAAGAGATGAAGGCTGTCACCCAGAAAACAATGATGATGAAGCCCCCAGAGGAAGCATTATTCACTTATGTGATTTCCCTGGATGGCTCCAGTTTTTGGGTTATTGGGCAGCATTTGTGTGACCACCAGGAAGGGCTTTTTCCCACGACGTACCCCATGCACTGTGGAACTCACCACTGTGGGGTGTTGTGAGGGCAGAAACCATAAACACGTTCAAAAAGACTTGAAAAAAAAATCAGCGGATGAAGTTTGGTGTTAGACAAGATGTAATTTCTGATAAAACAACGGGCTGTTTAGGAATGTCTCCTTCCCCATGGCCCTGGTTTTTCAGTCCCTCCTAAGCTTCTTCCACTGAATAGCTGGCTGGCCCCAGTGGGCTTTTGCTCTTACACAATATTTTTTAATTTTTAAGTTTAATTTTTGTTTAAGTTTAAAATGAGGGGAGGTGAGATACTGTCCTTTCCAGTCTTGTCGCCTTGGGAATTAGTGAGATCCTTGGTGAGGTGGCTCTGAGCCCTGCAGTGCTCCTGGGACTGTGGACCATGACTTACAGCAAGGTCTGATTTTCCCCAACATAAAGTGGGGGATTTTCCTCTGCTGGTTACAGAGCTTTTGTAACTCGGACACCGCCGTGCTCCTCTCCTCAAGAGCCAAGATGTGGATCACATCCTACAAATTCCAGCCCTGACTCTGGAAGGACCCACTAGTGAGGTGATAGCTATTTGCTTATTTCACTTAAAAATCCGGTCTTCACAGTGAAAGAAGGAGCTGGGGGAAGAAAAAAAAAAAGATTTTTAATTAATGCTACTGAAGCTTATGGAAGAAATGTAGTAAGAAACACCTTTGGTGTGAGACTGATATTAAACCAATTTAAAAATTACTTTTCCTCCTTTGAAAGCAAAAAATAATTAACTCTGAAGTGCTGGCAATATAATACCAGCTCTGAGTGGTAGTGCATATATTTAGTGCTTCAGTTGTCCAGTTCTGAGAGATGCTAGGGGATAGGGTTTATAACAAGTATATTATCTTCACATCAAAGAGGTATTTTTTTCATTTTAGAGAGAGTTCATGGTCACAGAAAAGTCAAGCTTTGCACAAGCCGTAATTAGCAGCAAGGGTGGCTACTGGGCAAAAGAAATCTTTGGAAATGGACAGATGTTTATTTCCTTGGATGTTTAGGAAAATACTTTGGGGAGCTGCATTTGCTGAGATTAATCCCAAATTCTTGTCTTGGTGTTGAAGACTCCTGGTGGGAATATTGACCAAAGAGGAGTATTTTCCCTGATCAGAAATCATGAAAATCATAACCTTGCTGTGCTTTGGTTACGTTTTGCCAGCCACCTCCAGGCTTCAAGGCTCAGTATATTCCCAGATAAAATTTCTCAGCCTTCAGTGCTTTGGGAAGACCCACTGGATCTCTCATACAATTGGTGAGAATGAAGTTTACCTGTGTGACTATCCAGCAGAGGCATGCTGTATAGGATGCCCTATGCCATCTCAGACCAAAGATGCGGTACAGTGCACAGGTCTGCTCAGGGCAAGGGGATGAAAACCATTTTCAACCCCTGCTCGGTGGTGATAAAGCTGCATCTGCCCAAATCACGGTGAACAGAAATGGGGCTGGGCTTGGCTAACAGAAGCCACGCAGGGGGAGAAAGAGCATAATTCGAAAAATGAAATTCACAAAGTGAACAAACTAACAGAAGTCAGGAAGGTGCTCCAGAGGCACCGCTCAAAGCGGGCCCAATTAACACTGGTTATTTAGGGCTTTGTCCAGCTGAGTCCTGAACAGCTCCAAGAAGGGACATTTCGTAACTTCTCTGGGCACCGTTTCAATCTTTGATGACCCTTAGGCTAAAGAAGCTTTTCCCATGCCACATCTGAATTGCTCACGTCCCACCTTGCGCCTGTTGCCTCTTCTGCTACAGCGCATCTCTGAGAGAAGCCTGGCTCCCTCTTCCCTGTGCCTTCCCACCGCAGAGAGCAGCCATCCTTCTCATCCTACAGCTGAACAGCCCCACTTCTCCCAGTCTCTCCCTGTATGTCGTGGGCTGTCATTCCCTGACCGCCTCAGTGACCCGCTGCTGAGCTCTGTGTTAATATCTTTCTTCACTGGGGAGCCCCAGGCCGGACGCGATGCTAGGGTGGGTGAAACAAACTGATGCTGCAACTGGAAATCCCAGATTTAGTGTCAGCAGCATGCCCTTGGTCTCAGGGTAAGAAGTTTCCATCTCCCTTGCTGGCAACGTGTGCCCATAACCAGACTGGGGATTCCGCACAGAGCGTGGCAGGGATGCTGTAAGAAAAACCTCAAGTGTTTCAGCAGATAATTAAAAATAAAAATAGGTGTAGGTGCCAGATCAGCCATGAGTCCAAACCTCCGCTGGTCCAAGCTCTGAATATCCTTCGAAATGCAGGTGTTTCTGCGTACCACAGCAAAGGCTGCAGTTGGGGGTGAGGTTGGGGTGCACCCCGGTTGCAAGCAGTCCTGGCAGTGCAGGACAGCCCGTTCCCCTCCTGCAGGATGACCGCGGTGGTGGGAGGAGAAGCGGGTACGGGACTCTGCAACAGCACTCAAGGCAGGAGAAGGTTGTTGAGGTAACGCTACCTGGAGAAACGACATTAAATAAGAGCTTAGAGACTACACATGTACAACCTTTGATGCTCCGCGGCTCTTGCAGGCAGAGGAGGAAGGCACGGGGGTGGATACGCCCAGCGAGCCGGGAGCCCTGGGGGATCCAGGTTTTCTCCGGGCTGATCATTTGCTCGGTGGTTATGGAAGTTCAGGAGATCCTTTCTCCGGTGCCAAGCAGGTGGGTGGCAGGGAAGGGATGCAGTGGGGTTTAAGAAGCATCGGCTGAGTGTGCCAGCTTGGGGGCAGGGAGCAGCGCCGAAGGAAAGGTGAGGGACTGCGGAGCCCTGTTCCCACCCGCCTTGCTGCTGTTGCCAGCAGGCAGCGGGGTGTTGTCTTCACGTGGCTTGAACCAGCGGGTTAAATATTGTTAAATGGTTTAAAATTCTCAAGGTGATTTTGATTCAAGTACAGACTTTCAGTACTTAGTTACTATTTATATTTGCAACTGAGGGATTTTTTCTCCTCTATTATCAGGCTTGTGACTTTCCGTGTATTTCTGTGATAAATCACTGACCCTAATTATTGTGCCGTTTAGAAAAAAGCAAGGAGCTGGCAGAGAGAGGAGGTTTTGCTATATTATGCATGTGT
>JAVJGI010000060.1:2978452-3006142 GCA_035590275.1 Ibycter americanus | reverse complement strand
TATATACACATTCCATTTTGTTCTAACGGACTTCCAGGAGAAGTCCAGGGCACTTAGAGGCAGATGCCAGCACTGAAAACGTGTTCTAAAAACAAAACCTGTTGTTAAAGCCAAGTCTTCATGTCTAGAAGGCTGAATTATTGGGGAAAGTTCTCATCCAATGCTCATGACACGTGCATGTAGGATGCTTCCCTTCATAGCCATCTCTTGTCTTCCAGTAGTCATTCACTTGGAGTTACTGATCCCAAAACACTGACTGTGTCCTGTCTGCATTGACAGGATCTCTGCCATTTTGCCACATCAGAAATCCTCCTGAGAAGCTGTTTTCAACGCGTATGAGTGATTTTTAATTTAACGTGTGTTTTCAGAAGCAAAGAGGTGACTGCCTCAAGAGAGGAGGATGAATGAACCCCACAAAACTCACACCGGCCTCACATAATTCATTAACGTTCAAAGACTTGCCGCACTGTGCTGCTTAAAACGTCACTTGTTAATTATACCGCCGCAGCCACACGTTTTATTTATGACTGTAAGAGAGCAGCAAGCCCGATGAAGGAATGGAGGCGCCGAGTCCCGCGCGGTGCCTGCAGCCGGGTGCGGAGAGAGCCGGGCTTCACGCGAATGTGTGCGCCGCTGCCGCAGCCTCACATTTCATAAATTTCAGCGCTAATTGAGAAGTGCTTACTCCCGTTTAACTCGAGTGCATAGGGCTGCCGGTGTGGTTTGCGTAGGGGGGAACAGCCAGCGACCCCAGTGCTAATGAAGAATTGAAGTTCGAACATCGAGCGGCAATTCACCATTGGTCACGTATGAAAAATGTTGTGTTTCTTCAGTGCACAGGGGACTTTTTCCGACACCCCTGAAGCCAAGCTGCCAGCAGGCTATAAACCGAAAGGGATTCAATTAGACCTTGTCTGTTCTTCAGCAGGGGTGCCCAGGCTCCCTCGCCCTGCAAGCCACGTACCAACCCCCCGTACAGCGAGGAGCCCCGTGCTGCTCTACCTAAAACTGCTGGGGAGACCCCTGGGAGCTGTTCCCCGGTCAGAAATGACCCGCAGGGTGCCTCGCCTCACCTCCCAGCCCTCCAGCGGCATTCCCAGGCTGGGAGGGAGCTGCTGGGTGCCAGGCGAGGCAGGGCTATTGGAGTTGCCAGCCCACCCCCGCAGCTGGGGCTTGGGCTAACGCCACAGCCCCAACAGAGGAGCTGGATGCTGCAGGTGTGGAGCCGGCACGAGTGAAACAATCTTGTGCTTGCTGGGGATGACAGGTAGAATTTCATTTTAGAAAGGGTAAAAACGAGTCAATGGGAGAGCTGGAAACTAGTGGCTCCCTCCGTGGAAATGCTGACAAACTCCGCCGTGTGCAGGCAGGCGACTTCCAAGCCTGCAGCAGCCTGTTTGGTACCTTCCAAAGACAATTCCCAGAGGTCAGCTACAGTGAAATAATTGTTACAAGGAAAAACGTTAGCATAAAAAGAAGAATATTGTTTTTGAACACACCTAATTAGATTCCCCCAAACCCACAACCTGTCGCTCTATGAGAGGCTTTTTGGTCTCAAATCCATCTTGGTAAAGACAAGAAGCGAAAGTGGCAACCAATAACAATCATTACAAACCTTATTATATATAACAAATGTGAATAACAGAAAGTCTGATAGCTGTGCAAACAAGTCACCAGCTAGGAAGGAGACAGCTGATGGCGAAGATAAAACATTAATGAAAAAATCCTGGGTTTAAAGATTAAGGGCAAGAAGGCATTATTTAAGTATACTAAGACCTAATGAAATCCTTGCTATCATACAGGAGAATAGGATTCAAAGGGACCTCTTGGATCATTAAATCCCCATGCTATCTGTAGTGCCATACGAAATAATCCTCTTCATGGAAAGAGTGATATTAATCTTAGAGTGGTTCTTTTTGTCCCCAGACCCCAAGGGCTGGAGGGGAGTGTAGGAAGCATTTAGAACCTGATAATTTGGTTGGTTATAACCTCCCTGTGATTTCATATTTAAATTTGTTTGTCAGTAGTTCACACCCATTTTCTCTGACAAAAACATGATCAAGTTCAGTAATGTCTCTTCCCTCTGTTAGTCCCTGTAGATCCAGTGTTAAGGAAGGCACAGTTGTTAATTGTGATACACAAAAAGAAGAAATATTCATTGAATATTTATGTTCTGTGTTTGGAAAGAAATGGGATGTGCTTATTTCACAGGAAGGAATAAATACTTTCTATCTCATCGGTAGCAATGGAGCCTGTCAAATAGCAACCATTATAGCAACGTACAGTAGCAGCACCAGAAAATTTGCGACAAAGAATATTGCGAGAAGCGTCCGAGGAGCTTCCTGCATCACTGACAGTGATTTGTAAAAAATGCTGAAAGATCAGGGAAGCTACAAAGGACCAGAAAAGCACTGAAGTTACGCTGTTGGTTAAACAGTGTGAACCAGGGTTGCCCCCAGAAATGATGACATCCTGGGTACCGCTCCTCTGCGGGTACGTGGTTGTACATCTGTCTGGTCCCTCCCACGGACAGGCTGAGCACCTTCACAGCGGGTACAGCCTGCCTGGTGTCACGCTGATCCCATGCTAGCCAGCAGCACGTCAGCCCCTTCAAAGTGTGAGTCCGTACTCTAAAATGGTATTGCCATGACCTGGATTTCCCAAGCCCAATTAGTCTGACACTAGTCCCACGCAAAATTGTGACTAAGTAGATATGGGAGGCGAATAAAGCATTAATGAATAGTAGCACAGTCAATGCCAGCCAACGCCAAAACGTATTTTCTTAAAAGCAATCAATGAAACCTCTTATAAAAATGAGATTTCATATTTATCTGATTAAAGTTATCTTTATAGATTGCTGGAAATCAGAGACGTCTATTTGACAGTTTCATGTGTCCTTCTGATCTAAGTAAGAAAAAGAAAGCAATAAAAAAAGCAGTGTAGCCTGTACTACACTGGTGAGATTAAAAACTGGTACATAGATGTCCAAGTAATTGTCAAAGAGAAATGGCTCAGTAAGCAGTTTTCATGAGAGCCTCAAGTTCAGTCCAAAGAAGATCAAGAACTGACTTTGGTTGTGATCTATAAATACACACAAGGGCAAAATTTTCTGGCAGTAGATAGCTCTACCACCTAGCTAAGCTAGATTTGTAAAATAGCATAGCTAAGACCAAGGCTACACAAGTTCCAGGTAGGAAGAAGAAGAGATTTTGAACAGGGAGCAGGTGACCATTAGACCAGCTCATTAGGTGAGGAGTGGATCCACCACTGTTTGAAGTCTCCAACTGCTGTTTGCCCAGACAGACTCGGTGCAGGCAGCCCCGGTGGGAGCTGGTGGCCAGCGCCAGGCAGCAAGTCCAACTCAGGGGAACTCCATTTTGGAAACGGGCATGAGTGTCTTTCCGTCTTAATTCCTTCAGTTAATCCCGCAGTGCACAGGAGCCGTGTCAGCTCGAGCCACAGGACATGCACCGTTGCGAGCTCCCCAGCTCACGTGCCCTTCAATTCCCAGAGGACCAGAGCACCAGTGAGAGCATCACACCATGGATGTATTTCAGGGCGCCCATCACTGCCTCTAAGCTTTGTCTCTCTACCATGGCGTGCGGGGCAGCCACCGAACCCGGGGCAGATATAACACCACACATTCACGATGCCTCTTGCGATGGCCATCACCCGATCGATGTCTGCAAGTGCTGTGTTCAAACAGCCGCCTGGGCTATTTTCAAGCAGCTGCTTGCAAACGTTGCGGATAGAGACTTGGATTTCATTCTCTGATCTGTTGTGCTTGGCTAGGTATTTGAGGTCATATCACGTTACTTCTGGCACTGCAATTTCTGTGAAGCTACCTTGAAAAGGGAGGAATCTGCATGAGCAGCTCCCTACGCATCTGATCTCAGTGAAAGACCACTTCTGGGGCAGTCTGAAAAGCACAAAATGATGGGTCAAGGCGAAAAAACTATTAGATGGACCTGGCTGACCAGCAATGCCCACAGAACTCCTGAAGGAGAACAAACGCCTTCCTGGCAGGAAGATCATCTTGGCCCTGCCAAGACCCCAATGCCACCCGGGATCTCACTGCACCACATGGTTGCTGCCTAGTGGGTAAGCAGGTCTCTGCTTTTAAAACAAAAAGATGCACAAAGGGCAAACCTAGGGTAGTTTGTGGTATCTCAGGCACTTTTCCATAAGCCAGTGGTGAAGCAGCATCGGAGCAGATCTGTGGAGTGGAACTGTTGGTGTTTGGGGTGGGGAGGCTGGTTCCCACCAGCTTTGGTTTGGACCCGTGGATTGAATCTCCATCAGCAGCCAGAGGGTGTTAGGAGTGTTTCTGGAGCATGTCTTTGGCTTCCATTTCACATGAAAGGAATGTGCCAAGGCTGCTGCACTCTGCAAGCCAAAGCAGGAGATGGAGGGCAACCAGGAAAGTCTCATCAAAAGTGCTCACTTAATTCAAACTAAAATGCGGATGCTGAGACGCCTACAGATGCTCACACTGCAGTGTGCAGGAGACTAATGGAGATGAATATTTAGGGTTATCAAACTGTGATAAAAATTGCTACCATTGGCACATCTTTTTCTTACAGGGAAGTTGCCTAGCAGTGAAAGCTTTTTTTTTCCTTCAAGTCATCACAGACGGTCATCCAACATTGTAAGGGTGCCAGACTCTCACGTCTGCTGTTAAAGTGATGGAACTTCTGTTCCTAATCACGCCGTGGCTGATAATGACATAGGAAGGACAAACTTGCTCATACTCTTTTTTCCTCACTTAAATGTAGCTTGAACAAAATGTATATATATACCGTATGGCATCTTCGTATGTCATTGATGGAAATATAAATGCCACGAGCATATTCTTTATTGTATAGCTGACCCTCTCTGAAAATGCTGAATCTTAGCATATAGAAGCGTCTGCTTTTAATGCAAAATCAGTGTTGGGCATATTCTGCAGAATCTGATCCAAAGCCCGTTGAAGTCTATGGAAACTTCTTTTATCTTTGACAGGGCTCTGAACAGACTCACAGAGCTGTTTCCCACAGTGTGAAGCAGACTGACTTGGACATACCGTGATAGTAGGTTTTTCTAAAATGTCCACAAAATTAAGGCATGCAGAGTGAGAGACCGACAGCATGCAGGAGAGATCTACCTACCTGTCCTACATATTTCAGCAAAACAAATCAGAACATCTGTCATAGACATACAGGGTTGAGTCTACAAAGCTCTAAGCACTCTTTGAGGTGATGAAAGCTCTTACCTCTCAGCGACCTCTTTGGAGAATCAAGCACTGCGAGTGTCAAATCCCAAGGTTTAGTGAGGTGGGAAGCCTTTTTTCTACTCTTTTTCCTCTGGACATCAATGGCTTTGTTTTGCTTTTCTTTATTCTGGTTTTCAGAGCAGGGTGTTGCAGGCAGGGAAGGAGAATGACTGAACTATGCGTGCCCAGACATTTTCAATTGGCTTATGACACAGCATGAATATGCTCTAATGGCAGGAGTTTGTATTTGTCTTCAGAATTTCATTTCAATTCTTGTTCTTTATCTGCCCATCTCTTCTAATATTCACTGGATGCAAGGAAATGACATTGCAATAGCCATTGATACATTTTGTAGGGGATGGTGGCTGGCAAAGTAGTGATGATCAAAGGATGACACGCTTCTCTTCACATGTAAGAAAAGACATTTTAGTTATTCAGAAGTAGCACTGAAAAATCTACATCCCAATTAAGGTGTAAACTGTGTGGCTGGCAAGTGCAGGGAAACGGTTGCAAGTCCCCTCTGCAGAGACTGCTTGAGAAATGGCAGCAATGGGTGCAACAGTAGCAGAGGGAGAAAACATCACAAATATGAATGGGAATAAGTGATAAGATCATCGCCCATCTGTGTGAGCTGGTCTGTGGCTGTAGGGGTGGCAGGAGCAAAAAGCTCCTAGATTTTCTGGTGCCTGTGAGCATGGATTGCTGCTAACCATCTGTGTGCACGCCAGGTAGCATGACCATGTCCCCTTGCTGTAGCTGGCTCCCCAGTTGGTGTGGGGTACAAAGGAAAAATTGGATCCCTCTTCCCACGAGAAGGTTTTTTCCTTACCTAACATCAGCCAGCACCTTCATGGGCCTTCTCTTCTAGTGGGTCAGTCAAAAGTGCTCATCTCTCCCTCCATCTTTTTCTAATCTCAGCTGAAAGCATCACTGGTTTTCCTTTCCTGTGGTCTCTTAACATCCTTTTTTTTTTTTTTTTGGTACACTACTTTTTCTTATTTAGGGCAGTGCCTATATTATTTACCTCGCTGAGCATTTTTGGGATGTGATTCCCATGCAAGAGGCTGTGCAGCATCACTGTGCTGAGCTGTGAAACAGCAGCACCAAGGGTGCCTCCCTTCTCTGTAGGAACAGCTTTCTACTGCCAGACTGTTCACAGGTTTAGAAACACCACCTCTAGTTATTCTCAGGTGGTTTTGAAGTCCGTAAATATATACATACATGCATACATATGTGTCTATGCATATACCTCCATGTGTCTATGGTATGTGTCAGGAGGATGCGACAACATGCCAGATAACCTGTAGAGCCCCTGCTCAGCTGCTGGTTTCTGCGCCCTGTGCTGTCCATCGTGCCGCCTTGGCTGCCCCACCGGCACACCAGACTATTCCCAAAAAAGCTTTTGTCTGTAGCACTGTGTCTCCGATCCCAGCCACGGCTCTTCCCTCCAAGCTGGCCGCTGTCTCCTGGGATTAAGCTACAGGTTTGCATGTCCAAAGGATGAAACAAACTGGCTAACCATTTCACGAACACTGACTCTCTCCTTCAGCTCAAAAGACTTTTGTTTTTCTTTATTTTGGGGGGACACTGCCTGTGTTATTTCCACGTGCGGACCATTCTTTCTGCTGATCCATCACGGGACTATCCTGTGACTCCAGATGAATTTTGAGGCTCAGGGATCAAGGGCTGTTGTGTGATTTATTTTTTGCCTGTGATTTCTTGGTCTTTCTCTGACTTCTCCCCATGCCACTCCTCTCCCTGTCATGCACCCATAGGTTTGCAGAGCCTTGGGCTATGCGTGCTCTGCGGATCTGTTTTAGTTCCCTGTCAATTATTCCTCCTTGTTTACGGTAACAGCTCATATCACATTTTATTACTGTGGCTCACGTGCCTTTCACATCATTGCTTTTGAAATATGGAATTTATTCTGAAATGTGTCTGGTTTTTAGTCTAACTCCTCACTGTTTCCAAAACCCAGGGGGATCTTGTTGTTGGTTTTGCATCTTTTTTGCTGGCTGCAGCTGTGTCTGTGTTCCAGGGTTATTGCTCAAGTTTCTGTGAGAAACATGGAAATGTTTTTCCTTCTCTTCTCTGACTTCCAAGCCTTTTAGCCACCTCTGCCCCTACTTTCTCTCCCTTCTGAGCCTTAAGTGCTGTGCTCCCTTCCTGGCCATTGTGTGGAACACAAAGATGAAATGACTGGGGTGTGTGAAAGCGCTTGCCGGCACTTCAATATTATCTTCTCCTGCAGGATATCACAGTTAACCCTGCATCTCCACTGCCCTTTACAACCACCTGATTTTCATTCTGAGATTGCTCGGTGCTCGCAGCAGCGCGGGATTAACAGCTCAGCTGCTGCCACGTGCGGGCGGAGAGTGGCTGCCTCTCCCATCGCATCGCCCAAGCATCTCACACGGGGCCACCTGTATCACTGCATGAATCAGGGTGGCTCTGAGCTGTTTATCCCTCTTGCCATGCCTCCACGCCGGTATCCCCTTCCGTCAGGGCCTGATTTCACCTGCAAAGCTGTATTTTCTAGGGGGTACGTGTGATGATTTTAGAGGAGCTCCTGCTACCCCCTTGGCAGAAGGAGTGAAGCTCATTTCTGATGGGCATTTTAAAAAGACCCACTACAGCTGCTCTGGGGTGGGGGGAACCGGAGCGATGTACTCTATGTAATGTAAACAGGCTTTAAGTCTTACACTTACATTTTTGCCGATTCCAAATGATAAAAAGCATGCATCAGGTCTCAAAACACAAGATTGTCTTTAAAATTCATGAAAATTAAGAATATAAATTTTGAATGTTTATTCACCCTCCACGTTCTTGGCCTGGAAGCATGTTTAATAGAACCTTCCTTTTTCTTTAAGAAAGGAAGCTTTTAACTCATGCTGGAGCACGGAAAACGTGAACCGCCCAGAGAGGCTGTAGCTCAGGAATGACTCGATGTTTCAGTGACTTTGGCAAAACTGAATATTACTGCTCCAGGGTTTAGGGTCTGGGGAAAAGGAGAGAGAAAAAAGGATAGGCCTGGATGGAAGAAGGAAGAGAAACCCCTGGAGAGACAAGTTTGTTGCTGCTGAGAAGAGAGGGTGGCTACTTCTACCTCCAAGACTTGCTGTCCCCCACCAGTTTCAAAGACTCGGGCTCTTCTTTCAGCAGCACCATGTAACTCAGCTTTCCACAGCTTAGGCAAAGCAGGCTGAAAAAATACAAGATTTTGCTGCTCCTAAGAGTCCATTATCCTAGGTGACAATGTCTTCTCTACCTCTAGAGCCCCCTCCATCTTATCTCCTGGCAGAAGTCTCTCTGGAAAAGGATTTTAAAGGTCTCTGCATCCGTAAGGTGGGGGAGACTGCCAGACCCACCTTTTTTCCTATGAGTGGCAAAAACAACCAGGAGGATTTGGGGAGCATTTTGCCCAAACTGTGTATCTGGCTACCGCGAGAAAAGAAGGTATCTCAGGAAAATGAGAGCTCCACTGAGTGGAATCACAAGCCAGAAGATTGGGAAAGAAAGGTGTTTCAAAACCTTCGTGTTCCTGAAGCTGGAGGGCAGATCCTCATATTCATACACTGTTGTGCAAAACAGACCATGAGGCACAGACACAGACAACTAGACAGAAGTGCCACCACACAGGTGGTCTTAAGTAGGGACAAAGGAAAACTCCAGGCAGGAGCTTGTAACTGTGATGAATTCTCTGCACAGCAGCAGGTTAATAGATGTTCTTTGCAAGACATGTCGAAAGGAAGAGTCCGTGATGCTGAGCAACAGATCTGCAGACCATTCTCAGCTATACTGAAACAACTGATGGAGTCAGACCAGAACAACCCAAGTTTTCCAGCTTAATGGACATAAGGGAACTGTTGTATAGCCGCTGCTGTATAGCTCCACCAAAAGCATGATACTGGCCTGCGACCTGGGTCGGAGGGAGGGATTTCTAGCACTCCGCAGGATCTCACCAGTCGTCAGTGTCTTACCGAGCTTAGAAAGCTGACTCCGAGGGCCTTTTGTATTATATATACCAGTGTGGCCACTCTAAGGTGGGTATTACAGGTTCCAGTCGCAGCTTGCAGCTCTCCGTGCACTTGGAACAATCCTATACCTTTCTGTGCCCCAGTTTGCCTCTCCTAAGAGCATTCTTATTTCTAAGAATAATTACATTCTCCTATTACAGAGGGGCTGTTGAGAACATATTAGTTCATGTTAATAAAGCAGTTGGATATCCTTTACTACTAGTTACTAGTTTACTACCCTAGTTACTACAGTAGAGACATGCAGAGTATTTTGTTTTATCCACTGAAAAGCATAATACCTTTAGAAAGCCTTACCTAACAGCAGGTAGGAAGCAACAAGACAAATTACAAAACAAATCTATGAAACAACCATTTGAACATGAAGACACAGAAAACTTGAATACAGACTACTACTCAGTGTAGCACAACAGAATGTAAGCTGGGTAACCGGCTGATTAATCACAACTGCTGACAATTATGTACGAGCATTCCTGAAGGGAAGTGTGATCCTAAACTTTATCTATTGGGAAAGGGTATAAAACAACTATTCCTTTCAAGAAAACAGATGTCTTCCTCTCTGTACAGGTAATGGATGGCAGGACACTAGAACATGAAGAACACTACATCAATAGCTAACAAATAGGTAGAGGAATTAATAAAGTAGTTGTTGTGTAAGCAACTACAGCAAAATAAGGTGATAAATAGCAGGCAACTGGGGTTTATAACGCATCTGGCAAACCAACTTAATTATATTCTTTGACAGGATAACAAGCCTAGTGGACAAAAAATACTCCATGGTAGCTTTTTGTATAGTTCCCTGAGATGTCCTTTATGCGGATTACTGAAATGTGAATGGCACTTCTCAAACTCTAGCTCTCCCAGTGTGTGCCAAATGCAGGGAAGTGTGCCATGCCATGCAGTGTTTTGCAGCCAACACAGTCATTTTAAACTACACGGCTGTTTTAAGGATGTTTTCTCAACCTACAAATCTATGAAAACCACTGACTGAGAAGTGGATTACACCATATCCTTTTTCATAAGAAGGATTTGAGCCTTAAACTTCAATATTCCAGAGGGGCTCAAAACCACAGCTATGCAGGAGTTTTGCTGTTTGAGCAGCCAGTAGAGGTGATGGAGATAATCTTGGTTTATTTTGCTGTCAGATGGTAGCCAGCAGTTTGTTGGAGGTGGAAAAATTGTTGGAGCTGTGAACAGACACCCTCTTCCAAATTCATCGAGAAGGCTATTGCCCAAAGGTGCATAACTCCCTCCTCTTTGCTGCCCGTGACACCACCTGCCTGCCTGACTTCTCATGCTGGGAGGTGGCACTGTTCCTGCACCCTTACTTGGTTCAGCCAGTGTGGGAGGAGATCCTTCCCTGACCTTCTCTATAATACACTTTCAGCCACCTAGCGAGGGGACTAGGAGAGGTGTAGGATGGTAGGTAGGATCTAAGCAATGCCATGCCATGTCAGATGCTCTGTGAAGAGGCTGTGGAGCTCTGTTTGAAATACTAGCCAGGGTCAGTACGTTGGCATTACTACAGCAAAAGGTATTTGTTCCCTGTGTCCTGGTTTTGGGTCTATAAACACCACGGGATCCAGTGGTTAAAAACTGCATAGCTAGCACTATGTTAGTATCACTGCTACGAGCTAAATACATGAGCCAGGTGTAGCACAGATGACATGGATCAGATCAGCTAACACAGAGGTACCAGAAAGTTAACGAACCTCACTGTGGTCTTGCTGCTGGAGGAGGACAAAAAGCCATCTTCTCAGGAGAGGTCACACAAGATCACAGCTTGGTCCATTTCTCCTGAGGAGGTGCAGAACAAGTATTTGAACTCTCTTCCCTACAGGTTTCTGCTCTCAGTTGCACCCTACGTGACTTTGTACTCTACAAGTCGTCTCTTACCTTTACATTGAACGACAAGGAAACAAGAAAAGCTATTTCTTTGGGAGATGACAACGGAGTGGCCACTATAGGAATGTCAAGTGGGGTGCAAAACTGATGATATGTCTGCCTTGTACAAAGCCTGGTGAAAAATAGCCAGGCACCCAGGATAAGTGTAAATGGTGGAGGATTAAGCAAGGAGGTCTCCTGTCATGCCCGAGCGACGCCTCTCAACTTGAGAACAGACTGCACAGAGCCCAACCATACCTGCAGGGCAGAAAGACAGAAGCACGTACATAGCTCTGGAGGGTGAGAATATACAAAGTGCAAGGCAGAGGAATGAGCTGAAATCAATAAATTGAAGTTCGACCCCAATAAATATAAAGGAAGGGATGAATAAACATGAGTACAGAGAAATGGAGAGATCACAGAAACGAGTCATAGGGTTAATGAGAACATAGTCAAGGGGGAATTGCTAGATGTGGCTGGCACAAATGCACAAAATGTTATACCAAATGGATATTGGGATTAATAAGTGTCATGACTTTAAGCAAGTAATGTAGCTGGAGAGTATCGAAGCATGTTTCGGTCAGCACAATTAAAAAAATACATAAGCCAAATGAACAGAAAAATGACAAAAAAATGCAAGATTCCATGAATCTGGGCCCATCTTGTTTGTAAAAAAACCCAACCCTACACTCAGTGTTTTCTTAATGCTGATATGAGTAAGTCTCCTTACTATGAAGCTTAGAGGAATAGAACCTCAGTTCCCTCCTTGACGGAAAACGGAATCGACCATTTCTAATCAGCCACATTTGCAGGAATTACAGTTTCGTTTACCTGTGGCTTCACATGCTGTGTTCTTCTGCTTTATTTATGAACGGAACAACCCCTAACTAATAATATGTCATTACTGTGACTGTGCTCATTGAGTGAACCACAGCTATGCAATAACTTTCTGGACAGAGGGCAGGGATGCAAAAGTATTAAGAAGGGGAAGAGAGCTCTGCCGACAAGCCTCTAAATCACTGCCAGGAAGCCCACACTTTCCAGACTCAGACCAGGTCCTGGGATGATCCTTGCCCCTCCCCAGGCTGGCCTGGTGATGTGAAGGTGACTTCACAGCAAAGACCAAGTCAGACCATCAGCAAAAGCACACAGGCGACGTGTGATACCTGACTGAACCAGCACCAGTGATCCCAGTTCAGCCTTTTAGACAGGTGTTGCCAAACTCAGGAGGAGAGCAGACCAAACCAGAAGTGATGATCCACACCAGAAGGCACAGATTTATCTGAATTGGAGAAGACAGAAAAAAGTCTGTGCATCTGGTACCCATAACTGTGAGTAAGCAGCAGCAACTGTCTCAGTCCTTCCATTTATACAGCAGTAGCTGCTATATGATGTTGAGATATCCACTACAGTTTTAGATTAGGGTGGAGGTGAGCATGGGCTACCACCTTGCCAAGAAACGGAATGGGACAGCAGAGGAAAGAAAAAATCCCAAGGGAAAAATTAGTTAAATAAGTTTAAAGTTAAAACATAACCAGGATACCTTACAGATAAGGTTAGACACTGTAAACACGATGGTGAAGTTTTCATCTTTAATTATTTTTAAATTAGCTTCTTACATTGGTCATTGCAGAAAAATCTTCTGAACACAAGCTAAAACCAAACCACTGGTTTCTCCTTCTGAAAGATCTAACAGCAACAACACAAAACAAAGTTGACTCCGGAAAAATTATAACCGGGCTCTGGTTAACTTCAGCTCTTGGGAGCTTGTTAACTCTTTCACTGATGGTAGTTACTGGAGAAATACCCAGTTACCATAGGTGTGTAACTACCATAGTTCCCATAGCTAGTCTGTCCACTCTAAGAGAACGCTTGCCTTGATTTCCAAGCCCACTCATGAAGCGGAGCGATCCCCTGGTTGGGGTTAGTTCCCTCCAGAGAACGTCCACGTGCTCTCTTGCCCTAGGCACCCTCTGAATTCCCCATGGAGCTCCTGTGGCCCTGAGACACAACTTTTTCTGGTGCTTTTCTTCCTTTCTCAGTTCAACAAGCGTTAAAACAAAAGACCTGTGCTGCAGCCCCACCTGTTTTTAAGTGGGTACCTGGCATAAAGGTCAGTGGAGGTATTTCATTCTCCAGTCCCAGCTCTGTTGGCCTAGACAGTGACTCACCTCACGTGGTTCAGACCAGCTTCTTTTGAGCAGAGGAGGTGTGATACAGGTCCCACAGCTGTGCAGGAGATGAGAGTCTGCTATGCTTGCAAGACAGGTCATAATTA
This sequence comes from Ibycter americanus, assembly GCA_035590275.1. Lineage (NCBI taxonomy): Eukaryota > Metazoa > Chordata > Aves > Falconiformes > Falconidae > Ibycter > Ibycter americanus. The sequence continues at coordinate 2,992,695 of JAVJGI010000060.1, read as the reverse complement.
CTACGTGCAAATTGTTATTTGGTGTTAAAGTGCTGGGAGAAGATAAATGAAAGCAGAGGAAATATTCAGTAACTGCTGAAAAAGACCTACAACACCCAGACACAAGGAGGTATCTCATTAATTACCTTCTTGAGTCCTCTTTGGGCTCAGAAGACAGCAGCAATAGCATTACTTTTGTTTGCAGCTGTGGGTTTTGTTTTACTGAGATACGTGTTTTCTATTTATATCTTAATGTTTTTTGACATGTTTCTTTTTGGTGTGGGAATTAATTGCATACAATTTACCTAGAGCCCGTACTTCGACCCACGTGTCAATCATTCTTGTTTCCTAGTGTCTCAAAGACAGCAGCAGAAATAAGGACTGCTAAGAACAGAGCAACCCTTCCAGCACAGACTGAGCCATTCAGGACTACAGCTGTTAAATACCAGTGCAAGTAGGTATGTGATATTCAGCATTTTAATTCTACTCAAAAAACTACACCGAAGAGGCAGTAGCAGTAGCTGTTGTTGGACTGAATTCCAGAGAAAATCTCTCCTCCTAGAGACCAGCTTTGTCATTCTGTTTCGCTTGCCCAATATTTTCTGTTGCAAATCTTGAAGAAATCTCAGAGGAAAATAATAGAAATTAGTGAGGGACTACATTACTAAGAAGTAGTAAAGTAAACCAGTATCTCTTCTGCAGATAAAGCGTAGCTACCTTTAAACTGGCAAGGGGCCCTAACTTGTGATATCACCTCCTGACCCCAGACAACATGCATGACCAGAGCTATCCAGTGGTGCCTTACCAGAGTAAGACAGCACTGCAGTTTGAACTTACACCTGAGATTCTTGAAATCTGAAAGATACTGTGGGCCTAGGGACTTGTTTCAGAACTGCTCCTTGTTAAACGGAGTTTGCTACTCTCTTAAAAATAGCTTAGCCTGAAGAATCATCCACATCCATACCTGCTTGCAGGGAGGGAGGGTCAGGAGGGAGCATCAGTAATTGCACTCTTGAGCTAGGACCCAGGATGCAAGTCTGCCTGTGCTGTCCTTGCTCCATCCCACCTCGTCCCCAAAGATGATGGAACATATGACAGAGTATTTGGTCATCTCTCCATCATGCTTTGTCACCGCTACCCCTGATCTTGACAGTTTATATTTATCCAGGGGGAGAGGAGGGGAAACAAAAAAAAACCAGAAGGAAAGCCAGAGGAGTAGATGTGGAACTAACAATTTCTAAACCTGTAAAACCTGCTACGCTCTGGTTTTATGGCATCGTGGTGGATGGCTGCACAATGAAGAGCTGGCTTCTGTTGTTAGCAATACTATCAGCAAATTTCCATCCAGCTGGGAAAGATTTTTTTGTTAATACACATCATGATTTTAATAGCATGTGTGTAGGTGGTGAAGAATTGGATTTTTTTAAACTTTATAATCAAGGTGAGAGGAGGCAGGCACAGTACATGAGCGAAACATGCAGTGTCAAAATACTCTCATCTATTATCCCCCAGGTCACACTGGCAGATCCTTCCCACCTCCCACCTACTGACTGGTCTTAAAGTTGAGAACTATACCCTGCTCTGAGCACTTGGCTCTTTTGATTTATTTATTGTAAAAACTGAGCTCAAGATGGAGAAGAAGTATCACTGATTGTATCTGTTAATGTTAGAGGTTAAAAGTGATTGCTCACACTTTGTGTCCAAAAAATGCCTACATGCAGACCTCTGTGTAAACGGTGCCTATGCAAGGGGATTTAAACAGTGTTTGCTTAGTACAAGATGGAGAGGAATTTGCAAAAAAGAAAAACCCATCAAAGACAGGGTAATTAGTATTTTTACTGTTAATACATGTAAACGCAATAGAACACTGGAGCTTTGCACCACAGTAACTTGCGTTTAAAGCACAGCCTGCTTCATCTTCACAGGAATGTTTTTACTCTACCCTAATGACGGGGAGACCAGCTCCAGTGCTGCTTTTTGTTGCACAGTGGCTGCTGAAAGGGGTTATCTCCACTGTCCCAGCTGTGTGTTCCTGCGACTTTCCTTGCATTAGCTCTTAAGCTCTAGAGGTTGTGTAACTGTGGGGTGAGTCGAGTGAACAAGCTGATCTGTCGGAAAACTGACACAGCCAAAAAGCAAATAGTTTCAGCATGTTGATCTGACTTATACTTGTGACCTCGCAAGATCTGATACAAGGGATGGAGCTCAAGGCAAGGGAGAGATGGCTGGTGTAATGTCAGATTAAGTCAGGCCAGAACTGCCCTGTCATCACCAACACAAAGCCCAGCCGAGTGGTCATACATGACTCAGAGACAGGCTCAGAGAGGTAGGCTTGGATTGGTTTTTTTCCCCTCCCTTTATAAAAAGTAATGGGAAGATTGATTGACAACTCAGGTGGTTGGCCTGGTGCCACTCCCATAAATAATATAAAAATGGCCCTGTGCTAAGTCTGCTGGCCCACAGATGTGCTGAGGACTCCCCTGTACTCACCATTGGGAAGGACAGAGAGCCGCTCATCCCACCAGCTGTCCACTGTATGTCCTCAAATACAGCACGGCATATGCTGCCTCCAAGGATGGCACGGCACCCTGGTTTCTGCGCTTCTGCATCAGACCTATTTGGTTAGGATGACGTAGGCTTTCCAACCCCTCCACTGTGGCTCTTACATCTGAAATGTTTTGAGGTGGTTCCATAGCCTTGTCCCTAAAACTCTTTTTTCCCTCTGCAGGCTTCCCTGGGGGTAATTTCATCCACAAACAGATTCAAAAACCACCGCTATACTGGCAAACACAGTACTCACTGGTGTCAGTCTCCTGTCCAAACGAACATTTTAGCTTTTGCCCAACATAATTTTGGGGCTAGCCAGCTGTCGACTTAAATTCAGTATGGTCAAAACAAAAAGCTGATTTTTCCTGCCCCCTTCCTCTTTTTTGTCCCCTTCTGTTTTTTTCCCTCCTCTGTTACTCTCCCTTCCCAAAAACGTTGAAAGCATATTCCCCCCTCCTGACAGCAGTATCTATTCTGAACCAGCTTTCTCCCAAATTTCTCACCCCAGTTCTGCTTAAGCTTTGCTGGCTCCCATTATATACTATTCTGAAATCCAGACTGTCCTGTTCATTGACCCAACTACATCTCTTATGCTACTGGTTTATCAGCTCCTGCTTCTAACAAGGCAGTGAGAACAGAGAATTTACTACATTATTACCACACTAGTATCCTTCTACTTAGCAGCCAGAGCAGGTTGCATGGCAAAAGAAGAAAGTGAGGCCCAAACAAAATGTTTCAAGAAACATTTGTGATGCAGCCAGAGAAAAGCACAAGAGCATCTTGCTTCATGAATTCTGTAGCAGCGAGTTATGCCAGACAAAAAATGAGACTCCATATGTTTTTATACTTTGTGTTGTCAGAGCTTATTTAAAATTAATACAAGTAATATTTTTATCTCAGTGTGATAGCAAGGGGTTGTAAATACGGTATTTTGTACTCAAAAGTGATTTTAATGTAGTATCAGAAAGACTGTGATATAGGGCCTTACCTATCTCCCAGTATTTTATGTGTAATTGTTCCTAGAAGTTGGAAAAACTTCAAAAGCAAGTTGAGGTCAGCTGAATTCAGCTACCTTACCTGAGGTAAAAGAGCATCTGAACATAATATAATGACTCCTCTCCTCCAGGAATGATTTCGTGAGGTAGGATTCTCCCAGAGCTCAGCGAACAGTCTTAGGGGATTTCCTTTCTGGATGAGTCTAATGTGGAGGCTGTGTGAGCAAATGCCTTAGAGGAAGCTAGGACAGAATAGCTGCTTAAGATTAATGACTGGATTCCTTAAAAGCTACTTATGGGAGAGGTGATCTCTTACGTGTGAGCCAAAGACAATTAATTAAAATGGGTCAATTAGCCTATCAAATACAACACGTACCCAGAGTTCAAGCTTTTATGTATCTACATCAGAAATTGTAAAATAAAGGGAAGGGGAAGACCTACTTGAATCATAAAGGGCAGATGAAGAATATGAGTTGGTGAAGAGGTAGAATACTTCTTTCAGCTTCCAAGAGTCCCGCACTGGTAAATAGGTAAATGCTGACTGTCATGGGTGTACATCACAGCAACTGTCCGCATCTGCAGTGTCCTTTAGTGTAACAGTTAGAACAAACTACAGAGACAGAAAAATGTGCAAGCTAACACTGAAACCAAACTATTTCTTGAGTGGAGGAGTCAAATCCCAACTATGTGAGCAAAGAGGGAATTGTGAGGAACTCGAGTCTTTTTCTTCTAAATAAACACGGTGGTATCAGTAGCATGAGAGTAGAAAAACCTTAAAATGTTGAGGGTTTTGTCCTAAGGAGGCAGCTCAGATATTGAATTTTAGCACAAATCTCTGAAAAAAAAAACCCCGCAAACTCACCTTGATAGAATCAGTTTGGTGAGCCTAAACTAAATGGAGTGATCAAAATACTAAGTCAGTTATGTGATATAGTTTAAAGAATAGACTGATGAGAACTGGAAACCTTTGTTCTATCAGTCACTTGAAACGCATCTCCTTCTGAATGTGTCTAGAATCTGCACAAGCATCAATGTATGTAAATTTAGAGATGAAAGCAATAATTCATCCTGGTAGGAAAGCATAATGCATTTGTGGTATGAATGCCAGTCATCCTCCATAGGTTACATTGCTGAGCAATGAATAGGAAGTGTACGTGCTCCTGATCAAAACCGAGCATTTCAAAGGCACACAATCTATAAAATGTCTGGGGATCTAAATGTTCAAAATGAGTGAGAAACTGGCCTCACAGCCTGTCTGTAAGCACATGGCAGATGCAAAGCAGGGCTGAGACGCTGTGTTTGTGTTAACCAAGAACAGAAAGTTTAGATGTGCCTAACCCTGATTTTTCAAGAAATTCTGGGCTTTTAAGGCAACAGTCAGAATCTGTACTATCTGGGCAACAACAGTAAGAAGCCTTTGATGAATCACCCCAGCTCCTACAGTCCAGGCACTACTATGCAAACTTAAATACCACATAAATTAGTATTTGTCTCTGTTATACCTATTCACCTTCAAACCTGCCAACAGGTAAAACAAATGGCTAAAATACATGACAAATGAGTGAAAGGCAGCGTACTTAGGTTTGGGTGCATGTCATTTAATAACTACCAGATATTCCTTTAGGCCAGGTTTTATAGTTTGATTTACCTTACAGAAATGAGAAAATATTTTCCAGAAATACAGAAAGCTGAATTCTATTAGGAAGAAACTATCAAAATGCTCCATGTTATTTATCAGTTTGAACACTTTCCTAACACTGGAGCCAAAGATTAAATGTGATTTTCCTTGTGGATAGAGATGAGCATGATGTGATGTACATGAGTGGGCTTTGCAATTATTTGCTAGTCACTTTAGTAGAACAGTAGAAAGATTTTTGAATTCTTTTCCTGGATTTGGGCAATGAAACACAGCTTTATGACACAGATGGAATAAGCAAGCACATCGGTCTGGTATAACCCACCTAGAAGGCAGTGGATCTGTCCGAGAGAGACTTGAATTTTGCAATGTGGGAGCATGGTCTCTACCAGGTATTTCAGAAAATTCCTCCTGCAGCTTCTTGGGAAACTCATTCGGTTCAATGGCTATCACACAAAGCTTGAGATGTAGGACAGCTGTGTTTAATTCTCCACTGACACAGGCATCAAACTGGCCAAAGTTAGGATAGACTTTCACTGATAGTCTAGCCAGTATTAAGCTCTCCTTCACAGGCAGACTTGCTCACCCACTAACTGTAACCCCCCAGCCCACCAAGCGGCCATAGCTACTGCCCAAGCTTGAGAACCTGATTCACATCAGGTTCAGAGGTGAAGCCTGGTGGCCACATTGTCCCTTTCTGGCCAAGAGCATGAGACTTGCCCTGTTCTTCAGTTCTGCAGGGCAGCTGCATCCCCCAGGACCTGTGCCACAGCCCCCTGCTTCTTTCTTTCTTCTTTGCTTCTTCTTTTTGTCACTCAGATTGAGAGGCCGTCATGCTTGCTTTTCCCTAAATGTCAGTTCAAACAGGTCCTTCCTCATGTCCAGATTCAGCCCTGCAGCAGAACCAACGGACCACATTTCCCTCAGTTGTGTGGTCTATAGATCCATGGTATATAAGATAGGCTGGTCAGACATTAGGGGAACAAAACCAACATGACCACCACGAGCAGGTGAGGCGAGGAGAACAGATATCCTTTCCTATATAGCAGAAATGAAAAGCCTTGGTTAGTAAGAAGAAATTGAAACAGCCACCCGAGTGATGAGATAGGCAATCAGGGCATCCTGGCTCTTACTTTGGTTTTCCTTAGAAAAGAATATTCTTTGGTCATCTTTTGCTTGAGGTGCCTTATTGTGGAGTACAGCGGAACAGGGAGCCAGGCACAACCGAGCTGCAGACTGTCCCTCAAAATGTAATAAACCCGAGTTCTCTGGGTTTTTTTAAATGAAAGAAGTGAAGCTGGAGTTGAACAGACCTGAGTCACTGGCAAACCCTTTATAAAGGACAGCAGCAGAGGTCAGTGACAGTTATTTTGGACTAGTTTGAGTCAATGGGAAGACTGAATGAGTATGTCAGGTTTAGAAGATGGTTTTAGTACTAACAAAATGCAAGCAGCATTTTGAAAAAATAATTTTGATATTTTCAAAGCAAACATTTCCTATTTTAACTTACATTTAGACATTCATTACCATATATTTACAAATACTTTAACACTGTTTTGAGCTTCTGAACTGGAAAACAAATTATTCCCGTCACCATAAATAAAATACACTGATTATACGCTGAAGAGTTAAGCTCAGATCTGGGCCTGAGGTGGATAGCAGGCATTCTCATTTCGTTCAGTGCTTGAAAAAGTAGCCATTTATAGGATTACGCACAGCACACAAATTGCAGAGGGACAGGCTTTACATTCAGCATTATGTTGCAGATCAGCACTGCACTAACTTCTTAGCTAGAAAAGCACTCTGCAAATGTCCACTACCTGATGGATGTGGATGGAACAGCAAAGATTCAAATCCCCTAAGACAACTCAATCCAATCCAATCCAGTCCAGGTGATACATACCAAATTTCTATTTGATATATCATGATGGCATAAAGAAAATCCCTGACTGAGAGACAGAACAAGGGCTGAAGAATAATACAGCTGTCATTCCTGGCATGAAGAAACATTTTTTTAACTTCTAGGACTGATTGGATTTTCATTTGCTAACATTTCTGCCAGACTTCCTTCCAATGAAGCATTGAGAGTAGGATGGAATATTTCGTAGGATACTTGAGAGGAGACAGAATGGTCCGATCTGCCTTCAATTTGTTCTTAAATTAAGATTAAAAGGGAAAAAAGGCATGATGGAGGGAGGGGGAAAGGAAGGCATAAGAGCCATCGCAGTGATCAAATTCACCCACAGACGTGCTCAGCCTGACATAACCCTTAGACAGCTGATTAGGTGGTTTGCAGTCCTCCTGCAAGGACGGACATGGCTGTGGTCAGGATGTGGTCCTGGTTGGGGGGGATGGTTTGCGGGGGGTGATGCTGTAGAGTATTAGCTAGGTTTTCTTCACAGACTTCAAAAAAGTGTTGAAAGTCAGACAGCAGGTAGCATTTCTTCCCTGGAGTCTTCTGACGAGGCTGATTATTATGAAGTATTGCTTAGGCTAGAAGAGACAAGTGTATTGGTCTTGCAGGTCAATAGTAATGTATTTACAGAACATCTAAATTGTTAAAAATGAAAGATGCAGACATAAAACTGAGTGCTTTTAATGACAGAAGGATTGAAATACTGGAATGTGGGCTCCATTTTGCTTTTGCTCTTCTCCTTTTCTCTCTCTGCCTTCATATTTTAAACTCTTCTTTTATGCAAATGTCTACGTTAAATTTAAGGCCATCTGTATGAAAGGCCAGTCACCTGCTTCTGGACCAAGGTTATAGCAGGTCTAGCCTTTTCTATGAAGACTTTGCACAGAGACCGAGGATGTGGTATCTGATGTTTTGTGAACTGACACATTATATTTTTGGTTCCTATGATTCATCAAATCGGTTTGAGTGAATGGACCTTTTTACCCTATAATTTAAACTGAAGGATATTGAAGGGCAGCTGAAATTTTCCCCAGCTAAAAAGAAGTCTCTTTTCTGTAAGTATTGGAAGAAACTCCCCAAAAATGCAAACTGTGCTGATGGCTTTTCTATAGAGCAAGTGTAGACTCATTAATAATTTTTTTTTCTTTCTAACTCCTCATGCTATTTTATAGTCTCCTGCAAGTGGAATATGAATTCAAAGATTATGTTTCAAACTTGCAAGACTGTGTGGGTTTGAAAGCAACCAAGACAAGTAGCCCAGTCCTAATTGAGACCTTTGTTAGTGCAGAATCTAGTAAAATGAACTAACAATTTGGAATACATTAGCTGTCACTTCAAATGCCAGTGATAATTTGCAAAACACTCAGAGCAATAATGGGAAAAGGCATAAAACGTCAAATTTGTAGTGAAGCTGACAACAAAAAGAATATTCACTGTGAATTACAGTCTCCCTGACTTGCCAAAGCTCTTACTGGTTCTGCTTTAATAAAAGATCTTCTCTCAAGGGATTTAAATACAGTAGATTATCTAACATGCTCAACTAATGCTTTAAGTTCCTTATCTGAAAGCTTATCTTTGATGACTTGGAAATCCGTGATCTCTTGCTAATGTGTTTGGGAGTGTGATTAGTCAGTTTGGTGATCTGGCTATATATTACCTGGACAGGTACACATTTGGTCAAGGACCACTAGCCTGCCTTTCTATTGGAAGGCTAGTGGGTATCCCCTTTTCATAGCTGCCTTTTTTTGGAAAGCTTTTCTGGAAAATAGTAACAACTGACTTGGAAAAGGGATCAGTTCCTGCTGTTTTGCAGCTACTAGAGAAGATGAAAATGTTCAGAATGGAAAAATCATCAATGAAAATACTTTGCAAAAAATTCGGAAAAGGCAGGTACACGTTGATCAAAAGTCAGACATATGCTTGGTGGAAATTAAAACTTCAGAGTAAGAAAATAACAACTCTGCTTTCTGACAATCTGTGCCAGTTACTAAAAATATTTTAATGAACCATTACACCTCTAGATACATCAGATATGCACAGGCTGGATTGTAAACCTGGGTCATTAGGAGTTCAAATAGCCTGGCTCATAGCAGGACCTGGGAAAGGCAGACAGTTTTGTCTAATCCTTACTGAAGGGGTAAGAGGGGAAAGAGGTAGCTGAGCTATGTGACAGACAGTGATCTATAAAATGAAGTATTAAGAAAAGGGCTTAAGAGGAAGAACTGGAAAATGGTGCATGGAATACACGACAAGCTGGCTGCAGAGAGAAGACCAAAAACTCAACCTGAGAACTACAATAAAGGCTGATAAGAAATCTGTGGCAACATGGTATATGGCATGCATTAATCACCCTAGTATTTACCCAGCCTCTTAGACCAGTTTTGTGTCCCAGGAAAGGCCCCACATTGTCATGACTAGAACTCAAGTTATCTTCATTAGACGTTCCAGATTTTTGCATATTTGCTCTAGTAAAGATACAGCAAATAGCTGCTGTGCAGATAATAATCACTGAGGCTTTAAATCTTCTGTGGCTTCTGTTACAGCCTGTATCCCACAATCTGTTAGAAAAAGATTCCTGCTTCCAGAGCAACCAAATCTAGGTTGAGTCCTACCTTAGCCTTGGGAGAACCTTCTGCAAGAAACACACGGCTCTAATGCAACAGGTCAGTCTGTAAAAACTAGTCAAAATTTTATGCTCCCAACTGCTGTTTAGGTAGCTTGTGATAATTCTTCCCTGACATAGGCAGCCCTTCCTGGGTAGGGCATATATTTGGAATATAGCTCAATAGGCCACCATCGTCATGAAGTCATATGGTATGTCTGAGTTGAACTAAGTTTAGCAGAACGGAGGCTACCCTCATCTTTCTGTCCAGGCCTATAGCTCTGTCTTTCTTTGCACTGGCTCTGGTGCTTCTCCGACCCTGTGTAGAGCTAATCCAGCTCATTCAACCAAAAGAAAATTATTGACTTTCCTATCAAATTAATTTATTGCTGAAGGGGCAAAAAACCCAAGGGCTCAAGCAGATGCATCACCTTTCTTTTCAACAGCAATGGGAATGGATCACCTCAGGCTGTAACAGGTAACTCTATCCATGGACTAATTTACACCTGTACTTGGCCCATTGTGCAAAATGGAGTTCTTACTACAAAATCACGTTCTCAGTTTTGTACAGACACATCCCACCTTGTCACAGCTTCTTCATTAAGAAATCTGGTCTCCAAGCATGCATAGAACATCTACTTTTATGGTAAATATTTCTATTCTGCACTTGTGCAGATTCAGAAAAAAAAAGGATAATGTATTAATATTACATGAGGATGATGAATTGTTTTTCTATCCATTGACACCTATGGAGGATGAAAATGGCACTGCTGTCTTCCAGTCAGAAGTCTCTGTGGCACCTGAGTATCCAAAGGTCCTAAAACAGCAGGAGACTTCCAGCCCTCTGATGCTAAGTTTTAACAGCTCTCAATACAGCTCCAAATTCAAAGGGCCAAAGGAAATCTCATGTTATTCCAAGAATCAAGCAGAATGACCAAGGTAATAATAGACCTGGCATCCTAAGTAATCCTAGAAAAAACAGTGATGTTATGTGAATTAAAGCAGTCATGCTATGTGTGATCCAATCAATAAGGAGTTAAAGGGTAGGAATATAATGAAAGCAAGTCCACATGGCTTTATGGAAACAAGTCTTGACAAGCAGGCCTGACTTCACTTTTTGATGAGATTACAGGTTCGTTTGATCAAGGTAACCACATGGATGTGATAGACTTGGACCTTCCTAATGAATTTGATTTAGTACTGCTTGACATTTTGATTAAAACATTAGCATTATATAGCCTTAATAAAACACATTAAATAGATTAAGATCTGGCTAATTGATAGAGTTCAGCAAGCTGTTCTAACCAGATACTCAGCCCTGACTGGGGATATTTTTAGTGGGGCTCTGCAGGCAGGAACACTATGCTTGCTGCCATTTGATGTTCTGGAATTACATAGAAACATGGATAATGTTGGCAAATGTCCTGAAGTCTAATGAGGAATGGGCAGCTATGGAAAGTCACAGTTTCGCCTGCATTGGCATAAATGTGTTTCTGGTATTTGATTACATCCTTTCTCTTCAGTTCTGCAGAAGCACAGAGGTTCTCTTGCAGGGTATAGTTGCAAGGCTGTGGTCTAGCCAGCTGCTGATGGGCATACAATGATTTCTCTCAAGGGTCATCGATCTAAACTACTGATTCATGTATTATCAAAAGGAGTAGTACGAATCGTGTAAGAAGTGTAAACTGTGAAACCACCACTTACTGCACACTTCTACATATCTTTATTTAAACTGCCAACAATACAAGCCTGAAATTAAAATATGTTTGCAGCTTTACAAAGTCAGGAAATTCTAGCCTATTGGCTGCAGCAGAATTTGCTATCGAAAAATAAAATGAGAAAGCCAGATGAGGTAAGCAAAAATACTCAAAAGAGAACTGACCACAACATTAATGATCAGTCATATAGAAAGCATATACAATCTCCACTACTATCACCTTCTGGTCAGCTGATATAAGTACCCTTCTTGATTCTCCATTTTCTTGGTCAACTTTTGAATTGGACTGAGATTAGATAATGCTGAATTAATATTCGTCTCCTTTGCTAGGTTTGATTCTGGCCAATCTTTTTATGTGACATGTCGTCACAAGCTTACCTAAGCAAAAATCAAAATGAGAGTTCATCCTAATTTTGATGGCGTAAACTGTTAAAGATGCTCTCTTTCTCAGCAAAATCTTGCTAGTAAACTGTTACCCTTTTAACATTTGGTTGTTGTTTGACCTTGCAGAACAAGATGACTGATAAATTTAAAAGATACTATCCAGAAGAAAACACTCAAGAATATATTCTCCCCCTACTATATAAAATACAGATTCAGATACATATATCCCACAATGCACTGGGATGTCTTATTTAATTTGTTGTGTATCAATTTAACATCTAAAATCTTTCCACATTTTCATCATTTTACAAACCTATTATTAAAACTCTTGGTGTCAGAACTATGCAACCTCAGAAGTGTCCTACTAAACATCAGTACCATCTAAACACAGTGTGAACCGGCAATTGAATGCCTCACCTGTTTATGCTTTTTTTTCTCCATTAAACAAACATCAAATGTCTTTTCCTCTGTCAAAATCACATTTTTCCTTTTTCTTTTCTTTTTTTTTTCTTCAAACAACAAAACTCACCAGCTAGGTCATTCAATGGGACTCCTTTCTGTGCACGTCATCACTATTACCGAGTTTTCCTATGTCCTGCACTGTCCTGTCTCCCTCTGTACCACCCCAAAACTCTCATGTACATCTCTGTCTCTGATTCTGGATTTGTGTTCAGCCTAGAGGAAAATTTTCAAAAGGGACCTACATGCCTTACATGCATAAGTAGCAAATCAAAGTATTTTTCTCAGGTGGTGTTTTTAGACAGGGCTGCTCAATGTTTTGCTCGGCAGTATCTGGTTTTGCTTTTTTTTCCCCACAAGTTTGTTTTCTTAACAGCACATTGGCAGTGTGAGGATCCTTGCCCTTTTGGATATTCTGAGGTACTATCTAAATCATCAATATCCAGCTCTTCATACTGATTCTCTGAAAGACAAATGTTGATATTCCAAAAATGTATGCATCTTATTCTACTTCCAAAGGCTTTTATCATTCTTCTAATTTTGGTCCTTCTTTTTCTTCATTTAAAACTAACACTTATCTCTGTCCTCCCTAGAACTGTGAGACCATTATGTTATCAGATTTACTTCCTCTAGCATCCCCGACTCCCAGTCTATTCTCTTTTTTGCAAGTCTGTCCGTGACATTTTCTTTTCATTTTTAACCTTATCTTTCCCTTTCCTTTTTACAATTCATGTTGTTATCTTTCTTTTGGGCTTTGTTAGCTTTTTGTTTTCTCCGACTTGCACTGTCTGTGGTGAACGTAGTATCAGTAGGACATGACATTCTTCAAATAGCTTCAATTGAGTTTTGACTTTTCCTTATTCTCCAAAACCTCTCCGACACTCTTGGTGTCAGAACTATGCAACCTCAGAAGTGTCCTACTAAACATCAGTACCATCTAAACACAGTGCGAACCGGCAACTGAACGCCTCACCTGTTTATGCTTTTTTTTCTCCACTAAACAAACATCTTTACAGATTTGCTTACTCAGTTCCATCCTCTTTTTCATTTCTGCCTCCTAGCACAGTCCTCATATATTTTTCTATATAAAGATCTGTTCCTTTTTTTCTGACTACAGAAACCTATCAACCTTTGCAGTTTCATCAGCAATGTATCCTTTATTTTTCATGAGGACGTAAGTGAAGCGACAGTTATGCTTTGAACTTCGCTGCGATCTTTTTATCGTTCAGATGGGGAGCACCTGTGAGCACACAGGGATGAGCTAGAGTGGGGAAAAAAAATGTATGTATGGAGCTCAGTGTGAGAAACTGAAATAAACGCTCTCGCCTTGCTTCACAGAATTGTGAGCTACAAAAAAACAGATTAGGTGTTAGAGTGGGTATCAGAACTATACTAGGTGCTCCTGAAGAATTTGCAAAATGAGGTGACCAATGTGCATCACTTCGATGGTTTTATTATACAAGAAGACGCTGTGTATTTAGTACCGTAGAGAACAAGTTTGCTCCTTACACCATTTTAGTCGGGTCCGAGCTTCCAACCACGTTAACAGCGCTGTGCCATGAGTCACTTTTAATAGCTACCTCATTTGCTCCTCACCTGAATAACCTTCCCAAAGAGTTTTGTGCGCAGCTAATGCTCCTTGCGCGGCTCCAAAGCCGGAGAGCCGTCCCACGCCAAGTTCCCCGACTTGGAGCAAGGCTGGGAGGGCAGCCCTGGGTTACGGTATTCCTCTGGGGAAGGAAAAGGGGGTTTGTAACTGATGCGCCGGGCGGTACGTGTCAGCAGACGGGCCGGACCCCGGCCCGCGCCCTGCGCCCCGGCGGGAAATGGAGGCTCCGGCTCCCTCAGGGCCCCGCTCCGGCACACCGCCAGCACCGCCGCCATGGGGGGGCTGCCTGGCCTTCCGCCGGGGCTGACAAACCAGCTTCAGCGCTCTCCACGGATACCAGCTAAGGCGGGCTTCGTCCACCCTGCCAGCCCCGCTCCCCTCATCCCTCCCCGGCCCCCAG
>JAVJGI010000060.1:2705173-2977467 GCA_035590275.1 Ibycter americanus | reverse complement strand
GGGGGCTGGGTGGAGATGTTGCCATTGGATAAAGACACTGGGTTGGGGTGCAGGCCGCGGAGGGATGGAGCCGGCCGGCCCCTGCCAGGCGCCGCTGCTCCCCGCCAACGACTCTTACCGAAACTGCAGCGCCAAGGAAGGGATCTACCAAGATGCCACCCCCCTCTCCGGGAAGATCGTGCTCGCCGTCGTCCTGGCGCTCGTCACCCTGGCCACGGTGCTCTCCAACGCCTTTGTCATCGCCACGGTCTACCAGACGAGGAAACTCCACACGCCGGCCAACTATCTCATCGCCTCGCTGGCCGTCACCGACCTCCTCGTCTCCATCCTCGTCATGCCCATCAGCACCATGTACACTGTGACCGGCAAGTGGACGCTGGGCCAGGTCGTCTGCGATATCTGGCTGTCCTCGGACATCACCTGTTGCACGGCGTCCATCCTGCACCTCTGTGTCATCGCCCTGGACCGCTACTGGGCGATCACCGACGCCGTCGAGTACTCCACGAAACGGACTCCCAAGCGGGCAGCGGGCATGATCGCTCTGGTGTGGGTCTTCTCCATCTGCATCTCCATGCCCCCTTTGTTTTGGCGGCAGGCGAAGGCCGAGGAAGCCTCTCACTGTGCGGTGAACACGGACCACGTCCTCTACACCGTGTACTCCACGGTGGGAGCCTTCTACTTCCCCACGCTGCTGCTGATAGCCCTCTACGGGAGGATCTACGTGGAAGCCAGATCGCGGATTTTGAAGCAGACGCCAAAGAAAGCGGGTAAAAGACTAACGCGCGCTCAGTTAATCACGGACTCCCCAGGCTCGTCCTCCTCCGTCACGTCCATAAACTCCAAGGCCCCCGAGGGATCCAGCGAGACGGGCTCTCCCGTGTACATGAACCAGGTGAAGGTGAAGGTCTCGGATGCTCTGCTGGAGAAGAAGAAGCTCACGGCCGCTAGAGAGCGGAAAGCTACAAAGACTTTAGGGATTATTTTAGGAGCCTTCATCGTGTGTTGGCTGCCCTTTTTCATCATCAGCCTGGTGTTGCCTATTTGCAAGGACGCTTGCTGGTTCCACATGGCCATCTTTGACTTTTTCACGTGGCTTGGATATCTCAACTCCCTCATCAACCCCATCATCTACACCATGTCTAACGAAGACTTCAAACAAGCTTTCCACAAACTCATACGTTTCCGATGCACAAGCTGAACGTTTTGAATGCGATGTGTTCTGCGGGGCTGCCCCCATGCACGCCCGTGCCCGACGCCACAGGTAGGTGCGCGCCCCCGCCCCGGCGAGCCGCGATGCTCGGGGGGGGGGGGGGGGGGGGAGGTACGACCCCCCGAATTGCTGGTGTGCCAGCCCCATTGCAAGCGGCGGCGAACAGCGGCGATGCTGCACGCTCCTGGCATTTCAGTGTGTGTGTGTGTGGTTTCGCCCCCCCCAGCTCGCAGGGAGTGACTCACGGCAATCTGCTTTTTATTCCACCGATTACACCAATCTGCCTCCATTTCGTATGCTAATGCCCGTGTTTAGACCAATTAGTGTTAAACGGCACTTGCTTTCCAACCCGGCTGCCGAGCGCGGGGCCGGGGCAGGGCCCCCCCCGCCGCGGCGGCGGCGGCGGGGAGAGGGAGCCCTGGCGGCAGCGCTGCCCTGGCTGGCGGGGTCTGCAGGGGAGCGGGAAACGGAGCGTAGCCGCATTTTTGTAGTTTTGTTAAAATAACCAAGTACCGAAGGCAGAGCTTAGGCGGAAAAGGTAGAGAGATGGAGACTACTGGTTTGGATGCCGGCTTGAATTTTTTGGTTACTTTTCGGTTTTAATCGCTGCTAAATGTGGATTTTGTGAGAGAACCCGGTGGCGGTTGTTCCATTGTTCCGTGTTTGAACGTAAATCTTAGTTCTGCTGCTTGTGGAATTTTTTTCCCCCCTTATTTGTTTTTTTAAAGGACCTTTCCAGGTAGCTTTTACGTCTGACAAAATGAAGCCTTTGTATTTTTCAGTCAATTATACCTAATACTGACACTCTGTTTGGTACGAGAGACTTAAAGTGCTGCCTCACTCAGAGGACCATTAAAGACTTTCTCTTTCGCTACATGTAGCTGGATGTGTCACGGCACATCCTTTCTCCCCCCCCAAATCTGCCGAAAGATTTTTCCAAAATGAAGAAATTTAATTTTCGCAAAGTTTTGGATGGTTTAACCGCCTCGTCCCCTGGTGGAAGCAGTGGTGGTGGCGGTGGTGGTGGAAGTGGGGCTGGCGGTGGCTCCGTGCACCCCGGAGGGACTGCAGGAGCTGCAGGGACACCCAGAGATGAGATCCAGGAGACGCTCACTTCAGATTATTTTCAAATTTGTAAGGTAAGGGCTGTAATTTATATTTTTTTTTAACTATGGAAATAACAAAAGCTATGCTGTGCATGGGGGCAGTAATATGATACCAGTAAGCCTTTTACTTGAGAACTGCAGTGGTTGTATAAGGACTTTGGTATGAAAAGACCGATCTTGTTGATGTTCTTTTCTTCCTGCTGCAGAGTTGGGGTGGCCAGTAGATTCATAAAAATTTTTATTTCAGCAGGCAGGGCCAAATCCTAACTTCACGCTTGGACCCCAAACTAGTAAGAAGATTGTGGGCAGGAAAGCAGATCAGTTGGTGCTAGCACAGATAACGTTTACAAGTAATTAGAAATTCAAAATTGTATACATCTACTTCCCCTCCCCACTCTTCTCATCCATCCTCTCTTCCTTACCTTCCCTTTTTTAAGAAAAAGGCACAAGCTAGAAATAAAAGACAGTGCGGTGATTACGGAACCTAGCACTTCAATTATTTGTCAGGGACTGGATGTAGATTCAGGGTGTTCTTTTAGCATTAGTACTGAAGATTATGATTATATGTCAGTAAACTTAGTGGTACCGCATAGATATCAAAAGTTGCCAGATTTGTTTGGCATTGGTTTTTATGTGTTGGTTAGGTCTCTGAGTGGGAATTTTCTCCGAGTAGAAAGCGTAAGATATCCCTGTGGCTTTTATGTTTTATATCTGTTTTCTGCAACAAAGCTTTCAGTGGTGGTCTTAAATGCACAAGCAAAAATCAGTACAAACTGTTTGGTACTTCTGACCAACCCTGGAATATGAAAATCATGCTTTGTGACAAAGACCAAAAACGAAAGGAGAGATTGTATTATGATCCTCTGCTGTTATCTTTAACTTTGACATTAATTCTGTTGGCTTTACTAGAAGTTTTATTTCCTTATTTGTTTTGCTTAGAAGCTTCAAACCCAGAATTTTTAATTAGTGCAATTTACATTATTAAGAGTAGATGAACTTCACCTATTAAGTATACTTTCATTTTATTAGCCAGATATCAATTGGTTTGTAATTTAGGTCATGGCCAACTCCAGCACATTCTCATTTCTTTTTGTGTTTTGGGAAGAAGAAAGAAACATAAACAAATACGACAAGCCTGTGAGACAGTTTGTGTGTTTCACAAGGACCAGGTCTGCACACAGCTTTCCTGATTTCAGCTACCATGATTCTCATGCTGTTCGTTTTTCAGCTACAGCTAGTGTCAAAACTCTTACAGAGTTCAGGGAAAGAAGGATGCGCTCCCATGACTTAAAGAGTCAGAGAGCTTTGGAATAGGTTCCACATAATACTAATTTCTGGAGGTTTTACAGGTCTTTGCCATCCTGAACCAGAACACGTTCAGACCTTTTGAGTCAAATTATTCTGTAGTTTAATAGAGTGTTGGTGATCAGTGCATTAGAATCATACCTGTTTCTCATGGCTGAATTTGACTCCTTTTGCATATGTACACAGTAATTTAGCATTTTGTGAAACTCCAGGTATTCAGTACAGCAATTTCCCATTTTTGTCACTTCAGTAAAAAGATAATGCAAATAATGAAGATACATTAAAATATCATTAGAAAGTCTGACATCCCGAGATGTGTAAGAAAGACTAAAACTCAACATGGTTCTTCATGTTAAAATCATGTGATAGGGACAAAGATGTGTATTTAGAATGATATGTTTTTATTTTGTCGGGTACATTTTTGCAAAAATAGACAACATAAGATGAAAAGAAATTAATTTTCTGCCTGATCTCCATTATTTCCCCTTTGGCTTGATATTACTTGAAGACAGATGGTGTTATGTTCTGATAGATCTACTTGGAAATGTATCTGATAGATCTACTTAGTGTATTGGAATATGTCATTTTGAGAAGATTTCAGAAAGCAATATTTGCCTGTCTCAGCTCTCAGGTTAAAATGTTCTCAACAAAGTAAATATTTGTATAGGAAGGCTTTTAGTTGCTTGCAGCAGCACTTGCTTATGAATGCATGGTACTGCAGAAGTCTACTCTATAGTATACAAAATACCAGATTCCTTTTTTCAAAATACAAAAGTGTGCTAAACGTAAACTTCCAAAATATTCGGTGATTATGTGCTCATAAAATACTGCAGTGTTTATTCAACAGGCTCTACTTAATCAGCTCTATTACAGTTTAGTAACATTACAAGCATGTTTAAGTGAACCAAACCCCTACAGGCCGCTATCCTGCGTTATGTACTGTGCAAGTGTACCAAAGCCAGTGGGACTCGACGCAGGCGCAGCTTTCATCCTGCATGTTTCAGGGTGCAGGAGCCAAGCCATAATTTGTACCTCAATCAATTTGAATTACATTAAAGCTACAGCAGGACACATATAATCCAAGCTTTGTCTGCCCTGAGCTTTTGTTGTGTTGAACTTCAGGTATTTCAATTGTGTATTTTATGTTAGGTTACATAAGTTATATAGGCTGCATATTTAAGGATCCATGATCTATGATCTTGCTGCACACTGAATTGGGTAAAGCTAACAACAGTTTTGGTTTGTTATGATCTGCAGAATCAAGGCAAATGGACTTGCAGTCTAAGTAGCATTCCAAACTGGTTTTCCTTTCTTTGCTGATTAGAAAATCTTCATTTAGATATAGCACATAAAAGCTGACTCATACTTAAGAATTAAAGGGCATTACCTTGCAGTTTTTATTTGAATAAATTGCCTTTCTGAAGTTTGTGGTAGGTCTGCTTGACTGAAAACACAGATCCAATCCTCTACCAGAATGCTGTTTTTACTGGTAGCACACCTGATTTAATTAGTAGCACACCTGAAAGCTGTCTCTCCATTTTGTGACATTTCTAGGATGCTTGTTACCACAGTGTCTTTTTGAGATATAGATTACAACTTAATAGAAGTAAATTGAATATTTCATTTCACACTGAGATGTTCACAGTGAGTTACTTTTGGCATTTGTATTTAAATCATTAAGGTAATTTTCTGTATTGAAAGACTAAAAATGAAATATTCTTGAAACTTACTTATGAAATAGCTGTGGCCTTTTCTAAGCATGATAAATTTATGTGTTGATAGCTGTACTAATGAACCAGTGGCACCCTTTTCAGTCTTGATGTAACATGAAATTTTGTCAGAACTGTATTTTGTGACATCAGGAAGCTGAGGTATAGTTTATGTTATATCTAGGGCTGCTCTTGGGATTTGGGTATCCAAGTGGAAATCATGAAAATACCGATTATAGTTCACATTAATTGAATCGAATATGTGAGATGGTAGCATCATGCCAAAAACTAGGCATGGTCCAGTAGAATATGTTAGTAAAGTCCATATTAATTTTAATGGGGATAGAACTAGTTTCCTGGGTTTTGCTCCTTTTTATTTTCCCTCTGTATGTATATTTTTTTCTGGCAAAGATTTTTTTAGTCTCACCTGTGTTTGTCCATACCATATAGAAACTAAAGTACAGCACTGGGGAGAGATCTCCTATTAATATAGGAAGTGAGAAGATCACAGTTAGGGTGCTGTAAATCATTTGAGTAGAACTTTGATCAGAAAGAACATAAAAGGAGAAAACACTGATTTTAATACTGTTGCAGAAGGTTTACTGTTAAGGGATGACGCAGCTGGGAAAAGCTGAATGAGAATGAAGATGTACATTTTTTGAACATAGAGTGCATTTTCTTCATGAAAATAAGTCTCCCATGGAGAACTGCAGCTTTTCTTGAAGAACAGTAATAAGGTTGAATTTGTAGAGCGTGATGTTAGTAGGGTTATGCAGAAAACGTTTGAAATCAAGACCTCAGTTAAGAGCATGGTAACAGTTGCGCTCTACTAGATGTACAATTGATCTGGCCCAGTATGTTTTCTTTAGGTGTAGGCAGCATCTGGGTACCCTAGAAAAGGTTCAAGAACCACCGAATTAATCTTCTCGCAGAATTATTCTCCAAATGCTGATGGTTATGAACTGCCTTTAAACCCCAAAGCATGACATTTGTATTCTCTCCAAAACTGGTCTTCAGTGTTAATTACTGGGTAGTCTTGCTATCTAATTAACATCCCTTTGAATTTTGCTGTATTGTTAATAGTATAGTCATAGTTTCAGTACGCGCATTACCCGATCTTTATACAAAACCCACAGAGGCCAGAATAGGTTTAGGTTTTTGTTGAAACTGATGTGGATGGCCAATTACAATTGTGCCTTCCTAACCCTACTTACCTTTGACAAAAACAGGCCCTCAAGATGCATCCAATCAGTAGCCAGTTTAAATACCTTAATTTTCTGGATTTCCTATAAGGTAGCCTAAAAATGTAATGTCTAGAGTTTATGGGTGGTAATGCTTATTTTGTCAGCCTATGAAGCTGAACTTTTAGTCCCTCTGACAGCAGTCAAGTAGGTACTTTAACTGCAAATGCAACATGACGCTACAGTTCAGTGATAATAGAGGGAAGATGAATTTTGGAACGGCAGGTTAAGGACAATTCTCTAGTAGCACGTAGTTCTATTTTTGGTTATGAATAATAATAATGAAAAAATCTTTGTTGTAAGGTATCCATAATGTTTTAGTTAGCTTGAGCTGTTTGGTTAATGTGTTGTTTCCTTAGTAAGGTCATTCAGGGGGAAAAAAATAAAAATGTGTGTGAAGTGCTACATTTTGGAGAAAACACATTTTAAAATAAGTGTTAACCCTTACTTGTAAGTGTTCAGAGTTCATTCAATACTTAAATGGTAAGATAATGTTGGGAAGGATTTTTCCTATATACCACAGTTTAGATCTAATGCTAGGTGCAAAACCCCGTTCTGTTTAAAACTACAGTAATAATTGACACTTCTGTAGTTGGGTGATGGTAATTTTATGAAATGTGTGATGAGCATAATGTATTTCTCTTTTTTAAATGTTTATATTAGACACAGGACTCATCAGTGGTAAAGAGCATAGCATGTTGAAAGTTGCTTTTTTAAGAACTTTGGAGATTTAAGACTACCTGTAGTAGTATAACTGGACTGTCTTGGTGGGTTTTTTTTTGCAAATACCTATCCTTTTGCATCACTAATGTTTGATTGTTAATCAGATATTAATCCTAAATGCATTACTGCAGACCCTTTGTGTCCAACACATGCAATTATAGTTTCAAAACCATTTTAAAACTTTTAAGTTTGCAAAACAAAGCAGTCAAAGTTCCACATTTCTTAAGTTTGCTTGCACATACAGCCTTTAATTACATGATCCCGTATTTCTTCTATAGGTATAATTTAGTAAAATAAATAGTGTTTGCTAAATGGAAAGCACTTCAGTATTTCTTTGCATACTTAGAACTTGGAGCATACCTGAATATTATGTTCCCCATGGACTTTCGCAACAGAAGTGCTCACCACTGTTATTTTTGAAAGCTTTATAAACATTAATGAATTAACCTTCATAATATTTCTGTGGAATGGCAGTATTATTATTCCAGCTGTATAGATGAGGATCCAAGGCACAGAAAATCCCAAATGACAGGTTGTTTAGTGTCCACTGTTTTGAGTTTCCAGCTTGACATATTTAACATTTTTATACCACTTACAACTTCCCATTGTATCTCCCATTGTTTTCACATTCTGTGGCAAGTATTTTGCACTCTTACAGAGTAGTCTTTAGGCTAATTATTCAGACTGTCAATTTATACGTCCACCTTACATAGTCAAAACAGCACTGAATGTCCTTCCTGTCTCAAACGACAACAGATGGAATTCTGGCTTCACACTGGAGCTGTGAATTGTACCTAAGATGTATGAGTATCATTATCCGCCATTATCTCGAACTGGTCAATCACAAAATGGAAACATGATTAGCAGCCCCATGTGAAAAGCTTAATTCATGGCCCTTGGCTTGATAATTTATAAAACTAAGTGATAAGGGCATTGATAGAATTTCCTTTCTGCAATTTTCTATCTGAATTGTACCTTGCACCTTCCTATTTTGTACCAAATAGGCAAGTTTGGCAGACAACAGCTCTTTAATTGTTTACTTTGGGTTTGTCTATAGGACAGACCAGACTGTACTATGCATGGAGTGAGGCAAAATGTCTATGGCAGAAGAAGGTTATTCAATTAATCCCTACAAAAGGGGAACAAATTCCTGTTGCATAGCTAATCTTGGTTTGTGTATGTTCTAACTTTCCTGCTTTTTGTGGTTGACCTTGCATTTTTAGCAATATGAGAGTCATAGAGTATCCCGAGTTGGAAGGGACCCATGAGGATCACTGAGTTCAACTCCTGACTCTGCATAGGGCAGCCTAAAATTAAACTGTTTGCTGTAATTTTGTGTGCCATTTCAAGTGTTTTTGGGGGGGGGTTGTTCTGTTTTTTAATCCAAGCACTCAGGAATTTCAATCACATGGTATCCTTGGATAAAGGATTTAAATTCAGGATATACTTTTTCCTCACAAGAAAGAGAGAATGTCCCTCCTCGCTGAAAGCATATCTTAAGGATGGGCTAACATTCTCTCTGCTCAGGGGTCACTTTTTCACAAGCACTTGTTCAGAGATCAGACCATCATAACAGAACTCCGGTCTTCCTTTCCTGATCTGATGATGGGACTGGGAGATCCCTGGATATCCTAGAAATGGTGAAAAAAACCGTGGAACATATTGAGGAATGCAGTGTCTTCACATTTGCATAGCGCAGGCCTGACCCCTACAATCTGGTGTAATGATGCCATCTCTCATCCTGTGAGAGCTATACTGAGTTTATACCTGGGAAACAGGGCTCTTCCCATAAAGTTAATTCCAGTCCCCAAGTTTTCTCTTGTTGTCTCTCCTTCATTTTGTGTTCCATCATTTTTATCCTCTTAACTGTTATTCCCTGCTAGTGGGAACTGGACACGCTGTCACCTCACCTGTGGTCCACCAGCTAGTTAATGAGGAGTTTTCTAACTGTAGAAGTGGGAAAAGTGATTTTGAATCTCTTCTGGGAGGATGGAGGAAATTCACCCTGGTTAGCCCATATCTTAGGGAGTGTTCTGATCATAGAGCTGTTGTGTAAAACTGATTATATAGGCAACTTTTTTTTTTCTATTTGTTTCAGAAATAAAAAGACTACACTTCATCTTCTAAAGAAATGGCTGAAAAATTACTTAGAGGTTCATGAATAAAAGTATGAATTAGTGGGAGATATATGCATGCGTAAAACATGCAGCTGTCCTCAGCGGAGGTGGACTTTGTAAATTCAAGACAGAGCTCAGTCTCACTTGGTTAGTTTAGATGAATCTCCATTCGTATCTGACTCTTATTCTGAGACATCTGATACTCCCTGGTGTATAGTATATGCCCAAATACCTTTCTGAGGTCTGCGTGAAAATACTGTGAGAAGTTGGTATTAGTTCATTCACTTCATAAGCAGAGAAAAGGAAGAAGTAGAGGAGTGAACTAATACACCCTAAGCTATGTGAATGTACTGGTCTATTGGCTATTCTTAGAAAAAGTGTTTATAAAAGCAGCCTATAAGCATATATTAATTTGTCACAATGTATGCTGAAATCATTATAGGGGAAAGTTAGAAGATTATATGATTAGAAGTATAAATAATGTGCATCTGTGGAGAGGAGAGAAGGCAATATCGTTAGGTACAGATGGCTGGTAAACACACTTAAATGTAATAAGATGTTATCTTTGTGCAGTGCTGTGTCCATTCCTAACGGATAACCAGCGAAGACTATGAATAGTAAAAAATACTGGAGACAATCTGTCGCTGGTAGCTAGGGTCAAAGTCTGATGAGGTATGCTTTTTATGGTTCCTTTGAAGTTGTATACAGTACTGGAAAAAAAAATAACCTTAATATTTAAAGGCTTTGAGTTGATGAATGCACATACTCAAAAGTAGCCTTACTGAATTCAGTGGTATATGTGCAGATACAGATATATGGCAGCCCATCTTTTTGCAGAATTTGGATCCAATCAATTAAAATAATTGTTTAATTTCATTAAAAAAATCTGCTATATAAGAATGCTGTGTGGTCATACGCTCAGAAGTCAGGACCCTTATTCAGCTAGTATTCAGTCATAACTGTATGTTTGGAAATCTAGTCTTTATTGCATATTTTGATTTTCTTGAAGTATCTGCTTATATTTTGTTCCTGTCCTCCATCACATTTGGTTTGAACAGTACACAACATATGGGAAGGATGAATGCTATCCTGTGTGTGTTCTTTGCAATGGTTCCTGTGAAAAAATATCTGTGTTATCTACTGGACATCACAAAAAGTCATAATAAATAAATTATGAATGCCCATCTTGGCTTTGTTCGTCCCATTCCATCTATTGTATCCCTTAAGGATGGATATGTGCTTTCAGTTACACCTGTCTGGCAGCAGTTGTTACAGTCCATTGTAGCTGTGGACAAAAGTTAGTGGTAGTGGGTCCAAAGAACCCTAGTTTATTCATCAGTTGTCCCTACATGTATTTTCAAATGTTCACTGAATGAGGCAAAGGCAGGAAAACTGGCATGTGGTTATGTAAACAGAGATGGGATTTTTATGATCTTTGGATGTAGTGTCTTCATTTGTGTCTGTGAGCTACGCCCTCAGTAGCATTACGGGCAGTGCAGTGAGGGTAGTAATGTGCAAGATCTGCTGGATTTCCCAGCTGTTAGGGCAAAAACCTGCCACAAAGTATCCCCATTTCATTTGGAATATATCTTCACCATATGTGGCGTGAGATGCTGGCCAATAGCTCTAGATTAAATTCTCAATTCAACATCAGAAAAAAGTCCTCAAATTGCATACAATATGCATACAGAAAGAAGATAGGAGAAGATTAATTATGAATTAGCAATATATAGTGAACAAGGTTGTAAATGCTAGTAATGAAATCTGGTAATAGCATTTGTAACCAGGAATGCCAAATTATGTTGCGAAATAAAAATTTCCCCATAAAAACCATAAAACCCATTAAAAAATGGGTTTTAACATTGTGTTTCTATAGCTTTTTCAAAAAACCCCAAAACAAACAAAAGCCCAAGCAAACAAAAAACCTCAAACCTTCAAGAACTTTATCATAGTAGCAAAATTTTCTTCTATCATAGTAGAATGACATTTTCTTGCAAAGTTTTTTTTTTTAATTTCCCAGTGATTTTTTTAAAATTAAAATATTCTGAAAGCAGCACACAAAACCTGTGCTTCAGAACAGTAACCACAGTCAGCCAGAACAGAACAGGACATAATGAGCCTATAGTAGCAAAGTTCCAGAAAATCCAAAAATGGGAAGGCATGCAAAATAAATTAAGAGTTATTGCTGTGTTGCTCTGGTGTAACTTTAATAAAAACAGATCTATTTTTTTTATTATTTCTCATTAAAGTTATGAAATTATGTTGTTCTCTGCATCCACAGTCACAGTGAAGACAAAAATATTTTCCTTTCAGTGCTATTAGATATGTTGAATGATTTTATAATTCATGTAAGTCTCCATAAAACAGATCTCCATCAGACAGATGATATTCTGAACCGAACTATTTCAAATTCTAGAGTAATATGCTTAAATGATGCAACAACAACAACAAAATCAATACGAATTGTATTACTTTGGCTATAATGGTTCCCCATTTGGACAGAAGTCTGGCTTAAGTAGGTAGGCCAAATTGACTTTTGAAATCAGTGTTTTAGGATATTTTTTACTATTATTTTACATTAAAGCTAAGGCCAAATATAGTTTTATTAAAGCCTGTGGCATTTTTCTCTAGGTTGGTGCCCCTTCTTTTCTCCAGTTTAAATGACAAAAGCGAGAAGTCCATTATAGTATATTTACTGAACAATGGATGCAATTCCTTCACTGTGTTTTCCATTTTCCTCCCTTTTTGTATATTTGTCCTTTTTTTAAAAAAAAAAAAAAAAAAAAAAAAAAATGGTAGAGTTCTTTTAGAAAGAATGGGAAGGGAAGAGGTGAAAACGTTTTGCATACAATGTCTTCTCTAGAACACAGGATTTCTCCAAAGGGTGTAATACCTACCTTGGAATGATTATATTCATGTATTACCCTGTAACTTAATATTTTATTAACTTACTATGCTGTAACTCAGTGCTGTGGTAGATGTGGCAAGATGGTTTAGTTGTCAAGCAGTTGCTTGGCCACAGCAACACTGATTGAAGTAGATCAAAGAATTAAGATTAAAACCCAACCAATCTGCTTTGAGCAGGGCAGGGTTGGACTAGACAGCCTGCTGAGTTCCCTTCAGACCTCACCTGTGCTGTGAACTGGGAATAATGCAGTTCAAGGATCAATGTAATTTTATTTATTTCTGGATTTTTCTATCTGAATATATTAATTTTGTATTTTTGGTACACTATAGTGTATTTCAATGGACAAGCATGAGGAGAGTGCTTTTGAAATTCAGAAGGCCTTACTTTCCCCCTGTGGTTCGCTTAACTTTTCTATTCACATAATGATTCATATTGATACAGATGGGACCATCCTTACTTGATAGTCTTTAATGTCCAGCTTGCAGAACTGAAAATGACAGTGGATAACCACACCTCTGAAGTTTCTGCAGAGATTTTTTTGTCATGAAAAGAGGAACTTTTGTGAGGACTGCAAGATTTCTTCTTCATTTTAGTTATTTCTTTTTTAAACTAATTGTCTGGACGATGCCTTTGGATGTGCTTTCTTTTTCAGGGCCAAGCAGTAAGAGGAAACTGAAAAATTATGTAACGTGTGGTAGAACTAGCATGTTTCAAAAACAGTCATATGGTCTGCATACAGACTTCTTAAAAATAGTAGAGTGAAAAAAATACATATAAAAAATTACAGACTTGATACTATTTTTTGAAACCTTATGTTTTAATTTTGTAAAATATATTAAGCTGCTTCCAAAGGAAAAAAAGATTTCGTTATGTTCATATGCAGACTGAGAGAGTTGGGGTTGTTCAGCTGCGAGAAGAGAAGGCTCTGGGGAGATGTTACAGCAGCCTTTCAGTGCTTAAAGGGGGCTTATAAGAAAGATGGGGACAGATTTTTTGATAGGGCTGGTAGCGATAGGACAAGGGGTAATGGTTTTAAACTAGAAGAAGGTAGATTTAGATTAGATATTAGGAAGAAATTCTTTTCTGCCAGGGTGGGGACGTGCTGGCACAGGTTTCCCAGAGCAGCTATGGATGCCCCATCCCTGGAAGTGTTCAAGGTCAGGTTGGACGGGGCTTGGAGCAACCTGGTCTAGTGGAAGGTGTCCCTGCCCATGGCAGGGGGGTTGGAACTAGGTGATCTTTAAGGTCCCTTCCAACCCAAACCATTCTATGATTCATAGTACAAAAATGTATAATAAACTAGTCAGTTCATTTTGAATACTCTAGTATGTTGCTCTGATTTTTAAATATAATTATCAGTGTATAGCACTTGTGAAACTAAACTGTTAAAATTCAGATTCTGTTTGAAGTCTACTTTATGTCCAGGAGAGATATTTTCTCAAAACTCTACCATAGCTTAAGTGACCTTTTGTAACAAAAAGTTTCATAATTTAAAAATTAAAAGACAAAACAAATTTGGCTATTGCTGAAAGTATTCTTCTGTGCCAAAAGTTATGTATGTAATTGTTATGAAACTTTGTTACTAATCTGGTTGTTCCCTGTGCATATCTTTCCTTCCTGCCCCTGTATTGCCTGTTTCAGTTACACTTCTCTTTTTCCCTTGTGTATCCATGTTATCCATGTTTTTTCTCCCCCGTGTTTTTCTCCACCAATACCGATTTCCATTTTCTCCCTCTCTTAGATGCACTGCTGCTGCTGAAGATAATAAGCTCATAGGAAACACCCTGCGGAGACAAACCAATGGTCCATATCACCCAGCAGTCAGTCTCTGACAGTGTCAATAGAATACGTCATTTAGGGAGAGTAATATGTTAGATCACTTTCTGCAGTCCATTCCCTCTCTAATCTCCCATCATCCACCATCACTGGATTGGAGATGACAGAGAGTCCAGTCCTTTTAGAATCCATTTATCAATAATGTCCATGAGTTTTCCTAATGCCTTTTTGAACCTATTGATACTGCCAGCCTTCACAACCTCCTATGGTGGCAAGTTTCAGAAGTTCGTTACCTGTTGTGTAAAGAAGTATTTTCTTTTCTTCTGTTTTAAACTGATCTTTCATTTGTTTTGAAAAGGCTCCATGTTTTTGCTGAATAACAGTTCCATGTTTAGCTTACCCACTCTCTTGATTATGTAAATCTCAGTCATATCCCCCCACAGCCTTCTCCACTCCAAACTGACGTTGCAGTGCTTTTATTCTTTCCTGACAAAGCTTGCGTCCATCACCTTGCGCATTAACTGCCTTCCCTTTATCAGTTCTGACTTGACTACTTCTTCAGATGTGGAGACTAGAGCTGCATACAGTACTCAAGTAAAGGGCTCACAGAGATTTTTATAAAGCAGCAAAATTATGCCCTCTGTGTTATTCTTTATACTCTGCCTGATAATGTCCAACATTACTTGGCTTTTTGGGTTGCTGCTGCACATTAAACCAAAGACTTCAGAGGAATACCAACCATGCCCACAAAATCACTTTCCTGCATGATAAATGCTAATTCCAAATTCAGCATTGTGTAAGCCTAGTTAAGATGGTTTGTTTTTTCCCCTCTGGATGCCTTAGCCTATCCACACTGAAGCTCATTTATCACCTTCTTGCCCACTTACTCAGGCTAATGAGGTCCTTCAGAAGTTGGTCACCATAGGTACTGAATTTCACTATCCAAAGGAGCTTACTAGCTAGCTTTACTAGCTATGAACTTGGAGATTTCAGTATTCGCTACCTTTTATACATCATTAAAGATGATGAATAAAATTGGTGCAAGCAGTCATCCATGGAGTACTCTTGAGTTTTCTTCATGGTAGACATCTGTTAAGCCCTATCCTTTGTTTTATGTTATCTGATCAGCTTTCAGTCCATAAAAAAACTTTTCTTCACTCCCATGGAAACTTTGCTTCTTTAATGACATTGCTGTGGACTGTTATTGGAAGGCTCTTGGAAAACTTGCATATATTCATATCCCCTTTATTTCCATGCATGCTGACAGCTTCATAGGGTTAGAGGAAACTTGTCAGGCAGGATTTCCCATTGCAGAAACTCTGCTGGCTTCTGCAGTGATCTTTATCCGTGTGCTTAGTTAGTCTCTATTTTACCATCTTGCTAGGGACAGCAATCAGCCTTCATATTATATAGCTCCAGAGTGCCTTTTTTATGTGGCTTTTCCCACGTGAGTTTTTCTGCCTTTACAAAGAGGAAAAGAACTATCTATGGGTATCTTTAAAAAAAAAAAAAAAAGAGAAGAAAAAAAAAAAGATAGTTTTTAGAATATCCTGTGAACATGCTCAGAAGCCCTAGTTCCTAATGTAGGTTGAGAGCTAAATGGAATCCACGGCTTGGGTTTGAAATTTTGGAAAGTTTTAGCAAAGCTGGGATTTTTACAAAATATATTCCTTTGAAAAATGAAAAGGTAACTAATAAAAAATGTATCTGTTCTGCATCATTTTCTTAGGTTGGAAGCCTACTGATATCTTGTACTCTTTTCTTCTTACATAGACAGAAAGCAGTCTTGCCAATCAGAGATTCCAGGCACAGAAGCCTAAAAATGAAGGATGTCATGGTCTTATAGTGATATAAATGCATAGCACCTCATCTTTATAAGCACCCATTTTCACCACTACAACCTTGGTGAAAGCTGTAAGCATTGACATTTTTTGATTTCCTACATAGCTGAGTAAAAGACTTCATAGGTTTCAGTCAACACTTCATCCTCTATTCCATAAACCAATCAATTACTTGCTTCAGTGACATTTTTGCATGGCACGTTGGTTGCAATTTGGAAGTAGTTTCTACATCCTGATTCTACATCCTGAGTCACAGGCTTAGGCTACATAGTTTGATTTTAACAAATAGACATCTTCTCAAAAATTATTTACCTACATAAATCAGTTTTGCTGTCAGATGTTACACAAAACAGGCTACCTAAAATATTAGTAGAAAAGTTACAAATGTTAAGTTTATGCAAATTAGCAGGAACAGTTTTGACTATAAACCCTATCACTTAATTGATACAGTCTGAAGTTGAGTTTAGACCTGTGTTTTCTGGAGCTATTTAGAGGTTATAAAAATCACTTTTAAAAAATGGTGTCTTTGCAGTCTTAATACAAACCACCATAGAACAAAAGTTAAGAAAAACTCTTAGACTGGAAATTTTCATTATACACCATGTGAACAATTAGACTGGATATTGCATATTATTACTAGTACAATTTTCTTTTTTTTCAGCTAATGAAATATATCACTGTATCTTAGACAAAAAGAGATTGTTGTTATTTTCTGTAAAGCATATTAAAATGTTCATTGGTAGAATCCTAGTGAGCCCAAATAATCAACTTCCTATATTCATTTAGGTAAATTGGTTGTGTAAAGATTACTTTAATGATATATATATGCAATTCAGCATAAGAATATTAGCTTAAAAATTTTAAAAGAAAATTTAAAAGAGAATAACAAAGCTCAACAAAGATTTATGCTGCAATAGTAGCTGTATTTGTAATTGTTCTGTTTCAAATAAATTATTTCACATATTGCACATAAAGTGTATGTCCTAGGGAGCACAGACTGCCTCTAGAGACAGCATGCCAAAAAACAGGAGACATAAAAGAAAGCTGGATAATGTGGAGAAAAGCAGTCCTGGCTCCACCTGCTGTCTGCTTTTTCTCTCTCTCCTTTTTTCTTTTTTCTTTTTTTTTTGGCACCTTTCTTAGCACATTCAGAGTAGGTAGGTCCTATATTTCTTCAAACACAGACTAATATTTTAGGATACTTTTTTCTGCTTTTGTCTGCTATTGAGATTAGTTTAATTTTGGAAAAAAGATCTTTGTTTTATGCTTTCTACTCACCATTGATAGTTTTGGTCTATGTTGTTCCTACTAGACACAACTCGGATTAGGTAGGAACATACTTTTTTTTTTGTCACCCTAGAATCAAGTTAATTTTGTGACCTTCCCCTCTTCTTCATCTGTATTAGTAAATGCTGTAAGGAAGCCCAGGCACAGTTCTAGAATCGTTGCTCATTCTTACACGTATGCTTACACTAGCTTTATCAATGTGTAATTGAAAAATCTACTTCAAGTGCTAGCTTTTCATGGCAGTTTTTCTCATGGTCCTTGGAAACAGAAGGGTGGTTGGACCAAGCCTGAGAAGAGTCTGGAGGTCTGAAGTGTTACAGCTTGTCCCTGTTCTTCTGGTGAATAGGTTTGATCTTCCAAATCACTTCCGAGGCTACTCTAATTTGTGCCAAAATGTCAATCATAAAGACATCTTTTTCTGTCTTAACTGCATACGGTGTAGCTTGGCTCCCCTTCCAAACTGCTCTTGTCCTTTATTTAGAGTCCTAATAAATATCAATATTTTGCTTGAAAATTGTTATTTATTTGAATGTTCAATAGACTTCAATTTTTTTTTTACTTTTATTTATTCTACAAATGGCAGAGTTTTGCATACAGAAGAACTTCCCAATTGGAATTAGTGTAAACACTCAAATTTGGAAAGTGGCTGCAAAATAGAAGTAATACCTTTGAATTAATCCTAGAATTGTTACTGAACTATGATTCTGAAAAGATGTATATTACTGTGCTTCTAAAACATAGTTCTGTCTCAATAATGGGACCCAATTAGAATGTCCAAATGAAAAGTCTGACTGTAGATTGTGGAAATACTGAAAATACAAAGGAGATGCTAAATACATAGGCAAGAATGCAAATAAGTCTTTAAAAATACTGACCTTTGCATTCTTAGATCTAAAAAATAGTACTGAAAGCTTGTCGTAGCCAAACATCAGAAAAACTTACTGTGACTGAATTGCTGGAAATTAAAATTTTATTACAAAGAAGATTTCTAAAAATTATTAATGAAGAAAGATCATTTGTGAAATATATGTTTTTTCAGATAAGGAAAAACATTTAGTCACAAGAATACAGGAATATCAAATATAATAGGAAATTAGTAATGCAGTCAAGCCAAACATTCAACGCACTAGAAAATACTACAATTCATAATTCCTGATGTTTTTGTGACATGAGTTAGACCCATTTTTATAGTATATAAGTCTAGTTCCAGCATAGATGTCAGAATAAAAAAATATACATTTAAGTAGTCCTACCATTTAAGAAGATGAGGTGGTTAAAAAAAACCCACAAAGCAAACCAAAGTGGAAACAGAGTTGGGGAGATCTTTGATAAATGCTTACATTAACATAAAAAGTGAGTTACTTTTCTACAGCTTACTGAAGTAGCATATGTTCCTGAGTTTTTTGCAGTCTAGAAACTAATAACTGGACATTTCTTTAAATGACATTCCTTATCAGCAATAATTAAGATATGAGGTGAGTAAGATTTCTTATAAGGGAGTCGTTATTTGCTGAAAAATGTATGTTTGGTTGTTCCCAAACTACTTGTGAGTATCAGTTCAAGTGTTTCCAGCTGTAATGGAAGAGTTGGAGTGATCCGGCTGTATAGATCATCAGCTGCCTTTTACTCAACAGGTCTGCAATTAAGGAATTCCGTTCCCTAGGGACTGCTGAATGCTTCAGTAGACACAGTTCATGAACAAGATAATTTCAAGGAACAAGAAAATTTCTTAAAAAGTTAAATTTCATTCAGTTCAAAGTACTTCCTCTCCAATCCCAACCATATTCTAAAAATAGAGTGAATCCTAGAGTTAAATATTATATTAAATGTTATTATTAATTATAATAATGGTAAAATATAATAATAACTCATTTATTTAAATGAAATTTGTTACCCAATTTTCTGTAAGCAGTCACACACACAAAATCAATGACAGTTCATTTTTATGTGTTTTTGTATAGTCTAGTTATTTTCAATCTTTTTCTTGTGTTAGTGTTCTTCCTCATAAGAATCAGACGGGTCATGTTGGTCATAACCTTCAGGTTAAGATAACAAAGTATTATTTGAAGCAGTCTTCAAACTCAAGGATGTGTTGTGTCATGCTCAGTTCATTTATTCCCCAAGGTATCTCCACAAAAATTAGAATTAAAAGCATAGTATTATAAATAAAGATTAAGAAAGGGTGAGTGGTTCAGTTGCTCATTTTGAGAACATCTTCTCTGGCATCTTTGTTTTTCAAATTGATATTAAGGATTTTTACCACGTAGACTCAATTCAGCTTATTGGTTTATTGGATCTTTTCCCCTGGACGTGTTCCAGTTCCATTTCTTTCTGCTGAAGCTGTTCTGTTGAGGCTGAGGTTATTTGTGACAGTGTTTTAAAAGCATATTATGTGTCTTTTTTTCCAATTTACAGTTCAGCTGTCTTATATATTGAGATTATCTTTCAGTATACCATATAAGCAATATATACCAGCAGTATATTGGCATATACTTTGCAATCTACTTTGTTGCAACAAAACCATTAAAATATTACAGAGTAAAGAGCACATCTAGAAATTGACATGAGTGAAATTCATCTTCATATTCAAAATACTTTATCTGTTTTAATACATTTCTTGAAATGTATTGCAAATACTACCACATATAGTAAAATACAGATTCTCTTCCTATACATGTAACATAAAACATACATGCTGTTATCTGTGGTTACAGTTCAGTCACTTTGCTCATTTGTTCTGTTTCAGACGGTTCGCCATGGTTTTCCTTATCTACCCACTGCCTTAGCTTTTGACCCAGTTCAGAAAATTCTGGCGATTGGAACAAGAACAGGAGCCATACGAATGTATCCTTTCTCATTCAGAGTTTACACCATTTCTGTGTATTTGTAATACATTGGTATCAATCATCATCTGCAAGCACTCAGGTAAGGCTACACTTTATGTTGTTATGTTCTACTTTAGTTTGCTTTACTAGATGGACTAGAAAAGGATGTGCTGTTGAGGAATTACCATTAGGTCCTTAAGGTGTCCAGAGAAAATTGACTGAGTTTTTGGCATATGGTTTTGGCATACATTGGTTGATATAAAGCAGTATTAATTGTTGGTTTTCAACATGAGAAGTAGACACTTTTCAGTATGCAAAGGTAGACTACAAAGTGGTAATGAGCAAGTTGTGCATGTTGTGCTAGCAGTAAATAAATTCATTACTGCAGTGCAGGTAGCCAACTGTAGACATCTTCACTCTAGATATCGATAGATATTGTTTAGACTCTTCCAAGTGAATGGTGGGAAATAAGTGATTTTAGGGTAGAATCCATCTCTTCCTAGAGGAGAAGGTCAACGCTCTAAAAGTGTCTGTTTCTCTTCATTAATTATAAATGTATATCAGTGCCAGCACTTCTTTTATACAGTAGGAATTTCAAGTTAGACGTCTATGTGGAATAAATTGAATATAAACGTAATAAAAATTTGAAAACTTTGATTTAAAAACAAATATCTGAGGATATTTAAATGTTATGTATTTCAAAATGTTGCTCTGCATAATTTTCTTAGTCTGTCATAGTTCAAATGTATTCCAGTTCAGTGAAAATACCTATGAAGTAAGGAAAAAAAGAAGAAAGAACATTACAGGAAGGTTTAAAAGTTATGTGATATGAAAGGAGTAAACCAGTATTTTTTACAACCTTTTTGTAGGCAAATAAATTCTGGGTTTCGAGTAGGGGACAGTGCTGTATAAAATACCAGTCTATCTTTTCTGGTCCTTTTGCTACCATTGTTCCCAAGGTAACTACAAACCTAATGAACGCAAAGGCAGGTTACAAAGTAAAGAAAAATCTCCTCCTGGAGAACCACCAGTCTGTACTTCATGTAGCATGACTAAAATTTTGTTTCCTCCGTTTTGGGGCACTCTTATTCTGAACAGTCACATTTTCATAAGCCTCATTTTCTATCTGATCCGATACTTCTCACAAGACTCAACTAAACCTCTAGTTATGCAACAAGCTTTGCTTTGATAGTTCTGCTCTTAATATTTACCTGTATGAAGTAGATTGAATATATTCTATTTGATGTCGAAAAGGAGAATCCCCTTAAATTTGTGCACTTCTGGGACAGTGTAAGTCTAGTAGTTATGCTTTTTTCATTTGGGAGGTATACAAGGTTAGAAGGCCAGAGCCTCGTCTCTGGAAACTTCATTGGTATTTCCTATGAGTTGGGGTATTGGGAATTTCATGGGTAATGTAGGTGTAAGAAGATGACCTTGCAGAAGGCTGGCTCCTGAGCCCACCTCTTCTTTCCATCTCAGCAACCTGGCTTTTGTAGGAGCAGTGCTGTTTCTGGCTAGGCATCCTATACCTTTATAAATTCCTCCTTTGAGAAAAATGCAGGTATAGAGCCTGAATTAATACAGGTTCATGTAGAATTAAGTTAAAGCTGCATCTCCTCTGCCACAGGAACAGAACAAGCAGTGGGCAATTAGCTATATTCCTAACCTTCTATAAAACTCTCTGTAATCTTCTATGGAAATGAATTCTAAAGGGTGAGAGGAAGAAGGGAGAAGAATGTTTTTCAAAGCACCCTTCCCTTTACTGTCTCTTCTCCAGTTTTGCTAGCAAACCCCTACATCATTGCCAGAAAATTTGCTACCAGTTCTAGTATCTGAATCAAACAATAACACAAGATTACCAGGGAATTTCATTATTTATTTTTTTTAAGAGATGTTGTTTCATAACATAAATGCTTCTCAGCTTAGGCACACAGCGCCTGGTTTGCTTATTTGAGAACTGAGTTAATGGAAGCTGTGCTTTGAAGGCAGAGGGTGCCATAAAAAGAGTTACTTATTTATCCATTTTAACTAAGGCTTCTCCACTTGGCTCTCAAAGGTTCACAGAACATATTATGTAAAAAGTCTAGTTGTGGACTAATAACTTTGCATTTGTACACAAGGCTGAACAGTAATCAATGAAACAAGGCCTGGGACCGTACACAGAATACTACTCATTTAATCCAGTCTTCCTCCAACCATTTGTAATTGTTGAAATCAGGCAATAATATTCAAGTCAAGATGTAACAGGTTTAGTATTACATCTGAAAATACAATTCATGGTGGAATTTTTAAAGCAAACTGAAAAAGTATTGATTTTAATGGCTCTGAGTCTTCCAAGTATTCTGTAAAAATACTTCTTAACAGAGCAGCACAATTTCATTCTGCCATGGATATGTTAGGCAACAGAAAGAATTCGTTCCACACATACATTGTGTTTGGCTGGTGCTTCTAAGCAGTACTGTGGATGGAATGAAAGGACAGACTATTGGGCTACCATCAGAGAAATGCACCCAATTAGTTATTTGTTTATTGGTAGCACCGAAAGGGCCTGGTTTGGATCAGACTCTGTTGCACTGGACAACACAAAGGCATAGCAAGACAGAATTTATGTTTAGTATCTATGTGGTGATGTAGAACAAGTTTTCCAGTGACCAGTATAAGTCACATAATGGTATTGTTGCTTCCCTGTCTTTCTAGAAGATTCACAAAGTATTGGTATTTCTATTGGTCACAAGTGAACATGTCTCAAAGGACAAGCTGTTTCAAAGAAAGTGAAATGTGTACCTCTGTGTTGTGAATTAATGTTTAACATCATACCTTCAGGTGATCATTTCAAATGATCCAGTAGCAGTACTGAAATTGACTGTGCTAAACTGGCCTGAAACAGAGTATATTATTCATAAGTCGCCATTAGAATACAGAGATAAGCGAAAATTCATTTTGGTATGACAGTCAATTTGTCTCCTAGATTTCTTTTCAGGCTGCTTTAGATGCAACTGCGATAGCTTCTATAGCAATGGGAATTGCTGTTGCTATGCTCTACTGATCCTAGCAGTCTCTGTGGGATTCTCAAGGAACTTCAAACAGCAATGTAGGTTTTACCTGCACTGATGACTGCTGGGTACCAGATCCTCACAGGGGCAGCTATGCTCCAGCCCACAGAATGAGTGTGCTGCAAATCACCGATGAAAGAGTATGTTCCTATTACCAACACAAACTAACGAAACTGGCAAATAAGGGCAAAAAACCCGCTCTTGAAACGATTGCTATGCCATCTGGTCGTTCTTTTCCTTTGTCCTAAACACAGCAAATTTTATTTCCCTTCTGAGGAGTTTTTTTCCTATTTGAAGCCTGTTCTTGGCTCCCGTACCTTTGATCATTGCTCAGATGATTGCTTGATACCACTCTACCTGGACTATCCTTGCTTCAGGCAAACACATTCAGATGAAGAGGGGCTATGAAACTGAATTCCTTTTCTTACCATCTCCATATCCTTCTCTAGGCCCAGTCTGGAGAACGTTCTGGTATTGCACACAATAAAACGAAGTGTGCAGTCTCTGGTTACTATCAGAGAAGGTTCTGTATCACCGTACAAGGGGGTGAGAAATTAAGAGACGTGGTCAGACTAAAGTCTCTTCCTCGTTTCAGAGGAAAAGAAGTCATCTAGGGGTTTGTCACATTCTCAGTCTGAATAGATAGATTAAAATTAGTGTGGTTAGCACTGATTATTCCAGTATCTGGTCTGAAGAAGTGGCATCTTGCTTTCAGATTTCTGGATGCATATTTCTATGTCTATGCATTTATTCATCACACAAATGCTTGTTAAAATTCGTTATAGCTACTTTCTGGAGTCACTGAGTCCTTTCCTTTGAACTTCTTCCATCACATCAAAGATGTACTTAGGGAGTACAGTCACCTACTTCAAACATACAGAATAAAACATCTACATATTTTTGTATTGAGCTGCTGATTATTTGGTGGTCAGCTGCCGTAAGAAATTCTGAGACTTTTCTATAGCTATTATCATTTTTGCTTATTAAGAAATGGGAGAAAGTCTGTCTTAAATCTGGTGCAAAGAAAACCACTTACTGGGTCCAGAATGGCCTCCACACCAATGCAAGTTTATCCATTATCAAACAGGTTTAAATTAGTAATATGTCTTTGGACACATTTTAGTGTTGTCTGTTGTTGTCATTAATACATATTCTTTAGACTTATGGGCTTCGTGTTGTCATGGATGCAGGTTATGGGGAATGCAAATCTTCATTTTCACTGCTTCCTGCTTGAGCAAAAGATCAAGCCATCCACAACACATGCAAGGCCTTTGTACTAATGTATTCCAATCTTATCCAACAATATAGTAGACTTTTTATACCTAAGCTTAGCTGCACAGTCCTGATACTTCCCTTGCTCTGACTCTGATGCTCGTCACGTGTTTCTGTAAGCAATCCAATTCATTAGCCTGGCAAAATACTACTACCTTTTTGCTGTGTTACTTTTTTGCTAGATGAGTGAACTGAATTATCTGGTGCTTACCTCTGGTGCTAGTCAGAAAGATGCATAAGGAAACTGGTAGGAGTTCATAGTTGGGACTGGACAGAGGGAGATAGATGAGAAACAGAAATTTTGACAGTGAAGAGCAGGTTATTAGATTGACTTGTCTTACTGTGTGAAATTGCATCTCAGAAATCCAGCTATGGCAGAATGCAGTTGTCTATGAAATTTGCTGCAAAATGTAGAAATAATCTTTCAATTTTGAGTGGTATGGAAGATAGCCTATCTTTGCTTATATTTTAAAAAATCTTCTTCATGTAAAGCCATTTGCAAATAACAAAAATTCTACAGGCTCTGCTCAAGAGAGTTTCTGCTTTAGGATCATGTTTGGGATAATTTTTCTGGCCAGTTTTATGTTTCTTCCAATACTTTGATAGCAAGGGTGATTTTTGAATGTCAAATACAGTACAGAAGTACTTACTTTAATAGGTACTTTTTGTGAAAAACAAAACATGACTTCAGGATGGCTAAGAAGGCCAATAGCATCCTGGCCTGTATCAGAAATATTGTGGCCAGCAGGACTCCTGAAGTGATCCATTCCCCTGTATTCAGCACTAGTCAGGCTGCACCTCACATTAACTGTGTTCAGTTTTGGGCCCTTCACTACAAGAAAGACATTGAAGTGCTGGTGCGTGTGTGAAGAAGGGCAGCAAAGCTGGTGAGGGGTCTAGAGAAAAAGTCTTATGAAGAGCAGCTGAGGGAGCTGGAGTTGTTTAGCCTGGAGACAAGGAGGCTGAGGGGAGACCTTACTGCCCTCTACAACTACCTGAAAGGAGGTTGTAGTGGGGTGTCGCACTCTTCTCCCAAGTAACAAGTGATAGGACAAAAGGAAATGGCCTCAAGTTGTGCCAGCGGAGGTTTCGATTGGATATTAGGAAAAATTTCTTCACTGAAGGGGTTGTCAAACATTGGAACGGGCTGCCCAGGGAAGTGGTTGAGTCACCATCCCTGGAGGTATTCAAAAGATGTGTAGATGTGGTGCTTAGGGACATGGTATAGTGGCAGACTTGGTAGTGCTGGGTTAACGGTTGGACTCAGTGATCTTAAGGGTCTTTTCCGACCTAAATGGTTCTATAAGATTATCCCAGTTCTTTCTATGAAACAGCCAATAATCATATATTTGATTCCAGAGTTACTATTCCAAGTAAAGGGGAAGGTGAAATCTAAACCTAATACAGCTCTATTGAACAGCATGGATGTACGACAGCAGCTGATGTACACAGAGAGACTGTATTGCCAGGAGGTAAAACTTGAGGGTGTTCATGCACACTAGAAAAAAATCAGGCAAAGAAAACAAATACCACTAATGAAATCATCACCTGCAGAGTTCTGAGGAGGCATGGAATTTTACAGTAGTTAAAGGAAGTGTGGTAAAGAATGCTTGATATCAGGCTGGATGTACTTTAAAAGAAAAGGAGAGAATATAACTTGAGTTGAGGTCTGTGAGAAGGATGGCATAACATCTAAATATAAAGTGTGACAGATTTACGCTCCCTGGAACTGCTGTCTCTTAATCTAAGCAAGGTTTTGGTAGATCTTTATCCTTAAAATAAGCCAACTGTGTTCCATGCTGTTTACTCTATGAGATTTATTGGGCAGATGGAATGGGGGAAGCACAGACAAGATCATAAAACCAAAGTTCTGTTGTTTGACTTGGAAGAATCATTGATGCGTTTCATCTTTATCTCATTGTGGAATATATTTGGGATTTTTCCAGAGTGTTTGAGTGATTCAGGAACACAAACCTCTCTGAGAGTCAGTACTCCTAACATAAGTTCCTTTAAAAATCCCCCTGGGAATCAACACATACATATATGTATTTTCATTTGCATAGATAACTAAATCGGTTATTACAGAAATGAGTTTATTGTCAGTCTACAAGAATAAAAAAATACTATGAAATATCTGTAAATCAACACATACATATGTGTATTTTCATATGCGTACAAACCTAAATAGGTTATTACAGAAATTAATTTGTCAATCTACAAGAATAACAAAAATGTTATAAAAGATGTAAAAATAATCAAATTTACCTGTATGATTAAATCTGTCTGAACCAGAGTTTAGGGGATTTTGAATCTATACCGAGGTTACTATGCATGTGGTTATGTGTGCATTCATATATGTATATATATTAGGTCTCTGCATATGTGCATAAATTTAAGTCCATTGGTCTCCCAAGCCTCTTTCACGCTTTTTAAGTATGCAGTTTAAATATGTTACAGCTAAACGTACTGGGCTTCCTTCATGTTTGGTTGGTATTTATCCAGGAGGTAAAAATGGAATCTGACATCTGGAAAAAAA
Organism: Ibycter americanus; assembly: GCA_035590275.1. Lineage (NCBI taxonomy): Eukaryota > Metazoa > Chordata > Aves > Falconiformes > Falconidae > Ibycter > Ibycter americanus. Next base: position 2,950,558 of record JAVJGI010000060.1, on the reverse strand, counting down.
TCTGCTAAGAAAAAAATAGAATTTCATATATTTGGAGAAGCACATAAAAATGGCATACAGGTGGATGGATCTGACAGCATTTTAAGTGGAGCTGATGACTGCATTTATGACCACTATCTGAAAAAAATGCTTTCTGAATGTTTGTTGCAAGAATTTTATTGAGTTTAATTAAAAAAACAACTTCTGTGATATTGAAATGGTGACTAGTGGTGATAGTCAACCATTTCAAAGAAGTGATGTGTCTTAATTAGACTTTGTGTGAGCTTCAGAGCTTTCCCTACCTTTTTTGTTCAAAACTTTGTCATCAACAGAAGTGTTGTCATGCATAGGAAGTAATGCATATCAACATGCCCTCCTTTCCAGTCTGCTAATTATCTTTTTTAGACAGATATCCGTGACCTAAATTTACAAGCATCCTTAAAACACAGAAATTTGTGGTCATACTGTGCACTTAGTTATTTATTTTGACTCTTTTCTTATTTTGCTTTTATCTGGCAAATAGTCTTGATGGGAGGAGAGAATTGGTATTTCTCCAAACAACTTAGGAAAACTCACATGTAGCAAAAAGGCAAACCCAAAGGACATAGGTACCTACATAAACTGGGAGTCTTTCAGTGTTGTGAAGAGAGACCTATTTCTGTCTAGCTATAAGCATTCATTCCATTTAAATTCTTGACAGCTTCTTAAAGTTAGGTGCCTTTTTGCACATATGTTGTTTATGGAGGGAGGCCATGGACAAAAGGGAGCTGTGGAGGGTTGAATGCCCATCATGAGGTAGAAAAGCTACAATGCCTCTGAATGTCTCTGCACTGGGAATACCAATGTAGAAGGTCTTAGGAAATTTCTGGAACCAAAGAGATCTGGCTGTGAGGATCTTCTGAAGCAAGGAACGTGAACCACGTGTTGGTGGTTCAATATGAGCTGGGACAGACATAGTCACACACTATTTCAGCCAAAAGCTTAGGTATAGGTGCAGAACAAATGCATAGTTTTTTCCTGAGGTCTGAAAAATGGAGATATAGACAAAATAGAAACTAGGATCTCATTCAGGAGAGGGGGAGGGAAAGGTTTCCTTGAAGAGGTTATTTTCCCTCATCCATGGCCAGCTCAGTGCCTCTTTCCTTAACTGTGACCTAGTTTCACTCCAATTCTCATGGTTCTTAGATTTCTGTTCCTAAGCCCTGACTTGTCTTTTCTTAGTGGCAGCAAACAAGCAATATTCTTTCAGTCTCCACCTTTCTCCTGACCTGTGCAAAGCAACTTCTGAATGACATATTTTTCTAAGGAAACTGTTCAAGTTAGGTTACAAGATGTTTCCTGAGTGCTTCAGATACAGCATTCAAAGCCACACATGAGTACAGAAGGAAGAATCAAAGAAAGAGCATCACGGGAGAAAGCTTGCCTAAAAGAGATTGTGGATCAAGAGCTACCAGAAAGTGAATAGCTGAAGCAGCTGAGTCTTAGGGGGCATCAAAAAATGAAAGCATAGCATCAATCTAATCATTCAGAATTAGCACAGGGAGGGGAAATGACCCAGAAATGTGGGGATCCTGTTCCTTTTTAGTGTTGTGAAGGAGAGCAAACGTAGTTTAGAAATTTATATGTAGAAGTCATCACCACTTAAGCACATTTCTACGAAGCCACTCAGTCCCCTTCTGGACACACAGAAAGTTCATTGCCCTCCTCAGTCACGTACATGAGTACAATCCTCAGTGCCTGGATCATTTGGAAAATGTGGGAGGTAGTGCTTTAAAAAGAACTGGCTCTTTCTATTCCTCTCTGAATGGAAAGGCTGCCCTGAGTCCTTACAGAGGTTTCACAAGGGTCAGCAGGCACCTGTGACTTGGAGAGAACTGGGAACGTCAACTCCCAGTCTGTTACATAGCCCCTTGTGCTCAGACAAGCACTTTTGACTTCGTGCCTACGTGTCCTCAGGGCCAATCAAAGCAGAAATGGGCTCCGTCCTTGTCAAGGCATATTCTCAGGACCCAGCAGCATAGAGATTATGCAACATCATTCTGGTGTAGACAAGGACCCAAACAGTATTAAAAGACCCTGTACCTGATAGCAAATAAAGCATTAGTCTTCATCAGCTCTTAGGCCAGAGTTAGGAAAGGCACAGACATCATGCCTTCTGGTGAAGCCTGTTAAGATGCTTGTAAGTCTAACACTGGTGGGCCTCCAAGGCTTGCATAGCATGAGGTCGTAGTTCATGAGGTTTAGGTAGTTACAGCAACCCTGAGTTGTGCATCCGATGGAAACATGGATTCCATGAACTTGCTCTCCCCTTCATAGTTCAGGAATCCACAGAGATCAAAAGCTTGGAAGATTTTCTTGGTGTCTTCTGCTATTACTGTTTGAAGGAAGATAGTTTGAAGAACGGTATCTGAAGCAATCAATCGCCACTGGTGGACTTACTCTTTGCAAACTAGTTACTAACTAAAAAGTAAGAGTTGGAGCTGCCATGCTCCACAGGGTGATTGACGCTCTTGAAAACAGGCATAGACTTCTGAAGCTACATGAAAGGATGATGAAGTCATGGTACTAGGTTAGAGCCGAGGGGCTTTGCAACTTGGCTCCACATCTGAAAGTTTTGCATCAACAGCTGATCATTTCACATCTAGAGGATAATGCTGTCCTGCAAATCCAAACTTATTTTCTGGGACCAGAACTTCCCATTAATCATATGTAAAGCAATCATGGCGGCAAGTACTTCCAAAAAATCATTCTGCCTGTCTTTTTCCACAAAAAAGGAGGTCCAGGAGGATGGGCTCATTAAAATATACTTCCAGCATAGCTTCTGCAGATGCAAGATTAAATTGCATTCTTCTTATGAAGCACCTCACAGAGTATATTGTCCAAACTTGTACTGAGGAGGTAGGCCAGGAAGCAGGTACCATTGTGACGCTCAGAAATAGTACAAGCAGGAACAAGAAAATTAAAAATAAGAATGACCTTACCTGAGCAGTGGTGGTATGGGTAGTGAAGTGCTAATGTCATCTCTGAGAGAGGCACTGAAGGCCAGCATAGTGCTCCCTAGATAGTCTGTAACTAAGCAAATGTTTGTGGGATAAGTCCCTCTCAAACTAATGTTCAAACCAGATGTCAAATTTGAATGAAACCACCTGAAACAAGTAAAATGAAAATGTGACAAATCTCAGCACAAACTTCTGCTCCCGTTATAATGTAGCCATAACCAATGCTCCCGGAGATTTCTTCTGGAAGGAGCCGTGAATAATGCAAGATGGTGAGTCTTATCTACCTATTTTCAATTAAGATCCACTGTACCAGCTTGAATGATCCTCTGGCCACATAGGAAACAACTAATATTGGTATCACATTTCACAGGGTCATATACAAGTGCCAGATTTATCAGTCACCTCTTAAAGTGATCGAAGAAACTCTGAAACAAAATCAGACAGGAGGAATGCATGCAGTGTGAAATACCGGAAAGTCAGCTTCAGTAGCTTGGGAGAGTGACTTCATTTGAGAAGCACGTGGGTAGTTGTATCTTTTTATTTGATGTTTTTGGGAACTTCAGTGTCTTTTTATATGGGTTAGGTGCCTCAGAAGTGATACTATGACAGAGGAGAAATAACTAAAAATGGGAAGATAACCAACAATGATGTGCAGAAAGTTACTAGTTTTTTCTTGGCAAGGTGAATCATAGAATAATTTAGGTTGGAAAGGACCTGTAAAGGTCATGTAGTCTAACCCCCCTGCACTGAGCAGGGACATCTTTATCTGGATAAGGTTGCTTAGAGCCCCATCCAATCTGACCTTCAATGTTTCCATGGATGGGGCATCTACCACCTCTCTGGGCAACCTGGTCCAGTGTTTCACCACCCTCATTGTAAAAAATATCTTTTTCATATCTAGTCTAAATCTACCCTCTTTTAGTTTAAAACCATTTCCCCTTATCCTATCGTAACAGGCCCTGCTAAGAAGTTTGTTCCCCTCTTTCTTATAAGCCCCCTTTAAGTATTGAAAGGCCACAATAAGGTCTCCCCAGAGCCTTCTCCAAGCTAAACAACCCCAACACTCTCAGCGTTTCTCCATAGGAGAGGTGTTCCAGCCCTCTGAGTGTTTTTGTGGCCTCCTCTGGATCCGTTCCAACAGCTCCATGCCTTTCCTGTGCTGAGGGCTCCAGGGCTGGAAGCAGTGCTACAGGTGGGGTCTCACCAGAGCGGAGTCAAGAGGCAGAATCACCTTCCTTGACCTGCTGGCCACACTTCTTTTGATGCAGCCCAGGATGTAGTTGGCCTTCTGGGCTGCACTCACACATTGTCAGCTCATGTCCGGCTTTTCATCGACCAGTACCACCAAGTCCTCCTCTGTAGGGCTGCTCTGAATTCCATATCTGGCTTTTCATCCACCAGTACCCCCAAGCCCTCCTCTGCAGGGCTGCTCTCAATTCCTTCATCCCCCAGCCAGTACTGATTCTGAGGTTGCCCCGACCCAGGTGCAGGACCTTGCATTTGGCCTTATTGAACCTCATGAGGTTCACACAGGCCCACTTCTTGAGCTTGTCCAGGTTCCTTTGGATGGCATCCTGTCCCTCAGGTGTGTCAATGAGGGTGCACTTGATCCCACTGTCTATGTCACTGATGAAGATATTAAACAGTACTGGTCCCAATACAGACCCCTGAGGGACACCACTTATCACCAGTCTCCATCTGGACATTGAGCCATTGACCACTATCCTCTGGATATGATCATCCAACCAACTCCTCATCCACCAAACAGTCCACCCATCAAATCCATATCTCTCCAATTTAGAGAGAAGGATATTGTGGGGGACCATGTCAGAGGCCTTACAGAATTCCAAATAGATGACATCCGTAGCTCTTCCCTTGACCACTGATGCAGTCACTTCATCATAGAAGGCCACTAGGTGGGTCAGGCAGGACTTGCCCTCAGTGAAGCCATGCTGGCTGTCTTGAAACACCTTCCTGTCCTCCATGTGCCTTAGCATAGCTCATAGGAGGATCTGTTCCAGGATCTTCCCATGCATAGAGGTGAGGCTGACAGGTCGGTAGTTCCCATGGTCCTCCTTTCTACCCTTTTCAAAAATGGGTGCAATGTTTCACTTTTTCCAGTCACCAGGGACCTCACCTGAGTGCCATGACTTCAAATGTCATGGAGAGTGGCTTGACAGCTACATCATCCCTTTGTGGTTAGCGCTGACTAAGCAGCAGAAGGTGATGCCACGTGCATAGCCACAGCAGCTGGAATCATATGGCAAAAGACACATACTCTAATGCTGAAGAATGTATCTTTCACATTTTTGCTCTAGCCCCACAGTGTAAGGGAGTGCAAATTATGCCTGTACCATGCTTCTGAATTATGCTCTGTGTTGTTACAATAGTGTCCTGGGCACCTCTGCTGATTTTGCGTTGATAGGCAAAGATTAGAACAATGAAACCATCCATAGTAACTACTTTAAAGACTAACTATAATAAACAAAGTACACATTATTTAAAGAATTGCCTGTCTGCCATTGTGCTAACTTTGTACTAAAATACTTGTAAGCCAAGGCGGACTTGGCAAGCCAGCTCTCAGTGGTGCTGGGTTTTGATAAAAGAGGAGGTCCCTTCTTTTATATTACGCCCTTCTTACTCTATGAATGTTTTCTTTATAGGCATGCTGCATTAGGTATTACATCCCAGATTTTGCAATTACAGTGTCTTTCCTTGACTGTTTCTTGTGGTGGGTTGACCTAGCCAGCAGCTAAGCAGCACACAGACATTCACTTACTCCCCCCAGCAGGACAGAGGAAAGAACTGGAAAAGCAAATGTGAGAAAACTCATGAGTTCAGACAGAGACAGTTTAATAAGTGAAGCAAAGCTGTGCCTGCAAGCGAAGCAAAATAAGGAATTTATTCACTGACTTCCATCAGCATGCAGATGTCCACCCACTTCCTGGAAAGCAGGGCCTTAGCATGTTGCACAGTTAGTCACTTGGGAAGACAAATGCTATATCCACAAATGTCTCTGCTTCCTCCTCGTTTCCTTGAGCATTGTACTGAGCATGATGTTATATGGTATGGAATATCCCTTTGGTCACTTTGGGTCAGCTGTCCTGGCTGTGTCCCCCTCCCAAACTCTTGCGTACCCGAGCCCACTCACTGTGGAGGCAGGGTGGGCAAAATAAACTCTTGGATTTTTATCAGGACTATTTTAGTCATATCCAAAACACCACACCATACAGGCTGCCATGAAGAAAATCAGCTTCATCCCAGCCAGACTCAGTGCACTTTTCAAAAATTCTGCAGTACTGTTTGTTTGAACAGTTGTTTTCAAACAATAATGACTGGAAATCTAGTGATCTTAATGTGCTTTCATTGTAAAACTGCTGTCTTGAGCAGAAACAGGATTTCACAATCTTCTCTCTAATTATTGATAATAACTGTGCTTCCTAATAAATAGTATCTGGGATATTTTCATTTTACTAAGTAACTATTAGCAAGTCTCTGTGTATATTTATGTGTTGCTGTTCAACATTAGCCCTAAGAATGCTCACAGATAACATAAGAAGGAAATACTGGAATTTGATTCTTTTGTACTATGGTTGATTTCTGGGAATTTTTTGTGATTGCTCCAAGAAAGCTAAAGCCGTGATCACCCATTACGTTGCTAGCTTTTAAGCAGCTACAGCAGGTGCATTTTAAATGCTAAGACTTTTAGAGGAGTTTGAGTTTCTGTTTTGTTATTTAGCTGTATTTTCTACAATGCAAAATTGATAGCGCTATGACATTATATTTACATATTTCAATTGCTTCAGTAAATAAATAAGGATTGGCTAAATTATGTTGTCTGATCTGAGACATCAATTTCAAATGCATTGTGCTTTTATTATGAGATGAATCACTGTGGCAGATGTATACTAATATTTTAGTAAATTCATGTATTAGGCATGCACATGAATAACTTTACGCAACTATATAGTCTCTTGGAAGCCTATGATTAGAACTTAACAACACAGTCTTTTAAAATAATTCACTTTAATTTGGTTTTTTTTTTCTTTATTTGCACCATGTAAGTTCACAGGTTCAAATAATTTCTTGATTTCAGATGTGGATAGATGTTTGTCCCAGTTCCCATTAGATTATAACAACAGTGCTTTTTCACAGCAGTTTTATGAATCTTAATTTGTAGAGTTTGAGAGATTTCACTGTAAGTTAAATGCTTAGAGCTAAGGAGCGGCTAACATAATAATACATCAGTACTTTGTTTGTTGAGGGACTTGATTTAAAATATGTGATTTGGTTAGGGGAAGTGTCCTATGTTCCTTCCACAGACATCATACACTCTAATCAGTAGATTATTTACATAGTTTTAATGCAAATTAGTTTTATCTTACTAGCCAAATTCATGAGGGGCATCATTTTGAAACCCAAGAATGTAGTCTCTTAGATAAATAAATTAAAATGTAACTTTTAATATGACCATTTTTAAACAAAAAATTAAGTGCTAGAATGAAGAGTGTTTAGGTGCCATTCATGAAATCAAGCAAGCAAAGTAATATTTATTACCCTGTAGTACATTCATAAGAGGCTCCTGGTAGACAAGAAGAGAGAGGGTTTACCTGTGTCTTATTCCACTGTGCAGAGTAACCTAACCACCAGTACATAAATAGGGCATAAGCAGGACCTGTGGCTCCATGGAGAGGTGAGCCCAGGCTGGAGCAGGGCTTGTGACCCCGCAGGGGACCCACGCTGCAGCAGTCTGTGCCTGAGGGACTGCAGCTCGTGGGGCACCCACGCTGGAGCAGTTCAAGAAGGACTCATGTTGGAGAAGTTCATAGAGAGCTGACTCCCGTGGGAGGGACCCCACACTGGAGCAGGGGAAGAGTGTGAGGAGTCCTCCCTCTGCAGGGGAAGGAGCAGCAGAGACAATGTGTGATGAACTGACCACAACCCCCATTCCCTGTCCCCCTGTGCTGCTGAGGGGGAGGAGGTAGAGAATTTGGGAGTGACATTGAGCCCAGGAAGAAGGGAGGGGAGGGGGGAAGGTGTTTTTAAGTTTTGGTTTAATTTCTCATTATCCTACTCTGATTTGAATGGTAATAAATTAAACTAATTTCCCCAAGTCAGGTCTGTTTTGCCCGTGACAATAATTGGTGAGTGATTCCCCTGTCCTTATGTTGACCCATGAGCTTTTTGTCACATTTTCTGTCTCCTGCCCAGCTGAGGAGGAGAGTGATAGAGCGGCCTTGGTGGGCACCTTGCATCCAGCCAGGGTCAAACCACCAGACCATCTATGACTGTAAGGTATTTTGCAGCTTAAAGTGTTCCGCTTTGCAGGAAAAGCAAGCACAACCATGCCTTTATAGGTTAATGATTTAGTCACATGATTTAAAGTAGGAATTTTTCACTCCAGTCTGTGCTCAAGGAATGTTTATAAATTTTATTTTGAACAGTGATTAGATGCAATAATTATAACATCTGAAGTTATTCTCATTTTTGTAGATCATGTTAACTTGGCAAGACAGATGGAATATCTAATTCATAATAGCTTCATGTGTTTGTTTCACAGAAGTTTTCATAAAATAATAGTTTATGCTAGAAGATCAAATGGTATCTGATAGATTTGGTAATTTCAAAGTAGCTCTTAAATTTAGAGCTGCCTGTCTGGGCCCATAGCTCTTGTCATTAGTGAATGTATTTATTTTATATTACGAGGTCACTGGGTAGCATCCACAGATTATAGTAGGGGCTGGAACCTAAGACCTCTCCATCCCAGGTGAAAACCTGCTAGCCATGATTTCTTGTTCCATTTCTCTTAATTAAAGAGTCTTACCTTCTCCTCCAAGCCTCCGGGTCCTGCCCTTCTGAACTGAAAGAATCGAGTTACTGTAGTTCCAAGAAGGGTCTGGTCAGGACATTGTGCTCATAGCACTTTTTTTTTAAGCAGAGTAACTGTTCATTTTTGTTTCCTCTTTATCTTTAGATGCCATAAAAGCTAAACTGTTGATGGGGCAGTTTGTGCATGCTTTTATAAGTACACCTTTTTATTCATACAAGAAAGTGTCTGATGGATAGACACACCTGCAGACACAGAATTGGCTAAACAGAGTTTTTGAAGATGAAAGTTTTCATCTTTAGCAAAGCCTGAGACTTGCCTTTTCAAGTCCTTTAGGCCTTTAGTAAACAGAGCCTTCAGCTTGGTTCCTGCTGCTCATATCTGTAAAATGGAAAAGTATCTACCAGAAATCTTATAAAATGTAATGCATGGTTGTAAAATTCTTTTAAGATTAAGAATACCAGAATTACATTTTCCAAAGCTATAGAAAAAGGAAATCCTTAAATACATTTACAACAGTGATGAGCACTGTTACAAACATCTGTGAATTACCCTGTGCATTTTGATCAGTGTGTGGCTTGTATGAAGTGAATGAATAGCCATTCTTGAACACATATTTGTCAATTAAAATAAAATTTCATATAAAAATGGACATAAAATTATTTTAAAGGTAACTCACCTAAATGAAAACCATCATCTGGACCAAAAGCTTTTCAAGCTGCCAAGTTCCTCAAGTAGGCTGTCCCAGCTAAAAAGAAAACAAAGCTAGAAACTCCAGCCTTTCCTGAAACAACAGAAGGGAATTCTCCTGTGAGGAACATCCCTAAGAATGTCTTCACCTGTGCTCCTGAGGTTTATAGGTTAGAATTGCTAGCATTGCAACTGTCAAATGAAAGGAAATTTCAATGAAAAACTGGTTAGTTTTATAGGTTCCTTCAGTTTTAATTAAGAAATCATTCTTTTGTACTTGAAAGTAGAAGAATCACTTCCTTAGTTTAGAATAGGATCCAGAAAGCTGGCAACTGAGAAGTCATAAAAGCCCTCTTCCAGCAGTTCTGATAATGTCATGCAGTTTCTAACAGGACAGGTGAAACTTGTGAATGATGGAGACTGTCAGAAAGAATGTTTACAGTCTATGTGCTTGGTGTCATCTTTGCTGTCCAGAAACAAGACTTCCACTGGTGCCTAATGGTTGCTGATTTATCTTCAAGCACAACTAGATGAGGTTCATGCTATAGAAGTGTATAAACAGATCTCTGAGTGTGCAACGGTAAAGAATCAGTAGTTAAGTAAGGATACGTTATCTGTCCTTGCTTCTGATATTCCCCATATTTAAAACTTCATCTGTATTATCATCAGCTCTTAGTTTTACAAGGTCTGTGCTTTGCCAGAGGACAGGCAGTGAAAGGCTATTACCTTGTGTTTTAGGGCTCCAGCCCAGGGTAAATATATTGCACTTCTGGACTCTTGATATGATGTTGGCATCATGACTAATTAATACACAACGGAACAGGGAATCAAGGTTGTACGTGCAAGTTTAACTCTTGCAGTTGATAGTCTTTTTGAATTCTTGGCTTTAATATGCAGACTTTAACATTCCTTTAACACTTCAGTGTGATCATATAGTAAATTCTGTAAGAACTAGAGTTAATTTTGCACTAAAGTAGGAATCATAACTTACTCATCTAAATGTATTTATACATATTTTAAAACAGTGCAAATATTGAATTGTTATGTAAAACCAGCTGAATTTCAGAAAAAAATAGATTATATAAAGTATCTTTCAAATAAAATCTGGATTAGAAATAGCCAAACCTATTAAAACCATCAGTTCATTTGCCTTTTAATTAGCAGCTTTATGTTTCTAATTAAAGCCATAATTAGTTATCATCCTGCTTGCTAGAGATATCTTTAGAGTCCAAGTTTCAATTAAATATTTCTCATTCTTGCTTTCTCTTCTTTCTTGGTAGGGAGTAGAAAGAACTAATATTGTCTGTAGTTCCAGCAATAATTGTAAGGGAAGGAGGGAAAGTCTGTCAGTATGTCATGAAGCTATGAATGGCTGTTATGAATGAAGTTAAATCTGGTATCAAAGACATAGAAGATCAAGTTTAATCTGCCCATATTGCTGCTTGTGAAATAATTAAGTATCTTGGATGATACCAATAAAAGCTTACCTAAACTAGATAGTTTGAGAATTTGATACTAAGTATTTTCAAGCTGCTTGAAGAATCAGCAGAACCTTCTGGGAGGAGCAGACTCATGCAAGTATCTTTAAATAAAAAAAAAAAAAAAAAAAAAAAGGAAAGCCTTTCAATTCTCACTTACAAACTTTCTTAAATGAATATTTAGAAAATATCTTACTCATCAACCAACTACAACACTACCAAGTGTTATTTAAGTGAATATTTTTATACTGTCCATGGAAACAATGCTGTCTTTTTTTTTTTAGCTCTAGTCAATCTATGGTTATATAATCATAGTGTGTATGCCCTGGAGCCTTTTTGTCACTGCTTACTGCAGTTATTATTCAGACATGATTCTGGAAAGTTAGACAGGGTATTTTTATCAGCAGAATCTTGTAAAGTTATCTTTTAAAGAGAAATTGAGCTGTGAAACTTCATGTCAGATTCAAGCTCATAAGCATATAAGATCTCTCATGGGGCTTTTTTATTGCAAGAGTTGCATTCATCAACAGTCTGTATACAGTTAGTTACAGGGATTCACAGACCTCTTCCTAGAATTCCTGCTGTAAGTTTAGATTCTCCTGATGTGCAGAAGCAACTATACTTATTTTTTCTTCTAGTGGAAATTATGTTGAATTTGTCAGCTTTGCATGTGGCCATCATCTTGTTCTTTCACCAAGTTCGTTTAGGTCTGGTTCAAGTTCCTCACTAAACTTGCTAAACCAAACTACTTTGTCACATGTATAACTCTTTAGGTCTTTAACAGATTAAGAAATATAGCAAACTTTATCAGATGTACACTGCAGTATTGTGACCTCAGCCTTAGCACCATTGCTTTCAGCGACACTGTCTTCAGAATGTCAAAATCACTACTGAAAGGGGACTGCTCCCCTATCTCTCATCCATTTTTAAAATGCTTTTCGATTTCTTGAAGATCCTACTGGGAGTTTTTGAAGTTTGTTAGAATTCTATTTTTCAGTTTGTTGACAGTTAATCATACCCTTTTTTTTCCTACTGTAATTTTTAATTAATGGCGGTATTTTGTTCTATGTTGCTTTAGTTTCTGCATTGTTTTCTGGTTAAGGAAACTATCTGCAGCCTTTCAACAACCGTGGAAATTGTTGTACGGTCTCGTGACCTTTTAGAAGGCCAAGCAGTACCAGGGGATCAATATCACATGAACTTTTTGGGAGAAATGACTGTTATTTTTTAGGGAACAATGATTAGACTAAATTTTTTATTGTTATATTTCTTATTTTAATTTGAAGAAGTTTGCAGGGTGCCAGTGTAAGATTCACTGGTTTGTAATTTCCCAGATCATCTCAAGTAGCTTTTAAAAGTATGTACTATTGTCCATGCAGTTTTAGGGGGGTTTTACTAGCATCCATTGTGCTTCATTCCTATGGCTTCTTCCAAAACATGACGTAAATGTCATCTAAACCTGCTAGTAATTTACTTAGGACATTAGCTGCTGGTTTCTGAACCCTTTTCTGATATCCTCATCTGTAATAGTATAACCTAACACACACAAAAGAGAGTATACATAAAGTATTCTTTGCCAATACACTGTTAAAAGCTGAATGAAAGAAACAATTAAGTTTTTTAGTGTTCTTGTTTGCTTGCTTCCTTTAGCCCTGGGTAACCCAAGAGATTCATCAGGTTTTGCTGTAGCTATTATTGTTTTGTAAGCTTGCCACTTCCGATGTGATCAAAACATTATTTTTTTTTTTTTTCCTTTACCTCTCAATACTCTGGACACTAGTATAAATCTAGAGCAACTCTTCTGAGTTGAATGTGGTTATCCAGATAGATGTTGTACTTTCCACCTCCACACAGCCTGACTGCATTTTCCCCCAGGTTTTATTCTCCTCATTAAAATGAAATAAAATGTTTGAAAAAGAACATATATTTGCTTTTTATGATAATGGGCAAAGAATTGTATTAAAAATTGGTTTTGCATAAAGAAGGTTGGATTGTTAGCCCAACTACTGTTCTCATAATCATAAAAGCTCCATTGTAAGTATTTTTTAATACCTTTTGCAGGTAAAATGGCATTCATATTGATTCCATCATGTTTAATGGGTAGCGTAGGCTTTACTTGAAGTGAATTTGGGCTTCCAGGGACTTTCAAAACTAAGAAAATCTCTCTTATTAACCAATATCTATGGGGGTAACACCAAGCAAAGCACAGGGAAACATGCGGTTCTGTTGCATCTGAGTTTTTTTAAAAGGGAAGTTTAAACACTCTTGAGAAGCACTGCATGTAAAGTAAGACAGAATTCATTAGTTTTTAATGCTTCCATTTTGCATTTACAGGTTTGCACTGACTTTCAAATAGAACAGTTCTAAATCAGTATTCTATAATCCATACTGATATGAATTAAAACGTCAAAAGCAACACTATAGAATGGGAAAAAAGCAATATCTCTTAGAGAGACCTTTAATCACCAAGTGTCAAAATTATTACAATGGATATTGGTAGTTATCCCAGTTTTACTGCTGAGGAAACTGAGGCACTGAGTGGTAAAGTGATTTGACCCAGCCTTTAATGAGTGATGGTTAAAGGGTATAGATTCTTTGATTTCTAAGCTAGCGCTTTGTCCACAAGCTGTTTAATTCAATGGCATTTAATCTGAAAGCTTGTGCGTATGTTTCTGATGATACTCTTACGTGTTGTCTTCCAAATCATAAGGAATTCAGGACTGATTCCCTTACTCTTTTGCATTGTGCTGCTGTAATAGCAACCTAACAGGGTAATATGTTAAGGTTAAGTCAAGTACGTCATATATCTTATTTTCTGCATATACTTCACTGTTGTTGAGGCTTGATCCATAGGTTTTGGATTACGTATTACAGTCATTGAATGGTATATGTAGCATACGTGGAAATTGTTCTCGGAGTCAGGTTTTGGACACTCTGATGGCATACACAGGCATTTGTTTAATGTTCCGCTACATACAGAAATGCTATATAAAATCCCAGGATAAACAGATTCAATGTGCACATTCCTCAAATGTAAGAAGAGGTTGTAAAAATTTCATTGCCCAAATGTGCATCACTGTGTTATTTTAGTTCCTATCTGAAGTAAGGAAAAAGGAAACAGTATACACACAAAGAGAAAAGAAAAGAAAGTACTCTTGGCAGTTGTATACTTCCAGATTGCGCTTGCATTTTGGGGGCAGGGGGAGGGGGGAATCTGGGAAAATGCTGTGTAATGTGGCCACCTGTCAGGAAAATTACCACCTGTCTCCAGTCTCTATCTTAGTTGTTCAGAATATTAACAGAAGAGAAAAATAGTGGTATCCCTGTAAGTGAAAACAGTTGATGCATTGATTTTTTTTTAATAGGGTTACAAACTATTTATTATGCAGGTAATAAAAGGCTGAATAAATTGTTTGTACTGTGTATCAGAATATCAAAGTCTCAGGCAGACAGAATTGGCTCCTGATATCTATGTTATGTTAGTTTTTAGGTTCTGTAAGCCTACATATTAAAAACCTCTGTTTAAATTTCTCTTTTATCTCACTAACACTCATTTCATTTCAGTCACAGTGGCAAATTTTAATCACTATTGCTTATGAGTTTAAGCAACCACCAACCTTATCATTCATACTGTAGATGCTGGTTTCTCTTCCCACCTTTCTCCCAAACAGGGAATGAGACACTTCCAGGTTTTTCTTTATCACTTCTTTCCTGTCTTCTCACTGAAGGATGAGGCAGGGTTAACCACTGAACATATACTGAAATGATGAAGGCATATATGAAGACCACAGCCTTCATCAGCACATTGCTACTACTGCCATAGCCATTCTAGAGTCCTCAAGCTACTCAGTGTGAATCACATCTTAAAGGAAAAACTTTCACAGGCAAGTCCTCTTGCTCTTTCTTGTCTCCAGCTGTAGTTTGTTACTAATTTCAGTCACTTGGGCAAACTCCCCTTCCACTAAATCACATAAAGCTACCAGGTACTCCACATCTTACAACCCTGAAATGCTTCCTCTGGACTCTCCTGTTGTGCAAGACTTTAGGAAACCAGTGGGTGCTTTTCTGTAGCTCGGTATGTGTCATGTTTGTTGTACCACCTGGACTGGAAGCCTGGTACTGTCTGTTTGGCTATTTTGCTTGAGATCTAACAAGAGAAGATAACCAGGAGAGAGGGAAGCTGAAGCAACATCATCGCAGGGTGAGGACGTAGTCTTCCCGAAGTCTTCTGCTGTAGAATACAGTCTTGCTATTGTAGGAAAATCTAATATTCAGTTCCAGCATCTTCAGGCTACTTATTCACCATATAATGTGGTATTTCTGCTATTTTACAAATCTGTAGCCACTTTCCTGCATCGTCTCAGTATTAGCAGATGCCTACATTAAAGCTGTCTTAGCAAACCCAGGAGTCCTTTACTCCTACCTGCCTAGTACTCTTCTGCGTGTTACTATGCCTCTGCAGTTTCTCAGGTCTGGCAATTGTCTTTCATTCTACAGTGTCTCAGAACTTCTCAGTACACCCAGTGAGACTTACCCCATACGTTCATCTGCAAGAGCTTCCAGGTTTTGCAGGACTGTGACCTTCTTTTGCTACTGTTTGCAGCAGGATATGTTGACCATATACACTGATATTTGTAGCTGAATACAAAGTGTTTGCAAGTATACAAAATAAAAATATGTGTTAAATACAGAACTTGAAGATTTGTCGATCATAAAGTTAAGGGGACAATTTCTTCTACTTGCAATTGAATAATGTTCCAGTGATAGCTATAACAGTTGCTAACAATGGAACATCAAAGAAAAAAAAAAGTATTGTTTTTCACTTCTTGTAATGCAATTGAATCAGTTGAAAGGAAGAGGAGAATATATCATTTGACTTGGGACAGTTCTCTGAATTCATTAGTAGGTCTCCAGAGACTGAGTACTCTTGCATTTTGAAGTATGTTTCTTTCCAGTCTTTATAAAAACTTTGAAACTTCTTGGGGTGTAGCACCACTATAGGTTCCACCAGCTGTGAACATACCTAAGCTGGGTGCCTGGAGTACAGCTGTGGTAGGAAAAGAACTCAGTGAATGAACTCAAAACCTACCTGGGAATGTGAGTACATGTTGGGAGGTCAGCCCATACTGATTGTCATGCTGCTGCAGGTAACATAATTACAATACCTGTGCTTTGTGAGTTCATTGTGAATTACCTGCCTGATCTGTAGGCACATCTTTGCTGGCTGTATGATTGTGTTTTTGTAACTAGAGGCTGTACTTTTTTCATACTTTACAGTAACTCATAAATGTTTAAGACAGCTTTTGAGCAATTAGTGTTGCTTCTGCTCTAGAAGTTATGAATTTGTTATGTGCAATGATTTTCATAATGTGTCACCTTAATTGATTTCAGTCAGTTTGGCAAAGAAAAGCAGTAAAAATGAAAACATGTAAGACTGCAGTTTTCTAGTTGCATGAATAATGTGCAATAGGAATTCCAATCTATTTTCATGAAGAAAATAACAAATGGCTTATTCCACTCTATTCTTAGCCTGGGAATATGCTGACACATCTAATGCATCACAAGAAGTACTTTACACGTGAGTTACCTTGATTAGCGGCTCAGTGTGTCCCCACACTGGTGCTTCCTATTTATGAGGTGACTTTACACTTGAATGCAGTTTGTTTTGTAATGCTTAAAGAGAAATAACCCTTTACAGCTATTAAAATGTGAAAAAATCTGTTGGGCTAGAAATCTTTTTCTACAAGTGGGTTTTGTTTTCCTTCAAATATGTAGCCATCATGTATTTCTTATTCATCCCTTGTGCATGACCTATCAGACTGAAGTGGCTCGTGGAGAGGAAAAGCAATCCCAAGATAAAATACTAGGAGCAGCACTAGAAGAATTCTAATGCAGATTTATTAGAAAAAATCCACATCAAAAAGCCATTTAAGACAATGATTTATTGACTTGTGTCCATGGGCAAACATTTTTTCAAAACAAGTTGGAAAATACATCTTCTGTTTATCTGTAATTATTCTCCTCTCAGAATGTGATCGTAGGTACTTGATATACTTCCTGGAAATTTTGAGAATTCATACCTTAGTGAGTTCTTGGGTTGCAGCTGAGGTTGATTATTTGACCTTCCTAGAGAAGGTCACCTGCCAAGGGTAGGAGCCACCTGCATGCATGAACTGGATAAGGAAATACTAGGAAGAGTGGTGCTGCAATTCCTGGGACTGTCCGTTCTGCCACTACTTTGTCCCATTAGATCTTCTCCATCTGCCTCTTCTTATCATTTTCCCCCTCTCTGTGTGTTGAGGGGAAGCTTAAGAGGGGTCTCTTTCTAGCACCTCCACAGGGAAGGTGAGAAAAAAGCACTGAAATCATGAAATGGTTTCACTTTAGTAAGTTCCTAAGAATATCCAGATCCAGTTGTTTTGTGTTGTAGTTGGATTTCCCTTACAATGCCTGTTTCACAATTCGGGATCAAAATAACTTCAGTAAGCAATTTTGAAATGTAATCCAGAGCATACTATGCCACAGTGAATATTCAGACTTAAAAATGTTCTCAGAGATACCTATGTGATGCACCTAATACAAATTTGGAATTCCAGTTGTTTGGATTAACCTAAACTGAAAGCTGCAGAAGAAAAGAAAACCTTGCAGCAAAAAAAATGTGTTCTCATGTGTTCGGAGCCAACTCACATGTTAAATGAAGTCACTTTTTAGTTAAACATTTCAAAATATTTCTTTCTTAGGATTCTTCAGCTATTAAAATTTGTATGACTGTTTATATGTTTATCTAAAGATTCAGGTCTCTCTCCATCATCCGCGAGCTCAGTGAAAGCTTTGCGTGAAGTTCTAATCATATTATTAGTTTTATTCTGTTGGTAGGATGAATGACTGGAAACCTCTTTGTTGAAACTGTTTGCCAAAAAAACTTCTTTTCGGTGCTGATGCAAATGGTGCAAGGAATAAGAAAAAATAAAAGTTGGTTTTTTTCTGTTTGCGTACTCTCCCTTTAGACAAGTTAATTTGCAGTCTTTTCCTTTGTAAAATATCATTAGAAACAGGAAATAATAATATAGAATCCCTTGCTCGTTGCTTTTACTTGCTTTTTGCTTTTTAATATACACAGATATTAAGTATGACAATTTCACTTTTGATTGTCACTTAGTAATTTAATACTACTGTAGTTCCAAAATCTGCAGAAACAAAAATGCCAAGAAAAGTTAAATATACTAAAGATAGTGGGAAAACCCACAAAGTATTGTAGGCTGTAACAACATTTTAGAACCTGGATGCCTTGTGTTAGGTTTCCAGTCTGTTTAAGCACATATGAATGGGCAGATCTTTTTCTGAAGTAACAAGCCAACAAAGCCAAGGTAATTTAATTTAATGAGGTGGTTTTTTAATGAATATCCAGAAAAATTAAACATTTTATCTCTTTTCTTTTTTTTTTTTTTTAATCTATTTTTGGATTTGGGGAGTTCAGGACTAAAAGATGAAAAAATTTGGAATGTAATATTTAACTTTGTCTCAAAGGGTGTAACTGCACAATTGATTTTAACTGATCTGCCTGTGTTCCTACTCTGAGAACTGGTTCCATTCAGTACACTTTACCACCAGCCAACATTCCCATCCCTCCCTCTCACTGCCTGTCAAGCCAGATCTGGGAAATGGGAAATACAGTCTGGGGGGAAGGAGTGTTGTAGAGCTGCTTTCCAGCACAAATGGTTCCCTGTTATGCTTGTATAGCAGTGGAATGAGCCATAGTGTCCGCACAAGGGAGGTTGGACTGTTCAGCCAGGAGCAGCAATGAGAAAGTCAGAAGCATCACTTAATGTTGATAGTGTGGACTTAAATTTGTTTAGACGAATCATGAAACAACACGATAGGATTTCCACCTTTACTATTTAACTTTTGATGTTATTAACTAGATAGGTTTTCAGTTTATCTTGCAAATGGAGTTTACCATCAAAAAGACAAGCTCAAGCAGAAAGATCAGACAGACAAGCAGGACAGAGTCTGGTCACAGAGTTCCAAATACAATGTTTCAAAAACTTCAATGTCTCTCCTCCCAAGTAACAAGCACTAGGACAGGAGGAAGAGGCCACAAGTTGTGCCAGGGGAGGTTTAGATTGAATATTAGGAAAAGTTTCGTCTCCAAAAGGGTTATTAAGCATAGGAACAGGCTGCCCAAGGAACTGGTTGAGTCACCATCCCTGGAGGTATTCAAAAGACGTGTAGATGTGGCGCTTAAGGACATGGTTTAGTGGTGGACTTGGCAGTCTTGGATTTATGGTTGGACTCACTGATCTTAAAGGTCTTTTCCAACCTAAATGATTCTATGATTGATTGCAATTATATAACTAACAGTCTGTATTTTATTAATATCTCTGTTGGTCACTGAAAACTGCAAAATTCAGTGAGGAACCTCTCTCTTTTCAGCAGCTTCTCTTGGGATGTAGGATGGCTATTTTTCAGTCGGAATTTCCACACATAAGGCATTGTCTCAACAAATTTATTTTTTATTTCAGAAGGATATCTATAGAAGTAGTACAAAATTCCAAACAGCTTTTTGCCATTGTCTTCAAAAGAGTGATGTCTGTATGAGTTACCTAGTTAATTAGTTTTAAATTATACCATAGTCATAAGCTTTAACTTTCCATTCAGACATTGCGGGAGAATGTGACTGTGCCTTTCCTAGCTTTGGCAGTTATTTATACAAATATTTTTAATCACATTTTTGCTTTATATCATTTTAATCCCATCAGATAATTCACGTCATCCCAAAACACCAACATAACTCTTAATCCTCAATTCTAATATTTGCTTGAGTCTCTAATTTCCATCCTCCTCTCCCTTTACCCTTTTATTTCCCAGTACTTTGAGACAGTCATGGACATTGAACCATCAACATTTTGCAGTCTGCTACCAGAAGTGAACTACTGTTAGCATCGTTCCCGAATCAGTTAAAAGCAGATTCCCACAGGGCAAATACTGCATGTGTACAAATTGTTTACAGCTTCTGTGTGGTCGGTGATGATAATAATAGTAGGGAAAAGGTCCTGGCAAGTAAGCCATGCAGAGATTTGCTCTTTAATTTTGACAGTGTATTGGCTGCTGTATTGGCTGCTGCGTGATCTTCATGGAGGCTAGAAATACAAAGTGCAGTTCTTTTTAAAAAATCATTGTCAGTGGCTGAGACAGATGCTCTTTAAACTGCAATCTAATAATATGTGGCATTCACGTAGTCAAAATGTTTTTTCACATGTCAACCTATTCCTTATCTTGTTTTATTTAGCTAATCTTGTCAGATCTTATTGTATTACTAACTGATACCTTGTCATGGAATAGTGAAGACTGTTATGACTCTCTTTGCTCTGTCCCTTTTTCTTTTCTTTCATGTTTTCTATCTCTAAGTGAACACTTTCCTCTTGTGAGCATGGTTTTATGCATAACAATCTGTTCTTCATTGAGTGGCTGAGTTTTAAAATGGCTTATAACACCCAGAGATTATTTTTTGAGCTTCTGCTCTTTTTATTGCCATGTTGCAGTTTCATTATTGCTGATGGAAATCTTTAAAAATATATATATTGAGTTCTTAATCAAAATATTTTTTAATTGATACAAAAGCAGGTGTGTTGCATCAGTCAGGCATAATTTTACAGTTTAACAAGATTAGAAATCAAACAATATATGCGTAACAGTTGTACAATGTACATGGAAAAATACACATGGAATGGAGCAAATACTATGAGACCTTTAAATTCCAAATTTGCTTAAATTCAAAAAAGCTGTATGTTGAAACAGTATTCAAGTCTTGTTTCTTAAGCACTGGAAGCTGAACTTAAATGGTCAAAAGGTATTAAATTACCTATATTATGTTTATATTTTATCCTTCAAGTGACCATGCCAGGGATCTTACTGAGTACATGCCCTTGCATCCTCAGAATGTAGGATGTGTGTAGGTAAGGCAGCAGTTTCCTGTTGCACAAGCAGAAAAGTTCTCAGCCGATTTGTATGCTGGATGTTGCCCTCTAGACTGTAAAGATGGAAGAGTTATGTGGAGCTCAATCGGAACACATTCAGGGTAGACATCTGTCATACTAAAGGGTTTTCCTGGAGCAAGGGAAAGGTTTTGCCATTTATACTTATTTTCAAAAACCTTAAGAAAGCTACATTGTACCCCCACTGACCTTTTGCAGTCTTGGAAAATGATCCCATAGCCCTTAGGTCCTTAAAGAATTCTTTTAACATTCATAGAAGCAATTAATCCTCCAGGATTAATGTTTTTTTAACCTCTAGAGGCAGAGCATTCTTAGCTTGCCATTTTTTTACCATAGTTCATCTTGCTTCTCATCACTCCTCAGGCTTTAATAGTAAAGCAAAGATTTTACGTAGCTGGACTTTAAGTTCAGGGTTTTATGAATAAGATTGTATTTTGCACCTGATTATTTGTTGCCTTTTTTCTCAGTCACTGTTTATGACAGAATCTCTTCACCTGTTTCAAATTTTCCCCACCTAAATATTTTTTATTTTTTTTCTTTTAGTTGTGCGTAGTGGTGACTCAGAGGACGTATGGGCAATGCAGAAATGTGTCCATCTGAGGGAATGCTTGTTGAACTCCACGGAATGGAGTGGAGTATCTTGCCTCAAAACTACTCAGGATTTTCTGTTTCCTGAGGTGTCACCCAGCATAACACTTGACCGGGGTCCACTGCGGGCCTAAGATTTTTTTATTCTGTTTTCTCTTTTCACTTCAGAGCCTCAGAAATAATGTGAGGGCTGTGTTTCAGCCCTACAGCACAGTGTTTTTATAACACGAGACAAAGGATGTGTCTTACAAGCTCCAGAATGTGGTAGGAATGCATGCAGTGGTATCTGAGGATGAAAAACCGTTGGGGATAGAGCTGAGAGACTGTATAGGGCAGGAGAAGCCAAACCAGGCACAGCCTTTTCACATTGTCTATAGTGAGTGCTCCTTGGAATATTCCTCCCTCTGAACCACTCCCTGATTACGTCTTAGAGTGAGCTAAATGCATCTCGTCAAAACAGAGCCTGGGAGCTAAGTAGCAATTACGTCACATGGATGATCAGGGAATCTGCTCCTAGCTTGCCTCCTGGGTATTATTTTACTTAGCAGAGTAGATGCAGTAGTCTGCCTTCCAAGTGCTCCTTACATTTTGAACTACTTCCACATTCATCTATTGGATTTATATTCCCTTGGATTTAAACACTGAATGCAAAATGCATTTGATGACAGTTGTCAGAATCTGGCAGTCTGGCTGCTTAAAGGTACCTACCTAATTAACCAGGAGTTATATCAACTATGGCAAAACCACTGAGCTCTTTTCCTGAGACCAGGCACCTTAATTAAAGACTGTTTTCCTCTGGCTTCTCAGCCAGCTCCTGTTGTCCAGCATGAATATTTTATTTTATAGTCATTGAATTACTAAAAACGCCGATACATTCATTTTACATATTACACAAGATATCTGTTATGCATGCATTTCATGGTTATTGGTACACTTCCTATCTTACCATGTTGTCAATGAAGTATCATAGTAGTAAAAGAACATATGATAGTTTTTTATTTATTTATTATTACCTTGTGAGTGAGACAGAAGATGATGTGAAGACATAATATGCACAATTCACCCTTTTTCACTGGTTTCCTGTATTACCCTCGTTATTTAAAAAAAACTCCAAACTTTGTTCCATATTTCCAATTTGCTTCTTTTTCAAATTCAGCTTTCAGGAATTGCTTCTTATTATGGCTTTCTCAGATTAAAGAGCTCTTCAGTAGTGATTTTTTTTCTTCTTGAAGCAGATTTATAGACAATAAGCAAATCATCTCAGTCGTCTTTTTTATAAACTGTACTGATAGCATATAGACTCTTCTTCCTTGATTCTTTTCTCTCCATTTTCCCTTTTTGTCTGTGAATATCACAATATTCCTTTAACTCTTTTAATACTGTCTCTTAATTTCATTGTCACATACCCAAAAGCCATGGTAGCCTTTGTTTCTAGTAGTTCATAATGAGTTGCTTGTGTGTTACGATTCCTGAATCCTACTTCGTACTTTTCAGGCTTCAGTGCTCCATTTTATTTGCCTGAGCCACAGGCTCAGGAATTCAGCAGGGCTGACTTTCCTCCTTTTTAGTTTTCCTCAAAGAATAGCCTTTGTGTTACTTGCAGATTTTACCAGCAGTGGTTTAACTCTGAAGTCACTGGTGAAATGTATGAATAACCTTGACCTACTCAGAAACTCTGTGGAGCCGCACTAGAAGCATCATCTCTCTGATGACAGAAAGGACGTCATGAAATTAGCAGATATCTTTGTTTCTGGCAGGTTAGCGAAGCATATTTATAAAGGCGTTTGGGGACCACCCAATGATCTCTGAGGAATGGACTTCGGCAGCCTTGCCTTGCATCTATTTAGGAAGGTCATCCTCACTGGTTGAAAGATTTGCTGTGTTAGTGATCTGTATTATGGTTTAGGTATGTTTCTCAATACACGTTGGTGGTATGCAATACTCCACTCTAAAGGACTGTATAGATTTTGCAGTGTGTTCCACTTCTTGCCTTGGAAGGTTCATCCAGTAGTCATCTCATTCATTTTAAACTATAATCTGTTCCCCAAAAATATTTGATGAAATACTGTTGGCTAGTTTTCCATAAGCAAAAATGCAGAGAAACCTCTGGAAGGAAACAAATAATTTGATTATAGCTGTTTTTTGTTTAAGGAAGTGACTTCATGTTTACATAGCTATCCACCTTCCGTGTCAAAGGCTTTTATGACCACAGGATCTGTGGTTTGAGAAGATGAAAGAGACAGCTGAAAGCGTGTATTTCTCTGTATCAAGTAAGAGAATGATGCCATCTTCACGCAAGGCTCTCATCTAAATGTGGCTTTGTAAGACAGTTCTGTGGCTCGGTGTAAGAAGGGAGAATGTACAATCTGCACTGTTAAACAGTGCTTAGTGTTGACATCTTTAAAGCAGTATTGTCTCTTTCTAACTTACATACGCCTGTTGAAACAGAATCATGATAATGCAAGAACCAAAAACCTGTGACCTGTATTATGTGAAAGATAAAATTATCTCGTTCCCTTTTGCCTTAAAAGCTCGTTATGAATCACTTTCTTTTTAATGTAATCATTAACAAATCATCACACACAAAATCAGGAAGGCTATTCCATTTTCCAATAATTTGTTCATATGCCTTTTGAAGATATTCCAGAGATCCTGCTAGCAAATAATTTAATTAGGTGAAACTATTTCCTTTGCTGTTTCCGAGCAAGATATTATCAAATTTAATGGCACCAAAAATATGCTCCACAACTTGATATTTATAAATTGCCAGTGTCCAAAACTCCTAGTTCCAGAATGGCTTTTTGAGATTCCATTTAGACCTTTTCTTTTTCTATAGCCCAGAAGGTTCAGAGTTTAAAACTAGCATCATTCTTTGAGGTTCCTAGAATTTAAGAGTGAAATCTATCGCACAGCTGCTGAGTGCAAACTTGTAGGCAAGCTGCAGTAAATCAGCACATCACTCAGAATTATCCTGACTCAAAGGAACATTTAAAGTTTCTCTCAATGAGTTTATGTACAATGAACTGACTACTGTTCATATATCTGTTACCTGATGGCGATATTATATACAGTAATTAGAGAGGAAAAATAATTTTTATTACAGTAATAAGGACAGAATATAACTCAGAAAGCCATGTGTTTAAAATAAAAGATTGTCATGCTTATAGCTGCCATTATAATTTTAATTCTTTCTCTTGGAAATACTCTGTAGAAGGTTTTTAATTGTCTGAATACACAGTATTTTTTCCACAAGATCCTTAACACCATTCAAGTTCAGTAGTTTTATGAACATTATTTGGTTGCTTGCCTCTATCACAGTTATTCCCCTGTGTTCAAATGTTGCAAAGAATACATTGGTGGGCTTCCTTCTGCATTTCTTTGTAGAGTACTCCTTGCTGTTAGCACAAGCTTGCTGCTACTGTAATGCTACTACGTGGCTTCCAAGGCATGGATGTGGCATGCTTTTGGTCAGCTTGCAGCCCAAAAAAAACCTTGGATGACTTACTGCCATTTTCTGTCTGTGTAGACTTAATTAGCAGTACCTTCTGGCTGATGTCTGGACATCTTAAAAGAGGAGACAAGAAGGGCATTGGTGATATCTCTTAAATAATAAAGAGTGAAGCAACTGGCTCACATTCAGACCAGCATCTGGACAGTAACCTCCTACCCAGTAGGGATCAAGGGAATCTGCCTAGTTTCATTTACCTACCCATCATGACCCAGTGTGATCTCCCCAGCAGTTATATTCTGTGAAGCCAGCAGAGGGAATGAGGTGGGAGTTTATGCAGAGAAGCAGAACAGCAGTAACTTAAATGAGTAGCCACCTGCAGCTGCAGAAGAAGCTCTGGCCCAGACTTTTGACAGCGTTATTTTGAGAGAGTGGTAATAATCTTAATTGCTTGGCTGTCCCTGAGTGCTTGTCCTGTTCTATTTGTCTTTTTAATTCAATAGACATTTGTTTGCTTAAATCTCTTTGATTGCTGCATCCCCACCCTGCCACCCCCAGTGAGGGGTAAGTATTACTCCCCCTCACAAACAGTTCCTGAAATTCCTGGCCAGGAGGTTGCACTAATGTAATTTCAGTGGGTTTATGAAACTCTTGTGAGATCTTCAGACCTCTAATATTGCCAGTTAAATAAGTATCCTGTCTTTGTATAATCTAGTTACTGGATCTCTTCTTTTTTAACTCCTGGAAGAAAACGGAAGGAAAAAACAACTGATCCACTGAATTTTTATGTACTTTGAGGCATATTCCAAGATGCCCTGGTAGCACAGCTCCTGCATGGACCACCTTGTCCAGGAACTAAGGGGAAGACACTATTAAGGCTTGTATATAAATGAATATTCCTGATTCAAGCACCCTCAAATATTAACGTTTGTAAGGATATGACATGTGGCATCACGTGCCTGTGTATCCTCCAATCTATTCCATGCAAAACCACCATAAATTCAAACTTCTGCATTTGTCATTTCAAAATGTACAGTTCCATGTGCAAAAGACAACCTGTTACAATATTCTATAATGATGACCTTAACATTTAGATACCCATTTATTTAAAGTGATATCCTAAAAGAATAAGAGAGGGGAAAAAAAAAAACCCAAAACATTCAAGTGGAAACAATAGCAAAATAGAACTAGCAGAACTATTTAGAAGTAGCTTCACCTCACTGGAATGTGAGGATAAATCATTTTGGAAAGGTGTGTGGTAAATTATGAAATGTAAAATGAATATTCTCACAGTTTTAAAAAATGTAGAGGTGGTATTGCATGTTTCTTTTCAAGACATGAGATTGTTATCACTCATGTTTCTCCTCAAAGTAGCAAAATGAGAAAGGGCAATGACAGTTCCAAAGATAGGCAACATGATTAAAAAACACTGACTAATGCTTTATACAAATGCAGAAATGGCAAATGGGCAATTTGACTGCAGTGTACTGCCTGAATTATTAAATAGCTGAGGAATGACAATGAGCAGAATTTTGGCTGGCTTCTTAAAAAGCTCATGCAGAGTTTGCCTTTTCCTTAATTGCTGTTCTTTCTAGGGGAAAAATGCATAGATTTTTATTAGTTTGTTTCAAGTACTTAGCTTAACTCATTGATATTATTAGAATGAGCTCTCACAACATTTCAGGAATCCCAAAATCTGTAGATCAGTCTGCCCTCTGCTGCTTTCCTTAATAAACTAGAAATCAAGAAGGCCCAAATTCTCATCTGCTTTTTTCCTCTGATTTGTTCTTATCATTTCCTTATGCTTCACAGTCCTAATCTTTGTTGACCGAATTTAATTACCCTGTCTCAAAGGTAGGATTGTTGGGGTTTAAAATGTCTGCCTACAGTAGTGTTGTAATGTTGAATCCTTTAGCACACCAGCAACAGAAATGGGTCTAAAAACAATATTTCCACTTACATTCAGATATTCACATCACCATGGTGAGTACACAGCACGTACTCTCACCAATGCTAATGTTGTACACCACACAAGTGGGATGCTGCAGTATTAGCAGGACAAAACAGGTAACCACTACTGTTGGATAAAAAGACATGGTAACATGGAAAAGAAAGGTCCTTTGTAAGTATCCAGAGCCTTGAAAGCCTAGAAAATTAAACTGCCGCTTTTGAATAGTTCCTTTTATTTCTTTACTGCTTCAAATGGAGAAAAAATGGAAAGCAGACAGCTCTCCAAAGAAAGTAAGTGGCAGGAACTTCCTTTTTAAAATGATTTTTAAAGGCCTTGTAAGGAAGTAAAAAAAGTCCAATTAATGATTTTTGGACATCACTTAGACCAGTGCAGGATAAAAGGATGGACTGGATTACTTTTTTTAAGTCTTTTGATCTGTTTTCTCTGAGTTCTACATTTTTTTTAGGTTACAAAGAATATCTTGGCTGCATACAATTTGAAAAATTGCATAAAATATATTCTCCTACAACCTTGCGTATAAATACGTACTACTTTTCTATTCTGTGTAGCCATTTATAATAAAAATCTTGATTTATCCATGTGTGTGGTTTTACTGCTTTAATAGATTCATTAATTGATACATACTTCAATGCTTTTTTCTCTCCTATATGCATGGCATATACAATTAGACAATAGAAACTTATGTCTAGCATCAGTATAGTTGTTTATACCTTTGCTTTCCAAGTTAAAAAACAACAAAAAAAAATCATTCTATTCTGCTAACATTTGGGCATTTTACTTGAATAAGAATTTGACACATTTTTGCTGTGTACATCAATGGGATGACCAAATAATAAATGTGGATTAGGATTAAATTCAGGAAATTTGGATTCCTCTTACCGTACATACACTCAGATTTTCAATTTTAAAAACTGTAGAAGGTGTAACAGTGTGTCGTTTAGAGATAATTTGATCTATAAACAATTACTGCTGCAGAAACTGAGTACGCATAGTTTCTGACTACAGAAAATCTTAGATCAGTAGACAAAGGAAACGGAGCTTGCTTAGCTCTAAAAAATCAGATGATGTTTTAAATTGTCTAGGCACATAACTTGAGGCATATCATCTTAGGCTCATAATTCGAGAGTTGGGGCAATTCTTGCTTTCTTGGCTTAGCAAAGGGCAGAAAAAAATACTTCAGCAAGGATTAGTTCATGTTGATGTTATTGATCTGGTTCCTCTTGTGACCAAAGGTCATGCTGACTGCTAAAAGAGAAAGTGGTTGAGCAAAAGGCCACTGACTTGGAGCAAGGTTGTTATTAGAGGTAGCTCACTAAACATTGTCCTTTCAGCTGCAAAGCTGAGCTGGGATTTCTGCAGAAATTGTTGCTTCTGGTTTATTTCACTGAGTTCAAGAGGTCAATTCTGAGTGCTGAACAAATTATATGAATAATAGAACGTTTAGGAAAAGTACAGATTTCCAGTATAGTAGTCATATTCTGTCAGTTGAATTTATATATATATATGTGTGTGTGTGTGTGTATATAAATATAAAATTATTTTTATATGTGTGTATATGTATATTTGTGTATGTATAGATACAGGTATAAGATACAGATATGTAATCCCAAGGTGGTTTTTTTCATTCCAGGGATTTGGCAGCAGCTGAAAAGGGGTTAAGGAGATGTAAAGTGAGATCACCTTCCTCAAAGTTTGTGTTAGATTATGGGGTGGGACCTGAAAACCAGAACCAGGGCAATATTTCTTTTGTCTGTTTTCTCCAGGCTATCTACACAGCTTAGTTTTTATGGTTATTGCCTCAGGTTAGTTTCTATCTCCACGTGTTGCAAGAGGGAAAAAAAAAGATGAATAGACAATGTTTACTAGACTCCAATAAATGGACTATTATGCATCCATGGATACCTTAGAAGTCTTTTGACATTCTTTGTCCTCCTTTAGGATTTTCTAGTGTCTTCTCTTTGTACTTCCACCTGGTTTCCATGGTGTCAAGGATGTAAATGGAAGGACGTTCGCTGTAAAATTCTTCTCCATGCTAGCAACTTCTATGTCCTTATCACTCTGACATGGAGGTTCAGCAGTTCAGAAATAGGATTTCATAAACTAGGTATTGTTTGTCCCTGACTATTCTCCAGGTTGAATTTTATTCCTTTCATCTTTTCTAGGTTCTTTGGTCAGCATTCTGGTCACTCTGCTTTTAACTGGTTCAGGCAAATGCATGCGCACTGACTATATAGAGTGCTGCAGTCTACTTTCATGTTATCCCTAATCTTTCTGATTTTTTACTTCCTTGTTAAACAAAGTTTCTTGCATTTTTCTCAGTATTTTGTGCAGTCGAGCTTTTACCAGAATTTGCATTATTGGTTTCCCCACCCATTACTGAGTATGTAGCTCATAATGGGAGGTGACCATATCAGCACTGTAGACTCAGCTTTGTAATATGGATTCTGCTAGTTAAATACTGGGTCTGCAGAGTTTTGAAAGGGATCTCTGAAAAATCCAGTGACTATTGCATCTGAAGAGTGCAGAAGCAGCACTGAAGCCTTACTGTAGGGTGAGTCAGATGATACACAATGAATGAAAATTTCAGGGATTTTTACAGTTTTTGTAATCATTGGGAGTGACATTGACATTTTTCAAAGTAAACTTTGTGTCTCTGGAGATACCTATACAAGCATTATGCATCGTGCAGCCTCACTTAAGCTATTTGAAAGCCTTAGATGTTCCATGGTCTTCATTTGTCCTCTACAAAAGAATAATTCACTGTGACTGAGGCAGTGTCTTCATTCATCAAGCAGACCTCGACCATGTACCAAATGCATCAGAGAGCGAGCTGAGTTTGGTTTGCTTACCTTGAGATTTTTTTCCAGGCTGGGTGGCTTTTAGTTTTGTTTTCTAGAACCATAGAGGAAACATCTTCTGAACAGCAATCCATGAGAAAATGAAATGGGGAGGTATAGGGCCTGGTATTCACTACCTATTTTGGAGGAGCATATTGGCATATGACATCTCAGCTTGTTAGCTCTGTTTACATGTGACTCATATAGGGAGTCATGGTGCATGACAGCATGTCTGATAAAAAGAGGATGAACTCTTACATAGACAGAACAGGACCGGAACGTGGGGAGTGTGCAGTGAGGTCTCTAATTTTGGCAGAATTGTATGGGCTTATGGCTGAAGAGTGGAGCATGCAGGTGCTATGGTACAACCAATGGCTAGGAGAAAGGAAGGGTGGTCTGGGTGTGCTACCTTGCACAGTTAAATGGAGGTTTTTGGTATGTGCCTCATAAAGGAAGGAAGTATTGTATATTTAATCAATACTTCAGATCAGAGACTGATGTCCAGATGGGGCACTAATGTACTCAAATAGGATGAAGTGAAAGATACTTTTCATTAGCACCTCAAAGATATCTGTGTAGTGCATGGATTTTAAATATTTTCAAAAATCAATTTATGTTTATATAGAACACTGTTTCGATGCCTCTGAAAAGATAATCCCCTCATACATGTTAGTATATGATTTTTGAAGCTGGGTTAAGAAAGGATCATGATGAGCAGAATTCTCAGACTTTAGCCTAGAGCTGTGGAAAGATAATACAGACTGACTATTTCATAGTTAGTAGGGCTAATGTTTTTAGGGAGGCTAGGACTAAAGTGAAACTGTTTTCTGTTCCTTCTCTCATTATGTTACCTTATTTTGTTCTGTGGGCTGCAGATGTCTGAATACTTTGTTTTCCTCTTCAGTCTACTGCAGTCTTTCCACTTCCATTTAGGGATCCATGGAAGTTTTCACACAGTGTAAGAATAACTTCTGTTTAATTACCACTTTTTCATTCTGAAGAAATAAGCATAGTAAACTATTTTACTGAAACTGAAATAAAAAGGAATTACAAGTTGATAGTGAAAGATAAATTACAGCCTTTGCTATTTTAATAAGTAGTATTTATTCAGTTACAGAACCATATGAATATTTTCTGTGATTATATAAATTACAAGATAACCCATATTTTGAAGTACAAACAGCAATAGTAGCAACCATGTAAAATTTATAATTGACTTATAAATTATTACTGGAGACCAAACTATGAAGGATCGCAACTGATACATAGCAATACATAACCACTGTATTTTCCTTTTATAGATTTAAATATCTTTTAGTAAAATAGTCTTGAATTTTCAAAATATTGCAGGTTTTGCTACCTTGTTTATGTAACATACTGTGTATCATTTTCATGTGTCAGCCCTTGTTCTACTGATTTTGGGTACCTCACAGATACCTCAGAGGGAATAAGAGTTCACCTTTCATAGGAATCTGGCCGCAAATCATTTGTCACTGAAAACTGAGGTCCTAACATATATACACGTTATACACACGTAAGTGTATGTACGTATTTTATTTATATTTTTGTATTGTATTTGTGTGTGTGTGTATAAATATATATATGGCTCTAATGACCAATACTGTTCTGCATATAGAATAAAACATGGTTTGATAGATTGATACTATATGTATGTAAGGACAAATCAAATTAAATAGTTATCTGTAGAATTTGATGAAATCCCTTGTTTTATCTCCAGATACATAATTTGTGAAGGGTAGAAGATAACTTTCTGGAAGAAACACAGCCAATTGAAAACAAAACCTCAAATATGGAGGTCAGAAAAAAATCCTAGTTTTTAGTAATATATAACTATCTGAGGTGTTCTTTGAGGATAAGTATATTTACTCAATCTGATTCTTCCTGAGTCTATGAAATAAAGATATCAAAATTGTATGTTAAAAATGTATATAGCATGCTTTTACACATATTTATATATCCCAGATAGTATAGTGATGGAATTCTGTACAGCTGTCTGCAGAGCTTTAGTGCATCACTTTTTTTATTAAAGCCAACCAAAAATAAGAAATTGCTATATAGCTGAGACATTTTTTTAAAATAGCTTATTAATTACAGGAACAGTGTGATACCATACAAATACCACATGACAACAAAAATAACTGTTGGAAAGGCTTAGTGTATGACATAACTGAAAATATTAAAAATATCCCATATGCTTCCCCAAGTTTTTTCCAGATCCCAAATCACAAAAATTACAAATTTCTAAGTCCCGTATTTGTTTTGCGTAACAGTAAGTATGGAGCCCCCCGTAGGTATAGACACATGTAATGTGTGAGATAAGTGTATCCGCCAGCAGGCATAGCGTGGGCATAGTATGGTCTTCCTCCTCGTGAGACACATTAATCATTGACAAATTTGCCGAGAACAGTGTAGGTGAGTTCTTTTCCACATAACACTTCTATTAATGACAGCTTCTATTCAGTGTGCAAAATGTGCTGAGACCTCGTACAGGTTCAAGAGAAACAGACTCATGAAGACTTAGTCTGCATCAGCAGGTCAGAATTTGGACCAGGTTTGTTGTCAAAAAAGTATGTTTTTCTTCTCTTTTGTAGCCTCATGGGGAAAGTACTGACTGAGCAACACAGCAATACAGTGTAACGATAGGCAGTGCATCTAGCTGCATTAGGAGGCAAAGCGCACGTGGACTTGCAGTACTTGGAACTGTACTATCCCCAGACTATTCAGCTCAAATTTTAGAGCATTGTGGGAGCACAGTTCAACAAAGGTTTCTTGGAGTAAAGCAACAATGCCACAGCCCTTTAGTTGGTCGGCTTATCTTCCCCAGCAGAATGCTCTAGTTCACTTGCTTTTTTGATTCTGTTGCAATCTCTAAGAGACATCTTTTTTTTTCTTCTTAAGCCAACAGGTGTAATTTTGACAGCATCACTTTTGCTTGGTTGGTTGTGTTTTGGTAACTGGTTGTATTGGACAGCTGAAAGAAATATCTTCCATTTACCTTGTGGTGGTTCCATCTCCTTTTCCTTGCTGGCTAGCTGGATCCCTGGGGGGAAGGCTGTGTCCCTTGAATGCTGCTGAGTCCTCTCAGCCAGGGGAGGTTCCCAGCTGCGGAGAGGGGAAGAGTAGGGAGTGGGACGCAGCACTTCCAGGAGCTTGGTGCACAGGTGGCTCTTGTGGAAGACAATAGATCTTTTGTTGGTGCCAAAGAGCAACTGTATAGGGTTAATGTGTGCAGTATGGAGGTTTCTTCTCATTAACTTGCATTTGAAGCTACCTCTCTCCCAACAAGCCTGAGCTTGCTTTCTTTCCCTTGTTTTGGTTTGTGCCTTGAGAAGAGCTAATGTCAGTAATTCTGAGCCCTCGAGGAGCTCTGGGAGTCGTCTGCTTGGGAGGAGAGGAGTAGGTGGTTCTGCTGTAACGTGTGATCGTGGTGGGGCCAGGGGGCAATGCTTCTCCTGTGTTCAGGGTGGGAAATTTGCGGGAAGAACAGAGGCAACGCTATGTTGTGTTCTCTCCCTCCACTCTGGCGAAATGGCTGAAGCAGTGCCTTGTGCTTTCCACAAATTCAAGCCTTTCTTTTCTGCAGTCTCAGGGTAGCTTTGCACGATTTACTAGATTTTCTTTTCTGTTACTTACCTGATGTGAACTGTGTTATTTTTTTTGTCCACCTGAAACTTTCCTCAGACAGATTTTATTTTAATAATGCCTCTTATATAGTTGGAGAATCAGAAGCATCTTTTCTGAAGTCCAAGAAATTATTTCTCCGTTATTTTATATGTTATCTTAAATTGTTAGTGAAAGCCAGGGAACTAGCAGCACTAGATGAGAACTCTGTGTCTAATGAAAAATCAGTCATATTTGTTAATGGTTACTAATTTCTCACTTCTTGAAAAATCATGCGGTTGTGTTTGGGAGATACTCATTTTTTAGTGCATAGCAAAATGTTTATTTTTAAAGGTTTAGATGCTTTCTTAGAAACAAAAGGAATTTTATGTAGTTCTCTAGTGATACAATGATAATTGTGGATTTTGTCTATTTCTTTCTCAGGAATAAGGAAAAAAAAGGGAACTTCTAAACCACAATCACATTCATGAACTGCATAAAGATTAACCCTCAAAATGAGAGGTACTATCAGAGTTGAGGAAAACATTCCTCAGCTTCTTCTTGGTGCTTGACTATACTATAAGGCTAAAAGTATTTTCATTAATGAGTTTTCAGGTTAGCCAACATTTATAGGTTGAATACAATACCTTGAATGATGCCATCAAACAATATAGTAGAAATATGTAGCTAATAGAGTAATTCTACAGCTAATGAACATACTCTGGGAACCTGCTTTGGAAGTGGGTAAATGTTTTTTGTTACCTTCAGTCTGGAGATGGTACTGGGATTCTTCTCTAGTTAGAAGTTCAGTTTTGAATATGATAGAAGTCTGACAGCTGAGATAACTGCTATTTTGAGTGACAGAGAGCATAAGAGTAGTCTGTAGTTCAGAAAGGTCTACCAGTCTCTTAAATCACGTGTGTTTTAGAAGCCAGGGGAGGGGAGGAAGAGACAGCAAAATAATTACCAATGAGAAATCTGTTACTTGGAAAGAAATGTTCCCAAAGTGTCCTAAAAATTTATCTGGCAGTCTCTCTCTCTCCCTGCTGCACAATAGCAGAGACTTTGATTATACCAACTAGCTACAGACCATTACTTTTCTGGCAACCTTCCTGGTTAGGAAGCACACAAGTCTGATTATAGGTGGTAGCCCAAACCATCCCAGAAGCTCCAGTACTTTTATGAGTAGCAGCAGCTTTGGTTTACAGACTAAAGACCTCATACCCGCCATACCACATCACAGGTCAGTCCAATCTTCACCCAAAAAGAAGGTGCAAATAGAAAGAGTTCATATTTAATTTTTCTGATCTGGGACATACTCACTGCCCCTGGACTTAATGATGACATTAGAAGATCTCTCTTAAGTGGCTGCAGAAAAAGGCCAGTAAATTACTTAATCTTCAGAGACAAGGCTGTCTTCTCATGAAGCAGCTAGTAATTTAGGTAAAGATAAAATTAATAAATTTATTTCCCATAAAGAAGCTGAATGCATGCCTCATTTTCTTGAGAAGTGAATACATAGTATCTCTCTCCATATATGATTCTGTATCTTAATGTAAGGGTTATTATTTAGAGAATTGGTTAATTGCCTTACCAACAGGAGTGTTTGTTAGTGGTACTGAAGCTTAGCAGTTGACTGTTATGTTACTAGTTTAGTTCTGCTCTGGTGGTTGAGGTATTTCTTGTAGTGGAGATATAAATTACCAGTCTGTGAAATCAAGATAAGGGCTATGTAACCAGAAGGCAGTGCTTATTCAGGAAGCTTTCACTGTTTTGTCTCTCTTTCACTTGCCTTCTCTGTTTGTTTTTGTGAATGTGAAAGACAACTGTAGAAATCTTGATAGATTTAGAGGAGAGATACAAAGATGATTTGGCTGGAAGAAGTATGTTATGATGAGAGACTTGAGGATCTCAGTCTGATTTAGTTTGTTTAAAAGAAGACTGAATGATGGTTTTACTGCTTTGTACATGTGCTTTCACAGGAATAAAACTTTAAAGGTTTTCCAAGCTAACAGAGAAATGTCTTAGTGGCTTGAGATTAAAGTCTGACAAATTGCCTTAATATTTGTAGCCATATGTGCAGTTAGTCTTTGAAATGAATTACCAAGGAAAGTTATAGGGTCTTCATTCCTTGAAATCTTAAACTTTATTGCTTTTCTGGAAGACAGGCTTCTGTTAAACTGCTGCATTCATTGAGGTAATATGAGAGGTCAGACTAGATATTTTCATGCTCTTAACAACCAGGAAAATTTGCTTTTTCTCCGTTAACTATCAGAGAATTTTAGTTCTAAAAATTTAATATCAGCCAGAGTAATCTTCCTTTTAGTACTTTGTCTAGTGGGATTGTTTCTTCTTACAGTTTGTTTTAATGCTAACCCAGCAATTCTGGTATGAGTTGTAGAATTGGAGCTGGAAACAGAAGAGAGCTAATGATGAAAGGATGTTATAGTAACAGCTTTGGTTAGACAATCAATAATGGACTACTCATACCTTTTATAATAACATGGTATGTTACACAGTGATCTCAAATACATTCAGCACTAGAAAAAGTGAGAGGATCCTAGCAAATTAAGCATTACTCTGGTTCAGGTTTCATAATCTGTCTTGCAAAAAAATTGTCAAAACATACCTAAATTAATGCAGGACACTTTGATATGCAAAGTACTTTGGTGCAGAGCTTGGAATTTGTGGTGTTTGACTTAGATAAGGCTTAAAACAAAGGAGAAGCTGCCCTGAGTTATGTTTTGCCACCTGTATTTCTGCCAGGCCTTTGCTAATAAACAATTACAGTACTTTTGCTCTTCACTGTTTCCTTCATTTGAAGAATTTCTTCTCTTCAGCAGACTGCAGAGCAGTGAAACCAAGGTCCAGCTGTGGCACCTGCAGTGTTCTAGAGGAACAGTACTGCTGGGGATATCATTGTGAGACAAATATGGCCAGCATCTGAGTGTTTTGCATCCAAAGAAAATGTCTGTTACAGGAAACAAGATTTTAAAAACATTGCAGTAGAGTGCATTAAAGCTGGTGTAGTTGTCCTGACTCTGTTAGGTAAGGCAGGATGCATAATATATTAGTCATCCATAAGCATGTGTATCGTGAAGTTGACAGAAATTTAGGGTATTACCTGTATTACTTAGAAACAATCCCTTTCCAAAACCACAAGGAACAACAACAACGAAACCTTTTCCCATGAAACTAAGTATCAAAAACTGTTTTACTCTTTTAGCTACTGTGGACTACAGTAGTAATAAGGCAGAATAGCCATAATAGAAGAAATATGAAATTTTGCATTTTAAATTAATTTCTTCCCACATTTTTATTTCTGGATCATATTCATTAACAAATATAGCAGGGAAATAATGTGCAATATGTATTTTCAATGAACTGAAGAAGTGCTTGTCCTTTCCAGATGAAACAAAATCGCTGTAGTAGTTGGAGTCAGCACGCAGATTGTATGTATCCTCATTGCGGAGTTGTAATTTGGAAGAAAGGAAAGTACAAATATTTACTGTCATGAGGTAGTAACGGAAAAGAACAGCTTGACTTGTAACCCTTGATTCTAACACGCTGTGGATTGCTGGTACAAAAATTAATCCTCCTAAGGCTGGTAGACAACCTTTTCTATTGTCTACAGTAAGCTCAGCTTTAAATTTTGAGACTTTAATGTTTTACTGATTTGCAAAATAAAAATGTGTGGCATCTCTAGTATATATTGGAGTTATTAGGCAGATAAACCATTCAGAGACATCAATTGCCATTTGATAAATATTGTTAAAAATATTCTCTTTTGATGTCAGAAGGACCACTTAATTTTGATACTATCACTGTCATTTTCCAGTACCATTAAAAATAGGTCTGTCAGATGATTAGTGTGCAATGAATACAAATGCTGAAAATTAGAATAGGCTGCGGGAAATATAAATGTCTTTGTGAATTGGATTTAAAATTTGCTTTGGTGTGCCTGCCTTAATTAAAACAAAACAAAAAATCATAATTTTGTTATGGGATCATGGAAATCATGTTGAGCAACCAATGCCATCACTTTGTAGTCTGGGAAACAGATATTGGTCCCAGGAAAAGCTTTGGTGTGGTGAATTTACAGTTCCCTTATTCTTGACAGGATCAGCATGGGAAATGTTTGTTTATAGGCTAGAGCTAGGGCTCCTTCTCAACACTTGATTGTTTTAAAATAAACAAAATTGAAATCATGCCACAAGAAAAATGGGACACTGAGTTGGATAGCGAAGGTCTGGTTTAGGAATTAACCTCTTTTATGTGTATAGAGCTGACGTCATTGGCAAATCTGAATCTAGAAAAGCATGTTTCACTGTGGGGTACAACAGCAGAAGATTTTTTTGAAGTTTTCATGTTTTTGTGGAAAAATCAGTATCGATGTTGAATATATGCATAATTATAGCTTAACTTGCGGGAAAGTAGCTGTTGTCAACACCTGTAATTTTTAAGCTCTGATGCCTGGTTTTGGCAGAGAGGAGCGGGGAGACCCAGTAAGAATAAACATTTGCCTTTAAACATGGTCATTTTGACATCATCCCTTCAGAAGCATTTCTTCTCTTTCCATTTACTTACTAATCAGTTCTGGGTTTCATGCTACAGATTAGCGTTATGATGTAAAATATGTGAACTGTGTAACTTCATCCAAGCTATGGCTTGCATTTTTATCATGTATTAGGATGTGAGTATATCTCATATTTAAGAGACATCCATCAGCAAATTTGGACAAGAAAGCCTCCAAGCATTGTCAGTAGCTGTGAGTACATCTTGTCGATGCTTGTTCTAATACATCAGTATTCTCAGAAGACCTACTTGTACAGCTCCTGCTTTATCTATACAGATACTGTCATTTCCTTGTGCAAACCTAAACTCTGAATCTGGTTATCTACTCTTTGAAGATTCTGAGTCCTTCCAAAGTATAAAAATCACAACTTGAAAAGTCTGTTGAAGAGAACTGGGGAATTATTTTTGTTTACGGGTTTTCTTTTTTTTTTTTTTTATTCCCTTTTTGTCTGGAGCATGTCAGAAAGTAACTTTTTGTTCCACCGCCATTCCTTAATTTTTAAACACTTTTTGCATTACAAAGATTTGATATTCCTATGCTAAGTCAGTGACTTTCTGGTAGGAATGATCTCATTTTTCTGCCTCTTGCAAGCACTGATCAGCTATATCCTTCTTTCCTTGCTATCTTCATATTCCACCCCCCCACCCCCCACCCCCAGCTCTTTTAAACATTTCTCTCTATCCCAGTGTGTTTGTGTGCTTGTCTTTTCCAGTCTGATTAAGTTTTTTGAACCAATTTAGTAAATATATTGTGGTCCGGTTCCACAGAGGCTTCTCTAATATATAGTCATTTGGAAAGTTGATAGACTCTTGAGCTTCAAGTATTGGAAATCTCCTGCTCATTTTGGTAAATTAAACAACAGGGTGAGGAGTGACAATTAAAAGTGGGCAGACCAGTTTCTAAATTCAGACTCACCCCAGTGTTTTCCTAGACAGACACTATGTGCACTGAAGTGAAATGGAGATAAAATATCTCTCTTCCCCTAGACTTTGCTCCATATCAACCTTTTGTATTTATATTCTTTTATCTGCCTTAAAATTAATCTAGATGCTAGTTTTTATGCTGAATTTGAAACAACAGTGATAGGAAAAATACAACATTTTCCCCCATTTAGATTGGTAAATTTGCATTAGTAAAAAAGCAAGTCAGGAATGTAGAAGTTCAGAAACAGTGTCTGTGTAGATGTGCTCATTATGTTTTAATCTGCCTTTCAAGTCTTGCAGACAATATAGGACTAAAGAAATGCAGGTTTTGTGATTATTGTTTGTGGGATGGAATAGAATAGATACAGCTTCTATGTTACTCAATGGTTGGTAATCTTTGTTAGGGTTTAACAAAATGAAAGCTAACAGTACATCTCCATTTAACCTCCCAAAGAAGATTTCTGTTTGACTTTCACATTAATGAGAGTCAAAGGCTTTAACTAGTCAGTGGTCACTCTTCCTCATCCTTCTACAGTTTATATAATAAAACTTCCAACATGGCTATGCAAGTAATATCTCCAACTTCTGAAAACCAGTGTGGGGAGAAGCTCACAGAATTTTTGTGTGTGTACACTGTCAAGCTCGACTTTTTTTGCTAGTCCTAGGACTAGCAAACTTTTTTTTGTCCTAGTTTTGCTCCAGGTTTCTCTTCTCTTTTGCTTACACTACATGTATGATAGGTTGCTTTTACGATTCAGTTTAGACTGTAAAACTGTCTTTCCCTAGATGAAACCTAGCTTAATAATTAAAATAAATATGGAGAGTTCTCCAGCAGACAGTATGGATGGCCTGCACCATGTCTTGCTTCCTCTGCCTGATTTGTTTCCTTGCAGGCTTCCTCCCTCACATCACGCTGCAGAAAGACAAATTAGATGGGCTTAAAGCTTTTCTCTCATTGCCCTGAGTAGAGACCAGGGCCCTGGTGGCGTTTCCTGTTGCGCTGTGCTGCACCTGCAGCTGTTACTGCAGAGCTACTTCCTGAAGTAGGTAACAAAACCTGTAGATCCTGCCAAAGACTATAGCAATGGTAAAACAGGGATTGATAGTCATCCAGCCTCAATAGTCTCTGCTGGCTCTCTTCATTTTCTAGAGAGGGATTTTGATTATTGGAAGCCACCACCCCCAATAGCACCGTCTTGCTGTCAGTTACCTGGCAGAGCCTCAGCATGAGAGCTATGCTTCAGCTGTGGCAGTGTTTCAGGGCTCTCAAATTCTGCAAAGAATAATCCCTTGGATGGAGGCAGAGCTCTCAGTCTTTTTAATTTGGGTTGCCAAGGAAGTATAAAAGTAGTTTTGATCCCCTTTGATTCTTGTCCAACAAGATTCTGAATTGGCTTATTCTGAAATAATACCATATTAGTATAGTAAATTCTGCAATAGTGTCCCACTTCACTGAAACATGCAGACTTTCAGTAATTCACATGGAAAAACTGGCATCTTGAGAGATTTCTGCTATGTCCTGTTTTATTCCCAGAAGTAGTCAGTCTATTCTTAAAATGTAAATGCTCTTTGGAAGTTACTCAATATTCACCAATTACACTTTCAAACCTTTACTCATGTTTTAACCCATGTTAACTAATGTGATTATAAATTTTAATTCAAATAAAACATAAATGCTTAATAGAGCTGACATCAAACATGAATGTAATTTGTATAACACAATCTACAAGTGTCTGTTTAAAAGTGGAAAAATCGTAGTTCATACTCACTTACACCAAAAGGGCTTCCTGAAATACATTTTAACCAGCTGCTTGTTACCTATTTCATGCAAATTGAATGGAAGGGCTGATTAAATGTGGTCTATAATGTACTTTATTTCAAAATCTGACAGAATAATGATGTGTGTCAGGAGGATTATAAGAGTGATGAAATGTAGATAACATTTAATCTCTATCTTGCACTAGGAAAAAAGTAATGTCTCTTCCATGTAATTTGTTGCTGAAAATATTTCTTAAAAAAACATGAGTGTTACAGTAATAGAAGACAAAACTATTTAAGGTCGACTATCTGATATTTGGAATGCCTTTTAACATAGGCATATTTATAGTACCATTTATATTGAACTAAACCTAAGAAAAAAACTCCACCAGATAGTTCATTGAAATTTTGTCAAACTCTAAATTAAATTTTCTTCAATTAGATTCTTAATTTTTTTCAAATTTTATTTATTCAAACTTGAATAGCTTCCTTGCCAGTTTTGAATTCTATTGGTAGCGTGTGAGTTCCTGTGTTTTACCTGTCTAATCTTGCTTAACAAATGAAATTCTAGATTAACATCTTTCTTTATTGTCAAAAATAAATATATTGATTCACAAAAATGCTGAGTATTAATGTTAACAGAAATTTATAGAAATGTCATTTGTCTTTTTCTGGGGCAGGAATGAAATTACTGCCAAATTTAGCATATTGAACCTCTTTTTAATAAGTTTTTGAATGTGAAGCATTTTCTGTGTTGTACCAGAGACCTCCTGGACCATCCAATACTAAACAGATGATAGTAGAGCTAATGCAGCTGATGAATTTGAGGAATTACTCACAAACTAACAAGCTGTGAGCAGTTTCCTGTTAAGTAATACAATTATTTAAGGCATTATTTTAGGCAGCATTGCTCTGCCTCAAAAAGAATGTAGTGTGTGACCTCAGCATCTGTATTATCTTGTAGTTGGATAAACTCTGAAATGTTTGAATGAAAGTCTTTTAAAGTATTTCTTTTAGCATATTGATGCTATAAAGTATATTCCTTGGAACAATGGAAATGTTCAAACAATCAGGCCAATGAACCTCTAAACCACTTACCACTTACAAAGCCTGAGTCAAGATCAAGTACTGCCTTTCTTAGTGCGTTAGTACCTGTGTATCAGTGCAATTTTTTCTGACTAAAGTGCCCTTGCATACTATATCCCTCTAAGGTTATACATAATTATACCCAGATCTCTGAGTTAAACAAGAGCCTTTCGTGGTGTTATACATGGAAAATTTCTGGCATATTACTGAACGAGACTGAAAATTTGTCATCACTGGGTGTCATCAAACAGTCCACTTTGACTTCAGTGCCGCAGGGTTGTATTTGTACAGTACACCTTGCTGCTTATTACAGTATAATCAGAAAAGTTAACAGAATGATGATTTAATTTAATTTATAAAGTTGAGTTCTTACAGTAAATATGTGAATCAGAATACAAGCTCTACTAATGATCTGTTATTGGACAATCACCTCACTTTCATAACCAATTAACTGTCTTGATGGCTAGTCGTCTGGTGATTTTCAGGGACTAAATTTCTTAAAATTAATTTTGGGAATTTTTTGTTTGTTTTAGCAGATTGATTTATTAGGCTCTGCATGCAATGGTGAATTTAACTTTGAAAGAAAACAGGTTGATTATAGAAAGCATTTATTTTGTGCTTAAAGGGTTTGCTGTTGAATGCCTCGTTAAAATGCTCATAATTTTTCACAGAAATATGGAATTATCTCATCATTTTAGTAGAAATCTTTAATTCTTTGTTTCAGTTCTGTGTTGATTTGCTGATAAGCCTAAGCAAAGTAGGTTTGGGGTGATCTTAGCACCTGATAAGAGTATCCAGGACATTCTTATTGCACGATTGAGCACAAAATGGCCCATGTTAAGTATTCATATAGGTGCTCCTGATTGCTTCTGCTTTGACCTAATCAGAAGTAAGACGACAGCGTGCATAGCAGAGCTTGTCTAACTCCATAATTGCTCATAAAACAAAGAACTAGAGTTGTGTGGGACTCATTGCTGTGAAGTACCTGGCAGGAAGAACTAGCCAGAAGTAATCAAGGCAACTGTTAATTATTCTACCACCACTGAACAAAGAAGTTTTTCTACCCCTGTCTGTATGAGCCAAAATAGGTAGTGAAACATTTCAGATAAGAGGGAACATTACTTAATCATCTGTTCTCATCAACTACAGACTACAGAATTTGCTATAGGACGTTCATCACCTTAGTCCTAGGCCAGTGGTTGGGGCTGGAAGTAGCAGCTGGGAAAACACGCAGTCTTGTTTTCAAGATTTCCAGTAATGGCTACTTGTTGTCTCTGTTTAAAAGAGAAAGCGCAATGTGTATTCTCAAGCTCTGTCATGACATGGATGAAGGTTTAATGTATTATTTTAGTTGTATAACTTTTCCATAGCAACTACAGGAGGAATTAATGTTTGGGAAAATGTCTTTTTATTTTTAGATACATTTAGTTTGACAGGTCTTTTGACCTTTTTAAAAAAGACTTATTATGTGATCACTTTTCATTCTATTCTGTTGTCACTGG
This sequence comes from Ibycter americanus, assembly GCA_035590275.1. NCBI lineage: Eukaryota > Metazoa > Chordata > Aves > Falconiformes > Falconidae > Ibycter > Ibycter americanus. The sequence continues at coordinate 2,907,279 of JAVJGI010000060.1, read as the reverse complement.
TTGTTCTTCATAACTGGCAGCTATGAAGAAAATCAGCACCTTGTGATCGCTGTTACAAATTGCTAAAAATTCAACAACCACTTAGAAAAAATCTCTGCTGTAGGAAAATATGAGACTTAAGTTTTGATCTTACGTAGAGTTTATATAGATAGTCTTCCATTTTTTTGCTTGAAGAGCATGAGCAAAACTTCCTAAAACCTCCTCTAAACCTGTTGTTAACAAATTCAGTGGTAGAGAAGCAGGGATAACACAAATATTATTACCACATTCGTGCATAACTTTTATATGCAGTAGGTTTTACTATAAAATCATTGTAGAAGATTGCATTTGCCATCAGTGACTGCACATGTGGTAACCTGCATGTTATGTGTGGTCTGGGTGTACAGCTATACATGGAGCAAATACTGTGTTGAATATTAGTATCTGAAGGCTGAGCAAAAAGAAATTAAAAATGGCTGAGTTAAAGCTACCTGCCTGGTTTCCTTTGTAAAAGAGAGTATCTTAGACTACCATCTGTACCCAGTGCATACAGATGGCCAGCAAATGGTGTAATTTGCATACTCCTCTTAAAAGGCAGTAAATTGAATAAAATGCAGTTGTATTATGATATTTTTTTTTTAATCTATATCTTGATATGTTGTTCTGCAGGCTCTTGGTTATGTTAAAGTGACTTTCGGGCTTTAGGATGTTCCAAAATACACAGCCCTCTCATTTGTGGCGCAGTTTAGTTTTCCATAACCTCCAGTATACATTAGGACAAGAGTATTATTCTGTCCCAGCTTATTCTCTCTGTAGCTTTTTACCAGATGTGTTTATGAACAAGCTTTACAGATATGATTCTCCTCCTATTCCCATATTTGTCATGCCTTTGACTAAACTTGTGTCTGCATTTGTAAATTTCTTTGAAACCATAGCCCCTGTGAATATAATCAATACACTCTTCACTCACTCCTACAGATTTCGGATTTCACTTGTCGTTGCCTTTCTTGTTCTTATCTGTATGTGTCAGTGAGCTCGCTGAGGTTTATGAGTACCTGAAAAAGAACAGGAAGCCCACTATAAATGCAAACTCTTAATGCTGTTTGTTACTACCACAAGAAGTACAACCTCAAAATATAGGTCTTTCAAAGTGGCTGCCTGGCAATGTGGAGCTCTTACAGACTAGTAACTAAATGGTTTCTTTTTTGAAGGTGAATTTAGAGCTAGGTGGTTTCTGTTAATTGTTATGTGTGTGTGTGTACATATATATGCATATGCAAATGAAAATTGAAAATTATTGATACTCCACAAATGGAATATGAAATTATTCACCTACATGTTATTTGCGAAACATTGCTAGAGTCATTACCTCTGAGTATCTGCTCTTCACAGTTTGCTATTTCAGGTTTAGGGTTGATTGAGTTCAATCACATGGTGATTGTATTTGTATTCTGTTTCCAGAACAGATGATTCCCAAAATTACAAAGATCTTAGAAGGAAGTCTCACAAAGAGATAAAAAAATATAGCCCTGTGAGTGTTGGTAATGCTTGTATCTGCAGATATTTTAGGAAATAAAATAGGAAATCATAGGAATCAAAAAATTGTGAATAATGTTGATGTGAATTTGCATTTTATTTAAATAAATGGTCATATTTTTCACAGCATTCATTCAGCTGTCCAACTGTAGCCTATGCATATATAGACATCATTAAATACAAGCTATCTATAGATGCTTTAACCTGGAAGAAATCAAAGTTGCCAAAAGCAAATTTTTCAGCCTGAATATATCATAATGGATATTTAACTGTTCCTGAGATTAACCCTTAAATGATTTGTATACATGAACAGAGAAATCTGTCAAGAAAAATAAACAAGGCAAAGGTCATTGTAGACTGAAAATTCACGCTTATTGGTGCCAGAAAAGTTTGTGTGTATTTGTAGAACACATCACATTTAGCATCCTAAAAGAGCAACCAATTCCAGCAGTATTTCACCTTCCATAGTGGAGGGGAAAAAAAAGAGCTCTTTATTTAAACAGCTGAATGAACTCAAGGCGTAATGAAGCTCATTGTAAAAGTGAGTCCTTCTATGTTTAAAACAAAAACCACTAAGGCTTACTGTTTAATGAAGCAGTCTCCAGTGAATCCACAGCAGATAGAAGGCCACAAAGCTAGGATTAAGTTGCATGTCCTTTTTAAGGAATTCAGTGAACTCAGCTACCTGTAGTTAACAAATGAATCTTGGTAGAGGGACACTTATTTTTTGCAAAGCAATGGAGAAGTCTCGAAAATCATAAACAATATGATTTCCTGATTTATTAAGGTAATTAAAAGGTGTCACACACACATGTATTTAAAAACTGTAGTGAATTTAAGGAATAATAAAATGCTGTTTCTATTTTTACATTTAATTAAAGAAACCATTACCAAGATGATGTGTGGCTGTGGGTTTGATATTTGAAAGAAGTTGAGCACACATTCTAGAACATGTATAAAAAACCATAAGAACTATTCAGGAGCTAACAAAACTGCTGTATGACATAAAAATAAAGAAGCTCATGCTATTTTGTTTTTATTTATGCCGAAGATGGGTAAGGTACAGCTTGATCACAGTTTCAAAGCATGAAATTTCTGCTAATAGAAAGATACTTAGCATAGAAAGGCATAATGAGATCTGACAGCTTTAAACTGAAGCTGAATGTATTGATTCTACATGTAGCATGACATTCTTAATAGTGAGGATAACTAAACACTGGAGAAATATAGTTCAGAAATCACGAAGATAGACTATCTCATGGAAAGAGAGAAAAACTCAGTTTGAAACCCATTTGAAGTACAAAACCTAGGACTGTGGCATTTATTTACACCAGAATATGTACTCTCCTTAGCAGACAGAAGATTAATGTATGTGAGACTTCCAGAAATTCCATGAAGGAACTGTAAAACTGTGTATTCCAGGAACTGAAAGTAGGTATGTTCAGAACTGCAAACGTAGGTGATAAAGATGATGTTTTCATAATTGTTATCTTTTGACAAAATCCATCCTGTGACACAGATACAACTGACCAACCTTCTGGTTGGTTTAGTTGGTTAGTGGTGTGGTTGAATTATTTCACCATTCTATTAGTTAATTATTTTGTTAAATACATGGGTGCTTTTTTAACTGATAAATTACTCAACTCAGTGGGATAGGTCTTCTGCAAGAAAAGCTGCCCTATATTCAAGTTACACGCTAAATCAATTTTACAGTTGGTTTATGTAATGGAGTAACACCAGCCCACAAGCATCTGCTCTTAGGGTGCTGCATATTCCTACTCAAACATGTACCAGTCAATGCAGATCAGATGACACGACTCCCTCAAGCAGCAATGCTACTTCTGCAGCACCCCACAATTCCCAAACATTTTAAAGGAGAGGCTATAAATGGGGATTGCTCATTTCTATGTGTGTCTTTTAATAAAATGGTGGATGTGAGACCATGGTTTCTATTTAATAAGTATAACCCCTTACTTTAGTGTTCATTTCTGTATATAGATTGCTCTTAGTCATGGAAGAGATTAGTTAAGTGGTCAAAAAAAGTTAAGATTTGCTTATTTATGTAGCTTGGTGTCATTTTCTTCTGTGGAAGAGTTTTGGTTTTGAAAAAGGTGCCATATGTTATTTAATAGTTTTACTTGCCAGAGGATATTTGTTAGCTGCTTGGCATGCCTTGGCAGGAGGTCCTTTATGATACGACGTCTTCAGTTATTCTGCCTTGCAAGGAGGAACAAATCAGACAGTAATGCCTCCTGTTGCAAAAAGATTTGATCTGACATTACTAAAGAATCACCCATCTTAATGAAGAAAAACATCTTACCTCTGGACCTTCTGGTCCTAAGAAGTTAAATACCTGCTGCAGGTAACACTGGTCTCAACTCCAGGACTCAGTTCTAAAGTATCTGCACTTTTGGTTCTCAGTGAACACACAAAACTTTCAAGTCTTTGGATTCTATTAGTACTAACCTCTAAGAATGAGAGGCATCAGATATGTATGTATCATGTAGTAAAAATGACTCATGGAATAAGTAAGTTGTGAGATGCTGTGGAAAGTTTGGTCATAGGTCATGCTTATGAGAAGTTCTGCCCATTGATACCTCTCCTATGTATGTAACCATTCACTGGCAACTTTGGCTTCCAGTAAAACATATCCACATATACATGTGCTCTGACATCAGGCATTCAAGATGGAGTATGGGTATGACATGAGAATATCAGATATATACTAACTGATCTTTATACCAGTGACCAAAAGGACCTGGAGGAAAAATCTGAATCAGGTTGTAATATTGGGAAACGGACGTTTTCTTCAATTTGTGATGGAATAATCCAAGACATGAGAGTGTAAATTCCATGTTAATAATGTATTATGCTATTATGGAAGTCTGCATCTTGGAACCTGAATTCAAGTACTTAAAATTGGGCATCTTAACAACCGATTTATTTTATTTGATTTTATTTTTCAGGATAATGATAAGTTTCGGAATAACAGGATGTTGAAATACTCTATGAAAACCTGTTGCATACAAGTGAATACAGAACGAAATATCCTATTTCACACATACAGATATTAAAACCAGGATTAAATGTTGTTTTCAGAAAGAACATTTTTCTGTTAAATGTTATTACTGTCACACTTTCACTGGTTGATGCACATAATTCTGATTCTACTTGTTTCGCTCTACATCCGAACAGACATCTAATCTTAGTTTTCATCTTTTTCCCTTTTATGTATAAATTAGGATAATCTGGCATGTCTGTGAAGGCCCGTGGGAGATCCAATGTACTGGTAAGAGAGAAGAGATAGTGACTGGCTTTTATCCTTGAAACCCATGATGTCTACGTTGAGGTATTTAGGTGGATCAGTATTAGTCCCCCCTTTTAATATCTCTAGAGGTACTCTACTCTCCCTGATAGCAGAGTCATTATTTAATAAAAAGGCAAAAGTGAAATAATAAATTCAGTCCAAATCCTGTACTAAAGCTACTTCTGCTGTATGTCCTGGTAGAGTACACTGATATGAAAAGATTTGATGAGGTAAGGTTGTACTCCTCCGTGCTTGGCAGCAAAGCACCGAATCTGCAGAAGATGGGCTAAAGTGCCAAGAACATGTGCCAAGTCATATCTCTCCAGCTCCTTCTGCTGGAAGGACCTCACCGCAACTCCCAAAATGTTTGAAAACCATCATCAGTCAGTGATAATGCTGCTATTTAAGCATCAGTCCTTACTTCAGGGCAATTGGCCAGACTGAAGCAGACGGCACAATTTCTCTCTTATTTTAGTAATTTGTGAAGTATTTCAGGGTGAACACTTATGCAGATAAATGTGAATTATTGGAGAGTGCTTTGTTTGTTTGGGATATGCTGAATGAAGTCATCTACTTTGTTAGGATGTTTCCTAGAAAACTGACTTAGCATGATACTGATGCTGAAGGGTGACACCTGCTTAATCAGGGCAATGCTAGTGTAATTTTCATTAAGGACAATCATTAGCGAGTGCCAGGTATTTATACTGAATATAAAGCTCAAGTTAAAGGTAAAGCACTTATCTGTTAAAACTTCCACTCAGTTTGAAATCCCCAGTGGGTGGGTTGATTGGTTTTGGCGCTCATCTTGTTTCCCCTCACTTTACAACAAGCGGTGGGGAACAATATAAAAAAAGAGTGCCAGAGAGCATTCATTCAAAATGGACCAAAAGATTACCATCAGCCCTTAAAAATTATCCTAGACTACCATATATCTTTATTTCGTATTTTAAATAGGTCGTTTAAATGATGCACAGTTTTTTATTATATTATCGGTTGTGATAGTAGTCAGGACTACAGTTTGGCAACAAGTGGCAGAGAGTGTTACTTAGTTTTTTTCTCTACCTTGCTGTCCTATAATGTAGTTATGATGGTTTATACACAGCTTTTCATCTGTAGATACCAGTACACTGAGATCACTGTCAAGGGAGATAGTGTATTCTTTTGTAAAACATGATCTCCAGCTTAAAAATAGGGAAATGAAAGCACCGGGAGGAAAAGATACTTTTATTTTTTTCCGCTAAGGTTGTTCAGTAGACCAGTTGGCAAAATCAGGAGTAGAGCTTGAGTCTCTCAAGGTCAGTGGCTTCATTAAACTGCTCATTTAACAATTGGAAAAGTAATTACTTAATACTTTAAAGTTTTAACCCCGAATTTGCTATCTGTGGACTTTACTTCCCTGAGGCCTATTTTAGAATAGTTTACTGCAAGTCTCTTCGCCTGTGAAAGGGGAAGTAAAGAGCCTGACATGTGCCTGCAGTATATATGGACAGCTGGTATTTTTTTTCAGGAGTTTACAATATGCTACTATAATCATATAAAACAAACAGTAGGGCTTTATGTTGTAAAATCTTGTTTCTGATCATAATCTTGATGTTTTGAATACATATGAAGGTGTTTCACCTGTTTCATACAACATGGTTGTTAATAATATATTTCATATTACTTGCTTCTTTTGTTTTACTTTTTATCTTTGGTAATTTTTTGAAACAGCAGTTTCTTGTTAAAGTCTCTGATTCAGATGGGAAAGGTCATCACCTAAGTTAAGGAGATGGCAATTTAGTATGCAGAGAAAAAGATCCAAAGAGAACAGGTAGAAAGCTACGTTCATCATATATCTGGACAACAAGATATTGCTGCAAAAAAGTGTGTCGATGTTGATTCCAAGTGAACTAGCTGTGTTGCCAGAAAGCAGTCTGACTGGTTTCACTGGGACTGGGGATTGGACTAGGGAATTTAGTTAGACTTGGGTAACTGCATGGCACTGCATTGTACTTGTGTTGATGAGACAGAGAGCAATAGTTACATGTGAGCTTTTATGTAAGTGTGAAATGACTCACTCTAAAAAGCATTTTCTCAGATTTAAAAAAGAAAGTCTGCTCCAGAACTGTTACAGACCATAGTCCTAAATTATTAATTTTATAGTGTCTTGATAAGTACAAAAATCTTAATTTTGTACTTATCAAGATACATTAATGTGTTATATGAACCAATAATATGTTAAAAGACATTTAACTTGCATCCTGCTGAATTTTTTGTGTTAATTCATGTACTTTATTTTGCAGACAAAAAAAACAGGCAAGAACAGATCACTCCCAACTGCATGTGTTTCAGCCTGATGATGTTGGTACTTTAATTAGAACAGTGGAAAGTCAGCATGAATTCTTTTGTTTTACAGAAAGCAAGAAGAATTGAGGTTAATTAAAGGTTAATTATAGTTTAATTGGTAGTTTGTTGGGGTTTTTTTCTCTTTGCTTCTGGTGATAATGGGAATGTTAGAATCCTTGACTTTGATGGCAACAGATTGGGCAGGCCTGGTGTTGATTGCTACTGCCAACATGAAAGTGGTGCTGCAGTTCTGCAGCTCCAGTTCTTAATCAATGAGGTAAGGACATATGTACTCTGATTCTTCTGCATAAATTTAGTTGAGTAAGTCGATTCATGTATTGTAATTGAGTGTTATAACTTTACACATTGACAAATTGTGCCAACAAGTAAGTGGCATACATCCAGAGGACGTTCACCGTACAGCCTTTTAGAAAACTATTTATGGGATTGCACACAGGGAAAAGTATTACTTTCATATACATCAGTATAAAGTACTGAATAAAAGGCAGTCAATATATTAATGTTTGAAGACAGATGTAGAATCCTTTAAATTACTAAATATGCTGCACAGTCCTGTTTCAAATAGAAATTAATAAATGAGCTAAATCTTTCTATGGAAATATAGGGATGGTTATTGGCTGAAAAGTCAATAGTTGGGGATATGCTACTACTTGAAGCAAGGAAAGGCAACTGCAAGGATCATCAATCAAACCAGCATGCTTAGTTTTCATAAATGGTTTGTCCAAATCAAGTTTAGATGACCTGAAGAAACAGTGACAGTTTATAGCTTGCTCTGTGCAGAAGATGTCTGGAGTTGGTAACAGGCAAGAAAACTTCCTGGAGCATTATAACCTGAGTTTTTTCCTAGAACCTCATAACCTGGCCAAATTACAAGCTAGTCATAGTTCAGTTTTAGTTCATTTTCTCCTATGATAGAAGGAGACACTTTTGACAGTTTCAAGTCCTCTTTCTAAGCATGGAGATCTTAGAGCTTCTCAAGGAACGACTTTTAGTTTTGTGGGGTTTTTAAACCTGAGAAATATTTATTCTTTTCTACACCTGTTTCGAGAAAGTACCTAAGCCACAGAAACTGAGGAGGGAGAACTGAAACTTTAGAAACAGTTAGTCCAGTAGAATTCTTTAGAGGAAGGCAGGGATGAAAACGGGGAGGCCAAGGTTTGAATCAGTGTTCTTTCTTTTCATTAGGTGACCAGCAGAACCCCTAATACATAGGATTAGATTGATCTCTGAGGTGGACATTCTCTCTGCCATTGGTCTAAACTCTTTGGAGATGAAAATTAAAGCACTGTGTTAGAGAAGTCTCATTTTCATTAATTTCATTTGCATATGTCAGCGTTGAAAAGAACAGTTGCTAGGATTAGGAAGGAAATCCAAGATGCAAAAAGAGAAGTTTATTGATCAGTCACAGGTGGTATGAACTGATCTTTTCAGTTAAATCCTCACTTCCCCAGAAGAAAGTATTGCCTTCTCTTTGGCCGGTATCTAGTGCCTCTCTGCCACAGTAATACACTGATCCCTTTATCCTTTAGTTATATCCTTAACACTCACCTTTTTGAGTGTTGTCTGTTCTCCATTTCATTAATCCCTATGCTTATGTGGAAATACGTGAGAGTTCACATGTGACCTTGATACAGAGCTTTTAATTTGCATTTTAAATTGATGGAGGTTTAATTTAACTTTGGCTGATCTTGTACTAATTTAAAATATTCGCATTTACCAGATAATTCAAATTAACTATTATTTATGGTAGATTATTTTTTTCCTAGAAAAGAAACAACCATTTTTTATAAACTGTATCATTTTCTATGCGTAGAACATTAACAGTGAGGATCACTTAAGAATAAGACAGAATCTGCAGAAAAGTAATACATTGTGCTCTATTTTCTGTCTGCTCTAGGGTGCTTTGGTCAGTGCAAGTGCAGATGATGCACTTCATTTGTGGAATCTTCGACAGAAACGACCAGCTATTCTACATTCTCTGAAATTTAACAGAGAAAGGTAAGACTATATAACGCTAAATATTTCATTTTAAAAAACCACAAATGTACTTTCTGGATTTCTAATAATACATGCTTATTAGTTTGCCTTTCTGAAGGTGGATAGTTCTGTCTTGACATTTTTTCTTCCACTGTTCAGTGCTTGTTCCCACAGAAAAAAACCTTCACTTTCTCTTTCTGCAGCCTTCTCAAAACTTGAAAAATTTTGCCTGCTTTTTGTCAAAATGTTTTTCGTTTTACCTTCTGTTTGCACGAACTGGTGTGAACAGTAGTGTGTGTGTTTTTCGTCAGACCAGACACAAGCACTGTGATCCTTTCGGCTGATCTGTTGTTCAGTACCAGCCAGAATACCGCAGCTGGCTGGATCAGGGAAATAATCATTTTCTTTACCTCGAAAGGATTCTATTTTTGTAAAATACTGAAAGTTTAGCATAAATGAATTGTGAATTTGGGGAGCAATGGTAAATGTGGTTGTAATTTTCAAACTCAAACAGAAGCTGAGCACTTTAATCTGTATTTAGTCACCCAAGTAAAAACTGATACACTATTATGGAGCTTGAATGCTACATTTTGATTAATATTAAGAAAAAGTTCTGTGTTTCTATTAAGGAATTAGGTCAGTAGTCAGAAGCCCAAGATTCAGTGCCTAAATACAGCAGCTGTTTTTTTGTGGATCCTTGAGCAATACAGTTATTCTGTACTTCATTTTTGGGATGGATTTTATTTTGAAATTTGAAAACATAGAATTAATACATAGTATGGTTTTGACTGGAAATTTAAGTAATTCTCTTAGCATATATATTCAGTGTTTATTAAGGTGCAGCAACTTCTTTTAGATATTTGTATATTTGCTTGTGCAGTGGTGAAAGGTATTGGTACTTTACCAGAGCTCTGAAGTAAACAAGCTCATCAAAGCTTTAGCTGCAGCAAATCTGAAAATGTTTACGGAAATAGACTTTTTCTTTGTTGTTTGTTATTCGGATACATATTGTGTTTGCACTTAAATGTCACCAAGTTGCAAGTTTTGTTGTGGGAAGTACTACATAATAACTTAGAAAATGTACATGCTGATTCCAAAGAGTTTATAACCCAGAGCAAAAGTATATCAAGTGGTTTGGGACCGCATGAGAGAAAACTAAAAAGAAAAAGTATATGTACATTTGCTAACTGCTTCTGGACAGAAAATCATCATTTTACATATGTTGAAATATTTGAATCTTGGTATTCTTATGAGGTAGGTAGGTACCTTATCCACAATTTGTCATCGATAAATCTAAATATTGTAGACATTATTCCAGTACATCATGGTCTAGCTCTCCCAGCCAGCAACCTTCCATACAAGCTAAGGAATCTATACTTAAAACAATGCAGTGTCTGTTCACCTGTTGGCCTGTCACTTCTATTCAGAGACACTAGCATGGTATCTTGGTCAGAATTTTATCAGAATTTCTTGATAAAATAAACTTACACACATTTAGGCTTTACTAAGAGCAAATAATTGTCATTACCTTTACCTAAATTTTTTTTTGTTTCTGCCAGCCTAAAACATTCGGCAAAACATTTGGAAGGAAGTTATTTGGGATACTGGGAAAACTGCATAAATTGCATTTTGTGTAATGGCATTTTTGAACCGAGGTTTAAATAGGATCTGAGGTTGTAGTTATTTGTAATAAATGCATAGCTAGCTGTACTGCCTTTTATCAAAGTCTAGTAAGTTGTGAATAAAAAACCCCCAACTGTTAGCTCTTTTATGTATATTTTAAGTAACTGGTACAATCACTGCCATTTAAATAATTTTTATTCACACATCAAAGGCTATGAGGCAAATATCCTGATACACTGGTATATAATATTGTCCAAAAAGTAAGTCCAGTTTTAAATTTAAAAAGAATTTTCAATAAGTATGAAGAAATAATTTTGTAGGCAGTTCTTTTCTTCTCAGCATTCTCTAGAACTGCCCTTAGGTTTTGGGTCTTTGTATTCACGCACTTGGCTCCAGAATGAAATCTCTTCATTTTTATTATATTTTCTTTTAAAATACATATCTATTAATTTCAAATCATCTAACTTTCAATTTTTTAAGCTTGATTACACATTTATTATGTAAAAGTCAACATAAGCCTCTGGACAATTAGCAAAAATGTAAGGCTAAAACCCTAATTAACCCTGTCATTAATTTGGAACATTTTTGTGTATGTATGCCTAACAGAGTTAAGTCTAGAAGAGAGCTTTCTTTTTTTTTTTTCCTGAATATATTTATTGTGTTAGAGTACAGAAGTTATCAATTACATGATGTTCAGAGAAACAGAAAATAACGGTTGCCTTAGCTATAAGAAATTTGTGGCAAAATGGATGTAGGGGGATTTTGGGAGGCTGATAAAGCAATAAGATCAAAATTGATTTTCTTCAAGAAATTCAAAGGTCTGTCTTCCAAAAATTAATGTCGTCTTCACTGTTGGAACAGTTAAAAAAATTTATTTTCGTCCTCTCCTCTCCTCTTGCAGAGGGAGGATAAGGGGAGGCAAGATTCATACTGAAGAGAGAAAGATTCTTTCTTTTGTCTTAAGTTTGTGACCCAATAAATGAGCTGGTTTTGGTGTTTCTTAAACGAGCAGAAATGCTTGTTGACAGAGAGTGGGTTTTAGTATGCTTTCAGAAAACAGTAAGGTATTGGAAAAGGCCATATAGGGAAGTGTTTGCATAGTCAAAGGCTAGTTCTTACAAGAACACCATTTATTATTTATTTTAATTTTAGACAGCTTTTATAGAGCCAAACAGATAATTATGCAGATGCATTTTACCTGTGAAAATGGAGCATGAGGTGGCTTTGTGTTTTCCTATTTGCATGTCTCTCTTGAGAATTTATAAAAATGGTGATTTTATTCATACAATATGTTTTTCCTTGATATACTGTTTGGTTTAGATAATTTTTTTTCTGAACAACTGGCGGATTTACTTCATGAAGTGATGCAATATAATGCAACTTAAAATTCTAATACTTTATCTGCTTGTGATGAGGAAGATAATTGTATTAGTCTACATTCTTGATTAATTTGACTTCAATAAATTAGCTTTCATGTAGAATCAGTTTATTGTGAGTTTTTAAAATATTTGATGCATGAACCTTACAGCTGTTAGATTCTGTTAGATGGATGAATGCTACTTAAGTCTTTGGCTGTTACTCAATGCACCGGTCTTCATGTTGTTGAACTATTTAATTTGGAATTTGCTTCTGTTTCTTGACATTTAAGATTGCAGTATAACGGACTAAAATTTGGCCTTAGCAGTGTTTCTGTATATGCTTGTGCAACTACTTGAGTCAAATTTCCCCAAGTGTATACATATATGTATTCCCCCTTTCCCTCCCACAAAAGTAAAAAACATGTTTGTTTTCTTCAGATGTTGTTAACAACATAGATGAAAAGAGCAAAGAACTCTTAAATGCAGCACACTGGTTATCTTTTGCTTACCACATAGCATTCAGTATTAAGACTGAATGGTTTATGAATAATAATTCACTTTCAAAATGCACTTTTGTAGCTGTTAAGTCATAGTTTGCAACCTCTCCAGATTTATTCTTTTCTTCTTCTGACCTGTTGTTAAACTAATGATGATGCAACATTAGCAATATCAACTTGTCTCTGATAACGCACTGCTCCTTTACTGTCTCTTTGGAGCAAGTGTAGAAGGAGCACAGAGGAATGAGACATAATGGCAAACTGATATTTTTGTTCTGCAGTGTAATGCTCTGGACTTTTTAGCAAATTACATGGTTTTGCCTTGTATCAAAATATAAGGTTATCATCTTAAGTTTATATTACTATAATTGGAATGTAATACAATGCAGTGAGAACCTTCAAGAAAATATAGATATAAATGTAAGCAGTGTGTTTCAGTGCTTGGCCCCATACCAAGAGGTGTAATGGTAACACAGTTACTCATAAGACATGTTTGACAGTAGCATATGGTTGATAATATATCATTTGCTGTTCCATTTACAAATAGGTTGGACAGGTAAAACCTTTTAACCTCTGCAAACACTCCATCAGAGTCTCTTCGGTACTTTTGAAGATTAACATTATGGTGATGTTCCTTATGTTAGCCCCTGCTTTTTCTTCTTTGGTGTCATAGGAGATGCCAGATTCACCTTCAGTAGACGTTTTAGGCAAAATAAGTAACTCAGCTTCTGGAACTAGACACTGTCTTTATCTGCTGCGGAGAACATTAGGATTAAGCTAAGCTACTGGAAACTATTACAGACCTTAATTATTTCAATATAGAGCAACTTCAGCAAGTATAGCTTTAAATATACAACATTTTAAATAGTTTTCCCGTTTTAAGATCAGTGCAACTGGAATAGGATAAAGCAGCAAGGATTACAGTGTGAAATCCAGGTCCCTTAGTCCTGCATGCACTAGTTTCACTTAGGAGCACAGTTCATCTCCTGTCATTCTGAAGATGAGCTAGTTTAGTTGTGTTGAGTGACATGGAGCATAGCCCTCCTCTTCTTATAGCCAAGGCTGACTGGCATGTTACAATTGAGCCAACAGTACTACAACTGACATACTCAGCACATGTGAACACAATATACAAGTTCTGTTGAGTCTTTAAATCCACCTGCATGCACTGTGCACCACTGCCATGACAGTACCATGTGCCCTTCTGCAGGGGAATCACCAGGTGACAAAATCTGTATAACTGGCTCTGGGGCTCTGATCCATAACACTTTCTTCAGTGTTGGGTATGTTGGCACAGAGGAAGAGGAGCCTTTTAAGAGGGCGACTTTTAGAGCAATTCTGTTAGCTGTAATTTACTGTTAATTAGAAACTTGTCTCTTACACCTGAGATTTTGCAGTATTTGGACAAGACGATTGAGAGTATTACAGCAATGCTCGGAAGCAGAGAGAAAAAATAGGTATTTTTGGATCTGGTGACTTTACTTTTGTGTGTTGGTCTATATTGTGTCCTGAGAGTAGCTGCATCTTTGTCTGTCTGTCTTGCTGTATCTTTGCAGGTTTTTGTCTCCTGTGTTGTTAAGAGTTTACCTTACCAAAACGGCACTGAGAGGCTATTGAATGAATACTGGTGATGGGCTGTGCAGTCTCAGCAGTACCTGCATCTGTTTACTTGTGTGTTAGGGACTTGTGAGTTACTAAACTTAGATTATCTGTCTCATTGACTCTTCAAGGAACTGAATTCCTGTGATAGCTTGCCTGCTCATAAATGAGCCTCCTGGTTAATATTGTATAACTGCAAACTCTGTTTTGTTTATGTACTTTCAAATTAGTCAGAGATCTGTCATCAAGCATGAAAGCAGTTAATAGGTTCAGTGCAAGTGCACAGCCATGCTATACCACGAAACAGATCCTGATTAAATGGTGTGGTGCAGCATTTAGCTATTCCAAAGAACCACAGAATTCAAATATAAAGTAATATTTCACCATACAATCCTGCCACAGTTTGTGGGAAGGATTTAAACTTTCTTAGGTTGATTGATGATGGAAAAAAATGAGGAAAGCAAAAGAAGCCCTGCTGTTGATTGGCGTTCACTTCCACATCTTGATGAAGTTTTAACAAAATTTTCTTGTGCAGTTTTTTTGAGGGTTTTTGTGTGTGTGTGCGTTATGAAGTGTGTACTGCCAAGTGTGAAGACAGCACAGATTTCAAACACGTAAGATAAATACTAAGTATGTGTGGCATGGTTTTGCATCAGTTTATCACTTCTGAAAGAGTGATGCTCAGGAAATTAAATAAACAATTAATGTTGCTTGCATGCAGTTATTGAGCTTGGAAAGATTCCTGAAGCTCATAAAGAACACCTCTGGTCTATAGGGCTGTGCCTTAGTACTGCAGGTCAGGAAAGTGAACTGTGTCAAATGTCACTTCAGAAAGACAAAGGACACAAAGTTTCTCCAGTGAGACTGACCCAAATCATGTTCATGTAGTTACCACACACCTCTGCCTTGTCTGTTAAAAGAAAAATTTAAAAAAATTACATTATTACATTCTTTTTCCAGGTCTCACATCATGTTATGGAACATTTCATAGTACACTTGACCTGTAGGATCAATGAGAAGCGTAAGCTTATCCTAGAAAGGTGGTATGCAACCATGTAGTTGAAATGATGAATGTCTTGGTCATAAAAAGAAGTCTAGCACAAGCATTTTCAATTTTTTCTTAACACACATTAGCTAAACAATCAAAAAAGAGGAAAAATACAAAACATAGATTAGCTTGTTCATACCAAGAATCAGCAATTTTGATTTGACGGATTTATGAGATTATGCAATTTCACTAAAGTAGAATGAAAATTCACGTGATCCCTGAGATCTTCTTTTCAATAGATCTTAAATACATGGGCCTTCTGGTGGAGTGGAGCTGAAGGGACCTCCTCAGTCTTGTTCCCTGACAGACCAGACAACTCATATACCTCCTTTTATATGGTGAGCAAGCTGACTATGTTTTGCATCAAGACATGCTGGTCCCTTATGATCCCAGTAATAAAGGCACTCAGACTCTGTAAGTTATCATTCAAAATGCAATTTATTAGAGCTAGCACTATAAAGAATGAGAGAATAGTATAGATAATCTTGCATCCCTGTAGATGCTGGGAACCCCAAGTTGTGCATCATCAAACAGACCTCCAGTCAGCAGGCTGTGCAGACCCCATCCATTGATAGGGCTACCCCATTTTGGTCATTCAAGTTATTACAGGATTTTTTTATAAGAAAACAACTTGTCTTCATTATTTCTACTATCAAACAGAAAGGCCGTTCACACTAAAACTTCTTTCTGGACTTCTAAATAAAGGCAAGGCCACAGAGGTTGTGCCATTGCCAAGTGGGAGCTGCCTGCAGGCTCCTCTGTTACAACAAATTGGTTGCGTTTATCCTGCGGCCAGGGGCTGTGTGCCACACACCGCAGCCTGAAGGCCACAGTGTACGTGCAACCCAGCCAGGTGAAGCACAGGTTTGTGCCTGCTCGGGTTAGCTGCTGTGTGGGTCACTAACTCCTCCACATGTGACAGTCTCCCAGTCAGGATCATGACACTATTATATAACTATTCAAGCTTAAGCCCACTACTCCTTCTAATAGGGAAAATTGTTC
Organism: Ibycter americanus; assembly: GCA_035590275.1. Taxonomy (NCBI): domain Eukaryota; kingdom Metazoa; phylum Chordata; class Aves; order Falconiformes; family Falconidae; genus Ibycter; species Ibycter americanus. Next base: position 2,891,007 of record JAVJGI010000060.1, on the reverse strand, counting down.
CATGCTAATTTCATCCTTCTGATGGCAAGAAACCTTCCAGCTTCAAGACTAACTTTATTTTTATGGCTTTTTTATTCCCATCTATTATAATATACTGGTATCCACATTATCATGTATTTTAAAGATTTTGTCCCTCCTTTGCAGTTAAAAAGCTCATTCATATCCATTCACAACCTGCTTTTTTCTTCTTTTTTTCACTGCAAAAATCAAGATTCTGTGTTTTCCTTTATACATTTGTGTCTTCATTCCCTTTCCTTTTCTTTAGCTTTCTTCTCGTATCAGTTCTCTTTGAACTGATGATTAGATAAGGAAACATATTCTGGATAGGGTCCCATCTGTGCTGTGGTCGGTCATTGACATTACCGTTTTCTTTTGTAATCTCTGCAGCAATGTTTACTGGTGCATACCATAATAACATCTTCCTTTTACGTGGCTTCATCTTATCAGTGCTTGTAGTCTTGCTGTGATTGACTAATACACCCATTACACTCCCTCACTGATGTATAGCTGGCTGTCAGGGAATGTGCCGCTTTTCAGTGCAGGCCTTTAGGAGTGGAAGCAAAGCGAGACAACTGAAATTGAAATTATCTTTTTCCATTGCTTCTGTATCATAAGTTCCAACTCTAAAGTAGAATTTATTATTCTTTGAAGTTTTAGGCCTTGCCCTTTGCATTTTAAATTTCACTCCATTTCTTGTACTCTACTCCTGCAGATTGTCCTTCCTCTCTGATATTGTGTCCCTAAAATGTTTCATTAGTATTAGTACCAAGATCACTTCTGAAATTACAAGATCAGCTGTAAAACTAGTACTTGAGAATCCCTCAAATATCCAGTAAAATATTTACTTTTTCAGTAAAATTAAGTGGAAAATAGACATTAAAAATAGAATTTTATAACAATAGTTTTTATAAATGCTGTCTTTAATTTTGATATGCTAGTTTTCCTACAATTGGAATATTCTGGAATAGCCTACCTTTGGTAAAGCTACCTTCTCTATTTCACTAGAACTTTTCAAAATTTGTCCTTTTGAAATGCTAAACCTTGGTTAGTGTAAATTTTTAAGTATATTTGAGCAAGTAGTAATAACATTACGGTCACATTATAGATGACAATATGGCTTATCTTTATTTCTTCAGTTTAAATTTTTTTGCGCTTACCTTCTTGGGTGGGATTTGTAATGCAATCTGATTTGCTGCCACTGCAGAGAAAGTGCTGCAACAACTTAAGCTGGCTAGTTTAAAACTAGCTTGGTTTCTCTATGCGTAAATTACACCAGGGTAGATGTTACTTTAAAATAACAACCCTTTTTATTGATTCATTGACTGTTTACTAGAGAAATCTGTTGCCATTTCCAGGAACACCTAGACCCTACAATTATTAGCAATGCTTCTTTTCTAATATGTACATGATGCAATAAACTCTCTTATAATTACAGAAGCCCTAGTCATATTTGTCCTTCTAGAATATTGAAAAGATCTCTGTTTATATCCAGATCCAGCCTTGAATTTGAGAATCTGTTCTCTTTTTTAATGGTGACTTTCACTGTCTTTCCCCAAAGTAATTTTTAGTCCACCAGGATTCTGCCAATACTATTATTTTCAGTTGCATTCCAATTAAAAATGTCCTTAAGTGCATTATGCCACAGTATCTGCTTTTATACCTGTTTGCTAAACAGCTTCTCTGAAGGCAAATAGAGCTCTTTAAGATATTTAAGATCTATTTTTACACAGCTCTGTACATAAAGGTTCTATTTCCATAATGAGACTTTAAAATATGCTGTAATAACATTAGCACAGTATATAGTAATTTGATTTTTGGTAACTGCTCAGAAAAGTCTCAGAACAGCAAATACAGTTACCATGTTACATTGTTTACATATATATCTTCATTTTAAAAGCATGTATCCAGGACTTACGAAAACACATGACAAAGTATGATGAAAAATTTGGCAAACGTTTTTCTATTTCATGGTTATCAATCAATTGCAAATCAATTCACATTTTCCTCACACTGGTGCGTTAAAAGCAGTTTAACAGACAATGGCTGATACGCTATATGTAAATTACTCTTAGAGACAACAGCTGTATTTCATAGCACAAAGACCAAAAAACCTGAAAAATTGCTTAAAGCCGATCACTTCTGCTTCCCCCCTGTTGCTAAAACTGTACCAAATAGCCTCGATTTCCCCCAGTCCACCCCTGAGCTGTTCATTTGACTCATTACTTTATTTTGAGCTTTTTACAGAAAATATTTTGGCAACTACATAAAATAGTCTTGGGATTTAATCTGAGACTATGGAAAGCATATCAAGTGAAGGTTTCTAAACCAGAATTTTCTCAACTCTGAAACAACAAAATCACTGTTTCTAGCTGGTAGTAGGCCAAATGTTGTGGCTATAAATACAGCACAGTTAAAAATGTTTGAAAAGTGACATTTACTTATAACAGCTAACGAAATAACTTTATAAATTTGCTCTACATATAAGTATTTGTGTGAATGCACGTATATATCTGTGTGCATGTGTGCACGCACACGCACACACATACCTGAAATTGTCATGACCCATAGAACTGCTGGAGAAAAACACATAGCTAGCACAATTACTTGAGGACTTAACAACAATACAGGGACTGGAGGGCCCTCTGGCCTGACAAACCCTCTTTTCCAATTTACCTCTTTCTCTGAGTTGCTCTGGCTGTAGTTCCTTCTGTTATTTCGATGAGAAAATAGGTATCTCTTCAAAATTCCATTTTGCAAAACATCTTTGTGAAGTTCTGTTTTTAGTTCAAGAGGGAAGAAAAACATATTCTGAATTATTTAATTTTTATGTCACCTGGACACCTCTGATTGTCTGAGTAACATGTTTTCCTCAGAAAAAAATCCTTTAGCTCTTAGCAGTAGACATAAAGTTGCTATATGCTGCAAAACTTTAGATCATACTCTGAGCAGTGTGCTGCTTGTTTCTAATACTTTGAAGAAAATAAAGCATGTTTGTCAGTAGACACAGGTTAACATGGTATGGTGTTTTCACAGAGCACCTCTGTTGCCAAATCACTCTAAGACGAGGTTTGGATAGCAAAATTTAAATTATAGACACACAGCCATACATTGAACAACCATGTTTTGCAGCCTTAGTCATAACAAATGAGAAGTCCAATACTGTAATACAAAACCACATCGTGTACCTTGTATCACACACAGTCGTATTAGACAAGAGCAAAAAAAAAGGTGTCTTAAAATTTAAACAAGTTCAGACAGCATAAACAGTCTACATTATTAGTTGGAATTTTCAGTTTGCTACAGTTATGGTATTGTTACAGGAATTCTGTGGTTTTATTTTGTGAAGTTTTTCAAATTTGAGTTTTGAGACATCTTTCGTAGTCCTGTTCAGATCCATCCTTTGTAACATTGGATTTCCAGTCATACATTAAAGCAGTGAAGAGCATGGACCCGTTCTGTTGCAGTAAGTCATTTGGTTCTTAGAAACCAAACCACCCGTTTGGTGCCCAGGCACATGTCAGCTTTAAGCAGGATCCAATGCAGTGATTTAGGATACTTTTCCTTCTGTCACTATAAACTCTGGGCATTATTCCAGTAAATCAGAAATAGAGCTAGTAATGTCAGTGTTGAGATTATCTCATTAAACAGTACATGAGCAGGAAGAGAGACTACAGATTGCAGAAAAACAAGGACCATTAATCACAGAGTCCCTGTCTACTGAAGCATAGCAAATAAGAACAGCTGGTCTCCAATAAGTCTACATGATTTTAATTGATGGAAGCTGTTAAGAAAAAAAGTGTGTATACATAGAAAAAGTAGACACATGTAAAAATGCAATTCTTTTTACTTGAAGTCAGTTTCAGTATTTCAGTCTTACCCTGATGGTAGAGAGTGATTCAAAATATCTTGATTGACATTGATATAAAATAGGTTTTAAAGTCATTATAGTAAGAATGTATGATAAACACAGATTTGTGTATGTTGCAGCAAGCAGGGGATGAAATACTAGCATATCTTTAGTTTAGTTTTCTAACAGCTATGTGAAGTCAAGCTGTTCAGCAAAAGACAAGTTTCAACCTTTCATCTTTGAGCTAAGTCCCAATTTACTTTTTTGAAACTATGAGATTGGGAAGCAAAACCTGCATTTTTAACTTACAGCTTCAGTGTTGGTTGAAAAGAGGAGAGAAACTACCCTAAGGTGTTGGTTTTTTTAGTGCAGCTGCTACAAAATCTATGGAAGAAACACAACAAAAACTTCTTCTTTTGAGAACATCACCTCCCTCTTCCATCCTTTGTTTTTTGGCTTTCTGTTATTGCTGAGAAACTCAGTGGCTCTTGTCCAGGTCTGTATTGCCCATCACTGTCACTGTGCTTGCTATTACAACTCCATTTTTACTTAACCTTCAAAGAAATTAATGGAGAACAAGTGCAGTACTACAAGTAAGAAATAGTGATTTCGCAAGCCAGTAGACAGGAGAAAAATCATGTACATTGTCTTTTCCCTAAAAATGAAAGCAAGAGTCTTTTTGCCAACCTTGTTTCATTAATTTGTTCACTTCAGTGATTTTGTGGAACTTTTATTCTCATTTTTGTTGTCTAATGACCTTGAGTTGGCATCAGAAACAGATTGGAAGCCAATGAAAAGTATGCTGGCTTCTTCCAGCATCTTTTTCTATTTAGGGAACCAAGTTTCCGTGTAATTTCCTTGTCTTTTCCTTATAATTTCTTGGGTCCAAGTCTGCACGTTACACCTGTTGAATCCGCTGCATTACTGTTGTGTAATACTAAACATCTAGCCAGGGAGAGTATGCCACTGTCATTTTCAGTGGTCCTGCTCCCACATGTAAGACATCCTATGATTGCATGATTTTTCTTAACTGAAATTAAAACTAAATCACACTTTTAAAAAATGGGTGGACCATAAGAATCAGTCTCAAAGGCATGTTTGGTTCATCTGCTGTCTGCTAGGATTTATGGAGCTACTATAAATTTTTGAAATGAGCTTGTGGGGTACATGGAGAATTAAGTTTTAATATGAGAAAGTTTCATGCTGTGATATAGTATCACCAAGACCCTGAAAGGAAAAACTGTCCAGATGTATTGAACTGCTATATATTTAATTTGACTCTTAGTCATGCCAGTTAGTAATTTAAAGTATTTCCTCTACTCTTATGTCAGCCTTAGAGGCTGTACATACACTTCAAGTAAATTAAAAGTTGAAGTTAAACGTTGGAAATCCGAATAATGGAGTTCGTCCTGGATTTCTGCCTTCTTAGGCATTTCTGGTATATCACTCAAACAGTCCATGTTGCAGGGGAACACTGTTATCATAACTGTGCACAGCCACAGCTCACATCTATCTGGGGAACTGCACAACCATCTGCTGCAAACACATGACATGGACAGCAGATTTCATGGATTGCTGGTATTGTACATGTCTTGTACATGTCTCACAGAGCTGATGAGCTATGTAGTTCAGGGAGAACAGTGAATACCTCCAGAGGTCAAATAGCTCATAATTTACATCCTTTGCTTGATCTGATGGATGCAGCTCCTTTTATTCATTGTCTATAGTTTTAGCCTGTGCTTCTGTTTAGGTACTTCAGTTCAGCTACAAATTACTTTGCTTGAATATCTGTCTAAATCTTCTTGTGTGCATTTCATGACTCAAAGCAATAAACTCAGCTATAACATTCCCTTGTGAAGTGACAGAAATGCAACCCTACACTTTCTGAGAATACTGACGAGCCAGAAGCTCCCTCAGAGAGGCCAGTCTGCTTTCAGCCACTGGAGAAGGAGGGGCACTCGATGATGCTGGGCTTCTTTGTATGTCAGTGAGGACTTTTCGTATTACTTTTGTTCAAAAATACCAAAAGATGAAGGGAGTAGTGAGGGGAAAAAAGAGTTGGGTGGAAATAATTTGTGCTTGCTGATGGAAGGAGAAGGGACTGTGTACAACGTCATGAGGCACCCTCAGCAGCTGTAGTTTTCATGGCTGGGGAGAAGAAATGCTGCAAAGTCGAGAAGGAAGGGAAAGGCTTATCTAGTGGTTTTCCTCTCTTGTGAATATTCATTGAGGGCTACACAGGACACAGATTTCTCCTCTCTTGTGAATATTCATTGACGGCTACACAGGACACAGATTTCTCTCTAAAAAGAGCTGCTGTGAAAGATGATCTGACAGAACATCAGCCAGTCCTTGGCTGGTACCAGGGAGGATGGCCAGTCAACCAGGTGGCAAGGCCAAGAGAACAGCTTGTGGTGATGACCAGCTGAGGTAAGTAACATAAATTAGTAGGGAGTACTGAAAGCACCGGAGGGTGTTGGAGAAGATTCCTTGGGTCAGGAGGAGAGCCATGATCACACTAATGAAAAGGTAGACTTCTGATACGCATGACCTTCTTAAGAAGGTAGTCAACTTTTTCAGCAGCTGAACTCATCCATGCTGGGACAATGCACTGTACATTGGGTATAGGTCACTGAGGGCTGAGAGAAGGTGGCTGGTCCAAGACCACGGCGGGCATGCCTTGCAGCTACGGGGCTTCCTTCCTGTCAGCTACTCACGTTCCCAAGTTAATGCCCCTTCATGTTTTGTTTTCCTCTTCTGTAAATTTGGGAGATTTCCTTCTTTTCTGAGAGACTGGACAGTGTAAACTTTTTTCGGTATGCTGAGGGTTCTGAGAGGGAGTTCAAGCTGATGTTTGTTTTTTGTAGGAACTTAAAGAAACTGAACCTTTCTGCTGGTCAATGCTGGGTATAAGGGCTATACGTGTTTTATGCTTGCCCATATTTAAGTTTATCTGTGTAAGAGGAAGAGGCATAGTATAAATTTAGTTGCAGTTTTGATGTCAAGGAATGAGCAATTATGTAATTAAATTGGAAAAACTGTTCATCATTTTGACAAAAATGCGATTTATTATCCCCCCCTTCCGCAGCTCTTCCCACTCTCCACCAGGAATAGAGTTCCAGGAAAATTTTTCATACTAAAAATAGAAAACCAAAAATTACAAAGCAGAGGCAGAAGGAAGTGTTCTCAAAATTATCATTTATATTTCTTAGGGCAATATGATTAGTGTAATTAAGATGATTTTAAGCCATCTGAGAGTTTTTACTAGTATTTAAGAGAATGGAGCAGTCTAAATTATATTAACATTGTAGAATTCTGCTAATATGCAATGAGGTTTTTTGGTCAGAGTTGTTAGACTGTAGAGTTCTGTGACTTTCTGAAAAATATACCTTTTCAAGATTTACTGCTCAGAATATATGCCTTTCTAAAATGAGGTTCAATTTTTTGACAAGGCCTCTTGAAGTTATTCCATTATCTCTCTTATATTGCTTACATAATTTTATAAATGTTTTCAGGACTTTCGCTGAAGAGTTTTTGCTTAATAAATTCTGATAGACGTGTTTTATTTGGCACCTAATGATTATTTTTTTAAAATTACATTTTATATCCTGTTCTGTGCTTTGAATACATTGGAAAACTGATACAGTGTTCCAGACCATTTTGGCAGCATAGGAACACCTTTTTTGGTATCAGTCCATGTTTTTTGCTATTTCTTATAATGATCAATGAGATTCATATTGTGGTTTGCTGCTAAGAATGTATAATATCCACATTTCTGGCTGACTTACTGTTAAGTGATCAACGTTGAGCAAATTCTCAGGTCTCTGAGTTCCATGTTATCTCAACCAGATTGACAATCTGATTAAATTTTGGCAGAAACACTGCATACTGGCATAAATCAGTACAACCCCTACCTTTTCAAGCCTTTCTTTCTTTCTGGGTAATTGACTGTTTTTGTAAAGGCATCAAAGGACATCTTAATTTGCTTGTAGGATATATGACTAATAGAAGGATACGTTTCACCCACAATGAAAACTATAGTATGAGACTTCATTGTTTTCTCTTGAAGAAATCGTTATGTAATTGCAGTACTTACTGAAACGGAAGATGTTCATTAAAAATCTGAGTCTTGCTTCAAAGCTTTCAAGCCTCAAAGTCAAGTTAATATTTTCTGTAAAAGTGAAATGTCAATAATACATAAAGCAGTTTGCATTTAATTTACATAATGTAAAATAAAATTACTTCAGAGCAGTGCATAGTTTCCTGAGAATATGAAAATCATATGGCTTTGTTTGGTGAAGCCTAACAATGTGTTGCATTAAAATGCCTAGTAATCCCTGTGCTCTAGTAGGTTTGTTACATATCTGGATTGCCTTTAAGGGAATAGCGTTTTCTTGTAAGCTCGCATACTGTAAAAGGTGGTATTTGATAATGTCTAATAACAGTTTGGGTAAACATCAGTGTGAAGTGGTTAAGAGAATTTATCAACCAGGGACCAGGAAGGTTTTTGCGTGGGCTGGGACCTAACAGAGCATTCATATACCTTGGAGTGCGAGAAAGAAAAGTAGCGCTAGTACAGAAATGCAAGAAATAAAACTTTTGGACTAAATATGAATCTCACCAGAATTCTAGCAAATGATGCGTCTGAAGAGAAGGCAAAAGAAATGGAGGAGTTTAGTTCAAGGAGAAGGATCAGGAAAGATGTGAAAACCAGCTTCACGTTTGTGAAACTACAAAGTGAAAAGGGCAAATTGTTCTTTGCATCTGTTATGAACAGAACAATAAAGCTAACAGCTTTAACTCCAGCAAGGAATATGTAGGTGGCATACACTTGCATTTTTTTCTGTCTGGTATTTGTCAATCTGACTGCATCTACAATATTAAGTACCAAGTTGCTGCTTGAAGGCATTTTGATTTACGCATATTAAACTGTAATTCCCATGCTCAAAGCAATTCTGAAAAACTTGGTTCTCTTTTGACTAAAGGTACAGAAATTGTTGCCAAAATTAAGCAACTAATGGTAAAATTTAGCCCTGTACAGAGGAATAGAACAAAACCTGTATCACACTGAAGTCTCACTTGACTCAACGAAACAAGATTTCTGTGAAGGATAAGCTTTATTCTGGATTTATGATTCAGTAATAGTCATCCCCATAAATTAGGATGTGAAGTCTGCATGTTTCAACTCTGTTCAATCCAGTGTGATACATAAGGACAAAAAAAAAAATTTTGCTCGCTTGAATGAATTCAACATTAAATGTTCTGACACATGATTAGATACTTGGAAAAATGCAGAACAATCCAAATACTGTGTAGAATCTGTTTGGAATCTCAGCTGTTGTTTAGAGTACCTTACAGGGAACAATTACAGAAAGTATGTGAAATCTGTATAAATTTTGAACAATTCCTTTAATTCAGAGGGTGGCAAATGTTGTACTCAGAGGACTTTACATTGACTGAGAGGGCCAAATTACTGAAAGATAGCCAGCACCCCTCTCATTCCTTTATAACTAATTTGGAAATATTGCTGTACCATAAGAATGAAAAAACGAAGTATGTATGTTCTTAAATACTGTTTATACATTTGTGGGGAAGGAAGCTGGTAAGGATTAAAATTATTGCATAGCTGTTAAATGAAGTTTGTATATAAAAGCTAGAAATAGCCTGCTCGTGGAACTGAATGATAAATATAGTAACATATGGCATACAAAGCAAAATACTTGCTTTTTTCAAAACTCATGAGTCTATACCATAAGATCAGATTTTCAGTCTTTGTAGGTAGCATGCATTTGATTATATTTTGGTAGCAAATGTTTTTTTTATCTCATATAGATTTAGTTTTGCTTCAATGTATGTAATATCTATATAATAACTATAATATCAAAGAAATCTGAATGTACTTATTCATCATCTGTGAAAACTGCAACGTATTATCATGAGAAACTGGCATGACATCTTTCCAAGCTAATAAGCACTGGTTCATCACCCTTTAAAATAATATGAACATAGGATTCAGTGTGTCTGTGATATAATACTTAACGGCACTTGGTAATGCTCTTATCTAGTGCCCTGCTCTCCCAGATAACATTCTCTATTGGCTTTCTTGTGTGAATGATGGTGTTACACTGCTGTTGTGCAAAACATTAATCCTGCTGATGTCCATTAACTTCTCTTTGTTGAACTGGAAAAATTGCTTATTCTAAGAAAGGAAATAAAAAAACCTACCTTGAGAGTTTTGGATACTCTCATAGTGCAGTTTACATAATCATGGAGATAACATGACTTAGTTCAGTGCTCAAGTGATACGGCTCTTTTTTCCTGCCCTTGATATAGGCAGGCAGGCAGGATGGCCCTGCTTTGTTTCATGTCCTCTTTTATGATTTTTCTGGAGACGACCCCCAAAACCTGCACATTCTTCAGAGTGCTGTGCCTGCTAGGCAGTCTTTTCTCAAGTCATAGAGTGGAAAGAACGATTATTTCATCTGCAAAGATGTTAAAAAAAATATTGTTGATATGATATTCAGTCAAATTTTTTTGTTTTTCCTTTCCAGGATTACTTACTGCCATCTACCTTTCCAGAGTAAATGGCTTTATGTTGGAACAGAGAGGGGAAACACACACATTGTAAATATTGAGTCCTTTATTCTTTCTGGATATGTTATCATGTGGAACAAGGCAATAGAACTGTAAGTGCAGACTTCTTTGCTTTTGTGTCTGTGGTCATTTTCATAGCTGTCTTAAGATTCATTTTTAAGCATCATTTGGTTTTACAAATATTAAAAAATCTTTTGAAAACCTTTTCTCTTAATGAATGTGCAGTATTAACTTTTTTGTTACAGGACGTAGGAATTCAGATTTATGATAGAGACCATGTAATTATATTTTATATAAAAGGAAGAGTTGTTTGGCAATCTGTTTAATGATGAAGTTCCATGAAATGCAGATAATCATTGATCTCATGAATTCAGATTTTGCTCTTTTTATAAGGGTAGTTTGATCATCATCTCCTCCAAACACCCCACGAAGAGAATAATGGGGTATATTGGCCCTAAGACTCTATGGAGAATTTTTCTTAGTTGAATAAAATTATTTAGATGAGAAGGGACTGGAGGTCTGTAGACCAAGCCTCCTGCTCAACACAGGGCTAATTTCAAAGTTAAAGTAGGCTTATCAAAACCTGATGAAGTGATAGGAAAGGTAATGAGTGTCTGTTAAGTGACAGTTCTCTGACAGGCTAACTCAGGTGCCTGTGTCATGGGTATGAAACGGATGGGGACTTACATGAAAATCTGACTGGGATAAATCTATGCTTGCTGCAACTAAAAGCCTCAATAGAAAGGAAAACTTCTTTCTCTGCTGTTTCCTCTGTGAAGTTCCAGCAAGAGGAACTGCCACAGGCAAACTCACAGTATTTTGTGCAGTTTCTGAGACATCTGCTTCATTTCATGAGGAACCTGTAACCTCTGGTAGTAAACTGAAATTCCCCAAGCTCAGTGAACCAAGAGGACAGTATCTAAGAATAAGGCTACAGGCCTACACTAGTGGATAAAATTCTCTGTCCCAAGCAGAGATCGCATTGATGGCAACCTCTTTTCTCCAAAATTGTCCCCTTTCCCTTTTTTCCCCTCACTGTTATTACTGACTTTCACTAATCACTGTGTCTCCCAGGTTGACAAAACATGCCTCGTTTTCTTTCCTCCCCTCTGTCCCCACTAAACTTCATAGGCACAGTTATAAAAATCTAATTTTATCTTCAGAGGAGATAAAAACAAGGATTCAAATGGTAATCAGGATTCAGCCTGCTGGTAAATCTTTGGTCCATTTCTCAGTTCTGGAGTGTTTGTTTGATCTGCCTTTGTAAGACTTTGCTCAGCTCTGCTTAGTAGCCTTGGCTGAAAAATTACTGCTGGAAAATGTGGTTTAATGAAAATCAGAATGAATGTGTTCATTTTTATGAGTTCTTCAAGTGGGAAGTATCTTACTTATTTTCTCTTTCTATCTTTGTTTTGGCGATGTTTGCATATTAGAGGTTTTTTTGATTTCTATATTTTAAAATGTGTGCATATATATATATACACACACTTTGTTGAGTAGATAACACCCTTGAGGTTCTGAGAACAACACATTTTCACTTTGCGTGCATTTGGAATTTTCTTTCCTCCAGACATTAGAATGTTTCTATTCTGTATGGAAATAAATCTGAAAGTTTTTTATAAAATGGAAGTCTTTCACAAAGTTTCACTTCCTCAATCTTTCAAAACACTTTTGGATAAATCGTGTTCTTTAATGGCCACAACAGACCTTTTTCATGAGAACAGAATTGAGTGATGCCTCTTTTCAATGAAAAGTATGTGGGAAGTAAGGGCTGCTTACTAACAACCTGCAGTACTGAGTTGTTCAGATAGGCTAGATGCTGTGCAAGAAGCTAGAACCCCTCTAGAACCTTTTGGCAAAAAAAGCAGCCTCTCCTAACTATCTTCTTTGTATTGCCTATGCAGGAGCATACCTATATTTTTCTGAAATTTTTCTTCCATAAGTTGTGATAGGTAGTGACAACATAACACAGATAGGCCTTACCACTCAAGTACTTGGAGATGCTTCACGGTTACCGTAACAGTTTCTTCTTCTGAAAAGCTAGTTTGCCATGTACTGTTTTGGTGACAGTTGAGCACAGGTATTCATTCATCACTGCTTCTAGTTCTACAAATTTTACAAGTATGACTTGACCTCCGTGAGCAGTGTGCTAGTCTGAGAAGGCTGTAACCTCTCTTTTCAATCTCATCATGTACTTCTTGATATGGAATAGAGGAAGTTGTCCTTGCCTGTATTGCGCAAGTGGTCGGGGCTCCTGTGTGCCTCCAGAATAATTTCTCTGTATTAGAGTAAGAGGCTGGTGGGGATAACAGGGATATTTGCCACAGCAGCTGCCTTTAACAGATGCTATAGCACTGCTGAAGTTGAAGCTAGGTAACTTTTCTCAGTAAAGTAATTTGAACTCTTTCTGGTAACAAACTATGATGTTTGTTCTGGTACTATTGCTTTTTTGCAGGAAAAACGTAACTTAGATTAGCTTTTAAAGGGAGTGTCACTAATTCTTAAGTGTACTTCAGGAGGATGGGCTTATGATAGTAGACTTTCCTTTAGGATGGTAATGAGATGTATTTTTGAGAGAACAAATTTATTTTGCGCCATGGATATGTTCCACATTATTTTCACACAATCTTCGCATAATTTTCAATATTTTCATATTATAGAATCATACGAGAATTCATATTGGAAGGTCTCTCTGGAATTTTCTAGACCAACTTCCTGCTTGCAGTAAGATCAGCTATGAGACCAGGTTGTTCAGGGCTTTATAAGTTCATAGGGCCTTTTTTTGTTAGGTACTTTCAAAGATGAAAGAAAATAGGAAAAAGTATTTTCATGATTTAACCCCACCTATCAACTCAGTATCATGCAGCCTCTCACTCACTTCCACCCCCACCCCCCACAGAATGGGGAGGAGAATCGAAAAAAGGTAAGGTTGAGATAAGAACCATTTAATAATTGAAATGAAGTAAAAATAACAACAACAACAATAATAATAATGACAAGGAGAGAGAGAAATAAAACCCAAGAGGGAAAAAAAAACCCGAAGTGATGCACAATACAGTTGCTTACCACCAGCTGACTGATGCCCAGCCAGTCCCTGAGCAGCGATTGGCACCTCCCAGCCAACCCCCCCAATTTATATACTGAGCATGACGTCCTATGGTATGGAATATCCCTTTGGCTAGTTCAGCTCAGCTGTCCTGGCTCTGCTCCCTCCCAGCTTTTTCTGCACCTGCTCACTGGCAGAGCATGGGAAACTGAAAAGTCCTTGATTTAAAGTAAGCGCTACTTAGCTACTTAGCAACAACTAAAATATCACTGTGTTACCAACGTTATTCTCATACTAAATCCAAAACACAGCACTGTACCAGCTACTGAGAAGAAAATTAACTCTATCCCAGCTGAACCCAGGACACGTATATATGTAAAAATTCATGAACAGCTTCAGCTTTACCACAAATGATGTCAGAGTTAATAGCGCTCATAACATTCTTTTTCATTCTGAGATAGAATGTATCATTTCAAAGTGTGGGGTTAGTTTGAAGATAACTACAATTCTCTATAAAGCTTGGAAGGAAAGAGTTTACCTTCTGTGCAAGCATATTTGTGTCAAACTTACTGGCAAGGAAAGACCAGTAAAAGTGATTGCTCTGCCGTTATATTCAAGTCCTCTGTTTAGATGGAGGTTTTATAAATAGAATTTTAAGTGTGTCAGATTTGTGTGTCATCTGCGCAAACAAGCCTGAAGGAGTTCTTCCCTCTTTGTGCAACAAATCATCCAGTTTCTAAAATTGCAGACTAAGTCTCCCAGCATAGCGACTTTCTTTCAAAATCCCTCCTCATTCTTTTCACTGACCAGTACCTACTTCTAATGAAATCTCCATGCATTTTTGTAAAGTGGATTTAACTCAGTTGTCAGTAAGATTTCAAGGCTTTACAGTGAAAACTGATAGGAGATTGAACTGGTTAATTTTTTTAAAACCTGAAATGCTTTCAGTTTGGAATGTTGAACTGTATATTACCATACCAAAGTCACTGTAAAGGCAGATTACAGCTCAATTTGTGAGAGTACAAAAAAAAAAACCCACCAGCTGAAATTCCAGTTCTCCTAGTTTTTCAGAACATTGTTGAGGAGAGCCTCTATATACATTGTTAACACTATGGCCAAGGTAACCTGAAGAGGTCAGAACACCTGTGTTGTCATTTCCCACTTTGGAAAACACCTACAGGTTGCATTCTGGACTTTCATCATGGATTGAGTTTGTCCCTCTAAGGTCATGATGACTGCTTAGTAAATAATAAAATGCTACTGCATAGGTGAAAAACATATGGAACATAGAAAACATATTCCAGCAGTTCACTTTAGTCTGTTCATGGACTTAACAAGGTTTCAACCTCATAAGGAGTTCTGTCACACTTCTTGAGCATAACTGTCATCCTCAGAAAAAAAAAAAAAAACAAACATTGTCAGTCAATGAGGCCCATCAAATAACTGCAGGAATTTTTTTTCTAACAGTGATTCTGTTGCAGTGAAACACTGAGGTGAAGATGTGTAGTAGTCTAAAGAGTTGAAGGAGAAACAGGTTTGGATGTAACATTTTTAGACTTTGCATATGATGCAAGAAATCCTATCACCTTTTCCTGCATGGCTACTTTGACTTATAAAGTTGGCTTTTGGTTTGTTTTTTAGTGGGTTTCTTGTTACCATTTGTGATTTTGGTGCCTACTTTTGTATCAAAATATACGGAAAGATCTGTAGAGCACTGTATTTTGGAGTGATAGTGGTTTTGTCATTATGACCAGTTCAGAAGCATCTAGTAGAGATACATGTCAAAAAGATGGTTGTAATACGTATTTTATCATAGGGACTGTTGTCTTCTCATACAGGAGAGACCATCCAGCTTGCTTAAACAGTATCTAATATTAGTGAGAAATAAAGGTCTGAATAGACTAATAACGCCAAGGAAACATGAATTTTTTTTTGTTCGAGATTATTTTCACTACTGAGGCACAACTGATTCTGGAAGTTACAGAAAAAAAATACTTTATAAATAGTGTGTACTAAGCTTCAGTGGACCTGGCCTTTTCCAGAACTGAGAAAGAGCATTAGAATACGTGGAGGTTTAGAAGCATTTTCTCTAGCAGTTCTTGTCTCAGCCGTTTCTATCATCTCATGCCACATCTCAGACCACACTGAAGCATCTTTTCAGCTAAGAATGAAGAATAACTCAAAACTTACTCGCTTGTCATTTCCTTATCATGTAGTAGAGCTAGTCCTTTGCCAGAGATGTTTGGGGCTCCTGATACTGTTTGGTTTTCTACTCTCTAGTAAGCAAATAGGTTCTGTCTTTTCCTTCAAAATGTTTGGAAACAGGTCCAGAAGGGAAAAATAGTCAATAAGCCCTGCCTGTCTCCATTTACTCCAGCTACAGTGAGAATAGTTGTCTCAGCATGCAGGATCATACATTTTGGAAGGTCATCTGGTGTTGGGAAGGTAAAGAAGATCTTGATATATGAGTCCACTGAACTCCAGAAATGAGAAATCTGCATTGTAAGCCCCCTTCCCAAACATGCAGATTCCAGTGTTTAAACACCCCACTAACTAATGAATGAATAACTGAAACATCAAAATTTATGGGATTTGGAGTATCAAAGAATTGTGCAAATTGGAAATCGGTTACAGAACCTTAACTCGGTCTTTCCTGTCTTAGCACTTTCCTTGCCCATCCTCATTTCCTAGATGTGTCTCAGAGCCAGCAGTTCCACAGCAGTAAAGGAATGCAGCACACAGGAAGAAAAGTAGCAGTCTAGGAGCAACTGTTGCCCCCTCTGTGCACGGATACAAATGGAAATAATTCCTAGTATAAAGAAAGTTCAAGTAGCAAAGCATCCTTCTTCTAGACATTTTAGAAATTGTGTCTAAGACTCAGAGTTGCATATTGAGGTTGAACTGATTCTTATTTACTGCAGTTCCCAGCTTTGATCCACATTATGTGAATGATGTATCCAACTCATTCTTTTTAATTTCTCTGTGACTCTACCAATGAAAAGAAAGTCTTAAAATCTCTCATGCACTGCACCTTTGTGGAAAGCAGAACTGTGGAAGATCTCTGACTACTGGCACAACAGAAGTATGTGCTTATGCACATGATTTTCTCAGCACTGTCACATCCAGTCAACTCCAACTCCGTAACAATGACTAATATACATGTTTTCCTCCCCTCCCCCCCGCCTCACCTAACTCCTACCACTTTCTACCACCAGATCTTCATTCTTCTCCAAAATCATTACAGTGCTTCTGCAATTGTGCAGACTATTTTTTCAAAAGGAAAATGGTTTTCTCTTGATTTGATTCTGTTTTGTCATGCATTACTCTTATCTATTTTAAAGATTGTCTGGGTATTTAAGTTCTTAGAGCAGTATGTAAGACAATCCATTTCTTACAGTGCATAAAGCTTCCCAGAATGATGGAGGAATAAATCATTGGTGTATTTCCCACATTTTCTTGGGTTCAAATTATAACATTGCTGAACTTTGAGCTTTCTAATTTTAGAACAAAATAATTAAATAAAAGATTCCATCCTTACAAGTCTTTTGAAGACTCCTGTTATACAGCGAATGGTTTCTTCATTTCAGTCCTGTTACTCTGAGTGAGTCAAGTCTTAATGGCATATCAGCTCCCTCATCTCCCCAAATGAATATGCACCAAATAAATTAATGCCTGCTGCTATCATGAAAAACTTCTGATGAACTGCAAAACAGCACAAAGTATCACTAGATTCTTAACAAACTTCTAGTTCTGTACAGCTGTCATGGGAACCTTTTGTTCCGTTTTCCGATTCTTCTGCAGTCTGTTTTTGTGGCTTAAAGGTCAGTGAAGGCTATGAAACATTGCAATCCTTTGTATCATTAGCTCATACTTTCTTCTTGCTCAGTTGAAGATAGCTTTTGCTTCAGAAATTTTTTACTGCAAATCATTGCTGATATTTTTGAACTTGACCTTCATATATTTTTCTTTCTGCTGTGTATGGACTTGGCTTTGTGTTTTATCCTTTTCATGTCTTTTCAGAGCTTTTATTTTCTGTCATCATCAGCTGTACCCCAGCTAGTATTTGGGAATGAAGAATTCCCTGCTCAACTATTTCACTTATGCCTTATTTTCACCTACTGATTCTTCTTTATTTTCTCCTTTCTCAAGGAATGGTTAGTTTTCACACAGTCTTCTAAGCCAGCTTGAAGAAATGCCTATACACAGTTATCTGGTATCAGCAGTAGTGTGTTTTATTCACAATAGCTTCAAATGTGGTTGGTTTCCCAGCACCTCTTCGTCCTTTCCAGGAGCTGTTGGATCTCTGCTTTTGCTTTTAATGTTATTCAACGGTGTTCTTTCTTTGTAGGCTGTTCCACAATGACAGCATACAACTTTCCAGTCTCCTTGACAACTCTACTGTAATAGCAATGAAGGGAAACAAAACATTTTATATATACTAAAGTTACATGAGGCAAAATGTTTTTATGTGTCGACATTTCCACATGCAGTATAATTTACTGTATGAAAGTAGTAATTGCTGTATCTGTAGCTCTGAGAGTTTCATGAGTTCTGTAAACTAGTATTATTTATATAATATAGTTAACTAAATAATTGCTTCATTTAATCCTACTTGTAGTGCAGTCATGATGTCTGCCCTTAGTAGAAATTGACTGTAGAGCCTAATGCCTGGCACACCTTTCAAAAGCAACGCTTCTCTAGGGCTCCAAGAAATATTGCTATTATTTCTGTTATATATACTTTCCTTGAGGGGACAAGAAGGTGCAAGAAGTAAGGCACTGATCTGCCTTTGGTAGACTATTCCTGGTTTTTGTGTGGTGCAAAGGGCTAGTTCCTTTGGGTTCGTAGCCACAGTCCTGCACTAGGAAAGAGATAACATCATTCAGGAGAGGCAAGCAAGATGTGTTGCCAGAGGGGATTTACTATGTGTCTCCTCTATCCAGCCATAGAACAGGTTCAGAGCAACAAGCGAAAGACCAAGTAGAATGTAGAAAGTTACAACCCTTTCACGCACAGTTTTCTTCCCTGCTCCATCTAAATTGGTGTTATTTCGGATCAGTCTGTCCTCCCCCAGATGTCTCCCCCAAGATGGGACCGTGCATGTCCCATCTGAAACCAACCAAAAAGCTTTGTGCTCCACCTTGTGAACATTCCTTGTTGTTTAGTCCAAGGAGGGAACAACTTTACTTGATATGTATGAAAACCCAACACGTTCCTTGGAGCCCCAGAAAGACAGCGCAGGAGGACTGCCAGGGAGTAGGCTTTACAATTCCAAAATCTTCAGGAATATCTGTTGTCATCACCTCATAAACTCTGTGTGTGATATTATCTGCAATGGCACATCTGAAACAAGTTTTCAGATATACAACTATTTTAAAAAGATCCTTTCTCATTTCCTGACAGAGTTAGTGTTATGACTGCCAAACTTAACAGACTCTCTGTTTCATGGCAGCTGTTAAACAATCAAGGTCTTTGTGGTGGGTGAACCCTGGCTGGTAGCGAGATCCCCACCCAGCTGCTGTCTCACTCCCCCTCCTCAACAGGACAGGGAAAGAAAATCAGATGGAAAAGTTCATGGGTCCAGATAAAGACAGGGAGATTGCTTACCAGGTACTGTCAACAGGCAAAACAGACTTGACTCGGAGAAAATTAATCTAATTTATTGCCAGTTAAAGTAGAGTAGAATGGTAAGAAACAAAGACAAAAACTAAAACACCTTTCCCCCAACCCCTGTTTTTCCTAGGCTGAACTTCACCCCTTCATTCCCATCTCCTCTACCTCCATCCCACTGCTGAGCAGCACAGGGGGATGGGGAATGGGGGTTGTGGTCGGTCCATTACAGCTCCTCTCTGCTGCTTCTTTCTCCTCACACTTTTCCCCTGCTCCAGCACGGGTCCTTCCATGGGCTGCAGTCCTTCAGGATAAACCTGCTCCAGCGTGGGCTCTCCACAGGCTGTGATTCCTTCAGGAAATACACACCTGCTCCAGCGTGGCATCTCCCATGGGCTGCAGGGGAAATATCTCTCTGATGGGATCCCTTCCACAGGCTGCAGGGAAATCTCTGCTGTGGTGCTTGGAACACCTCCTCCCCTCTTCCTTCACTGACCTTGCTACTCAAAGGGCTGTTCCTCACTTTTTTCCTCACTGCCTGTGCAGCGTTTTTTGCCCTTCCTTAAATTTATTTTCCCTGTGTCACCACTGTCTTGGCTTATCAGCTCAGCTCTACGGTGGGGCTGCTGGAGCCAACTGGAGCTGTCTGTATCCAGAACAGGGCAGCCCTGACCCGTCCTTACATAGACTGCCCCCTGCAGCTCCCCACTGCCAGCACCTTGACACCTACATCCAATGTTTGACACCAAAGAGCTAACAAGAATGGAACCAAAGACTGGTGGTGTACACATGAAAGCAAAACAGTGGTTTGTTAAGTCTTTTGATAGTGTCATACCTGACAGACTAAAATAATAAAACTGGAAGAAAATGGAAGAAGCCTGACCAAGTCGGGTATCGTACAAAACAACTAAACTATTAAAGTCCTGAGGAGTATGATAATATAAATATTAAGAGAACACTTATGTCAAATATAGAGGAAAGAGAAAGAGGAAAAGTAAAATCTCAAACATTTAGTGCACAGACTGCTGTGTTTGATGTCAACTTTGCTGATAATGTATATGAAGCTCTTACTCGACAAAACTAAAGAAATAGCTAGGAATCTAATAAGAAAAAGATAATACTCCTAAAAGAAACAAAAAGTGCCTAATATCCTGAAAAGCAAAAAGAAATTTTATTACAGTGTCATAAATCTCAGGATCCTCCAGCTATCATTTACAATAGGTTCAAGAGAGAAATGGAGGAGATAGGAAAATTTATATTAGTGAAGGTTACCCATTTTAGCTGAGGTCTTAGCATGGAAATCTGATGCTACGCCCCTGCAAGAATGTAAGATAAAAATAAGACTCATAGTAAAAGACAGTTTTATATCATTTACAGAGGAACGACGAGTTTGTGTGACAATGAAAGTATAATTAGCCTAAAGTTAGATGTAATGCAGAGTGACTACAGCTCATGTAAGACTTTGCTTTTATCCGAAGACAAATGGATACATTTCTTTGGTAAGCAATGATATATGTATCTTACAAAGAAAACAGTGTTTGCACAGATTTATCAAAATTGTTCTTGACTTTTAAAATTGGTAGGCACAAAGAACAGCCTAGATGGGATCAAACTTTAGCTTAGAAAGACAGTATGCTTTTTCCCTTTCTCCCTCCATTTGCCCTAGTTTTGTCAATATTGCTGGTCAAGTATCAATAGTGGTATGGCCAAGCAAACCAGCCTGCATACTGGTTGGCTCAGTGGGCCGGGATAAGTGCCCAAAGCAGTATGCCGTGTCAGCCTGCATGTGCTCCTTCCACCATTTTGTCTGTTGCCAGCTTAGTCATGCCTGACATTTTCTTGGCTCTGCTCCTGATTCCATCATCTATCAGTGGTTCTTATCTGGCTATAAAGTAAAATTTCTTACGCTGCCTTTTCACAGTTTTTCCTCTTATTCTTATCCTTCCTCCTTTGCCTGTCATGGCATAGGCAGCACGTACCCCAAACAGAGCTAGTTCTTTCCATCAACATATTCTGACCAGTTCAGATAGGTGAACCTATGTCAAAAACAAAGTTCAAAGCAGCCTAGAATATCCCAAGATGTCATATTCACTCCCTGAGGACAGATGTACAAAATGTGTGTAGGTCTAAGTACTACTTGCAGATATCCTCATCTCACCCCTTAGTTCCCCATCGCTTCCTACCTACCCTTCCTGCTCCAAGCTCTGGTGTTGTGGAAATTTTTTTTATTCCAGTACAGGTTACTCAAACAGAAGCTCAGCCAGAGGGGTCCCTTCTGGGGGAGCTGGCTTGGATAGGAATGACAGTCAGATCTCCCGCTAACTGCCTCTCTGCAAAAATTACTGCGTGCCATGGCTCAAGCCAAATGGGCACTTGCTGGCACCGTTAAAGGTAGTCTGTATAGAATATTACTGTATAAACTGGCTGGCCACTGCTTTCCTGCTGATCTCACTTCTGTGCTGGGATATTTTGCAAAATGCTCATGCAGAAGCCTTGCTCACCGAGACCTCGTGTAGAAAAGTAACATGCTGTAGGTATCTGTGGAAACATAATCTGTCGAAGCTGAAGATAGTGGCATGGGATTATCACATAGAGGAGGCTCACTGAGGAAGGGGCTTGCCATACTGCCACTAGCTTTGTGTATGCAGCTAGCAGTAATGTTAAAATATATGTGAAAGTGTGAGGTATAGTCTTGGGAGGTTGTCTGGCCTTCAGATTACTTTGTTTCTATCTCTTTGGCCTGGAATAAACTTAGTTTGGAAGGTCTAAGGATGTCTGGAGAAATTTTTCATTGGCTTTAGCTCAGAGGTAAATACCAGACAAGGTCTTTCCCACTCTGCTTTGGCCTAGCTTCATGCATGACCAAATAGCCAAAATAAATAAAACATTCTACATGCAAAAACTAGAGGCCAGAGGAAAGCGTGCATGCTTTCAAGAGTGTTGGAGCGTACTGTTTGAGGAAGGAGGACTCTATGAGGATATGGATTGCTCCACAGTATTTTAATGTTTCTGTTGCCTGGGAATTTTTTGCATAACCACTCTCAACCTTGATTTGTAGTCTGACCTGGTAGAACAGAGACAGGTTTTGCTATAGTGCAGTATTTGAGCCAAAGGAAGAGGAACACTGTTAATTTAGGAAAATTCTTTGAGCAATTTGGTTGGAGAGCCTTGTTTTGCTTTGTTTCTCTAATTCTCTTTTAGATTGTTTAAAACAATCTAAAAGATTAAGTTAAAACTTGGAGCCTAGGTAGTTTTAGGTATGGCTTCCAGGTAAATTCTTAGATTTATGGGCCCTACCAATCTCTGCCATATTGTTTTTCCTGGTGACCTTTGGTAAACCAAGACCATCCATTGAAGTCTGTATCTGAAGCTGAACTCCAAGGGGCACATGTGCTCTGACCCCAGAACCTAGATGGAAGAAAGGTCTTGTTCTGTGCTGGCATTCAAATAGCCTGAAGCTTTGTGGACTTCTTGTTTTCTTGCTCTGTATGACTGCCAGGGCCTGAAGGTCTGGTCGGAAGAGATGACAGTTGAAAAATCTGCATCTGTCCATTCAGTTTCCTATGATTTGCATTTGCTGTCAGGTGCTGGATGTCAATGACTTAAGCAGCAGTCCCTATACCAAGTTGCATACTACGTTGCTGGTATGTTACAAAAAGAGAGAGGACAGCCAGAACAATAAGTAATCTTTATAGAGGCTTATGAAGACACATGGGTTGGGTCTTATGGCTGAGGAGCCTCAATGAACATGCATTGCGGGTGTAACTATATTAGTTGGTCTGACGATGTCATAGGGCTTTACAGAAGACAAAGGCAAGGTGCTCCGTTTCTGAAACCCCGCTGCAGTGATGCTAAGAAGCTACCTGATAGAGCAGTGTAGGTGAGATTACTGAAGCCCTGTCGTTAATGAGGTTGGAACTTGGTAAGTCTTGTTACCAGTATTTCAAATTACTCCAGGGAAGACTTTGCAAGTCCTTGGCAGATTAGCCTTGAAATTGAGCAAGCAAGGAGGGCAGGCAGAAAAGAGAGGGAGTGGAGAACAGAGAAGGCAAAAAAGCCTTAGAAATGAGGAGTGGGGCTGGGGTGGGAATCACTGTAATAGAAGGAATAGTGAGAATTTTTAAAAAACAACAAAAGAAAGATTTCATCAACAGAGGAGAATCTTTGCCTATAACAGCAAAAAGGAAATAGAGAAGAACATGAAAATATGTTGATAACTTTCAGATTGTTATCTTACCCTGCTGGGCTTTTTAGGATGACTTTTAAAGCATTGGAGGTACATGTTAACGCACCTAGAAATTAAGGTAAGCATCTAGGTCTTCATACAAAAGATATTCACAGATTTGAATTGATTTTTGTCTTGCAGATCCACAAAGACTCACCCTGGGCCAGTTGTACATTTAAGTGACAGCCCAAGAGATGAGGGAAAAGTGAGTACAACTAATGGTATAAAAGACTGCAACATTGCATAGCCTTTATAGCTTGCTCTTTTTGCTTACTCACTAATTTTATCATCTGCTTTCTTTCTGTATTTGCAAGGTCATTTTTACTATTTTACAGTTTTCAAGAAAAAAATTCCCTTCATACAATTTTAACAAGCAAAAAATCTGTGATACAGACAACATACTGCACTTTGAAACGTATAGCAAATCAAAATTGTTCCTGATTAAATAACCTTAACTTTGCTTAAGTAAGAATCGACTAAAAACTCATATCATGACTTCAGTACTTGGATAAACATGCTATTATGAAAACATTATAGTAAGTTTTCATAAGATAGTAAGTCCTTTCTTACACAAAAATAATGATAGTAGCTTGCAAGTTTGGAACTTGTGCTGTTTGTGAACAGAATTGAGAATAGCAAAGAGCTGTCAACAAGTGGAAGCAAAACGTACAGTCAGAGTGTTAGGGTTGTGACTGAAACCATCAGGAGGCAAAACTGGAGTTGGCTTTATTTGTATGGTAGCTTTTCCAAAATGAAATTTGGTTGCCAGAATACCAGTTTTATTAGAGCTTTTTTATTACTACTGAATTTTTGAGCATTTTGCCTGTGTGGAAGGGGAAGTTAACTATCTCATCATTTTTGATCATTTTTGCCAATTGCATTTTAGTGTGTATTTATTAAGGACTGCGTCTTACAAATGTTGTATCTATTTGACAGTGTGGCTGATGTAACAACTGATGGTTATTGGAAACTAGCAGCAATTTAAATTTCTGATACTGATGTGGGGGACATTAAGCTGGAATTAATATGGGTACTTAGAAAAACACTGATGACTACATCTGAATTTCATTTGCATTATCCATCCCTGGACTCATCCATATTGCAAGGTGAACTATGTGCAAATTATGCACTTGCCAGCTAGCCCTCCAACAAGTTAGGCTGAATCTCTGAGCCTTTTTGGAAGAATCACAATAGATCGAGCAATTTAGAATACAGCAAATAAAGTAAATGCTATGAAGCGTAGTGTTTTAGGCTCAAACAAGAAGCCATCAAGAAATGCCATATAACTATCTACGACAAAATACCTGATAAAAATAAAGGTTTATTGTTGAGGCATAACTCTTGTTCATGGGCCACAACAGAAGCTGCTGATGACCTACCTAAAGCACACGGTGTCGGGAAAAAGGATATAATACTAAAAGAAAAAATGGTCTGTAAGTGAACATCTCTTACAGGAATTTCATGCGCCATGTCCAAACAGAAACCTAAAATATTTTGACTTCAGCAGACAAAATGAAGATTAAAAGGTCCCAGGAAAGGGAGTTAGAGGAGAACTTGCTTGGAAATAGTTACTTGTTGCTCAGAGGGCACATTGGAGACATCTGGGCACTGATGAAATACTAGCATACTAACAACCACAGCAACAGCAAAATCAGATGGATCCCTCTGAAAAACAAGCACTGGAAATTTATGGGGAGAAAGAGTAGACAATGTAAGCCATACTGAAACCACCCCAGTGTAGCTGTTTATATCATTGATAGATTGACAGTGGTGTAAAGAACAAATTGGTGCTAACAAAATACTTGCAGATTTGCAGAATATGGAATTCATAGTGTTTGATGTTTACAGGAAGGTATTGGTAAAAGGTACAGATTTAAGAAGATCCAAGCACTAAATCAAAAGACATAGCTCTAAATCAAAAAATCCAAGAGTAGAGAAAAAAAATTAACCAAATTTTTCAACTAAGTCTCATTAAACTTTGGTTGGAAGAATGGAGGATAAAACAATCTTCAGAATGGGGAAAAAAAGAAAGCCAACCAATTTCTGGGACATTTGCTGTTCAGCATACTCATAAACAACCTAGGAAAGAGAGTAAGCAGTGATGTGATCAGGTTTGCTGGACTTTAGAAGGCTGCAAAACCGAGAAGTAAAACAGCAGGTTAAATATTGTGTTTAGTAAGTGTTTGGTGTAAGTGATTGGAAGTGATATATGTGTGGGAAAACATTTCTGACTTTACATATAAAACAATGGGTCTGAGCTGATCATTACTGTTTGATATCAAGAGCTTTGAGGGATGATTGATTGATAGTTCAGTGAAAATGTCAGCTCAATGCTCAATAGTGACCAATAAAGAAAATGAAAATCAGTCATTATCTGGAGAAGAAGAGAGAATAAAACAGGGCTATTGCATAAATGCATGGTTGATTTGCCTGCTGAATACTGAGTATATTTGTCCTTCTAGCTAAAAAAAACCCCATAATTGTGCTAAAAGAAATTCAACAAAGGGGCAAAGTTTTCTATATGAGACACAACTATGTGAGTCAGGACAATTCATTGCAGCAAAGAGCTCATTGTGATTCTGAGTTTGAAAACCGTACTTGTTATGAAGAGGGTAGAAACAGCTTATAGTCTCTTTCAGTACAAAAACTAAAAGGATATCAAATGAAGCTGACAATTCAGATTCCAAACAACCCAGTTAAGTACTTCTTCAAATGTGTAGTAGGTAGAAGCTATAAAACTTTCCAAATGGTGCAGTGGGTGCTGAAAATGTATATTGGTCCCAAGGGAGACTAGAAAAGTTAACACAGGAGAAATCAATTTGAGGGTTACTGAAAAGGTTTGCTGAATTTTCCTGAAAGATTATTAAAGACGAGGTTAAATGGTGTCGTTCTAGTTGAGGAGTTGGCTGGCTTTGAATGAGCAAATTACTTAGGCTGAGAGAATATGTGAGCGTATGATAAGTACTTGCCCTCTTTCCATATTGTTCTTTGGCATTTGCTCTTGGTCATTTCAGTACAAGACATGGTGATAGGTAGACCTTTTGTTTAATTTAGCAGAGTTGTTCTTAGGTAATAGAGCTGTTTCAAGACAGCTCTAAATACTCTGCTTAGCTCCCAGCTTCAAGTTAACCAAAAACCATCAAGAGGTGTTGGTGGGAGAAATCAGACTCTCCACATCACTTCATGGGTGGGCAGTAGATAAAAGTCTTCCTTACGTATGCTTCAGGAAATGAATAGTGGGTACGAATCAGTCATAATCATTGCTCAAAATACAGATATATGTGTACTCTACAAGTACAAAGATATTGTGCTCTGCAAGGGTCCAGTGGTATATTCTTCTCTGGGGTATCACAAAGTTGTTTACAGATCTGGGCATGTTTCACTGAAGTAAATAAGTAGCATTCTGCTATAGGCACTGAGTGGTCAAGAGTCCTAAAACACAGACAAGCTTCCAAATCTAGGATGATCATAAGATCTCTTTTTGAAAGCCAGGGAAATTCGTGTGCTGACTGTATATTCGTCTGTTAAAATTCTTTTAATTCCTGTAAGTTCCAGTTTATATCAGTGACTGATGACCAGTTTTTCTGTGCCAAAAGAGTGAATGTAATTCCGGGAGACTTCTGCCATTCAAAATTTTTCCAGAGTGCACTGTCTCCAGTCTGCCATCAAGGCAGACTTTGGAGACAGTCTGCTTAATGAGTCGAGCAAGCTGTGGCTGGAAGACAGACAACGAAGAGAATCTGGGCATTTAATGTGTCGCTGAAGAACAACTTGGGGACCTAGTGATTAAGTTCATGAAATATAACTATGTCTGCCAAATCAATGAATAAGTGTACATTAGGAACAGGCTGAAGCGCACAGATATTTGTAAGTGGCAGATCTGTAGCAAACATGAATTCTCTTGCTGTCACAGAAGAAGACATTAACTGCAATGATCTGCAGTTTCCCAGCAAATGGAGAAAGCTTAATAGGAAAAGGTTTTATGTTATTAACTATTAGCTGGTAGGCTAACCTTGCTATTTCTGAGTTTTGTTCTCAGATCTAATGGCACATAAATACAGTGTGCATTTGGCAAGCTTGGTTTTTTCTCCCAGCTGCTTTGTGCTACCAGATTAAGGAAGGGGCTGGCTGGCATGTGCCAGGATGCAATTAGTTGATTGTAAAGGAGAAATCTCCCTAAGAAAACATTATCAAAAGCATTTCATGGAGAGGGATTTAAGTCAAGATGTGGAGCAACTCCACTAGACAGGGAAGATCTTGCCAGGACTCCTCCCTCCCTCAAATTCTGTCCAGCTTTCTGCATGTTTTTTAACCTAATTAAGCATGAGTAATTAAACAAGGTGCCAGGAAACACAAGCTGAAGAGAAATCTTTGGTTTTTTCCTTCCTGGACTCTTGTGCATGTTTACACGTATTTTTCTTCTTTGTGTTTTCCCCTCCAACTGCATTTATGGACGTTTTATTTTTTACTTCTATTACAGACATAGAGCTTGTCTGGCCAAGAGGCGTGTGAGTGTTTGAGTTTCCTGTGATTCAGACAGGTCGGAGTTCAGAGCACTGTAAAGATACTGGCAATGAGACCAATCACATTCACCCAGTTGGAATTCTGACTTCAGTGTCATACCACAGTACTAGTAGTTAAGCAGCAAGGCTACCATCTGAGCAAAGAGAGAGAGATCCCCGGCTATGCAACAAATCTGTTTCTCTTTCAACTTCTTCCCTGAAATCACAGCACTTTGTCTCTTGCAGTTCTGTAGTGCTGTTTTGCATTAAGCATTTCAGTGATAGATCAAGTGAAATGCTGTCTCTGATAGGAGGTATTTAACCTTTTAGTAATTACCTGGAGCATGATATCTTTGCAAAAGAGAGTGATAAAAGTCAAAAGACAAGCCTGCTTCACCAGGGAGAAAGGCTTATTAAGGAACAGGGTCACATACTAAGAGCTTTTCTATTCCTTCAGTTTTCTGAATATATTTGTACAAAAGCTGAGGTGAAAAGACTACTGGTAGATACAAACTGAACTCAACTAGTTTGGTACCCAGCTGTAATGCACTAATGCAAGCACTTGTTATGATGACAGTAAGGAAGACACTCAGACCCCATAACATATTGATTAAAGTAACATTTATTTGAGTTAATACGAAAAGGATGATGGGAGCCCTAAGTTGTGTAGCATTGGATGAACCTCCAGTAAGGGCACAGAACACTGTCTTGGTCCTCTCTGTGAAAAGATTTGCCAGCATTTTGGTCTTTAGAGATCTCAAAAGATTTATTTTTTTAAAAAACTACCCGTTTCTACTGTCAAGCAAAAGGATGTTCACATGAGACATACTGCCTTACATTAAGATAAAGACAAAGACACAAAGTTGCTGTAATTGCCCTTACCAAGTGGGAGCTGCCCTCAGGCTTCTTTAGAATTAGCCAGCCAAGTTTATCTTGTGGCCAAGGAATATGTGCAGCACAACACAGGCCTGAAAGCCAGGTGCTGTCTGCAGCACGAAATAGCACAGCACAAGCCTGCACCTACTCAGGATAACTACTTTGTGGATCACTAACTCCTGGATATACAATTGTCTTCCATTTAGGATCACTACACTAACAGTGAAAGCAGCCACAGCAAGACACCTCTTTGTTCACTCTCTCAATGGCAGTCTATTATCCCAGAATGCCATATGGCATCCTGACACAAATGCTATCCAGTTAGCTGCATGCTTTCAGAACAGGATGTGTTTTCACATTTACCCTGCCACAGAATCCCATATGGACCCATCCAGAGCAAAAATGATAAATATTCTGGAATTTCTCCAGGACAGATTGTATTTTTTTCAGGAGCAGAATTCTTAACTAATGAGATATTGTTCATATTCAGGTATTAAATATATTAACTATAAATCATTCTCAGATTAGGTAATACATCTCCCCATAATGAATATGCAATATAAAGAATCGTATCTAGTAGGACTGAGAGTAGTCCCAGATTTTTTTTATAGCAGTATTGATGTATCAGTTGTACTTAACTTGGAAACAAAGTGGTGTTTTGTTTAGCAGTCCAGCTGAGTTTCATTTTTAGGACTTACACAACTGAAGTGAGTGATAGCAAAGATACTGGTAAGGTTTCACAGATAAAGAGAAAATCTTGTCATTCTGCTCGAATTCTTAATATAGAAACCATAAATTCTTGTCTGCATTCTGTGATCCGTGTGTTTATGGACAAGGAACAACTACAGTTATCACTGTCAGTTGTGTAAAATATTCTATAGCAGAAATGTGAGAGTCTGCCAGAGACAAGGAGAAAGGATTGTGTTCATTCTTTTTTTCTCTCCTGAGCATTGCTTTTCTTCTCTTCCATCTTTTCACAAGCCTTCTTTGCCGGTATTTCTCAGGTGTGCATGATGATATGACATACCACTTCTAGAAGTAAAAATTGGCATTCCAGTTAATTTATTTTCAATTTCTAGACAAGCAGGCAATTTATTCTCTGCAGGAAAAATTCTTCAAAATGTCTTAAAGAAATAGAAAGCAGAAATTAAAGGAGTATAAGTAGCTGAATGAGGGTTTTATCTGGTGACTCTTTGATTTGAAATTATTTATGTAATCTCTTATGTGTCAAACAGTTTTCCCTCCAGCCAGGGGCAAGGAAGGTAAGAGGTGCAGGAACATGCTACGGTCTTATTTTCTCAGCAGATACATGATTGTGGAGACTGTCGAAGCCCATAACCTTGCAGAACAAAAAAACCCCCAAAAACAAAACCACCCCAAAGAAACAAACAAACAAAACAAAACAAAAGAGGTATATAAAGCAATTTTTTTCTTTCATATCAGATCTTAAATTTTCAGTAATGAGAAGTGATTTATACTGAAAGATAATTTGAAAGCAGGGTAACAGGGTATTATGTGTAGTGCACTCTACAATCTTGGACATCAGTTTGGCATTTCTTTTTATAATGCTTATTTATTTTTTTAAAATCCCTTGAAACCATGAAGTTCTTCAATATTTGTATATACCTGTTGAATCTGAAACTGTAATTGTGTTTGTTTCCCTCCTCTAGCTATTGATAGGCTATGAAAATGGGACTGTCGTACTCTGGGACTTACGATCTAAAAGAGCTGATCTGAGAGCTTATTATGATGAGGTAAGCAATTTCCATTAATTCAGAAAAACTGTTATTCAGTTTGTTGTATGCTTTATCAAGCAGATGGATAGTGATCTTAAGGCATTGCCTGTTCTGGAATTACCATTTGTGCTATGCTTTTGAACAAGTTATTGATGATAGAAAACAAAACATGAAATCTCTAGTTCTAATGCATTTGGCTCTTGTGAGTGTACTATGACATGGAGTCTCTTCCCCTTGATTCTGACAAGTTCATCAGCTTCTGTGTGGGGATCCTCGGTTGAGCAGTGTGTAGTAATGAGCTGACCTGAGATATAGCTACATTGGAATTATAGAATTATCTTTACTGAGTGTTACTAGAACATTAATTAGAATGGAAGACAAATTACTCTGTAGGGCTATTGGTATTACCTAGTACTCAAGGTCTGATTAAAAAGTTTTCAAAATTGTGTTCTCATAGTTTTATCAGACAATTGTCTCTTGCTGCTTGTAAGCAGACTATATTAACCACACATGCAGTCTTGTATCAATAAACAGGCTGTTTCAAAAATAGATATATTCCTAGTTATTATGAATTTAGTACTAGCCCTGGGGAAAAACATGCTTTGTTCTGCCAGTCCTTCTGTAAACTTCATCATGGATCAATGTGAATGCAACTACATCTGAAGCTAGAAAAGGACCTTTTCTTTGAAGTGATCCAGGCAGTAATTGGTTTCCTATAGTTCTCTTTCCTTCTTCATCTTGCCACTCTGTTACACATAAGCAGTACACAAGTTTATTTTTGCTCTGAACAGTAACCCAAATATATCTGAATCCTGCACTCTTTCAGGCCTGTTTTCACAGACACATCAACACTACCCTGAGCTTCAAGGTTAAGATTCTGGCCATTCACATAGCAAATGTTCTAAGGGACATGGTAGTTCAGTTTAAACAGGCCAGCACTTTAGCCTCAGGACATGCCCTCTTAGTCGTCTCCAAGTGACTGTCTGCCTGTGCATACACTTGTTAAATTGCACCTGTTTTATTACTTAAGGCTGGACAACTTTTTCCTTTTACAGGTCTCCAGGGGGTGTCTGTTCACTCACTGTCCTCTCTTGTGTTCAGAATAAGGCTACATAAAACCGGGTCTCCATAATACTGTGGTTTGGGGTTTTTTTCCCTTGTTGAGACAGAGTGGTTGGGTGTTGAAAATCTTTCATACAATTTAGTTGTTCCACATTTGAGTACTGTCCTCAGGAACACTTTCTGGCCTTTTTATCAGTCACGTGCTTTCCTTCTCAGTATTTACTTGCTGCCTCATTACTCCACTTTTTACAACTTGTGGTGGCTTGCTATCATCTACTGAAACAGTTGCAAGATTGTTATTTTGTCTTTAAAACAGTTGTGCAACTAGCCATTGTACTTTATTCCATACTTTCAGGCTCCAGCTTGATAATGTTCCAGATCAGCTAGCATCTCCCTAGGGAGCCCCTAAAAAGGGATCCTTTTTAAATCCTGGGTTATAGCTTTTGTGAGTCACAAATCATTAGTTCGGCGTGTGCCAGTTGGTATTTGGCACCAACCCAAGTTTTCAGACCTAAGCCTTCTCTTATACATTGGTCACCTAAGATCACAGTCCAGAAAACATTGTTCCTGCTCCCCTTCACTATTCTGTCTGGACTGATGCAAGGCCTCTGTGCCCTATGACATCTGACCAGTCTTTCAATATCGTTCTGGTGCTGAGCCAGCCAGTTGCAATTGCAGGGTATCTGTGAGGTCTCAGATAAATGACTGTAAATGTTCTGTATCTTCACGGAATACCAAAGTGCCTCTTTGAATGAGGTCTGAATGAAATTAATCGAGCCTTATTTTTCTTACTACCATTACGCTTTCTTTAGCACCAGTTTTGAAATGGATGTAGTCACCCTATTTGATGGTGAAAGAGATGGAAATCTCATCTAACTCACCACTTCCTCTTCTGGCATATTTAAGGACTGTCAGATGGCATGATCTTTATCTGGAGCAGATACTTCTGTTTAGTATCAAAAATTCCCCTGGCACCAGGCTTCCCCATTAGCACTTGGTGTGTACTGTGAGAAACAGCTTATTTTCTTGTCTTTGATGGACTGTCAATGTTCATCACCGAGGCAAGTCCTTTCTTCTCTGTAATCTTCTTCAGATAGCTGTCCAGCTTAGTAATGTCACTCAAAATAAATGTCGGCACCCTCAAGACTCCATCCAAATACTCATCCTTTCGCAGGAGCAAGCCTCAACTGGATTTGTCCTGTGTTACCCTTGACATTGCTCCTAGAATAAACAGCTCACTAAGACAACCCAATAGGTTGTAAGTGGTGGAGCTGAAGACTCTGCCCCCTCCCTGTTCACAGACTGCAATTGCAGCATTTACAGCAGCATTCCTTATTCCATCTTTGTCATGCTATACTTAATTTCTTGAAGACTGGGAGCCTTTCATAGGTAAAACATGTCCTCCAATTGCACAGAAGTCAAATAAGCCTAAACTTGCAAGATCATACATTGAGTACAGCATGCATGTTTCTGACATACGTACAGACTGAAAAATCAGAAAATAGAGAGGAATTACATTGTCATGACTTCAAATCACAGACCTATTTGGTCCTGTAAAGTAAGGACCTGAATGGCAACACACTACACATTCAGGTAAGAGAGACACAAGTCCTCCAGAAATGCAGGGTTTAGATCTATGGTACAGAAAACCACAAATAAACAAACAAAAAAACCCACACCTCAGTTGTTTTGTATCATACACTTTTTCTAAATTAACAAAAGAAACAAAAGAAGGGGACTAAATTTAAAACCCTGCCATCTCCATTCAACTTGCTAGAAGCTCAGAAATCAGAGTGGAACACACCAACCTGCCTAAAAGATTGGAATTTTTAATATTAAACATTCAGTCATGCTCAGTACATAGCTCTTTGGGCTGGTAACTGAGAATAAATGAACAGAAGTTCACTTACATTTATTACTACTGGCTCTATTCAAAGGACATTCTTTTTTATTAAATTATTTGTGCAAACAGGACTAAGATTAGCAAAATTAAAGCCTGCATCCCAATATGATGTACAGTCTAGCACTGAAAACCATTTATTCTTATGCTGGCATAAATGTGGGGCTGGGACAATTTACTTGGCTAAAACAGGAGGCAGCCTTGGAAAGTAAAGTATCTTTAGACTGAAGTTGGCTGCTAACTTCTGGTTGAAATGGAACAAAACTATGTCTATCTGCAAATATCATGCAGGCAAACTGTTCACTTACAAGTAAGTGTGAAAGCTTTACTAGCACAAGAACTATGCAAACAGACTGCACCCTGCATGGAATAGAACCTTACTTCAAGGGTTATGGTGCCAATCCGGACAGAGCTTCAGAGAGAGGAGCTAAAGGGTGAGGCTGACCCATAAATACTGTATTTAAATCCTTAAAAGAAACACCACAGCACCACCACCACAACTCTAGTAAAGCTTAAATGTAACTCACTAACTTTCCTAATTTCAGTCTGGAACACAAACTGCTCCAGGCTTTTATCAGAAACTGTGGCTAGCAGGACAAGGGCAGTGGTCGTCCCCCTACACTTGGCACTGGTGAGGCTGCCCCTCGAATCCTGTGTTCAGTTCTGCACCCCTCACTTCAAGAGGGACGTTGAGGTGCTGGAGTGTGTCTAGAGAAGAGCAACAAAGCTGATGAAGGATCTGGAGTACAAGTCTTATGCGGAGTGGCCAAGGGAACTGAGGAGGAGACTCAGGAGGGACCTTATTGCTCTCTGCAACTACCTGAAAAGAGGTCGTAGACAGGTGGGGGTAGGTCTCTTCTCCCAGATAACAAGCAACAGGACGAGAGGAGATTGCCTCAAGTTGCACCAGGGGAGGTTTCAATAGGATATTGAAAAAATTTCTTCGCTGAAAGGGTGGTCAAGCATTGGCACAGGCTGCCCAGGGCGGCGGTAGAGTCACCATCCCTAAAGTGTTTAAAAAACACATAGATGTGGTGCTTAGGGACATGGTGTAGTGGTGGACTTGGCAGTCTTGGGTTAACAGTTGGACTTGATGACCTTAAAGGTCTTTTCCGACCTAAATGATTCTATGATTCTGTGTCTGCTCGTTTCAAATGAGAGAGCTTCTCACCAAGGATAGAAAAGGCTGTACAAGTCACGTTATCTGGAACTAAAACATTCTTGTTTGTGAAACACCTGGTCCCAGAGTAGAACTTGAACCTCTTGCTAAGGTATCTGGTGTCTGCTCTTCAAGATGTCAGCTGCAAATTTGTTTCTTTGTGTGATGATGATAGTCACCTCAGTGGTGATACATACGAGATATTCAGGCCCTTTCCATCTATATGATGCCCTCTATAAAAGGCTTTCCTTGCAAGCCCTTTTTATAAATTTCTTCAAAAGTTTATTTCCATTGATTAGTATAAAAAGAGAGCACGTAAACAAGACAGAGCCTTCAAAGGATTCTCAAGTTATTGTTGATAGTTGACAGACCCAAAAAACCAGCTATCTTCATATACAGACTGTTTAAAAGTTTGACAAGTTGTGTCAACACACATTCAGAGCTTCTGAAGCATAGGCATCATCTTTAATTAGAACACATCTCCAAAATGGAGCTGCTGAGTTCAGAGACATTTACCAAATGACATCTTCCTGCCTTTATCAAGCGCTGTGCCATTATGGACGTATCACATCGGATATGGCCCTTGCTGTAATGGTCCTGCAGTACGACTAACACAAAGGATTTTTAAGATTCAAGCAGTAGGATGGGATGAGTATGGTGCTTGTCAAAATATGGTTAAAAGTGCTCCTAGAGTCCCCATGAGTTCTTCTCAGTGGAGGAGGTTTGTGGTTGGGAAGGAGCTGAAATGGTGTTGGGCACGCTTAATTTTAGTGCACGCTGAGTATGAGAGAAGATGGAATATGTATGCAACCACTGTGGGTATTGCAGAAGGAGAAACATACCCAATCTGGAGTGATATGCTTCATGTGCATACACTGTGTGAACATTCACATGAGTCACCCACCATGATGAACTCCTGTTCTAAGCAAATAACTGCTCCTTTTTTGTGTGGATGCTAAAGAAGTGGATCAGAATGCTAGACATAATCTAGCAGAGAGAAAATGGGAGACTTGTTCAATACCACCTTTCAGTATTAGTCATGACTCCCAGCTGAGACCTCCAAAAGTGATTCTTAGTATTTCTTGCCCTTTTCAGGGCAAAGTCTGACTGGTGACTTTGAGTTGCTGCTACACCAACTGTTTGTGACAGGAGCATTCCACCTCAGCTCCCCTCAACAGGAGGCATATGCTGGCAGGTGGCACCACTAGGTGAGAGGCAGTTTAACAAGCAGCTTGGTACCGTTTTCAGCTGCTAGTTACTAGCTCCTGCTCACACACAGTTAGTGACTGTAACCATGTGAAATGTTTCTATGTGTGATAACACATCAAAAGCAGATTCAAGTTCTGCATGATAGCAAACATGAATGAGCTCATGTCAGAATTAATTTGCATGAGGATAGACATGCCTTCAGTGTAAGTGAAGCAGCGCTCTGCACAGATCTAAGGTTCCTACTACGCAAGGGCAACAGCATTGGACTCTGTATGAACCATCTTTCTGTGTTGTCTTCTGTTGCTTCATTTATAGTTTGGTATAGTTTTGGTGCCAGCCCCACTCTGGTAAGTAGAAGTTTGAGTGACACCCATTATGTCACTCAAAGATAAATATCTAGAGTTCGCTTTGTTCAGCTCTGTTTGTTGAGTCTTTATTGGCATGACTAGCTTACTAGTGTGTTAGCAAAGCTTTCATAGACGTGGCATGTCAGATTCCTATTAAACATCTGGGTCATCTTAATCCAAAGGCTTATTTGTGGCTATACTGTCCAGCCTCAGGAGCTGAGTAAAGTTTTAGTAAAGGGTCACAGTCTTTTTGTTGGTTTCCGCTGAAATTCCCTGCAGACCATGAGCCATTACCAACCACAGCAATCAATATACATGTTAAAAGAGGAAGACCAACAGGGAGCTTTGAATAGTGACTGGTAGTGCTTAGGTTTATTTCTTGTCAGCTTAAGCAAGATTGGTATGAACAACTCCAGTGCTGGCTTGTGAACACCCAGGCATGATTTTAAGTATATTTGAATAATCAGGTGACTGGCCATATGCGATTGTAAGTGGCCTTAGTGTTTTCTGTGTTGCAAAAAATGGAAATTTAATAAACTGCATTTAAGAGTAGACCTCTCTTATTTGCATTTACATAAAAACATATTGTGTTTTTAGCTATTTGGCAGCTAACATTTCTGGAAAGGAAATGGATTCAAGGGAAAATTCTGTGAGTTCGTGCTTCTGAGGGGAGTGTGTGAAAAACTGTGATGTACAGTGAATCAATGCTTTATTTTGTCAGAAAATGGGTTTTGTTAGTTTCCAGCATATACTAGTGAAAATGAAGGACTTACACCATTATCTTTTCAGCCAGTTTGATGTAATTATGGATATTTTCAGTCAGTTTCACTAATTATACATGAAATACTAAAAATGGTGTATTAATTTCTGAAGTGTTGCTTTTTGGCATATATAGCATTCATCATGTGGTACTTGCATTGTGTACATAGGAGTGCAGTATTCCTCTTTGAAGCACTGTCTGTTCCAGAAGTATCTTACATCATTGTTTTGGTAATTTCCTATATCAATGAAACAATTCTACTATCTTTAGTGGTTTTGTTTTTATATTAAAGATCCCAGATTTCTGTGTACTTGCTCTGCAACTTAAGTGTGCAGGGGGAAAAAAATTATTCAAGAACAGAGTACTATTTCTGCTTCTCCTAAATAGTCCTCTGGGGAAGACTGCATGTGTTGTATGTTACCTGTAAAACCTGTTACAGAGAATTCCCTGTACATTTGCCAGATGAAATACGAGGAAAGCTATCAGACATACTACGATTGCACTGTATGTCCCTTGTTCTTGTACTTTTACCTTAATGCCTTGTTCCTTCAATTTGGTCTTATAGTACAGGCTTTCTTACATTCTTGTGTTATGTTAGCCTTTATGATGAATTGTTTTGCTCAACTAGCAGTAGAATACAGCCATTGGTTACTAAAAAGTGCTGTTAATGGACTTCAGACAAACAAGAACCATCCAATTGTTGATATACTATTTGATTAATATAACCCAAAGTCATACATTAAGATGTTATTACTGTAAACACTGTATCCCATTTCAGTCTCAAGTTCTTCTTTCATTTCTGTAGGCTATTCATTCTGTTGCTTGGCATCATGAAGGGAAACAGTTCATGTGCAGTCACTCTGATGGCAGCTTGACCCTATGGAATCTGAAAAGTCCTAACAGACCATTCCAGACCACAATTCCACATGGTAATTTTGACAGTTAAAATGTATAACCAAGAAGTGATACAGTATTCCCCATGCTGTTGGCTAATTTCTATGTTTATATCATTTTTTTTATTGTAGCCCAGATCCAGAGTTGCTTCTTGCATAAATATTTTCATCTGCAAAGTAGCTGCAAAATATTATAAAAATCAGAGTACTTTTGATCAAACTTTTTTTAATTGGTGTCGTAAATACCTCTTACTGGTTAATATTGCTCTAATGTCATCTTCTATTGAATTCATCTTAAGAGTCTATTGCTGGTCTTTGACACCCTCAGGCTATGGGATTTTCACATTTCTTTCTTTTATATTTTGTACTTCTGTTCTTGTATGTGCAATTTTCAGAAGTAATACATTTTGTACAAAGCACTGTTGCTTGTTGTAGAGGTGGTACAAGGCTTCCCAAGTCACTGCAATGAAGAATTTAAAGGAGCCATGTTAAGAAATGGCTGTATCTTTTATGGCTGGGACTTTATATGCCATTGCTTCCTATAAATGAGGTAAAAAGGTATTGACTCTCTTGCAAATCAATACATTACCAAGAAACCTGACTGAGTGGACAAGGAGGAAGAAGGGGAAGGCAAGATCTGTGTAGCCCAGAAGAGTTTTAGCATTTTCTTACATTTCCTAATTGATTTTATTTTATCATTTTTAGTCACGGAATTGTACTTTAGATCAGAAAGGCCCTCTCAGAGGTCATCTAGTCTTATCCCTGGTTCAAAACAGGCCTGGTTAGATCAGCTTGCTCAGGGCAGTGTCCAGTTGACACCAGACACTTGAACACTTCCAACAACAAATTGCACAACCTCTCTGGGCAACATCTTCCAGTATTTCATTACCCTCATGGTACAAATCTTTTTACTAATACCTAACCAGAATTCCCCATGTAGCTTGAGCCTTTTGCGTCCCATCATGTCACTGTGCACCTCTGAGAACAGTCTGGCTTCATCTACCCTGTATGATCCGATCAGGTTGATATTGAAAGCAAGCATAGATTTTCCAAAGTAACAGAACCAAAATTGTTGGTTTTTTGGTTTACAAGTGACTTTTCTCTGATTGGAAGAAAGTACTGAGCCATGATTAACCAAGAACCCATGAATTTCGATTGTACACTTCATTTAATTTTATCACTCAACTAGTTACAGTCCAGAGTACATAACATTTTGGCAACAAAAAGAAATGAGTCAATCTAAGAATGACTAAGGAAAAAAATTAAGCTGTTTATGGTTATAATGCATTCAGAAAAAAAGGTATACATTTGGTCAAATGCGTTAATTATTAGTTAAGTGTCATCCTTTTCAGTAATCTGCATGGTTTTTAGATGTCTTTGAAGTGTGGTCCCTTAGATGTATGTGGCAGTAAAAACACAAAACCATAATAAAAGCAATTAATTTAGACAAACGTATATTTTACAGAAGCAGGAGCTAGGACTCATCATCTTCTGTAGCTTTCAAGTTCCATTATCGTACTGCTTATACAGTTGCTTCACTCTGTATGTTTTAGTTTGATAGTTCTATTATCATGATGTTTTAATACAGTTTTCATCTTCTTTCTTTCATTAGGAAAAATTCAAAGAGATGGAAAAAAACCTGAATCCTGTAAACCAATTCTAAAAGTAGAGTACAAGACCTGTAAAAACAGGTATGTTTTTAATTCTGTAATTAACTCAGCGTTACACTACTGAGATTTTAGAATCTTTCCCTCTTTCTTTTTCAGAGCTATTTATTATTATTTAGAGGTACTAAACCTAGAATGTAAACTTGTATGTACTATGTAAACTTATAATTACTGTGTTGGTTTTTTTAATACAGTGAACCATTTGTGATATTTTCTGGTGGACTGTCATATGATAAGGCTTGTCGAAGACCAAGTTTAACAATCATGCATGGGAAAGCAATTACAGTTCTTGAAATGGACCACCCTATAGTTGATTTTTTAACTCTTTGTGAAACCCCATATCCCAATGGTGAGTTTATCAAGGAAAACACAGTTATGGAAAATATAAATGAAGTGATCTTCTCTCATATTGTAATTCCATTCCAGGGACTTCCATTCTCACAGTTGTCTCCATCTCAAGAAAACCACATCTCTGAAAGTAACTGGAACTTGTTTGCATTCCCAATACAGGAAGCAAGTAATGAATGGACAATAAAGCATGCACAAATGTCCAGATATAAGCTTGAAACACATGGGTTAGCATGAGGAAATATTTCTGTTGCTCATGATCACATATAAACATCTGGGCTTATATTTCTGACATTTTTCATGAGGCTGAAAATATTTTCTTAATTTTTTTTTCTTAATTATTGAAGATTAAGCGATTACTTATCTGCAAAAAAGTTCTTACACTTCAGCCTTAATTAAACTGTTAAAAGTGTTTTGCTGCATGTTGTGGGACCGCCAAATTCTGAAGCACATTCACAAAAAAAATCCAGAGAGTAAATGAAGAAAAGCTGTAAGTCAAAAAGAAAATAAGTTTAGCATTTTAAGCCCTCAAGCAGAAAAGTAAAATAAACCTTATGTATGTAGCTAAATCAAATACATATTAAAAACACTTAGTAAAGATAAATTGTATATTTGTTTCGATGTCATGCTAAAATTTAATTTTCAGTAATCAGTTAGTTTGGGCCTTCATTTAACTGTGTCAAATACAGCTACACTTCCCGGTACTAAGATTTTGTAGCCCCTTCCCCTGCTCACACACTGTTATTTAAAAATTTTGGCCTAACTTGTATTATTCATAGCATTGTATAAAAACAGGCCACAGATAACGTGTGTTCGTAGCTGGCCTGAAAGGGAGGTAAATCAGTTGCTGTCAATTTATTCAGCCTTTTGGCATCAGCCATCTGAAGAGAGTACTCTGAGCTTGCACGTGCTGGAATGGTTTGCTGCTGTTGAAAAGAGAGTCGTAACTTCATATATATTTTTTTTTAAATAACTTTTATCCTGTGTAAACTAATGCACCCTATGCATCAAGGGAAGCATTTATTTGTCATTTTAATTGTTGATTTTTGATAAATGAAAAAAGCATGAAATAAAAAACTAAACAGTATAATCTCCTAAAGCGTGTATGGGAGGAAGGAGTGTGTCAGTATCTGAATAGAACGCAGCAGACTTACAGGATTCCCTTGCAATATTCCTTTGGAATCACTTTGGAAATGAAGGCATTGTGTGTCATTGAGTGGACTGGACCAGCTGTTCACAATCTCTTGTGAGCAATCTCTTGATATACACTGTAGAAGTATTACTACTGGACAGCAAAAATACATTTTCTGTATAACAATTGGATTCAGCAATGCAGTGATACACACAACTTACTCATATTCTATTTCTTTCAATATACCATCATGCTGGCATGCTGTAATATGCCAATTCTATTTCTGCTATGTATGTTGATCAACAATAGTGCCTAAAAGTAATTTCTCAGGTCCTGTCTGGCCCTAATCTGACCCTAGTTTGCAGATAATGTTGATCAACAATAGTGCCTAAAAGTAATTTCTTGGTTCCTGTCTGGCCCTAGTTGGCAGATATGTCTAGTTTGTAGATATGTCCAGTATTTGTACCTTAAAACATTAGTTTAATATACTGTGAATGTTTAGAGAACATAAATATGACTTGCTTGTTTAAAATGATTAATAAGAGAACTGCATGTCTTTTACACTTGATTCCTTGCTTACAGAATTTCAAGAACCCTATGCTGTAGTTGTGCTTTTGGAAAAAGATCTCATTGTGGTTGACCTGACACAAAGCAAGTAAGTATGAAGTCTTATATGAAGTTACTTGCATATCTTAACTGTCCAGCAGAGGATGGTAAAAATTCAAATGATACCTTGCAATGTCATTTTACTGTCCAAAATCATTCACACTTGGTAATAATTCACTCTATATGTTTACCTCCACCTTAAGAGCTAAGATCACCTAATCAACAGGAACTTATGATAATATTTGTTCTTAAGTTTGGAAATAAATTTAAATCCATGGTCCCTTCAGCAGAGCCCTCAAACATTCACTCAACATCAAAGTTAAGTAATATTTGGTCACATGCTGAATTATCACCTGAATGTGTGTTTTGGAAACCAGATTCAACTACTGCTTATATGCATGCCTAGCTTCACTAGACTCCACAGGGACTACCACTTAAGTATTTACTTAAGTATCTTAATAAATAATGGCATTGATTTGTAGTGAATCTACAGAATTATTTAATGACTCAGTTGCTGGTTTAAATGACAAATGGTTCTTTCACATGAGAATCAGTGTTCATATCAAAGAGGAACTATACATCATGTAATGCAGAATGCAATTCTTACTTATTTAGGTCTGCCTCCAACGCTACCAGTAATGTACATCCACATTCACACTGGTATAACTAGGAACAGGTTTTGCCTTTAATGTCTTGAAACATTCGAAGTGAATTATATTCTGATCTCACTTACATTCAAGAATAATTCAAATCATCTCAGCAATAAAAAATGGATGTAATGGAAATCAGAACCAAATTTCCTACATTTTCGAATTGTGAATAACATTGTGTACTATGCCAGAAGTGAGGCCTTCCTTCTCATCAGACTGTCCAGACTGATGGAAGTGAGAAATAAACTGAGATCTGCTTCATCTGTTGTTGCAATTGTTCATTGTATAATCAGTAGTCTACCAACCCAATAAGCTAAGCTGCTCAATATAAAATCCACAGTTGTTTAAGTAGTTCTTAGGTCGTAGTATATATCATATCCATGAACCTGAAGCATCTAGAAAATGTGTCACTTCTGTATAAATGAGATTTTGAGATGCTGGGAAAAATTAGTTCCTAATCCTCATTCACACAGGTAGTCCTATTAGCCTTAGGAACTATTTGCATGAATGAGTATTGATGTTACAAGAGGATTCTTGTCATGGCAGTGGAATTTTTGTATCTTTATTTTAGTAACTACACATTATTACTAACATAAAAACAATACATGTTTGAATAAATAAGGGGAAATGTGCTTTATTAGTAATTATTTTACTTAGATTCTGTTACACGCTTTAATATGAGAATATGTTTTCTTCTATGGCTCAGTGTGTCACAGTGCTTCTAATAAATTGTCTTCCTTAACTAGTTTTCCAATCTTTGAAAATCCATATCCTATTGACATTCATGAGTCACCTGTTACCTGCACAGAATATTTTGCGGACTGTCCTCCAGATTTGATTCCTGTACTCTATTCTGTAGGAGCAAAACATAAAAAGCAAGGATACAGCAATAAGGTAAACAAAACCAATATTTTTTAAAAACAAAGAAAGTAGATGTACAACCTATGTTTTTCTAATATCTTACCAAATTATTTTAATTTTACTTCTTTAATAATCACTTTCAAGTTGGTCCAACCAGCAGCTTAGCAGCATGCTTACAGCCTGGTATTTGTCCCTCAGAAACACCATCACTTAAGCACGACCATTAATGATTGTTATGTAGGACAGAATCATTAGGCTGCTGGAGTTATGTGATCAGAGTGAGTGAAAGGAAAGCCATCAGTGTATGACTCAAATTTGTATGGATAAGTTATTTCTATCAAAGAAAAAAGTGAAAACTTTATAACTGAAAAAGAAGTTAGCGTAAGTGCTTCAGTGAAAGTTGAAGGTTGACAGCATGCCTGTGAGATTTTTATTAAATAGGGATATTAATAATTGTTTTACTGAGCTACCAAAGTCTTAATGTAATGCTTCTAGAAATAGGACAAGCTACAGAAATAAAAAGAGGAAATGCAATTATTTTATACATTTCAAGCATGAATCGGGTTTATGTTTTGACTAGAACTAATCCATCATAATAAATTAGAAAAAATATAGATAAACAAATCAGATGTCATCAGTTTCTATTCATATTAGCAGAAGTATTCTCCTTGGAGCTGCCTTGTTTTCCATGAACTGAGAAACTGGGCCCTCTCTACTTGTTTTGGATCTTGATTCAGCAAAGTACTTCAGAAAATATTTTTTTTGCTCTTATTTGAATTTGTCTGCTTATCTATCCTTACGTCATATACATAGCTTCCCGAACTTTTCACCACCTACCTGTATTCATTGCGCACCCTTTTGTCCCCTTGCTTTATTTGTGCATATAAAAATATACACTCCAAATGTAGGTAGTCACTCATTTGCCACCCACCCATTTCTGTACCCACAAGCATCCACTCCATGTATCCACGTAACCAGTTTGTCCTCCCAACTTTTTTCCACCCACTCGTACTCTGCACACATCGTCACTCATCCACATCCTGTATCCATACATGTCAATCTTTAGGCACAGACCAGCATTTTGCTCTACCAGCCTAGACCAAAGAAGAGAATGGAAGTCTTGCCACTAGGAAACAAAAGGCAGAGAAGAGATGATGATTTCCTATGTTCTGTAAAATTTGCGTTCCCTTGTATCTCATGGCATCACGCTCAGATACTTCTTTCTGGGCCAGCTTCTTCAGTAGTCTTCATCCTCAAAATACATTCTCAGTCTATTCAGTGTCCCATAGAAACTCCAAGAATCAAGCAATCTGAAAAGAGTAGCAGAACTGTTTGTTACTCCTTCTAGTTCCTATTTTGGATTGTTGAGTGTTGGCTGTGCAGAAATAGTTTTAAAAGATAGAGCTTTAATTGATAACATTAAAATGTTACTCAATTTCAAAAGCCTTAAATGATAAAATAAAAATGTTGAATAACCTTTAAAAGCCTTAAGTGCTACACGTTTTTGTTCCTTTTATGAGTTGTATTGCTTTTTGGAGGAAGATGTTGTCTGCTCCGGAGTTTAAATATTAACCAAGCAAGAATCATCAAAATTAGTTGTGATCTCTGTACTCTTTTTGTTTGTTTAGGAGTGGCCTATCAGTGGTGGAGCATGGAACCTTGGAGCTCAGACATATCCTGAAATCATTATTACAGGGTGAGAATGAAACTGAGGATTGGTACTTTTAAAATGTTAGTGTCTACAGCTTTTGATTGTGGGTTAGCTATAGCTAAGAGTTGACCCTTCACAGAGTATGCATATCCTGGCCTCTTCATTTGAGGTACGTAGCTTTTTCCCTTGTGCAGAGTCAC
This sequence comes from Ibycter americanus, assembly GCA_035590275.1. Taxonomy (NCBI): domain Eukaryota; kingdom Metazoa; phylum Chordata; class Aves; order Falconiformes; family Falconidae; genus Ibycter; species Ibycter americanus. Next base: position 2,846,126 of record JAVJGI010000060.1, on the reverse strand, counting down.
CACAGAAATTCCCATTTGCTGTAGAAAATAGAACTTTATATTTGGGGATGAAATATCATGAAGAATTATCATTTGAGGCCCCAGTGTTAGACAGCAATTCTATATACTTGTGAAGGTGGGGTCTTTGGAAAGGAGAATCCATTGCAAGAGAGTGTTTTGGCCTTGAATGGCATAGAGAATAGCTTTAAAAACGGGAGCAGCTGTTCTTCTGTAGCTGTTGTCCTTTGGCCTTCTGGGGACTTTGTATTTGGGGATAGTCTGGGAATTCATTTTGGTACCCCAGCATTAGTGAGAGTGTGGTGCACTGGGATGAATTTCACCTTGTGAGTGGAGACACAGCCCCCCCATAGCAAAAAGGCGTAGAAAGGCTCCGACTGCAGCAGAAGCTCTGCGAGCAATGCCTGATGGATTTTTAAGGGGCCATGCTGTAAAGCAGAAGCTATTCAGCTATGACACACTCTGTGTTTCCCTCTGGTCTCAGGCATGCCAATGATAGCAATATATTTGATAAATTGTTATTATCAGTGATATTTAACACCTTGTTTTTGAAAATAAGATGATGTGTGCAATAGTACCAATAAGGTGATGGAGGAGTTATTCTCATATTAAAGAGAAACGTCTCCTTTCTCCAGCTTTACTTCAGGGATGATTTTACGTTAATAAAAAGAACACAGCTCTAACGTATTAAGCAAAACAAAGTTACCCTCTGTCCTTTCAAAGTTTGTTATACATGACATTTTTAGAGTGTGGAGGCTGCAGGCTGGCCCACTGCAAAGCAAAAGTGATGTAACTTACACTGATCATTAGTATGGGAATTAATTTCTTGGTGTTGCGATTTTAAAGTTCATTGGGGGCTTAGTTCTTTATAGGAAACGCATGAAAAAGTGTTTTATTAACCGAATAAAAATAATAACAAAGTATTTTCTTATGTTTAGTATATATATAATTTTATATTGTCAGTAAGGTATGGAGAGTTACCACATGAGCAAAACACAGGTTTTCTGCTTATGTTTATCACTCACTGAAAGTAGAAGATGTTTTAGAATTGCATCTTGTTTTAACACATTTAATTTTTATATTTTTTTTAAGCCATGCAGATGGATCAGTAAAGTTTTGGGATGCTTCTGCCAGTAAGTTTCTGAAGTTTGCTTTTATATAATGCTGACAAATCACACACAGAGATATATATATATATATAAAAAAACCACATGACATCTAACAGTATGAGTAGTAATGCCTGGGATGATATAATTGGGAATAATGAGGTTAATTTAAGCAATTTTTTATTAAATTAGGGAAATAAACACAGCTAATGAGAAATATTAGACAGAAAAGAGTGAAAGTCTTTAAGAGGAATAAAAACTCCAGATCCAATATACCAAAACCTATGAAGGATGAAGTGTTGGTAAAAAATTACTGGGACGTAATCTTCTTGTGTGTATAAAAGAGTGGGCTCAATTTGATCTAATATTCAGTTCCAGTTGTCATGTCTCTTCTATTCTGAGTACAATGCAGACTTTTTTACAGCAAAGTAAAAATAAAATACAGTAATACATCTCAATACATGTCTAACCTGGTGAGGGTGGAGAAGACCTAAATCTTTTCTTGTCCAGTCTCAAGTTCCACGAAATAACTGGGAAGGATTTCCATTAATCTGAGCAGGAAAAAATTTCTGAAAAGACTTGTTCCGTACATTCTAGCTCTAACTACAGATACTAAACCCCAGCATTTTCCTCTACAGAAAATACATATGGTACTTATTAGTAAAATATATTTATTAAAAATATACATACCTTTTGGCTGAAGGCTAAAATATTCTGGTTCAAATAGTGTGACTGTGGTTCACAAAAGTTGCAGTAGAGTTGCCTTGTATTCTGTCTCTTCTGTGGTACAGGGATGTCTGGGTAGAATATCTCTTATGAGGTATCAGTCTCTTAAAGAGTGTTAAAAAAACTTCTGTATGAAATACTAAGCATAGAGAGATTTAATTTGACCCTAATGCCCGGACCATAATGGTCGCCAGGGACACGGAGCATGCAATACTACCTGCTAGTTCCACGTTGTGCCACAGAATTGTAATGATTAATACTGCTACCATTTCCAGCTAAATATGGGGAATTTTTACATTTTAGTGTCAGCTGAACATGGTGACTTTGTCAGGTAGTTTTCTTTTTGCCTAATACCAAATATTTTCACTCATCAGGGTGGACAAGGAGAAAACGAGGATTTCCAAAGCCTTACCTTGCAAAGGAATTTTACATAAGCATGTCAACTGAACATGACAATGAGTTGGTTTTTTTATCATATAATGTGTCTATTTGGAAGTGGAGGAAAACCAGATACATGCTGCTTAGAGTTTACATCTTCCAGTATTTTCAAGTTGTGGTGAACAGCAGAAAGAAAAAAAATCAAATGAGGTCAACAGGAGTTTTATCTGCAAAGACAGAAGTTTGAGAGTGCTTTAATATGAACAAAAATAGGATAATGACACTTATTTAGAGAAGTAGTGTGAGGCATTAGACCTTGTCTTGTGCATATTTCATTACTTATGCTCTTGACAAGAATGTGCAAATACATGCATTAAAGTTTGGGTGAAACAATACAAACTGTTGCAAGACCCCAAAGCATTTAGTGTATAGCCTACGCAGGAACCAGTGTGCTAGTCATTGCTTCTATAATTCTAGCAGAATGGGGAAAGGAAAAAACTTATCATAGGGAATATAAACATAACCCACTAATGAATCTGTACCTGCTGCAGTAGGAATTTTTCTTAAAGGCAAAAGCCTAGATGATCATGAATATTCACAATCCCTTCAACAGTAATGGTACTTTCAGTGCATCTCTTAAGTCTTGGTCTTAGTCCTGCTTTTCAGGGCATGTACTACGTTACTGGTACCATGCTTGATACTTCTTATTTACAAGGTTTTAATTATTACAAAGTTTTATTATTTACAAGGTCTTAACTTTTTAATAGAGTTCGAATTTCAATTGAGATTTCATTGCAAACATAATATCCTGCTGGTATTTGAAGGCACAAAATACTTTGCTTCTAGTCATATTTTAATTGTGTCACTTTGTATCTGAAAGCAGATTGGTGAGAAACAGGGAATAACTAAGCCACTGAAACAGTTTTCCAAATGTATCTTTGCTCAAAAGCCCTTGCGGTTTCTTATTTGCCCTTGTGCAGATGGTGCTTAGTAATTCACAGAAGCACAGAGAGTCTCACCTTGAACTTATGTCCTATGGCTCTGTAATTCTAACCCTAGTATGCATGGACCCATGACATCTGATTTGAAGTGCCACTCTACATGTGCCACTGGGACTAAGGGCATCCTGAGGCCTCTTCCACTGCCGCAGAAGGCAGGAAGAATTATGTGTTCATTACAGAAGCACTTGCTTCTGTAATTTGTGAAAACGTGGTAGCGTTTTTTATGCTAAAACCTTTTAAAAATATACCAAAAAAATATATGCTAAAACTCCTGGAATATATCTGCAGTGCAGAATGAAAATGTCATTTTGCTGTGTTTGTCATCCTGTTACATAACTAAAACACTGTTCTTTCATCTTTCTGTTGCTCATTACACAAGCTGGCTAGACTGATCTACCACAATTACACTAACATAAGTGGCAGCTTTGCCTTTATGTATTTACGCACTTTTATAGTTGCCGGACCTGTGACTTTTTCTGACCTTATGCAGTTATTAATTAATGCCACTGATAAATTAGCGTAAAAGTATTAAAAAACAGGGAGGAAAGTCAATAAAACAAAATGGGGTTAATTATAATCCCTCCTTTACCTCCAGAATTCACTGCAGTGGAATTCTAGTCTTGACAAAGATTTCTGGATATTATGGTTTAATGTACAGGTATAAATTCAGATATACTTACTAGTCAAGAAATTAAAAACATTTTAGAACTCCTGTTCATTCAGAAAGTGTTTGTGTTGCTCAGGCCACCAGAATACTTGCCTAATGGTTTCTCTTGAAGTGCCATACGGTCTTTACATTCTGGCCAGACAATAACCTCCGACAAATGAAATCTTAGTTTCACATCTCATTAGGAAAATGGCAGCATTATCAGAGCCTCTTTATAACATTGAGTATAAGTCTAATTATGGACATAATGGTTAATCTGTGACATCCTGGCCTAGAAAGTACTATTTCACAGACAAATATCCATTTTGGATGTCTTAAATACATATCCTACCAGTACTGTGTACCAGAATAGTATCTGTATTGTCTAATACCCATCTTCTCCTCTTAGGCCTTCATATGATTCTCTGTTCTGCCACAACTGAAAGGAAAACGGGAACTGAGGAATTTTATAACTGATTTGCTTCATGTTAGTTATATGTTTTAATGTATTCCAGTTACTCTACAGATGTTGTACAAATTAAAAACATCAAAGGTCTTTGAAAAACAGAAATTGGGAGAAGGAAAAGCAACAGCTGAGATTGTGGAAGAAGATCCTTTTGCTGTTCAGATGATGTATTGGTGTCCTGAAAGCCGAATTTTCTGTGTGGCAGGAGTTTCTGCATATGTGGTTGTTTACAGGTTCAGCAAACATGAAGTAAATACTGAAATTGCAGTAAGTCCTTTAGAATTTTACTCTCTTATAAAAGAACATAATTTCTAAATCAAGTTGCCTTGCTGTGTCTGTGCTCATATACTTGAATAAAATTAATATCAGGCTGTATAAATACAAGTTTAGAGACATTCCATTTTAAACCTTTTGAGTGAAATCTTGATCCTACTTAAGTTAGTGACAAAAATCTGAGCCAACTCTCTAGTTTTTTGCTTCAATAGTAACCAACAGTACAGATTTCAGACATAGTTTGCCTTTAAGACTTTATGATACAGTGAATCTCTGTTGTGTTTACCTGCTCTAAAAATACTGGCAGCTGTATGTTTTTATCAGATAATGTACATTGTGTACATGCATAATAATGCTCTTTTTAACTCAAGTATTTAATCTCTTCAATTTATATTCATAGTGTTTGTACCACAAGGGGACTGAAAATTATCACTGGTTTAACAAAACAGAGATTATTTTTTTCTGGTTTATGCTGACTTTGTTTCCCTAAAAATGGACCCTAACTGTAATACCAGATTATTTATGGCTAAGAACTTGTGATTTTCCGAAGCTTTCTGTTGCTTTATCCTGTTCAAATACTCCTTTTTCTGTCTTCACGTCTTAAGCAGTCACCTTATTTCAGGTAGAATCACACAGTTCATGTTCTTTTAACTGCACTGCAGTCACCTTGTACTTACAACTGTTGTACAGCAAGTCTGAATTTGGTTTAAAACTTGCATTTTTGCGCAAGAGCCACAACCACTGCTTATAGCGATTGCTGAACTGCATTTATAATGTAAAACATTCTTTCTTAAGTCTGAAAAGTTTAACAGGAGTCTACTCTTAAGGCTAAGCCAAACTAAACATAACTGCCTCTCCTTCAGCCTTGCCATTCTCTGGTGCTGGAGAACAGTTTGCAACTCAGACACTCTCTTGCCAGAAAGTATTTCTTTGCGTCTGCCAGCTCTCAACAAAACCCAGGGGCTGACCCAACATTTCCGTTTCATTTTCCACCATTTTTTCCACTGATTACAGTTCTTTTCCTTTTCACACTATTTTAATGTGCTTTAGAAAGTCTGTAGTTCTAGCCTGGCAAAAACCTGTGTCATTTTTGGCCTGTAGCCATGTGCCATCTGGTAAGGAAATTCATTACCTATAGCTGTTCTGTTGCTTTCCTCTCATTTTTTTCCCCTCAGAGGCAATTATTAAACATATTGAACATATCCTTTCAGGAAAGTTTTAAAAGTAATGAACAGTAATTTCACATTACTGACCAGCTATGTATAATGCAGCTGAAATTATTGCATTTCAGTATTCTTACATTGCTCCATAGCAAATGCACCTTATCTTTTATTACCTGTCATTTAATTTCTTTATTTTCCTGTCTTTTACTCTTGTGGCTGAACTGCATCAGAACTGGTATTTTCTAAAGTGTTATAATATGTGCAATTTAACAGTTTCTCAGATTTCATTTGTAATTAAGAAGCATGTATATGAGCAGTTGTTCTCTGAAGAGTTGCTTTAATATTATCGGATCTTGGTGGCATAGTCACTGAGTTCCCCTGGGTTTTCTTCATCCCTGAGATGGGCCTCATCTCTTGGTTTGCACATTTTTGCTGTAGGCATTCAAGTCTTCACTCTCAAATGACGAGGGTTTTTTTTTAATAAAAAATATGGGAGTCTTTATTAGAATATGTACCTGACTTTAGGCTGTCTGGCTTTGTCTATACTGACATCTATAGGATTTCGTTGTTGCCCGAGGTGAGCCCCAGTTCTAGCAATTAGTGTCCTCCCTTCTCTAGCAGCCAGCCTGATCTCACCGTGAGTTCAGTATACAAATCCCAGCATTTTAAGGCCCCCATGTTGATTCGACTGCCTGACATCATTGCTGTGGTTAATGGGAAGCTTGGAGGCTACTCAAAGGTTTCTCCATGTAGCAGGGAAGTCTGCTGCTGAATATGCCTTAGAGGCATAGGCTATGCCTGAGATTTCCTCAATAGAAGTATTGTTTGCATCATTTCATATTGGAATCTGGAGACAAGTAGTATGCATGAGACAAATTCTGCTAAATATCCAACCTTGGATTCATTGCCATGCAGTTATGTAAAAAGCATTTGCTGCCATTGTTCTCTCACCTGGAGAACACCTCATCTCAAAAGGATATCAAGGTATCTATTAAACATGATCACTTTCTCAGTGATCAGTCTTTCCTCAGTGAAGCTCCTCTTCAAAGCTCTTGGGAAGAACTATAGGGAAAAAAATTTATACTGGCTTGAATGCAGAAAGGAGAATTAATGAGCCTAGTGATGGGATCCTCCAAAAAGATCTTTACTGTGTGCCAACATAAATTGTTACAACAGTTCTGTACCCCTTCCAAGGTCCAGCCAAAGCAGGGACCAAAACATAAAAAAAATACACAGTCGTGTTACTAGCCTAAATTTTTTCCTCCTCTCTGCAAATGAAGAATAGCTACAACTTAACAAAATAAATTTTAGTAGAAAAAGGAAGACAGAGAAAAACATCCAAAGAAGAATGATGCACTTCTAACATGGCAAGTAGAAGAACATACTCTTCAACACTTACTCCAGTCCTGCATGAAGATTAAACAGCATTATAAATTGTTGCAGGCAGCAGCAATTACTTCCAGGAGATGAGTTTTTCCTGAACTCAATATTTCACTCATTAGTCTTTGAAAGCAAATGTTGTCCATAGGTTTCTTCTAGCTGAATCAAGCAAAAAACAGCCATGGATTTTGCAAAGAGAAAACAAAAGTGAAATTTTGAGAAAGGACCCTCAGAATCACTTCTTTCTGAAGTGTAATGTGTTTTAACACAATGGCTGAGAAATAGGAGAGTCTTCAGTCCTGGTCTTTATTTCCTGATTCTTATAAAACTTAGGTATTTTCTGAATCTCCAGTCTGGTACAGATGATGTCTCAGTGAGAGATCACTAAGATGGAGTTTGCAGTGTCGACATCTGCAATTGCTTCTGATCTCTTCAAGGTACCAGAACTGAAATTAATATTCAGTTAGTAATCCCAAGACCTTATCTCTTTGAGGTCTGTACCATGGGTTTTATTATTTTCAAGATGGGCATCTCCTTGGACAATTCGTGAGGTAGAAAGAATTGCCCAATATATACTGTGATTCTTTCAGATGATTACTTGTATAGATTTGAGCTCCCTGTCCAGTTTCCCCAATGTTTTGGAGTCCCCAGTTAAGAAGAACCGTTATCTCTGTTACGTCAGATTTCCTGACCCTCAGCTACGGGAAAATGAGGTTTGTTCGTCAGTACCACCCACACTGTCAGGTTTCTGTATACTGGCTAAAACACATCTTGTAGAGACTCTGTTGTACTAGCAATAAGGAGGTGGACTTGATGATCATTCTTTTAATGAATTTGAAAAAGGTAATAGGCAATAGGCAGATAATTTTCATTACATTTATCCTGAATTATGCCTTCTTATGCCAAAATATTATTTATTTGGGGCTCAGTGATTATCTTCTCTTTTTGTAATAAACTCTGGAAAGCTGTATTCTTGCCTTTCACTTACGATAAAAGCCCTGAATCAGTCAGCACTGGAAAAATATTCCTATGCATTTCTCCATCAGTGTACGGTGGATGACTAGTTCCTATCTGGTATTGCTGTTAGGCTGTATAAATAACAAGTGACAGCATTCCTTGCCTGCAAATGATAATAAGAAATGAGGGGGGTTGTTTTTTAAAAAAGGCTTACTGATATTTATTTGAAAGTAACAGAACTTTCAGCAGCTTTCTTTATTAAATTATAACGTAGCTTTTTATTTATTTAAGTCATTAGAGGTACGACTTCAGTATGAAGTAGAAGATATCATTACTCCTGAACCGGAAATAATTCCTGCATTTCCAGATGCCTCTTCCCAGCTTCCTTCTTTGAAGAGCCTTTCAGGCAGTACCAACACTGTAGCATGTGAAGGAACGATGAAGGATAGTATCCCATGTCTTAGGTAAGTCTATGCCATTGTTCAAACATTTATCTTTCAAAAAAAAAAGCATTCCTATTGTTGTATTAACAATCCATCAACTATCAAGAAAAAGAGGTTAATCGTATGTATGTGACAAAATGAGAAGAAACCAGAATATGGAACAAACAAAATAATTAAGGCAAAGTAATGAACAAGGGATTTTAAAAGGCTAGAAGTAAATATGGGGAAGGTAAACTGTTATAGTAAAGGTTTGACTGTAATTTTCCAGTATGATCTAGGAGTAAATCTTCATCTCATACCCACAATTTTGAATGGAATACAAGCACCACAGAACAGATCAAGGAATTTATGAGGATATTTTTTTTTTGAGTTCACAAAGAGACTTCCATAAAGCAGACGTGGGCAAAGCTTTGCCTTGGATAATTAGTATAACACTAAAATCTTTCTTTGTGAAGTATATGCATTTTATTGTATGTAAGAGATGGAAACTGTGTTCATACTCATGAAACAATTTTTAAAATATACAGTTATGAAACAGTTGCACTGTGTGGAAGTGTATATATGTTTAATCTTTAGAAAGAAGCAAATTGTTGTCTGCTAGAGTACACATTGACACTGTTCGGAGTAGATTAATATGTTCTTACTAATAAGGCAGATAAATTATGGGTTTGAGTAGTTGCAAAACAGCATTCTGTACAAAGCTCTATAAACTGTAATTTTCCAGCAATTATAGTGCACTGCTGATAACAATTGCCCTCATTTTAGTGAATTCATTATTATTTCAGTCTAATTATTATTAAATATTTTAAATGCCTCAATTATTTCAAAAGCAGTTTAAATGAACATTGCCTGACTTTGCAGATACTTTGGGCAGTTTTGCTCCTGAAAATAGGATTAGCATTTGAAAGCAATATCGTGACATTGTTCTTGTGAAATTAACAGTATTTTTTGGCATCCTGTTCATTTGGCCACCTCATTCAGTCAGGCAGTTGAACCTCAGACCTCAGTTTAACCATTAATGTAAACCATGAAAATCAATAGAAGTGGCAGAGAGAAGTTACTAAAAAAATCCCAATGTGAAATCTGTTTATGATACTGAAATCAGCAAGACTGTAATTGATTATTTCAGTGGCTAAGACTTTCCCTTAAGGGATTCTTACTTGATTTGGTCTGGGGAGGAGACAAATTGTTGATCTTGGAGGCAGGAAAGCTGTAATGACCCAGTAGAGGTTCTGCTGGTTAATTTTTAGAGGTTTGCTTAACTCCATATGATCTCACATTAAGCTGGCCAACTGATTTTAGTCCCATTTTACACAAAGTAAACGTGAACTTACTTTGACAGAGAAGTGTTTTTTCAAAGTCAAAGTAATTATACCACTAGAACTGCTGCCATACTCCCTCTTACATTTATATAAAAGCATACTGTGTACAGTCTCTTCCTTCTCAATAGGGAAAGGCATATAAATATCCACACTTTTCCCTCAAACCCTAACCGGGTCCACATTCCTTGTTCATCAAAAAACTTCTCTTCTAAGCAGAATTATGGTGATAAAATGAACATAGTGCTGGAAACACAGAAAACCCAGTAGAGACCTGAATGCTGCTCTTGACTTTATATGCAAGTCATTCAGGTGGGCAGCAGTACAGAATCTAAGATCCAGTGATAATAACGTAAAGCTACAGCCACCTACACATGCAGGGTGAGTGCACAACTTGAACTATATTGATAATCCACATAAAATTTTATATACAGACTAGCTTTTAATCTTGGCTCCATTGTGTTGATTTTCATATCTGCTTCTCAACCTTGCTACAGCAAATGAGTGGCGCTCCACACTACATAATTTTTGCTAGTCAGAAGTCAGAATGTCTGAATGTGTTTGTGTCTGTGAATAGGTACTAGAAAGAGAGTGACTGAAGGGGCTGGAGTAATGAAAACTTGGCATTTTTCTGAAATCAAAAGTAAATGTTACCAAGAGAGGCAGGCAGCAGTGTGGAATAAATATTTTTCTTGCTTATTGTGGAAGATTTTATAATGAAATATGCAGCTATAATAACATAAGAAACTGATGTATTTGTGAATCTGTATGCACGTAAATATTTTTGATGTAAATACTGTCATCAAAAAGCTGTACCCAGAATGTAAGTCTTTGTTCTGAGACTTTTAGTATCATCCCAAAATTAGGTCAATCAGGGGTTTTGACAGTAGCTCCAAGTAGCTCCAAAATGATAAAGAACTGTGATTATCTCATGAAGAAAACTAAAAACCAAAACTTTGCAACAGACAAATTCAGTGTAGGATAACAAGAACATGTCAAGGAAATCACTGAAATTTATACATTTTTTCTGCGCATACTCCTGTGGTCTCTCTGGGTTTATGGTATCATAGAATCATAGAATGGTTTGGGTTGGAAGGGACCTTAAAGATCACCTAGTTCCAACACGCCTGCCATGGGCAGGGACACCTTCCACTAGACCAGGCTGCTCAAAGCCCCATCCAGCCTGGCCTTGAACACTTCCAGGGATGGGGCATCCACAGCTTCTCTAGGCAACCTGTGCCAGCGTCTCGCCACCCTCACAGTAAAGAATTTCTTCTTAATATCTACACTAAATCTACCCTTTTTCAGCTTAAAGCCATTCCCCCTTGTCCTATCAGTACATGTCCTTGTAAGAAGTTCCTCTCCAGCTTTCTTGTCAGCCCCCTTTAGGTACTGGCAGGCTGCTATAAGGTCTCCCTGGAGCCTTCCCTTCTCCAGGCTGAACAACCCCAACTCTCTCAGCTTGTCTTCACAGCAGAGGTGCTCCAGCCCTCTGGTCATCTTCGTGGCCTCCTCTGGGCTCACTCCGACAGCTCCATGTCCTTCTTATGTTGGAGGCCCCAGAGTGTATGAACACTTCAAAAAAAGCAGTCCAAAACAAGATGAAGAAGAACTAAATATCAGCATTACTGTTCAAGCAAGATAATGAAACCAGTGAAGGTGTCACAGGAACGTGGGAATGACAAATTGAATCATGTAATCTGAAACTATTTTATGCCAATCTTACGGCCTTTCACCAGCTACAACTTATTCTTATGCTTAGGGAAAATCCCTGTGAAATAACATCCATCCTACCAAAAAAGATCCTCAAATCTGAAGTGAAAAATAGAAGTTGTTTGCTTTTTTTGCTCAGGTAACAACAATCTGAAAGAAAAATTAGTAGGCACTTCAAGTTCTCTAATTTTTTTCAGCATGTTGTTAAAAACACATTGGAAAAGTAGTATCATAATAAAACGTATTTTAGAAGATCAGAATTAATTCTGCAGTTATTGTCAGTCTCGTGGTAGTTTGTTTAGAAGAAGAAAAGGACAAATGCATTGCCTTGACAGGTATTTGTTGGAACTCACCATAGCAGCATGCTTGATGCTTGTGTTCCCCCCATCGTCAATTATCCATTAGAAAATATGGATGGAAAATATGTCTGCTCAGCTGAAAGGGCATTAGAGTTAAGTCTTGCTTCTTGGATCTCATCTACCTGTTCTGTATTTTTTGTAATAATTTTAAGGGCAGGAGCTGAAAACTGAAAATGGGGTGCAAGGTGGAAACACCGTCACTAGTGTGCCTCTTAAAGGCTTACCCACAGACATAAGAAGTGGAAGGGGCCCATCACAAAGATACTCTGGAGGACTATGTGTATAAAATACTCAGCTTCTGCTTGCTGTGAAGTTTGAAAAGAATACATCTTCATTGTATACAACTCTTGTTTGTAGTTTCAGTTTTCATCAGTCTCAAAAGACCCCTCTTCCTTACCAGCTGGAGTTTACAGATGTTCGTCCCTTTGTCCTCACCATGAATACTCCTGGATAATCCAGGGCTTCAGTAAGCTTATGGGTAGTGTCACTTCAGAAATGCTCATGGATATGTATCTTAGGAACAAAGGAAAGGGCAAAGCTTTAGTGCCAGCAGAGCAGGTAAGAAAGTGCAAACTTTCAGCAGAGGTTTGCTGTTAATAGGTTATACAAAGCTGTTGCCAACTGTGGCGGGGTGACCTTGGCTGGCTGCCAGGTGCCCACCCAGCCACTCTGCCACTGCCCTGTCCTCAGCAGGACAAGGGGAAGAGAATAAGATGAAAGAGCTTGTGGGTTGAGATAAAGACGAGGAGATCACTTACCAAATACTGTCATAGGCAAAACAGACTCAACTAGGGGAAAAGTAATTTCATTTACTGCCAATTAAAATAGGGTTGGATGATGAGAAACAAACCCAAAAATTAAAACACCTGCCCCCCACCCCTCTTTTTTCACAGTTTGAGTCCTTCATTCCCAACTCCTCTACCTCCTCCACCCCGAGCAGTGCAGGGCGATGGGGAATGGCGGTTGTGGTCAGTCCCTAACAGTTACTCTCTGTCACTCCTTCCTCCTCACACTTTTCCCTGCTCTGGTGTGGGGTCCCTCTCACAGGGTACAGACCTTCAGGATAAACCTGCTCCAGCATGGGCTTTCTGCAAGCCATGATTCCTTCAGGAGGTACCCTCTTGCTCTACCATAACATCCTCCAAGGGCTGCAGTGTGGGTATCTGCTCCACCATGGTCCTCTCCATGGGCTGCAGGGGAATCTCTGCTCCCACACCTGGAGCACCACCTTTTCTCCTTCTTCTCAGACCTTGGTACCTGCAGGGCTTTTTCTCACATTTTTGTTCCTCTCTTCTTGTTTCCAGGCAGCATTTGCTGCCCTTTCTTAAATTTGTTTTCTCAGAGGTGCCACCAGCTTGTCTGAGGGACTCAGCTGTGTCCTGCCAGGGGTCTGTGGCAGAGCTAGCTGGAACCAGTTAGAATGAGGCTGTGTCCAGCATGGGGGCCACCCCTGCATCCCCCCACCCCACACTACCAAAACCTTGCCACACAACTCACGTACTTCTGCAATCAGAGAGGGGAAAAGGTAGGAGCAGGTGAGGGTCGTGAGGGGGAGGGGAGGTGTTTATGTCTTGGAGCTCCAAGTGAAGGTCTCATTCCTCATCCTGAAATGCTGCTTATATTCTACTGTGGTATCAAGATACGTGATACCCAGATATGTGACCCCATTTCCTCAGGTATAAGAGGTATACTGTGATAGGGTTATGGAGTTTGAGGAGGGTGCAGGACCTGAGAAAGATGCAGGTGATTGTGAAAGGCATCCCACAGCTAACAATAAACTGTTTAGCTCTTGCACCGGTGCCTGTTTCTGCTGTTTCCTCTCTTCATGCTTCACATAACCATGTATTAGTTCCAACAAGGTGTCTTGTGCAACCCTGCTGCACCATGTGCTTACTCTGGCTTGGTCAACCTGCAGTTCAGAGAGTCTTATCTCACTACTGCCAGCACTGCTTTTTGGCTCCCATCATTGTTTGGCATGCTAGAGTTGTTGTGTATTGCTCTATCTCTTGCAGCTGGTCACCAACCATGGGTAACAAGCCTCCTTATGCAAGAGAATTAAAGTGGTTACTTTCTTGTCTCTAACCAGGCAGATAAAGTGCTGTTCATCTCCACTATTTACACGTTGTCATGATGAGATTCCTTTCCAGTTTGGGTCAAGACTGTGGCAGTTGAGTGCTTTCTTTTTGCTCTTGTGACTGCAGCAATCCTGTGTGGGGCAGGGAGGAGTGCTAGTCCAGACTAGTGGCCTGAGGTCTGTTCTCACAGCTGGTCCTGCATAATCAGGGGAGAGGAAGAGGAGGCCAGGAAAAAGCATCCTACTTGCTGAACTCTGCTGTCGTGTCTTTCCTGTGACAAGATCCGAGCCAAGTGGCTGATTATTCCTCCAGATAAATGGATATGTAAGATCTGAACAGTATGACAGGCAAAAGAAATAGAATAGTGTGCCAAGCCACTGTTAAGAAAATGCATTTAGAAAGACAGATGACGAATGCCTTTCTCATTAAATAGGAAATCAGGGAAAGGTTTGGCAAGGTTAGTGAACACTACAATAAAAATATAAGCAGTACAGCACAAACTGTATTACTGAAATGGTTCATTCAATAGGGTGTGAATGTCTTTTGAAAAGGCAGTTATCGACGATGTTGTATGGGGTGTGAGGGGCTGCAGGGACCCCTGTGAGGAGCAGCTGGGGCTGCCCCAAGCCTGTTCCACCGGCTCCAAACCACCCACCACAGGGCACAGCTGGGCCACGCAGCCAAAAGGATGGCTCCTCTGGGAAAGCAAATTTAATAAAGGGCAAAAAACATTGTATAGCAGTTGTGAGAGAGAGGAGCAAGAAAAAAGTATGCAAAACAGTCCTGCAGACTCTAAGGTGTGAAGAGGAGGAGGAGGTGCTCCAGGTGCTGGAGCAGACATTCACCTGTAGCCCGTGGAGGAGCCCATGGTGAGGCAGGCTATCCCCCTTAGCCCATGGAGAGCCCACATTGGAGAAGGCTCCTGGCAGGAGCTGCAAGCGATGTAGAGGAGCCCACTCAGGAGCAAGTTTTCTGGCCTAAACTGTGGCCTGGGAGGACCCATGCTGGAGTGGTCTGCTCCTGAAGGACCGTATCCCTGGGAGGGACCCACACTGAGCAGGGGAAGAGTATAAGGAAAGAGCAGCAGATACAGTGTTGTGGACTGACTGCCACCATTGTTCCCCGTCCCCGCTGTGCTGCTGGGGGTGAGGAAGGAGGTAGAGGAGTCAGGAGTAAAACTGAGCCTGGAAAGAAGGGAGGGGTGGGAAAGAGGGTATTTTTAGTTGTGTCTTTTCAAAGATTTTTTTACTCTCCTACTTTATCTTTAATTGGCAATAAATGAAATCAGTTTTCCCCAAGTTAAGTCTGTTTTGCCTGTGATGGTAATTGGTAAGCAATATCCCTGTCCTATCTCAACCCATGAGTTTTTTCATTTAATATTTTTCCCTTTTCCTATTGAGGAGGGGGAGTGAGAGTGCAGCTAGGTGGGCACCTGGCAGCTGGCCAAGGTTAACCCACCACAAATATTAATGTCTTATTAAGAAAATAGTCCTTATGCCTTAAGAACTTTTCCAAAAAGTATCTTCAAGTGCTTCTACTGCTAACATTGAGCTGGAATTTTTTTCTCTTTGTTTCATAAGGTACATCCATGTCCAGTCTTTTCCCGTGCTCTAGATCAGACCATAAAAGTGTGAGAAGTATCGCACAGTCTTCTGTTCTTCATAACCTCTGCCAGAATTAGAGCACTTTTTGCTTTGTACATTGTCCATTGTGTTACTGCAGTTATCTTGCTCAGAACTTTTGCCGTGGTGCCTTTCTATGGTCATGTTTTACTTCATTTTACTTCAGCTTTCTGCATCTATCTTTAGTTTTCCAAGACTGCCGGTAGCCCTGTTTGCCACCAAGGCCTCCATCCCAACAGATGCAGTCAGTGTAGCTACGAAAAACTTGATAGCCTTGGTTATTGAATAAGAAGATTAAATACCCTCTCTTGAAAGAAGCGCTTGCCTATTTGCTTCTGAGTAGAAATTAGTTGTGTTTCTTCCAATCTGATCCGTCATCTTTTCACATGTATGGGCCAGGGCTGCTTGGAAAGCTTGCTGAGTCACATCATAGTCACATTTAGGAGATAGTCTGCATCATCAGAGTTATCAAAGATCTCTTCTGTAAGATGCAGCACACAGGATAATACTGCTTAAGTTCTTTATGGTAGAGATATATGCATAGAGAAGCACTTATAGCAGAGAGAAAAACTATGTGCCCAAAACTGCAGTTCTTCAAAATGTGTTGTCCATGTCTATATTAACTAGCTACTCTCATTCCTGTCCTGATTCTTAGTCTTTTTCTGCGTACTATTTTTTACAGGGTTAGAGGATTTTATGTGATAGACTGCCCTATTATGGCTGTGTGCGGAGGGGTGCACACAGTATAAGCAGCCTCACCATTTATAGCTACAGTGAAAATGCACTGGCTAGGCTTTATGTATAAATTACTACCTACAATGTGAATGTACTAATAACATGAATACCTCAAAGTATTGCTGTTTATAACATAGTATCTTCTTTCAGTGTATCATCATGTTAAGTTCTACTAGTCCAGAACACACATAAAGTAGTCATACAGAAGTGTTCAGTTCTTACACTCCCCCCTAATATGTACACCTTCGCTACCTGCTTTTCACGTCAGTGAACTTGCCATAACAGAACATGAAGCGATGTTAATAATGATATCAGATTTTATTTAGGAAGATTCATTCAGTAAGACCAGATCACATATTAGGTGATTATACCCCTAAGAAGGAAACAGGACTTGTTTGCACTAGATGGACAAGTAGAATTGTCAAGTCCGTAAGTTTTGAAAATGCAGTGGTGATGACCACTACAGAAAGGTGCATCTTTTCATCTTCTCTTGCCTCTGCATTTTTCTGTCATGCTTTACTTCAGAATAAGAAAGTTCCAAAAACGTCCTGTTTCAAAGTTTGAGAAGAAAGTCTTTTAGGTTTTCCATTCAAGTTGATCACTCATAATGATTTTTTAAGTGTGCATTATATAGCATAAGAAAATATTCTGAAAAAGGAAAATCAAAGCAAAATGATTACATAAAAGTTATTTTTATTGACCCCCACCTACATCTTCTCCAGAGTTTTTCCTGGAAGGAATGTTGAAGTTTTCAGATTTGTTTCTTCAACAGAAATGAAAGTCAAAACCTGGAATTCCCCCAAGATATCCCTGTTCTGATTGGAACACCCAGTCTCAATGTACGGGTATACGCACAGTGTGCTGCAAGGGCTAGTACTGCTCTGGACTTACTAAGGATTGTGCTTCGCTAGTATTTCTTCAAGAAAAGCAGTTGTTATTCATGGCCCAGTCTGTTTGTTTGTTTGTTCTTATTTTGTACCTCTTCTTCTTAGTGTTAAGACTCGACCTGTGCGAATGCCTCCTGGATACCAAGCAGATCTTGTTATTCAGTTGGTGTGGGTGGATGGTGAGCCTCCACAACAGATTACCAGTCTTGCTGTAAACTCTGCTTATGGACTGTAAGTAACTCAGAATTAAGGTTGCATTGATTTATTGTTTATTGCACTAAATCATGTTTTTTCCAATTATACTTTGAAGTTTCCCACAGACAATTAAAGTCAGAGTAAAAATAATCAAAAGTTGCTCTAATCCAGATTCTTGGGGAAAAATTATTTGAACTCACATAGATTGTGATATGAGATGTTAAGCTGCCATTCTTGACAATGTTTTTACTATTCCTATTTAAAAGACTTAATCTTTTCACATTATTCTATCCATCCTTTCAAATAAAATCTGATTACCTTTCAAATCTGTAATTTTAAAAGTTATTTTGAAAGGATCACCAAGGTGAAATACATTTTATAGAAAATGGTGATGTGATTAAGTGTTAAATGTCATTTATCACGACATCATACCTTAGTTGGAAATTGTCTTCTGAGAACAGCATTTTTAGGTCTGTACTAGTCTGTTTGCAAGAGAACCAGTGACCTGAAACTGAAAACTGAGTAAGGAGCATTCAAATGCTAAATTGTGTATGGAAATGCAAGTGGGCGCATCAGTATTTTTTTCCTAAGGTTAAATTTATTTGCCAGTTTTTAATGTTTTCTCTCACTGAGAGTTGCTCAGATACATTAAAATGGTTTTCCCTGTAGAAAGTGTTACTCCAGTAAAAACTATAGGCTAGAATGGGTGTTAGGTGTCTGACTCCTACTGATTTTCAGTAAGTCACTTGACTCTCTTCAGAGACTTTCGGAAATTGTATGCGGAGCCTTTACATTTGAGCAAAAAAATTGTTGTCTGGGGGCTGTTTTGTTAAGTCTTTGCCCTGAATTTCCAGACAGTTTCCTGTTCATGAACTCTAGAAGTTTCTTTTGTTTTACCATACCTAGATACTTATGTCACTTGTGCAAATTGTTGAGTTTTGCCTCATTTGCTCCCTTGCAGGTCTCAGACCTCAAGGCAGCATCTGACTTCAGGAATAATCACATCATTCTCCCACTTGTGAAGTACCCTGACAGGCTGCAGTTCTCTAGTGCTCACGGTGGTTGCCTAAACATACTTGATTCAATCAAATGCTCTAAATTGTTTCCTTTGCTAGGAGCATTAATAGTTTAGAGGACAGTCTGCTTTAAAACACCATATACTAAGTATATGAGTGTATCAGAAATAAATGCATGTATCAATAAAATAACCCAATAACCTAAAATTAACTTTCCTACAAAAGCTACCCAAGAAAGGCCTATTTCTTTAAATTCCTTCTGCAAAGTCTCTTCTCTCTCCCTCTCTCTTGTCTCTCAACATTTTCCTTGGGCCAATGACAAGGTACGGTCCCATCTTTCATCGAATTTTTGCTTAATACTTTATTTTTCTCCTGTTTTCTAACCTCACAACGTGGAAAAACTGCTATTTCAGCGTGAAGCTTGAGGATATGTTGGTTTTGCCATGCTAGTTGTAGTGTTCTTTAGGTCATCTTTTGCTTAATGTTTTTTTCCTATAATAATCAGTTTAACTAGGAGGAAGACATAGGATGGTAAGTGTGTTCTGAAGTGTCTACTTCCAGTATTCTTTTTATTACTTTGATTTTTGTAACTATATATTACAAATAATAGGAACATAGTGTCCCTCATGTTGCTGCAGCCATGAAACAGGACTAAAGCAAGATTTAAAAAAACACTTTATCCCCAGCAAAGATAAAAGACTTCAGATATTGTGAAACTTTATTTAATGTATTCTGTTTACTTTTAATGGTACCAAGCTACAAATTGGAAGTATCAACACCTGGTTTTTATCTGCTGAAATGAATGATCAAAAAACTTCTTTATGTAATGAAAATAGAAGACAAACATTTACAAAATGCTTCAGTTACGACTGAAGATCTACAAGGTTAAACACAATTAATAAATGTTTTACTGTATGTTCTGTTGAAAATTGTCTCTGAAAATTTATTACCAGCTCATGTGATAAAAATTTTCAGCCAATCTACACGTTAATTGTCAAGAAATGTCTGATGAGGATTTGATGATGTTTCTGTGAAAGATACCCACAGAATAGAACATCTCCTAGCAACTAATTCTATTCATTACTCAAAATTGAGAAATTCATTATGCTTATTTTGTATTTGATTTCATTAAGACTTGGATGCTAGCAATTTATCTTAAACCTTGTTAATAGTAATGTCTCTCTAGATTTTCTTATCATTCCTCAAAAGTGTAATAATATTAATGAGCAATTTCTGATTTTTCTTGGTAAAGTAATTTAGGTATAAGTAATATTATATCCATGCTTCTGTGTGAACTTAGAGAAGTCTAGAAAAATGCAGACCAGGAAGTGATGATCCGTTCTGTTAATTTGCTGACCAGAGAGTGAATGATCACTAGCTCTTCTTGTGACTCATATTTTCCAAACTTAATGCCTCAGGTTAATAATTTTCAAAATTCAGATAGCTCTAGTTTTTGCTCCCTGAAGTATTAACAGATGAGGTTGACACTTGACATTTTTATTCCTTTATTTTTCTTCTCCACCTAGAACACAGGGATTTATGAACACAGGAATTGCTCTACCGTAGTAATCTTTTTTACTTCAATATCCTTTTTCTGACAATGCCTATTAATATATGCTTTAAAGCAAAATACAATAATGTCAAAAACAAATAGCAAATTAATTTTTTACTATTCTTTATCAGTTAATTTGTGTTAAGAAACATGAAGACATATAAAACTTTGCACAATATGGTCTTATGGCAAATGTGACAGAGTTCCTTTTTGTCCTGGGAAAACTCTCTTAAAAATTATTTTGTTCTTCTATTAAGCAAAACAAGCTTTAGTAATTTCTGAAACAGATATTACTCTGCATTCATAAAATGTGGAGTTTATTCCCCAGTGCACCTTATGATCTTTCCACATAAGCACAAATATTGCCAAATAAAAGTGGATTTGTGCACGCTTTGAGCTGGTGTATATTAGTAGCTGCTTAATCTACAGATCGGTGAAGAGTCAATGGGGAAAATGGTGTGTTCGTCATACTTCCATAGATGCTGTACGAAAGTCAGTGTTAAGTCAAGGGCAGAAAAAACATGGTGTAGTAACAACCAGTAGAATTTGAGCCACTGTTATAGATGGTGCCTTAATTTGACAGTTTGACAAATAAGAAAAACTCACCTTATTTTCATCCTTTACCTTTTCTATTTGCTACATGTAACTCTTTTTTATAATGGAAGCAAAAGAAGAAAAGGTACAACAGAGGGAAATGTTCTGTCTACCCTGCTTCCCTTTCCTCCATCTCGTTACTTTTCTCTTTCCTTATTGTTTTTCCACACACAAATTCATATATCTCCTTTAAGATATTTTGGAGCTATATTTAGAAGAGTCAGATGGAGGTGAGTGCACAGCTCACTTTTAGCATGAACTGAATGCTTAAATAGTTTGCAGGGCTTTGAACTGACCACCTTAACCCCTTCTTAAAAAAATGATGAAACTTGATCACAAATTATTCTTAATCCAATTGAGCATGGTTTGAGATTTTGAGTTTCCTTGTGGCTGCAGCTGCAATCCTTTCTATCTAGAAGTTAAAACTGCAGTCTGATAGAAAAGGAGAGACTTCTGTAGAATAATTATCAGTATATAAGATCCCTGCTTAAATCAGTTCTCCAACAATGCAGTGTCAAGAGTTTGGCATATGGATCCTTTCAATAGTCATATGCTCTGTGAATTGATTTGCCATTATTTAAATCAGAAAGAAATGAGTCAGTTTTGCTTGCCTAGTTTAATATTAAATCTTAAATAGGTTTAATGCTTTAGTGAGAATATGAAGCAAAGATATTATCTGCTGAGATATATGGGTTTCCATATGCTATGGTTAATTCAGGCTTTCTCCCAGTTCTTACATATAGACATGTTTAACAACTGTTTTCTTCCTTTTCACTTTTTTCTTCTTCTCCTCAGATAGATGCACTGTATTCTTCCTCCCCCCACCCCCAACCTCCACCCCTTCCAATCTGGGGGAAAAGCAAGACCAGAAAACATTTTTGTGGGAGAGAAGGAGAAAGTGCTGCTGGTCCAGTACTTCTTCCCACTTTCTGAAACTGGTGTCAGGAAATCAGTAGAAGCGATAGAGAAGAATCAGGGCAGAATGCTTCAAAAGGGACCTCCTAGGCAGCAACAGAAATAAACTGTTCCATCTCTTTTTCCTTATAACAAGACTGCAGCCCAGATATTAGGCAATCTCATACCAGTTCGGAGATCTTGATCAAACCACCATCAAAATGGCATGTGTAGAAGCATTTCAGAGGGGCAGAGACAGTTTTGGCCAAGCTGACAGAGTTGGTAGGAAATTTTATAACTACCTTTCAGATTTGGGTATCTCCACAATACAGCTTAATAGATTTCATTTATCATTTATATTTAGTTTAAAATAATTATTTATACATGCAGTTGTATTTATATTTTAATCTGTATTTGTATTTTATACCTACGTATAATCACTTTTTAAGATCTACGTCCAGATTTGTAGGCTTAATTTACATCACTATTACTAGAATTATATTGTTCAGTAAAGCAGCATTTAGACGTTATGGCAATGCGTTTGGCACAAAGTTAATTAAAAGAGGGGAGTCTACTTTCTGGAAAGTCAACTACTGTGTTCAGGACACAATTTTATAAATTCAGGATTAAAAATCTAAGAATTATAAAATGTAATCTTTGATAGTTTCTGAAGAAAATCTTTGTGCTGTATTCAAAATAATAAATAATAATTATTTATTGTTTGCACCACTTAATTACACATTAGTAATACCTTGGGGAACATACATTTCTTTTCTCAGAGTGGCATTTGGAAACTGCAATGGTTTGGCTGTTGTGGACTTTATGCAGAAGACAGTACTGCTGAGCATGGGAACCCTTGACCTATATGGATCAAGTGATCCATACCAGCGTCAACCCCGTTCACCTCGCAAAAGCAAGCAGTTTGCTGCAGGTAGGAAATAAATTATTGTGATTATGAGCCTGATATGTTCTTTGGTTCTTTTGCCTGTGGCTTTTTACAGTGCTTTTGGAATGCATGACTATTTGCCGGTCAATGGAGTTTCTGTAACTTGACAAAAGAAACCTGACATGCTTTAGGTACTGACACTTCCTCAGAAAGAAAATGTTTTATGAAGTTTATTCTTTTGGGATGGAGGTCAGCAACTGATTCCCTTAGCTGAGTCTATGTAAAAAATCCTAATGAGCAGAGCAGTAAATTGTTTCTCTGGCAGTCACTTGAAGTGTAGTCTGTATGCTGTTTTCTTTCTGATTTCAATAAGTTTGTACCAATAGGTAAGACTTCAATTTAAACTTACTTGTCTCTTCTGCCAAGTGCTATTCATTGATATTTGAAAAGGCAGTTGTGTTTGGAGACACGTAACACCTGAGAGACATGTTGTGTAGGTAGCACAGGTAGCTCAAATTAGGCACTTCGTTAGTGAATTGAAGCTCTTGATAGAAACTTACTAAATCCAGGTGTACCCCATTTAAAAATTTGGTGCCAAGAGGATCACATTTGTAAGGCACAGCTATTATTATGCGTTGTGTGTTAGAAGTATTAGGCTGTCAGTGTAGCTAAATTTTACCATACATTTTTGGTTATCTAAAAAATTTGCTTGTATGAGAAAAAATTCAGAAGATCTTCTATGTTTCAAGTCTTTTTACTCTACATATTCCATCGTAACTTACTAGAGTCAGACACAATTATGAAATGTGTTTTGCATAGCTGTGAAGTTTTAGAATTATATTTAAAAATCTGTTTGAAAATGTTGAGTTTTAAATCTAACTGTAAAATAAAAAAGCAGCAGCTTATAGTGTGTTCACAGCATCAGCATTTTCGTCAGCAGACCCTGCATTAAATCATCAGATTGTATTTCTCCATAAAGTCAATGGAAACTTTTTTAATTGGGAGTATGTTTGTCCTCCAAACAGAGAGTAAAATTTAGAGAACAAAATATAAGTCTTCAGGCCTACTTCCATTCCTGAAAGACCATTTATCTCACTTTCTAGGCATTTAATCATGGCAAGCTTAGTTCTCATCTGTGCCAAGTGTTAAAGATGTAAATTTGGCACAGCTGAGGAGAGAAGAGACAAGCAGCTTTAAGCTACCTTCAGCTTCTCTGTCTGGTTCAGCCAGCCTCACAGCAGCTCCCAAAGTAATTTGAGCAGCTAGCCACAAGCAAAATGCTGCAGTAGCCCTGTACAAAAGGTGGAGGGTAGCTGTTGTAGAAATAGCTATTATCAGCACCGTACCACACAGGGTTTCTCTGTGCTAGTGACAGCCTTGGCTAATCTCTAAGGCAGCATTCCAGCTATGCAGTGCTGCTAGAATGGAGCCAGCTGGGAATAAGTGACCGCTAAGAAGGAATCCGCACTTCTAGATTGCTTATAGAAACTATGCATCTAAAAAAAGCCTCAGCTGCTTTCTCACCATCCATCCCCCATACTTTACTTTTTTGATTATTTTTCTTGTTATATCTCCCAACTGGAAGGTAAGCATCTGCTGAAATTTCTTCACCTTGGCTGTTCTAGATGCTGGTTATGATTATCACTTCCTTTCACTTTAGACTGTTTTTTCTCTCTTTCCTCTGCCTGCTGCTGATGCTGGTGTACTGGCATGTTCCAAAGACAACTTTTGCATGCGTGGCCTGTCTAACTTTTATCCAGATTTAACGAAACGGATCCGTACTTCCTATCAGAGTAAGTTCTATGAAGGTTAGGCAAATAGCTTTCTCATGATTGGACTATGCCTGACTTAAACCCGTGTGTTTGTGCTTTGTAATGTGTTTTGTTTAAACACATTCAGCATGCATGCAAACTTGTTACCTCCTGTGATGTCAACCATGCTTAATTTTGACAATTGTCTTTATTATACAGATATTTCAGATCTGTTTTCTTCTTCCAAGAGTCAATGAGAAAACCCCAGTGACTTATATGGGGCAGACTGGGCCTTAGAAATGATTTTTCAACAATGTTACTTTCTTGATGACAGTATCTTTCTTTGGTTTTATATTCATGTCAGTGTACATCCACTTATATGAAGCATTTCTTGTTTTGCAATGGCACTGCCTGGTTGTAGTTATTAATTAATTCTTCCCTATTTTCAGAAGAGCAATGTGGCTTGAAAGAGTACCAATTGGATTGGGTGCTGTGAAATTTAAAATTTTAATCTTGGTTCGATACTTGAATATTTGGCTTTGGGGAACCATCCCATGCTTCTGATCTTTAATGGGGAATGTAAAGCGGGAATAAAAATACATACATCAAAGAGAGCTATGAAAATTAATGTTTTTAATATCTTTAAATTTTGAGTTATAGTGGTACACAATTTAAATATTAGTATTCATCACTGCAGAATGTAATGAACAAAGCTATTATTAATTTTTCAAAAATTACTGTTCAACAGATGAGCAGTATGTATCTTAATTAACTGCAGTGCTTATGCGTAATTAGGTCTCCAGGATGCCTCTTATTCATCTCTTTTTGCAGTAGTTTTCACAGAACAACTGGATAGGCAGTTTTACATTAAATACTTGGTATAGGCAAGATAAAGGGGTGGCAGTTGTTTTATCATCTCACATAAATACAGAATTGTGTAGCTATTAAAATACATTTGTACACTTGCACAAGAAAGACTGTTTTGTCTTTCTAGGTTATTATCAACTGATTTCTATGATTTTTATTTCACAATACTTCATAAAAGGTGGCCTGTTTAACTAAACAACTAGTCCAGTTACAAACTCAGCAGTCCGTAAAAAGATTTGGTGTATAATGTTTTAAAACCTTAGTCTGGTCTGGCTAATGTCACATGTGTAACAGAGAACCTGAGGGACACAGCAGTCAAAAGTTTGGGGGTTTTCCCCCACTGAAAAATTAATAAAATCTAAGACCAAAAATAACCAACTTTTTCATTCAAAATGACACACACAGAGCACAGAGTTTTTCATAGCTGAAAATGTATTACCTTGTTTCCATCTTCAACCCCAAAATCAGAAATGTCCACAAAATCTTTCTGTATACATCATAACTGAAGAGTATGAGTCTGAATCTTGTGCAAGATCATTAACAGTTTAATTTCTTTCCTCAAAAATTATTTGGTTGTTGCTTTTTCCATTTGATATTTATATAAGAGTATGTACTGTATGATCTGAAAGATGCACCAGGCAATAAGATAACAAGGCAAGAATATCGGAGACTGTAAAGTATCTTGCTAAGTCATTCTCAAGTTATGTTTTGTTATATGTCTTATCTGAGATGGGAGTTTTAAAAGGGGTATTGAGAATGGATTTAGGATTTTGCTTACAACTTTAGCTCTTCTCGTAAGGGATGATGATGGGAAAAGAAAAATTCTTTTTGGAAACTGTGTAGTTGAAGCTGATATTATTAAGGGAAAAGCAGAAGCAGTCATGTGATAACATAAGCATTAGGTCTGAAGTTTTGAGGGTTATATAAATGAAAATGGAAGTTAATGGGAAGGCATATCAGGAGTTGATTCAATTAAGTAATGAACCAGGAAGATAATTTCATGAGGATCAGTTTGAGAAAATAAGACTTGCAGGCACTGAAGCCAAAAAAGAGATATCAATGAGCAAAATACTTGGACTTTTTGTCAGTCATTTTGGAGGTGATTTACAGGAAGAAACAGTCTAGTTTAATATTCAGCCTGAATCTGAGAGTTAAAGTGTGATGTCCCAAGGATGAAACCAGTGTTGTGGATTAGAGTATCTGGGAAGACAGTGGTACTGTCAGCTGCTTTGAAGTAGCAAAAAGGAGAATTCAGCACAAAAAAACAGTTTATCTTGGCAATGTTAAGTTTATGTCTGGACACTTGTGAGTAAATTTTAGAAAGGCAGAATTACTACTTTAACTTGGATGGAAGTCATGTAAGTTTGAGATGCATATTTATGAATCATTACGGTTAAAAAAGACATTTATTGACCTGTTTATAGGAGAGAATCTGCTCAAATACTGGGACAGAGAGATAAAGGAAGTATTGATGTTTCAGTCTGGGGTGCCTTGCAACTAAAGAGGGAAAGAGGGGAAAAAAACCCCATCAAACAAGGGAAAGAAGCAATATGTTGGAGGCATTTTCCAAAGGAAAGACATAATCACCAATGTCAGGGGCATCCAATATTCAAAGCACAGTGGTGAAATAATTGTTTCACATCTTAGCCAATAAATCTATAGAGAGCTTGATAAGAATAATGTATACATGTGTAAGCTAGACTCAAAAGCATCTAGAGTGCACTTAGAGGATTAAGACAGCATATTCTCTGGTTTGGGAGGTGCAGGTGGGAAAGGAGAAGCAAGAAGGGAAGAAATTAGTAAGAGAAATGTAATCAGTTCTAGGCTAGTCATAACGACAGAGACTGAAACTGAATTGTCCTAGCGGGGAAATAATTTGAGAAAAATAAGAGGCTAAGATGAGGGTAAGTGCAGAGCTGGAGGTAGCTTTCTGGTGTTGATGACCTGCTCCTTCTGATATAGCAGCTGCTGGCAGCCACCTTCCTTTGTAGTGAGAATATGTGCCAAGCCAAATAAAATAAACTCTCTCTGCAGTAGTGCAGAACTGTGGTGGTGTTTGGTTGGGTTTCCTTTTTTTTTTTTTTTTTTTTTTCTTAAATTGAAGTAAAGTTGTACATGTTATTACCTAGTGCTAGATAACAACATATATTCAAATATTAAAACAAGTGTATTTACTGCATCTACAGAGATCGTGCTTGCAGCAGAATATAAAAATACCAACTTGCCAAAGCAATTTGCATCTCCTAGTAGAAATTCATACCATCTGTTGGTAAAACAAGAAAATAAATTTATGAAGCATTCAGAAAGTCGGCAAGTTTAAGAGGATGTTGATCTATTGGAAGTAGTTTTCAGAATGAAGAATTTTCAGTGAGATCTCCTTGTTCCTCCTTCAGGCCAGTCCCTTGAGACAATGTGAGCAAAAGTAACCTTGGTCTGACAGGAGGACATGGAAAACTGTGTTATGAGTCATTACCTATTAGTAATTGACACTTTAAATCACACCTGACAACTCAGTAGAAGCTAATATAGGTTGAGTTTTAAGTTGACAACTATATTCTGAACTAACTGTCATTTCAAGGAACACATCGTATTTAAACACAAAGAAAACATAGTATGGAAATTCCTTGTGAAGATGATGGATGAAGATAACACTGGGCTTATTTATTGGCTTCTGAATATTTATCATAAGTTATTCATTTATTTATAAGGAAAGATGTGCTGACTTTGGGTGCTTGTAAGTAAATA
The DNA here is from genome assembly GCA_035590275.1 of Ibycter americanus. NCBI lineage: Eukaryota > Metazoa > Chordata > Aves > Falconiformes > Falconidae > Ibycter > Ibycter americanus. Next base: position 2,818,380 of record JAVJGI010000060.1, on the reverse strand, counting down.
ATCAGTCTGAATGATTTAATCAGAGATAGAAATTTAAAATTTCAAAATAATTTTAAATTAAATTATGAGTTAGTTCTTAAAAATTGTTACTCCTTACTAGACAGTATGGGTTTTTTGATCCCCTAATGATGAGGAAATGGAAATCACAGTAACCTTGAAAAGTATCCATGCGACATGGTTGGTGAACCTGTTCTAGCAGGGGGTTGGACTAGCTGATCTTCAGGGGTCCTTTCCAACCCGGAACATTCTGTGGTTCTGTGATATGTCTTTAAAAGTGCTTTAATGCCTTATGTGATATATTTACATCTTGCATGATTTTCACATTTTTATAATGGGCTTTGATTTGAACAAATTTCTTTATAATGTCAGTGGGTATATCTTCTCACAGGTAGTTGTTTACATTGCCAGTCTCAGTTATTTGCCTTTAGTTTTGCTGCTGTGTTCTTGCTCTACCTGGACTCAAAATTTGCTGGCATGAGGGGTTTTCGCTAAAATTAGTTAAATGTCTTGGGACACAGACTGGGCTTACAGAACTTCAAAATGAAAAAATTTTTGTAATCTAACTTCAGTAGCTGTTGCAGTCTCTCAAACATTCGAGGGAAGCTGAGTTGCATGGAAATACTTATACATGATAAATTATTGAAAAGATATAGCTTGTTTTCCTTACAAAGGAGATGACAGTAGAAAATAAACGGTAGTACGAAGAAAAGTTTGAGAGCTGCCTTCCTCATCTCAAAGGGAAACAAAAGACAACATTTAATGGAATCAAAGGCAACACATAAAAACTGACAAATGTATGTTTATTCCTTTCAGTGAATGATAGTGCAATTCATGGCCATGTAACATCTTTGGGATTTAGAATTTAGTAAGATTAAAAGAGACTTTGGATACATGGGTGGATAACAATAAGTCATAATATTTCTAAGCAGGAAAGATTTATGGCAGGAGAAAATCTGCTTATTTGCTTAAGCAAATAAAAAAAAAGAAATTGCTTGAGCAAATCTAAGTGTCTGAGGTTAAGACAGTGCCCTTGTGCAGGGCACGTAGTACCACTTATGCATAACATGAGGACTTATTGTACTTTTTTTTTTAAAAAAAGCATCTGTTGGTGGTCAGTGTTAGAGGTGATAGAGGCTTGACAAGTCATTTAGATTTGTAGAGAAGTTCACATGTTCACCAGTTTTTGAATACCATAATATGAAATGTATCTTTACTGTTGTGACCTGGAAAATTGTTGCCAAACGTAAAGAGCTTGTGGTAGTCTCACGGTGGTTGCTCTTGGTTTTTCAGAACAGCGGTGCGGTTTGGTACATTTCATACTTAAGTCAGTGGCACCATAATTTATACTGAGCTGTAATATAATTTCTGCAATCTCACACAAAAAATGAAACTGTTTAGAAGCCAAATCTGACCTGGCATTTGACATTGTAACTATCACGCATAGTAATCGCACAAGGTTTAGAAGCATTTCATTAATCACATCATAACCATACTGTTAAAATATTAGTATGACAAATACTGCGTTTACAAAAGAAACTGTTTAATATTTCATTTTATTTATCCAAGGCCTCTGATGCTATGCAAATGTGCCAAACTTGATCCCACTGTTCCTTGCAGTTCTGCAGCAAAAACCAATTATGTCCCAAATCTCTAGGTACATACAGAAACACCAGAGTTGGGTAGACGACTTGCTGTAAGAAAGCTATGTGTAGAGAGGGTCCATAAATGGCTGCAGTTCTTGAATTCAGTCATAACGGCAAAAATGACTGGACTCAGAATTGGTTGGAATATAAAATTCTCTCACAGATTCTAAGTTGACTCAAAGATTTAGGAACGTTTCTCAAAATAATAAAAAATATCTTTGGTTTTCAACATCAGTATCTAGATTGTGATCTTTTGTTATTTAAAAATCAGGAACAAGTATGTCTTTACTACTGACTTAACGGGCCAAATCAATACTGCTGTTTTTCCAATGCATGCTCAAAGTTGTTCTAGCACTCACGCAGCTTGGTTGGTGGTAGAAGGTTTTTAATCTGCTTTTTTGGATTCTGGATTCTCCCCATTTCTCAGAGCACTTCAAAATTAAAAAGATGTTAAGGTCCCAATGTTTTCAATATGAAGAGAATAACACTGGTCACCAAATGGTAGCAGATTTTTAAATTTTTTTTTTAAACAAGAGTCTGTGAATTTAGAGATGAGGATCTCTGAGCCTGAGGGTCCAGAAGCCATAAAAACTAAAATATGTCACATTACAGGAGTCATAGTGCCAGCTTAAAGCATATTGAAAGGTTGTGATAGGATGTTTCACTTCCAGGATACATATGCAGAGTGTGTGTAAACACAGTATCGATGTAACAGTCATGCACATCTGAATGTGGATTAATGCTCATTAGGCTCTGGGACCTGAGGGCTGAGTCCACATTGGTAGCAGATGGGTGTCTGGTGCTGGGCCGTCTGCCAGTCCCCTGTAGTCTATAGCATGAAGTGGCAGAGCTCCAAATAACGTGTGAACCACCAGCTCTAGGGCACCATGGGGTACATTTGAATACCCACTCAACAGTTAGCCCATGGTAAAGGTTACCATGAGCTCAGACTTTTCCTCCCTGGCATGTCAAAAGGCACGTTTAAACTTGTACATGTAACCTGTGCCAAAGATGAATCTTGGTTTGATCACAGAAACAAGCCCAAGCTTAAGCAGTATAAACTAAGATTACTTTACTTGTTGCTGTCTTCCACGGTAAACTGCTGAAAATGAGTTCCTCACAAATATTTATAAACAGTATATGAAGTATCTTGTCCAGAAATTCTGTGTTATATTCAGATAGCATTACCATTGCCTCTGTGTCCTTTAAAATGAGCTATCTTGTGTGAATTCCTAGAAAAGTTCCTAACATTGCATAGTAGCAGTAAATTTTTTTGTATTCACTTTCTTCTTTCACCAGTACTGTTTTTTGTTTGGGTTTTTTTTCCTCTTCTCCTTCTGGTTTAAGGTCTTCTCCCTGCATTTTGCAGCAGTTGAAAGCATAGAGTTGTTGAGTTGTTTCACATCACTTTGACAGGGATGAATGAGTTCAATTCATATCACAGACATTTAAATTTTAAACTATATTTACTTGTTTTCTCTTGTTAGGTACAGTCACTCTTTGTCTACCCTGAGGCACTCAGGAAACAAATCTGAATTAACAAGAGGTGTGATTTTTTTTAAACCAGACCTAAATTTCTGCAGTGACAGCCTGACAACTGCAGTTATCTGAAATAGATATTTCCCTCACATTTCACACCGTTTCTTTCTCCAAACTGACTTTGAAGTGCAGAATATCATCAACCAAGAAAGTTGAAGCATGCCCTGTTAGATTGTAACTTAACTTTTTAACTCCGTTTTTCAGGCCTGACTGAACTCAGTGACAGTCCAGTTTCCCTGGAGCTAGAGCGTTGCAAGTCTCCCACTTCAGGTAAAGGTGATTGGCTTCTCTTCCTGCAGTCTGTATAAGCCATTCATGTCATGCATCACTGTGTTTCATTAATCCCAAAGAAGTGAAGTGCATAGTTACAGTTCCAAAGAGAAGGAATTACTTCAGACGTGCTTATTACATAGCACAATAAATTTCTAAGTCTATTTACTTAAAGAAAAATTACATGTACGTGATACATCTTGAGGTGAAGAGTATGAAAAAATTTGAATTAACAACATTGTGCAGGTATATTCCTATATCCTCCTATTAGAGACTTGTGTCTCTTGTTTTCTTAAAAGACTCTCTGACTTCTATTTTTTCAGTAGGGAGTCCTTGTAATTTTATATATATATTATGCATATGTGCACGTAGAGAAATTAATTGAAAAACAGCAATATGGAGATGGTAAATTTTAACGGTTAGAACTCACCAGTGGTTAAGTTATGTAATTTATACTGGAAGTGTAACCTCAAATAAAAATACTCACCAACCACTTTAACCCAGCAGTAAAATCTTGGCCATTCAAAAATTTATAAATGTTTCCCATTTTACCCATAGTCCTTCAGAAGGTGGAGTTAATCTCATTCCTAGATATTTTTTTCCTGCAAGTGCCTAGTCTGCATTGATTGCTTTAATGTGAGTTCACTGTCTTAAAGATCATTGCTTAGAGCTGTTTTCTAGTAGCTGACTTTTAAATGTGATGGAAAATAAGGAGGTATAGCTGTGATACATTCGTTTTGCTTGCGGTATGCATATCACACTTCTTCTCCTTGTAGTTTGGTAAGTATTGATAGATACTTTTTTTTTTTTGCCTTAGTTTCGGTAACAAATTTCCACAAAGATGCTATTCAAATTCTCTGTTATTATTTCACATATTTTACTTTTTTATGACAGGGCACATTAATCTTGAATGTAGGCCACTAATTAGTAACTTATTACAAATTACAAATATTAGTAACAAATTACAAAATGCTGACACTAATAAAAGTGTTTCCCTGACACATCAAGAACTAAAACAAAATAGCTGTTTTGAAATACATATTTCCTTGTACTATTTGCAACCAAATTCTGTAAACATGGGAATATAAAAGTGAAATATTGGTATAGCACTAGCTCAAATTCTTAAGCTGGAACTCAAACTCATGATACGGGCTTTAAAATAAAACATTTGATAACTCAGTATAATTAGACTATTGTGTGGCTAACTGGGATTCATCTTTTCAATCCTCTCTCCAGAAAAGAGCTGGAAACTCTCTTTTTTCTGAAAACTAAGGGATCACTGACTTGGTAAACATCTGTGCATATGCTTAGTTCTAGAGCGATGACTGACTCCTGTAACACCTTACTTTTTCTGCAGTTAACTTCAATTTCTTATTCTGCTGTTGATCAAAAATGTCTGATTTAGGTAAATTTAAGATAATTTGCTCCAAAATTTATTGTGCTTTTCTGTTTTGGAGATCATTCAGCAGGGAAAACATGGGATATTTTTGAGTGTTTCCTGTTTTAGCCCTTCCATGTTGTTTTCCAAGCTATATTTGAAACTTCAAAATGTGAGATCAGGTGCAATTTTGTAGGCAGAAACTATTATTAGAATTAACTGCTTTTTAAAATAGAAGTTACTTTTACTGTGACTGATTTTTTTTTTTTTTTTTTTTTTTTTTCCAAATTAATGCACAGCTAAAATGGTTTTGCTTTGGCATACCTTTTTCTAAGACTGGGCACAGTCCAGTCTAATCGCCTGGAGTAAGTGACCTAAGAACTTGTGGAACTACCTTGTGCTTATCAGCACAGGCTCGCAGCTACATCAGCCTTTATACTGGCTGACATTTCTTTATCGTAGAACACAACTTACAGATCTGCATAGTTACAGATTCGTCAGGCAGGATCCTTCTACTACCAGTCTTGTCTTTGATCTAATTAAAGTTCATGGCGCACAAGCTCTATAATGGAAGCGTGCTGTACTCTGTAGAGTCCCATGATAGCTGTGTTTGTAAAACCAGTGACCACAAGATAGGTCAAGACTTTATCCTCCAGAAGTGTAGCAGAAACAGAAAGCACACTTGGCTGCTGAGTCAAGTGATTCAAGTCGCTGCTCAGGGAGGGTCCTACTGGGTATGACTACATCATCAACCGATGAGGTTGTAAAGACAGAAGGAACAGAATTTGTTTTGTTGCAATTCATTATGGTTGCCAGACCACAGCAATGTCAGTTCTTCGCCTGGCAGTGAAGTTCATGCCACTTACTGGCCCCCCGTACAATACATATGCAAAGTGCAAACTGCCTGAGGGCACTAGTCAACATGGCAAACACTACACACATGATGGCATGCTGGTAAGCAGCTTCATCCTTAGTTCCATCAGAAGAGGAAAGATCTGAGGAACAACATTGATGTGCCTACATGCATGCTTTGAGGCTCCAGGAGAATGCTTAGGAAGAATCCCTCCAGCACACTAATTGCCAATGTAGATGCAAACAGTTTTACATCTAAGAGAGCCATTAGTAACTTCGATTTCAGTTCCAGTCAGGCCCATAAGAACAGTGTTGATAAAGGCTTCTTGGAGAACTGGAAAAATCTCCTTCCTCCTCATCTCTTGGTCTGATCCTGAACATTGCTTAGCCTGCCTGAACCATCTCGGTTTCCCTGAAAAATGTATTTTGTCTGTAACATCCTGCTGCTTGTCAGTGTTTAAACCTCTGACTAAGCTTCTGCGGAGCCAGCTTTGTTGTTTCTTTTGTCCTCTGCCCCAAATCAGAATTAGGCATTTGTGTTCTATCACTGATAGGAGTGTTGGAGCACTGAGCAAGAGACTCAGTGCTGAAGGATACTCCTTATTTTACATGCAGGGCTAGTTTCTAACTCTGTACAAATCCAACTTCTTCCATTAATCAATATTTTTAACTTGTTTCACAAGAAGTCTTTTCAGCTGCTCCTCCTGTTCTGTTTACTAAAGCATGGCTTTGCAGACAACGTAATTGAAAAATCAGAATGCCGTTCTGTATGTCTTTCAGACTAGAACATGAAATTAAACCATTTGATGAAAATCTTTGTGAAATTCACAGTGCCACACAGGGAGTAGCAGCAAGTGAAGAAACACCAATCTTGCATTTTAAGAATGGTAGGCAGACGAGAATAATAATCTTCCTTAACCACTGGTATCTTATTTTAATTAAATTACTACCTAAATACTATAGTGGTGCATTTCCAGTACTGTCCAGGAAGACAAGAAGTTAATAAAGCCATTTGAAAGATTCTGCTTATTTGTGAATATCTGAGTGGTGGCAGTTTCCACTGTAAATAAAATGTATTCCAGATATAGCAATATCTATGGAATAACATTGGTAAAAATTGTGGAACCAAAAAAACCCTTAAAAATAAAACCCAAAAAAACTTACCTATATAAAGCATGTTTCATGAGACAGTGATGCAGCATGGCATGCCATATAGTGGTATTTGATTGGCTTAAAAAAAACCCTCAGCTCATATAAAGAACAGTGGACACCAGGATTTTTCAATACCATCAGAATATTTTATTCTTACTCATGTATGTCATGTTCTTTCGATGGGGAAAGTCAAGCTGCATTTTGAATGTTGTTTGTGATTTGGAGGTCAGAAGTTAGGGCTTTGTACTGCATTCACTCTATGCATACATTCGCAATGGTATTGGAGAGCTCAGTAGCTCCAACCCAAAAAAACCCCTCTGAGGCATTGCAAGCACTCATAACGTGAATGGTACTCTGTGGAATACTGCAGTTAATGACTACATAATGTGTTACGGAACAGTACCCATTCCAGTAAAGTTTACCTTTATTTTTATCATCTCATTAGGAAAACTTATTCAGGGGCTCTTTGGAATGCAATATATATAATATACGTAATTACATTATATGTATATATGTCCCTTACCACTTGAGCCACTTCCATGCAGCTTCATATTGAAGTAGTTGAGAATATACTGTGAGCACATGAAAATGCATCTTTGAGAGATCATTTAACTTTGTTGTGTAAGATGTGATGGACAATTTAGACTTTTTTTCAAAGACCAGAAGGAAAGAATTTCATCAGTCTGTGTATAGAAGAGTGACTCCTCAAATGCATGTTCTAAACTGAAAGTGCATTTGTGTCTTTTCTTAAGAAATCATTTTCACACTGGGGGCTGGCATCCAAAATGCTTTTAAATTTATAAAGCTTAGAGAAGGCTATGTAAAGATTTCCACAGTTGATTCCCATGAGCTTTGGACAGGTTCCTAATGGCAAGATTATGAGCTTTTATATGAACCATGATTTCCAAGCGCTGCTATCCTGATTCATTCTGCTGATGAAATCTGCTGGGATTAGGCCCGTGTCATGCCAGGCTTCTGCTTTTCTACATGAAATGTTTTTAAATAGCTTTGTTTCAAGAAGAATATTATTAAGTTTATACGAGTTGCTCTTTTTTTTAATTTGTGGGTAACTGCAAAGTAGCTGAAGAGATGTGACTCAGTTTGAAAATTATATTCTCCTGGAAAACAAGTAAGAAAGTAAATGTTTCAAAACATTGTGTGTGTGTGTGGAAAACATAGAATGTAATTTATTTTGAAACTTAATTATTGATAACACTGCCAGCATAACCATTTCCACTTATTTATATTAAAGTAAAAAAGAATGTTTGCTAGTCAGAAGGCAAATTAATCATTAAAGGGAGGTTAGCTCCTGCACTGTGAATACGAGGTGCATTTTATCACTTGTTACAATATGCGAGGGGGTGACTGATCAGACGAATTCATGCTTGTTTAAGGGATGTGTATGTAGGGATTAGCGAGGAACAGGGAGCAGTATGAGGTGGCAGAGGGAAGGAAATGGGGACTATGGTCTGGGCCGTGGTGTTTGGCGCAGGGCTAGCCCCCGTGCAGCCCGTGGTGCGTGGCTCAGGGTTCGAGGGGGCTTGAGCTCGCCAGCGGGGGCCAGCAGCTCCTATGGGCTGGGGAGGCGGGAGCTAAGCAAGGGAGCAGGGTGGCTCTGGGGGCAGTCACCAGGACTAAACATGGCCTGGTGATTGCCAGGCAGGTGCAGGGACAGGGAAGGATGTTGGTCCATGAGCCCAGGTCCAGGTCAGCAGGAGTGGCAGCGATGCAGCAGGAGCTGCAGCGCAGGGCACAGTGAGACTTAGGTTCAGCTTGACAGTAGCTTCCACGGGAAAGTGCTGTTGAGGCCACCAAAGCAAAAGGGCTGTCTGTACACTGACCCTGAGCCCCAGTAGCCAAACCTCCAGGACCTTATTGTGTACCTTGTCCAATTGGGTAGCTAAGTATTAGGCTCTTAAATCCATGTTTTAACAGTGAGGAACTGGGACTGATATTCCAAAGTGTTGTGGAGGTGGAAGCTCCCTAATAGAAAAAGAGCTGTATGAAGTCACCTTCGTTATGAATAATATTAAATTCTCTGACTACAGTCCTGCTGGAGTAGCTGAGGGGAACATACCACCAAATTCATAGCTGCAAGCACGCATTTGTTTGTTGGTTGTGCCTTGGTGTTCTCATTGAAAGACTGATAGGAACCATATGGCTGTGAGATAGGACGTTGTCAGGTCTGGAGGTCAGGGTGCTCAGCTTAGCTAGCTGCCAGACCATACTTATTAACTCTGTCTGTGCCTCTTTCTCATCCCACAGTTGGATAACTTGACTTCTTACACATTAAGATCTTTTGGGCAGGGGCTGTCTGGCCTTGCACTGTGGCATCACAATTTCTGCTGGCTGCCTCCAGCATGAATGCCAACAGATAACGGTAACCAACAACTCTCCTATCCTCTTCAACCTTTATACTCCATCCTTAAATTAAACTGATTTTCAAAAGCTCTTTATCAGCAAGATAGGTTTACGTGCATGATCCTCCTTTATAATAAATGTAGAGCGAGTAAAATATACATGATTTAGGTACTACAGAAAGGTTACATAATAAAATCCACATTCTGATCTGTTTAATAGTAAAAAGTTAGTTTTACCTAAATAAAAAAAAAAAAAAGTAACATGCATAGCTTTAATCACAGTAAATCATGAAAGCAACCAGCTGCTCCTTTTGTTTCTACCCTCAAAGACATGGTCTATTGACAGGGTTCCACGCTGTGTCCTAGCACAATCATGTCCTACACCAAAATTTTCCAAATTTAGTGATGGAGATATTGGTAGGAGTGACTCCTGGCTTCCTCAGCTGTGCTTCCTTCATTTCCCCACACTGTGTGTCTCCTTTGGCCCCCTGCTCACCCTGCTCCATCCCTGTACCCATAAACCAACTAATCAACTATATATTCCTTTCCAATCTTCAGTCGGTTCAGCATCCTCAGACTGTGTTAGATGGCAGCCTTCAGTGTGGTATTCCTGTTTTGACTGTGCACAGCTGTGGCAGCTCCCAAATCAAGCCTGTTTAGAGCCCTTCAGAGAAATCAGAAAGTGCATACTTTGCATGTGCTGTATGAGCCTGCACACAAATAGCTGGGAGCTATTTCTGCTGTCTTGCAGTTCAGACATACATACCGCAGTTTGGGAACAGCTGTGGCATATAACACAAGACATATAATTCCTGTTGTACAGAAGCACCTGTAACACAGAAATAAAAGAGGTTAAACCACCAATTTGCAAAGCTCTAAGCCTCCATGATAACAGCACTAATGAAGTTCCTGGTGTTATATGCAGCTAGGTTTTATAGCTCTGAAATATCCTAATCTAGATCCTAGTCTGTTAGTGAAGTGTCCTACAGTCTTCCTTAGGAATTGGTAATCCTTTTTCAGAGGGCTGGTTGGGCCAGATGTTGTCCTTTTCTTTAAAGGAGATTTTATCACAAGTGATGCTTCTTTCTCTATAGCAAAGCCCTGATTTTGTGGAGCAGTATCCTCCTCCAGTCTGCAAGAGTGTATGACAGCTGCTCAGATAAATGGAATGTTTTTAAAAGGCTGTTCTGAAAATCAAGCTGCCGTTTGTGTGAGTGCCTAAAATGGACATGGGAGCCTAACACTTGGTATCTAAATTAGAGAATTTTCATGTAGTAGTGTTAGTGATGTATATTTTGATCTGAAGAGATCTTTTCACCTTGTCCCAAAGCATCCAGTTAAAGTGACAGCTAGAAATGGGTTACTGGGAGGGCTGTGCTGGTTCTACTGATACCAAGATTGCTCAAGAGCCTGAAGGGCTCTCCTACTCTTTTCCTGAAGAAAGAAAAAAAAGCATCTAATGTAGGTGCCAGCTGATACTTTCTTCTACCACATTGCAGGGTTTGTAGTTTATGAATGAATGAAACAGAATTTCTTTTTAGGGGCTCTGTGACTTGAAAGGGTAAGTGGCTGTTCTGGGCATCCTTCTGACCTAAAAGCTTATTAAATAGAAATGACAAAGGACTTGTTCCTTATGTTCATATGTCCCGGTGTTCCTGTCACTGTGATACTTACCATGTGGGACTTTCTGTGGAAGTATAATAGTTAGCTGCCAAATACTTTATTGTTCACTTCTAGTAACAGACAGTATGGGTAAGGGGTAAAAGCCAGAAAACAATGTGAACAAATACTGAGTGAATGCAAAATGAAAGAACCATATTGGACATTAAGTCTTCTGAATTAGTAATAAAAGATTTCTGAAGGCATTCTTTTAATAAACTTAATGCCATTTTGACTGCTACAAGACATGCTTCATTTCAGTTCTCTGGTGTTCATTGTTTAAAAATGTGCTCATATATAAGGAAATGAAAACATTTTTGAACAGAAGCAAAATCATAGTTTTCTTGCATAATTGGAACACAACAGATAATTAAATCTTCAGTAAATTGAGTGTAATATTTTGATGTCTAGATAACACCATATTATATCCCAAAGCTGCTGTATTTCGTTTCTGTGCAATCTGTCTTCCTTTCCATGATATTTCAATGGTGTGTTCTGTCTCCATTACCTGTACAATATGCCCGCTCTTTTTCAAATGGTATCTTGAGGTATGTTGTCATCAGAACTCATAATTTCATTGCACCCTCTTATTAAATTGGTTTCCAGGTGTTTAAATATTTGTGATATGCTGCATAACCAGCATTTGCAATATTTGCCTTAATCTCATTTGGGTTTTTTTTAATCATTCCTGTCATCACAAGGTAAGATATTGCAGCACACAGCCAAAGCTGTGTAAAGCACCATTCACTTCTTGAGAGCTGGACTAATGTTTTTTCCAGTGCTTCTTTGTTCAGTTACATTTATTTTGCTGAATGGTGTACATGAAAATATTTAAAACATAATTCTGCCTTTATATGCTGATTTTAAAAAGTGCTACAAATTTGCAACGTGGTGTTAAGCACAAGATGGCATGTTGTTTTCCCTCGCTCCTTTTTCTTTCTTACTTATTAACAACTGCCTTTCTCCTTTTTCTGTTGTTTCAGTTAAAGGATCAAGAAAGTTAAGTCTGCCAACAGATCTTAAGACTGATCTTGGTACGGTAGGCGAAAGCCAACAGCTTTAAACTTCCTTACATTCATTGGCAAAACATTTTACCAACTGATTCATGAGATAACACAATAACCTTGGAGGCTTTGTCTGAAAAGGCTTTCTAAAAACCACCTATTAACCCATACAGTTCTGTTGGCAGCTGTCAGCGTTTTGCTTGTTGAATATTCATTTATTTCATGTAGACGTATTTTGTCAATCATTACACACTGTGTGTGTAACATTTTATTATGAAAAGGCTCCAGGACCTTTTGCCCACTTGAGCCATTATAACTGGTTGTCAGTGATGTTTATCTCTGCCTGTAACACCCAATGCATGCGCTGGTCTATTTTCTTTATTTGATGTACAAATTCTGAGCCACAACAGTGATAAGACGGTAGAACATCTATATTTTATAGTGTCTTTGAACTTCTGAGACGTCAGATCAGAAATCAGCCATTTGTGTCTCAGTCCTCTCCTTGAGACTTACCTCAGCCAACTGATAAGCACACAGTTTGCTGTTACCTTTTTCTCAATTCTTCTTTGATATTTCAGTGGAAATGCATAGTGAGAGCAAAAATTTCACCTCAAAAAAAACTAAAATGAAAATTCAACATCTTGCCTAACCTAAAAATATTTGGGGCAGATCATGCCCTCTTAAATATCCACATAAATGGGATTGCTCCTGGCGTTTGGGTTGGAATGTGTGGTTCACACAAAGATTTTTATACTTGTCTTTAAATATTCTCAGTCTCAAGGAGTCCTTTCTAGTTTTGCTCTCATGGGAAGTTTCTTGTGTAAGATGACTGAAAAAGCCGTGTAGCCATGCCTCATTACTTTGAGTGTCTTTTTAGAGACAGAAATAAAAGTTAGATCACATCCTTGCATAATGCAGCTGAACTTAATTTCTGTCACTAGGAATCATGTGCATGTATCAACCAATGCAGCACTGTTCCCCAAGGCAAAAGGCAGGGTAATAAATATGTCTTCCACATTATAAATGACTGAGGAACTTGGAGAACTGCTAATAGCTCCTGATAAAGATTAAGTAAATAAATGTTGAAAAATCATTGGGAAATTCAGATCATGCAGGTTTCTGTGTACAGAGTGATTTAGTTGAAATAACTTACTCCATCATTAACTGTGATGTTTGAGAAACTAGGAATGTAGGTGTACACACACACAAAAAAACCTGAAATGAACAATTCTAATACTTGTAATACTCCAAAAAGGTAAAAGGAGTGATGTAGGCAGCTGTAGACTGTAAATTAATATTTATCACTAAATAATTGGGCAGCTATTAAGAGGGAAGGCAAATACTTAGACTACCAAAATAACCATAGGGTAGGACCTAAGGCTAGACCATATTCTACAGATCAGACTTCTTTTTGTTAGTAGTATTAAAAATATATCATCTTGAAGGATACATAGCACGAAACAGATTTAGATCCTGAATCATAACACAAGAAAAAGATAAATTTGATCTGTAAAAGACTGGATTTATAGGTTTTTAGAAAAGCAAGAAACAAATCAGCTAGAAGCAGTGAGGGCTTTATTGTGTCATATAAAAAAGTTGCATATCAGAGGTAAAAACTGCCTTATCATCAGCTTTCCTGTAATCGTGCTGGGAGCTGGACAATATTGTAAGCATTAAAACCCCAAGGACTGGGGAGCAGGACAACTATGTACAAAAGGAAAGCTGTAAAAGTTAAATTCAACCTAAGAGCATAGGAGGCATGATGATCCACCTCTAAATGTATGACATATGTAGGGAAGTTTGAAGATTAATGGAATGCATAATCCTGTCTGTGATTTTGATTTCAGAACAGTCATGTTTCTACCATTCCTCTATTCACCTGTACTCATTACTTTTTAATAATGTAGAAGAAGTTAAATATAAACTAAAAATAAGTCTGAGAAGGTCTATTTCAAAATCTTGCAGAAACTAGTGAAACTCCATTAATTTCAAAAGCTTCAAACACACCAAAAGTTATTACGAAAGCTGTCACTTGAGCATTCTGTTTGTTGTTACTGCCACAGCTATTGGGGACTCTGTACTCATATTAACCAAGAAGCCTGGTGGGTTGCTAAGGATAAAGCATGTGGAAGCAACATTCAGTGTATAAACTGACAGATATTCATGGCTAATCCATGCAGAGTAAGGTTTAAAAAAAAAACAATCCTGAAACAAAACAGAAAAACTTGTCTCAGTTCTCCTTCTTGACTGTCTTCGAAGGGCAGAAGATTCCTGTTAATTATTCTAGCCATTAAAACTGTGCTGAATTATAGATTGCTTAGTTTACAACAGGCTGGAAAAAGCCCTTCGTTTCCAACGCAAGGAGCTAAATTTAAATAAGAGTTCCTGGAAAAGGTGATGAATAATGTCTGCATTTCATTTGCTTCTGCTCCGAAATATCCTGGCTACACTGTCTGAGCTCTTAGAGATTATTTAGCCACTGTTTGGCTGTGGCCTGAGATTGTACCCATAGTCTGAATATTCAGGGGATAACAATACTCTCTGGTCCACACTTTTTGTGAGGATACTCAGGTCACCACTTTCAAATGGTAAGGTAGTGTACATCCATTGCATTGGCTCTGGCTCATAGCTTTTTACAGAGTGCTGATACATCACCTACTCTCAGCACCAACTGCAGCTAGTAGGGAAGTACATTAGCATTTGGCAGCTTACAGTTCTGCTCCCTTCTTAGGATCTGGCTCATGTAATGTCCTTACTTTCATTTTGCTTTGAATTTTAGTAGTAGAGATTAAGTAGAAATTAAATCTATTTCAGGTGGAGGTGCTGCAAGTGCTGAAAATTGCTTGGGGAGTAGTTTGTTAGCATTTAGGGAATAATCTGATGACTCAGGGTGTTCTAGTTAAACCTTGTCAGGATTTTCATGACTTAAAGGTACTTTGGGACTCCATTTTGACCCTTGTATGACTGATAAAGTCGACCTCAGCATCTTTTTATTTCGATGTAGTGATTATTATCTGCCCTTGCTGAAGAGCTTGTCCCCTGTGGATGCCATATCTCCACAGAGAAATGGGAGACTATGCCATATGTGGGGATAGATACCGCAGATCATAGTAACCCAATATTTATTTGAGTTGGCCAGAAGGAAGACATGGCGTTGCTGTTGCATATACTGTACAGTTTCCCTATTACCCTTTGGAAGCAGCTCTGAATGATAGTATCTTTATTTTTCAACCTAATACTCTTTCCCAAAGTTTTCTGAAAAGATCATCTATACTTCCATGCACCGTTGCAGTGAAAGGAATTATAGGGTAATCCTAATCTAATTTAATCAGGTGGAGAATCTGGGATATATCTAGACACATACAACTGCTTTTATATGAGAGTTTTCTAACTTTGCTTCACCAGCCACTTTAAGTATCAGCTTGTAATTTTCTTTTCAGTAGTATTTCTGCTTATTTTATTAAAAGCTTTCAAAGTTTCCAGGTGATCACAGGGAGCTAGACAAAAGTCCTAACTAAAGGTGTAGATACTTGGTAACTGCTGATTTTTATTTAATTCCTGTGAACAGATGGTTTCGCTGTACAAATTTATGCTATCACCTAGACTTTATTAGCCAAAGAACAAAATAAAATGCAGTTACAGACAGACATCTTCTGTTTCCTCTTGCTAAGCTGTGATCTTCAAACAATTAATATAATTTTCTGTGCTTTCTGCAGATATTTATAAGCAGTGAATGAATTCTTTACCAGGTCAAAGTTAATGTCTCCCATTTTATAGAGCAGTGAAAAACTAGACAAAGTACCAAGTAAGCTCAGTTTTTGCAAGGATTTGAGAGATGTCTTCTGATGCAGCACCCAAAAGCTTTAATTCTGAAAGTTGGCTTCATAAAATATGATCGTAGGTGTCAGGCAAAGGAGCTTTGGTTCTAACCCTGCATTCAATTTTGTATGAGGTTTGTGGATTCTGGCTGTTCTTTCCTTATTGATCTATGCATATCGTAATAGAATTATAATATGAAAACATCCATCATTCAATGCCTTTGCATTTCATTGCAAGGGTAACGTCACTTCCTGGATGGTCCCAAGCCTGTGAAGCAGTACCCAGGTATCATAAAGAAGACCTAATTTTTATTTGAAGGATAAGCAGTGGGGTTACAGCAATCCTTGCTTTACCCTTTCAAAGTATTTTACAGCAGACACTAGGCACTGGCAAAAATTTAAAGCTGTATTGGACAAATGGGTAGAATTTAAGTGGAAAGTTCTAGACTAGTTTTTCTGGATCTGTACTTCTGTTTACAATGCTAAGGAACATATCAGAAATTTTGAAATTATGGGAGTTGCTTTCCTCCTTGGTCTGACATTTTTAGAAAAGGCAATTTAGACATCCAGCTGTAACAATGCTTTTCTTTATTTACTTGGCAATGTACGTTGAAAATTATATGTCTTTTTACACACAAAGGATTTTGTGGAGTGTTCAATGTGTGTGTCTGCTTCCAGAAGGGTAGAGTAATTTCTATTCAATTTCATTCTGAAAATACAAGCTGACTTGAGGAATCACTTAGAATGATAGCATAATTAAGATTGGAAGAGACCTCTAGAGGTTGGCTAGGTCATCACCCTGCTCAAATCAGGTCTGGTTAGAGCAGGTAGGTCAGGACAGTGTCCCGTTGAGTCTCAGATGCCTCCAAGGACAGGGGATCCACAACCTGTCTGAGCAACCTCTTCCAGTATTGATCATCCACACCAGAAAAAAGTTTTTCCTAACATTTAACCAGAATTTCCTGTTTTCCAAGATGTGTCCTTTGCCTCTCATCTGATTGCTGTGCCCTCTCAGAAGTGTTTGGCTCTATCTTCTCCGTTTACTTGGATCAGGTAGTTGCAGACAGCAATAAGGTCTCCCCTTGATCTTCTCTTCTTAAGGTAGAAAAAAAACCCAGTTCTGAGCCTCTCCTCTTACATCATGTGTGCCAGCTCCCTTACCACAGCTTGGTGGACGCCTGCTGAAGTCATGCTTGTATGTGAATATTTTATGTGTAATGGGGACCCCAAAACTGGGCACAGGACTTGTGATACAGTCTGACAAGTGCCAAACAGAGGGGAACGATTACATCCCCCGGGCTACTGGCTGTGCTCTCGCTGATTCAGTGGAGGATGCAATTTGCCTTTTTTGCTGCAAATTTGATTGCTATTAAGATGAAAAACATTGTGGGTTGGACTAAAGTCTTTTACTTTTACAGAAATGGTTTTAAGCATTTGACCTCTCTGCAGTTTCGCATTTTGATTGTATTTTTTGGGGTTTTGATTCGCATTTGACTGTATTTTGATATTCTGTAGCTAGAACCCTACTAGACAAGAGTCTCTGTCATCTGCTGAATGAAGGTCAGGTGTATGACAGCACCAGTTTCTTCCTTGATTAAATAAGAGGAGGTTTATGGTCAAACATTTTTAAAAGAGAAAGTATATTAACAGATACATTAGCACCCTGGCAGTTCAAATAACCAGAATTAAAAAAAGCAACAAGAGCTGACCACCGGGTTAACTGCTGACTATTACAGCAGAGAAGGCATGTGCTGTGTGGTTATATTTCAAATGCAAAAAGGGGCAGTGTTCTGACTTCTAATGCTTCCAGATTTTAAAAAAAACAACAAACAAACAAAAACCCCTGATATGGGAGATTCAACAAGCAAGTAGTTTAAAGGAAAGGTAAGTGCTTAAAATTATCAAAATTATACCCTAAAATGTTTATAACTGATACAGTTAAATGTAGTCACGAAGGAAAGGCAGTAAAATTTGTTAGCTGAAACAACAAAACAAGCAGTAAAGATCATCATACATTTTAGAGTTGATAATAACAAAATGATAGGCAACTTTTAGGCTCACAATGTAATAGATATTCTCTGTTCGTACACTTTCTGTTTTCACTTAGAGAAGAGTTCCTTACTGAGAACTCCCAAAGGTAAGTCATTTTCCACTCCTTTCAAGCAGTGCAAACATGTGTATAGTATTCTTTCATTCTGTGGTCTCTGTGCAATTCTCAGGTTGTAATTCCCTCCAGCAATCAAAATCTGGGGCTACATATAGATGTACCAGACCTGCCTGCACCCAGAGGTCGTCTCTACTAAGTAATTTGGGTTGGGATTGAGCTCTCACACAGTCTGTCATCTGTAGGCAGAGACTCAGGCAGGAGACAGATGGTCCTATCTCCTTGTTTGGACTTAAAGCAACATCCAAAGTTTAGGAACTGACCTGTGTGTGCAAGCAGAAGAGTTTTTAGAGCGTAATAATCTCCCATGTGTACTTTTGACAACAAAGTGATAACAAAAGAAGGATAAATAAGAACTCTATATCAGAGGTTACCAACTATAAAATCTGGTTTTGCAACACTAAAATAAGAATGAACAATTGTTACTGGTTTATTTATTACAGTGACCTGGTATGAAATCTGTCAAAATCTATGATGCATAATGTGAGCAAGTTTGGAAAAACTTAGATATTTTTTTTAGAATTGTTTCATTGCTGCATTAAAATTGTGTGTAAATGTAATTATGTTTGGAATGCCTCATTTGACCATGCCTGTGCTTTTTTTTGTTAAGTATTTGCAAGCAAATTATTTATATGTTAGCATCTATGGAATGGTGCTAGCTTAATTATTTCAGACGTTCTTACCTCTAGTTAAAAACAACAATTTTTGGAAAAATCAGGGGAAGAATCTCTGGAAGAACCTGGTTAGAATAGACTACAAACACTTTTGTTGTAATTATCTTGCATTTTGTTTATTCATTTCAAATGGAAAGGTGGAGTTTTGTTTGGAAAGTCTCCAGCTTGTATGTGTCATGCTTTATTTTTGTCATGTTCAAGTTGAAAAAATGTTTTTGATCCAACCTCTCTGAAAGATTTTTCCTTTGCAAAACCAGAGAATTAAACCCAGATTTTTCCATCTTGAAAATGCAGGTGCAATGCTACTAATGAGGGGTGCTCAGGATTAGTTGTTGATATCCTGGGTGGTCTTGTGGTTCATCCACTCTACATGCATGTTTCAGTGTTGTCCTCTGTGCAGCTCGGCGTGTATTGTGTTTCGTAATTAAATCAAGTTTTCTGTCTGTTTTCCTGTTTATTGCACAAAGCATGGCAACAATTTATGTTACGTTATTCTGTTGAGGCACGCTGAGTGCTGTGTACTTTCTGAGACATTCGGTCTGGTAGTGTGGTGTTACATGATCACTAGAAATTCAGCAGAGGAATCTGAGGAGCAGACTTAGATACAAGTAGCCCGAAATGTTCCCATTCTTCTCAGGGAACAAAGCTAGATATATTTTTAGATTTGCACTGCCAGGTTTGGTTTTTCGGATATGATAATGTAGAGGTGATGTTATGACATGTGGTAATATATTCTTAGTGTTCTTCATTTGTGTTATTTTGTATTTTGGTTTCATTATTCATAATTGCAGGCAAAAATACTAGTTTTAAAGGGGGCCTGTCAGTGACAACACACTGAATATTTTCAACCACTTCACAGTATTTTATTTCTCGGAAAAATAAATCTATTCACCTTGCTTTCAAAAAAATGCTAATATCTAGAATCAGGTGCATGATAGGAGTTCATTACCATGAGAAGAGTACCAGTATATTACAATAACAGCACATTGTACTCTTAGTGCGGACCTAAATGTGCTAGCAATATGTCAATATGGCAATTCATCCTTCCTCTTCAAACTGATGAAGGCATGGTGGTAAATAGATGCTTCTGCTGGCAGGACATCTCTGCTAACCTCTTCTGCTAGGGCTCTCAC
Organism: Ibycter americanus; assembly: GCA_035590275.1. Lineage (NCBI taxonomy): Eukaryota > Metazoa > Chordata > Aves > Falconiformes > Falconidae > Ibycter > Ibycter americanus. Next base: position 2,798,734 of record JAVJGI010000060.1, on the reverse strand, counting down.
CTCCTGCTGTGCCTGGTTAACAGAACCGTGCCAAGAGAAAATTGTGATCCTGACTTAAAAGTTTAAGGTGGCAGTCTGTGTTCTTATTGATGAATGATCACACTCCTTGAACACCAATTTTGGTTATTTTACATGCAAACCTGAGACTGTTCTATAGTTAGGAGATCTCTTTCTTTCTTTATTTAAATAGCAATTTCTTTGCTGTGTAAAGAAATAAGGTTAGTCACACCCATAATTATTACCCCAAATCTAATTTATTGATAATACACAAAAATCCCCCAGTGGGAACAGATGGGACTTTTCCTCCCTTTAACAGTAGACATTGCATTCATCAATGTTTGTTGTGGAGATTCTCTGGGACTCATTTATCACATTCCTTCTGCTCTATATTAAAAGATCTGTCTCTGGTCCTCTCGCCTGCTTCTTTTATTGATTACTTTTTTATAACTTAGGATGATATTACAATGCTTCTAAACAGTCATATTTAAATTCCTTTGTTCTCAGCCTCTCTCAGGTCATTAGTAAAACCTGATTTTCAGCTAATTTTTCTGTGAGAATTTATCTCTTTGTAGAACTGAGAGAAATGGTCTTAATTTTTTTAATTTGTTACGTCTAGTGTAACACAACTTGCTAGGCAGCAACTGCAAATACATGTTTCTCCTTTCTTACTGACATTTTTAATACATTTGGTTTTAAAAAGAGTTCAGCTTTTTGCTGGTAAATTGTTGGTTCCCTTTGCTTTTTGCAAAGGTCACCAAGTAGTTCAGAACAGTTGTATAACAAGACGGGTTGTGTAACGTATACATGTTACTGTGTGTAAACTAAAATCAGCATGTGTATATGTAATATGCTCCCTGTCTGTGTAATACTCCTCAAAAAAATTTAATTTCAGGCTCTTCAGCAGGCTTGCTGCTGTCATGTTGCACGCAGCATCACTCAACAGTTTCACCAAGTTCGCAGTAACTAATGTTCCTTCTTCAGTTCCTCTGAATCTCATCATCTCACTGGTATTTGGTGTGACACATTGGCCTTCCATTCAGCACAGCTGCTTCTTTTTTTAAGCAGTTCTCGGGGTGCACGCTGCACTGAATGGTGCTACAGTTTGGTAATGGGGATAGCTAAAGCATTTTTAATTCTTGTGGGTAACACCATGCCCAAAGGCAAACAACCAGGACCTGTGCTGTAGCAGCAGCACATGGAGAGCGTCAGAGAATTTTGTGTCATGAGCTTGTCTTTTATATATTTTAATATATCTTATATAGAATGCCGCTTTATTTAATCAGTGGAGTTAAATCGGTATGAAATGGACTAATATACTGTGGCATGGGGTAATATGCTATGATTACTTTCAATGGCCTGCACAAGCCTTACATTTTTATATTAATGAACAGAACAGCTACAAAGTGAGCCCTGGCTATTTAATTCACTATCCACAAACAGCAGAAAAAGCTGCTGCTCTGGCAGAGTGGGATGGCTGTTACACAGTCTGGAGACTGCTTCAAGGACAAGCTCTGCTGAGCCAGGATGCCCGAATGCAGTGCAGTAGTAACTGGCACTTGCTGCTGGAATCTAGGAGCACTAGAGAGTGTCATGCAAATTCCCTTGTCCTCATGGGCAGCAGCACCCATGGGAAGGGATAGGAGGCGATGGCAAATGCATGTGGTGGAAAAGGGTAGGAAAGAGAAGGGGGCTTTTTGTGCAGTGCTTTCTCCCCAGGCAACTGTTCTCTGCTTTCTCCAGAAGAGGAGAGAGGTAGGAGCTGTTGCACTACAGCACCAACAGCACAGAGCAATCCATGCACTGCTTCTCAAGTACCAATGCTGAGTTCTCCAGCATCAACTGGTATTTCTGTTATGAGAAAAGCCCCAGTGACCATGTGACAAAAGCAGTAAGCCAGCAAGGAAAAAAGGTAGTATGTTGTTCTTCCTTACAAGTCAAACAAAGCTGCGGGAAAAGCCAGGTTTTTACAAGCCTCCTCTCTCTGTTCTTCGGAGTGATTGAAAGACATCTGTCATGGCAAAGGAGGCTCAAGTGACTCAGGTCTCGGAGGGCTAGTAAATCATTGCAGTCACTTTGGCAAAGGATATAGCTTGAACATTCTCACAGTCTCCCTTAGAAAGTACGCTGTAGGAAACTAGTATTGGTTTTTTCTTATCATTTTTCTTGCACACTGCATTTTTTTTCAGACAATGGGGTAAGGAACCCTTTCTTAAATAGTACGTAACCTTTCTTTAGAAATGCTTTATATCACTGAGCTTATACTATAAAAGACGTGAGAAATTACTTTTTAATTACACACACAGGATTTTCTCATAGATTTGGGTGGTCTTTATCTGCTTGATTCTTATCAGCTTCTCAGCAGAAATGTTGCAGTCATACTTCGCATAATTATATTATTCTTTGTACAATGTCTTTGGGTTTTACTAAGGTTTGAAGAGCTGCATTGCTCCTTGGATATGTTTAAAAAATAATCGTATCTAATCAGAAGAACAGAGCAGTGTTAAAACATAGAAAAGCACGTAGCTGATCACTAAAATCCTTCTTCTGCTCGTTATTGTAGCACTCACTAGCATTTCACCAACTTCAGTACTTGAAGGGATGTCCCTGCAGTTTCTAGGATGAGGCCTGATTATTTTTTTTGGTTTTTTTTTTTAACGCTGGAATTGGCTTTGCTTATTTGGAAGGGCATTGTCAAAACAGCTATAGGGATTTATGTAGCCAGATTCTACTGATTGTTTTTGTTTAATTCAGGCCTTTGAACGTAACAGAGACAAGCAAGTACACCAAGAGAAACATGGCAGCACTTATCTTGAAATTTGGCGTAGTGAATAGGGGGGTTAGATGAATCGTGCCCGTTTTGTACAATGTTCAGGGAAAGGGCCTCGCAAATGTTGTTGATGTTTCTATAGAATATGATTCTTTATTACTCTGTTATGTTCCTCACCACTTCCTAGGATCCCCCTGGAGATAATTAGATCTCATGCTGCAACTCCTTCACACAAACTGAATTTTGAAGAAAGGAAGCAGCTGGATGAGGATGTGTCTGCTGCTGAGGTTGAACAGTCAGCCTGTGCCCTTGAACAAAGCCCCCCACCTCAAAGGACTTTCTGCTGAAATATATGAATAGTTCCTGCATATTTTGGAAAATTCCCTGACTATAACTTGAATGAATCATCCACATCAGTTTTATATCTGCTGTTAGCTCAGTTAATAGCCATGTTATTAAGAAACATGATAAGGATCATGAAAATTGTGTCTCCTACAGAGCTGTCTCATTATGCAGTACAGATACTAAAGTGCTTTCTAAACTATAATTTCAAACAATTCTTTCCAATTTTGTTCATTAAGACTGAACTACTTTCACTTGGAAAGGACATGACTTACACATTGGAAGACTACATGTAATAGCACACTATATGCTGTATTCAGTATATAATCTGTTTTATCATCTGAATATAGAAATAGATTTTAAACATGTACAGTGGAGCTGTCATGGCATGGTAACCAAGAAATAAATTTATCTTGGTATATTGACATTCATCTTTTCCTTGGATACAATAGAAATCAAAGAGAGTTAACCAAATATGATACTTGCATGCAGAATCTGAGACTAATCTAATTCTCAGAAATAAATGAACTGACATTTAGAAATGGAGAAACTCCAAGCTTGTCCATACCTATAGTATTGACTTCCATAGTTTTGAATAGAAGTAGTCAGTGTACTTTTAGAAGTCTGATTTTTTTGTTAAGCTTATTACCTGCTGTTTAATTAAATTAGTAAGTATGAATTACTTGCAGACCAAAAATAATTTAATTATACCTTGGTGAGTATCCCTTTGTATATTGAGAAGAAAATTGGGTTCGGTAATTCTTCTCATGTTGCTTTACCCAACATGAGAGGAAGAAAAATATTGCCTGAATATTCTACAGTCCAGTCCAACCCACCCTGAACTCTGATCTAAGCCTCAATCAGTGGATTGTTGTGGTTTGAAGACCTGTTGCCAGGGATGAAGAACAGACGAGTGTAGGCAGTTTAAAGCAGCCGTGTTTTGTTTTGCACCCCAGCAGACAGCAGCGTGTGCTGTGCTGATTGACCGTGGCCTCTAGCAGGGGTCCAAGGACTTCGCCTCATCTCTTTAGATCTGTAGCAGACAAATCAATTGTTCAGCAGTCAGTTTCCTTAGCAGTAAAATAAATCTATGTGGTACGTAAAGAATAAAATACTTAGCAATATTATGGCTGCTTTTATCCCAAATAGTGGCAGTTAGATGCCTATTTCATGCAGCTTTGAGTCAGGTAGGGAAGGTGCTCTAAATTCTGTCCTGTAGTAAATTATACTTGCTGTTCTTTATGAGATCAAAAAGGAAAGATAGTGTTCAAATGTATTTGGTATCTGTTAGGAGACACAACAGCAGGGATGGCGGTGCTACCAGCAGTATCTTGATAAATTGCCTGTGGGCATAGGTCAACAAAATGCTGTGGGATCTGCAGCTGTAAAAACATGCACCAGTTCTATGTCCCTTGGGGTTTTTCAAAGTATACCTTAAAGATATGGTGAGTTATTCTTACATATACTTGCTGGGTTGGTAAAACAAATAAGTAGTTATTCTCAGAAGATGTGATTTAACCCATTCTTAAATATCTGAATGTACATCTCTCCTCCATTCTGAATTTTGGAAGCTGGCACTTTACCTAGCACTTGTTGCATTTACATTCCAGATCACGTGAATGGTCACTGTACAAGTCCAACGTCCCAGAGCTGCAGTTCAGGAAAACGACTTTCCAGTGCAGATGTCTCAAAAGCAAACCGCCGAGGGCCTGGGAGGCCCCCCTTCAGAAAAGCGCAGTCCGCAGCCTGCATGGAGATTTCTCTCCCAGTCACCACAGAAGGTGGGTGGCAATGAATATTTTGCTAGGTATTTGTGAATTTCTCATCAGGTGTAAAAGCAAATGAGTTTAGCATGATCCTTGTCCTAGTCACTGCCCTGAACTGCTGTCTTCATCTGACTGTTTAGAATTAGAACAACCCGTGTGTGTTAGTGTTGTTACTAACAAGCCTGCTCCTGAGCTCTGTGCTGCCTAAGGATGCGGTATGCTGAACCTCGCCGACCTCTTCCAGCCGTCCCCTCGCCTGTACGGATCGGGTACTTTGTTCTAGAAAAGCAATTGTTCATAGCAGCTTATGTACAGTTGTTGTGACAGCTAGTATTACTAACATTTTAAGCTCTCATTGTCTCTACTTATCAAGTCTGAAAAGGAGTAAGATATTTTTAGAATGTGAGTTCAGGCTTTGCACATATTTATTTATTTATTTATTGGTACTGAAGACTTTCTAAAATTCCACAATCCCTGGCCACCATTTATTGTAAAATTACAGCCCATAATCTAACCAAATTTTTGTAATTTTAGTAAATTTCTTGCTTTAATGCTTGAAAAAACAGTCTTCAAATCTTGATCTACCTGGGTGCAGAGTCTTGATGAAACTGAGAGATACAAAATGGACCACTCATGGCAATGCGATGTGCTTAAAACTTAGAATAAGCCCATTTTAATTTCAGCAGTGCCAGCTATATCACTGCAGATCACAAGCAGAAACATTCAGCTGACGTGTTTTTCTTCTATCCTGATAGTGTTCCCGCTCTGCGGTGGGTGTCCGTGACCCTGGTTCCCCATGCTTCCAGCTCCCCTCATTCTTGCAATAAAGCAATGCATTTTCTGTGCAGAAAAGCTTCAGTCTATCAAAAACATCAAAATAAATTGTGTAGGACTGTAGTGTTGGTTGTATTCAGTTTTTAGTAATAGGTAAAAAATAATATTTAAACAACAGAAATTATACAGTTTAATATTTTTATAATGAAATCATTAATTTTAACAATTAAGCATTTTAAAAACCCAGGCTTTAATTTTAATTAAGTTGCAGAATAATTTCCTGCTATACGTGATAAAGTGATGCTGTAAGTGATAGGCAATTGATGCCACCATGACTCTAGCCTTCTCTCTTGTAAGGAGCATTTGTACCCTAACCTGCCCACTTGCAAAGATGTCGCTGCTACAGAAGTTCTTTACAGCTGGAACAGTACTCCCTAATTTTGCTGATTGTTAATGAAGTCAAAGCAAGGGGATTATATCGCTCAGTGTCTAATTTTGTATTTTCAAATGCAAATTATTGCAAATACCTTTGTTACTAATGGCAAATTGCTAGAACCTTTGGTTTATTTTTTTTTTTCTTTATGGTAGCATAAAAGAGCAAATTTTTTTTTTTGGACCTTCTTCTGATTACTGTGGGGATCACACAACAGAAAAATAGTATTCACATGTGAGAGACCCTGTAAGAAAACATCCTAATTTGGCACTGAGGGTTCCAAGAATATGTTCTTGACTGGAATGGAGTTGATATCCCAAAGTACGTTGCCGTGTTGTGTAGCAGCTCCATCCATTTGATTTAAGAACAGCATTTCCCTGCACTCATTCATGGGACGCAGAGCAAAGCACGGTCAGAGGCTCTCTGCAAAATGGCTGTGCTCGCTGAAGGTGTTGCATCTTCCAGCTACGTCATTAGGTCTCTGGTAGAAGTCACCTCCTGTCACCAGAGTCTGTCACACCAGAACAGATACTGGTGGAAGAGAGATCCTTTGAGTTCTTCATTACTCTTGAAGTACAGAAGCATTTAGCTTAAGCAGCTTTCTGGTTTGGGTCACGTTATCCAACTCCCTTTGTGCTACAGCAAATGAGAAGTGCCCATATGATCTATTTTTCTGACTTTACTAGATGAGTGTTAACCTTCTGCAGAGGAACAGGGTCAAAAATTTGGGGAGCAGTGACATTTCGACTGGCACACTGCTATTTCTTCAGTGACCATCCAACCGTCTCTCCTTTAGGAGAATGTCACAGTATCGTGGACGCTTCAAAGATTAAGTCATAGGCTGAACGGCAAAAATGTTAAATCGCATTGTAGGCTTCAATAACGTATGACAAAGTGTAATCCTCAGCAATCAGTTATAAGGAGTAATCCTGTTTAAATACTAAACCTGCTATAAATTTCAGTTTTAACTTGGATTAATTAATGGCTCCTGTGTGAACATTGTACTAAAGCAGATTTACAGAGCTCCGAGGTGTTTATAAATTCCAGTGCCTAAGGACAGCTTTCATCTGCCTAATCACCATTTTTTCCTCCATATCAGTTATTGATGATGATTGTAACATAACCCTTTCATCTACCTCTTTTTATGTGCTGCACAAAATGGTAAGTACGATTGTCGTATAACAGCTCATGGTCGAAAATACATCACTGCCACAGTAGTTTCTATCCCTGTGTGATTTTCTTCATCCTATCTAGTACCACACTCTTCTAGAATTCTTGTATGCAAATACTGCTGCAATATCAGCCCTACTTGTACCTAAACTGGGCCCTAGTACTACCTAATTTTTTCATGCTGCTGCTTTTCTTTTTCCCTCCCATCCTCGCAGAGTAAGTAGGGTCACTGGCAGGCAGAACCTACAACCCCCTAAGGTGCCACTGACCCTTGCGTACAAAACACTTAGTGATACAGTGATACTTTTGATGGTATGCTGATGCTTTCTGCATATCCGTATCGTGAAAGATTCACTTTCTGTTGGTTATTACTGATTAGAATACCTATCAAGTTTAATATTAAAGTATATCTCTTTCTAGAGATAGTCATCTAACTTTCTTTCAGGGATGAGGAGTTGATTAAAGTGACATAAAAACATCCTTATTTTAAAGTATCAGTGATGTCACTTGAATGGTGTTACAGCTCCCAGTAAGGTCAGTGAAATGACTGTTGCAAGGAGCCAGACGGTCTTTAGAGTAATTTATATTAACATGTAATATGATGGACCATGGTCGGGGTTTGTCCTCGAGTGTGTGCGTTTGTGTACAAGGCACCTTTCAGCAGGTCTATAGACAAAAATAATTTTCTGGTTATTTATGTTCTCTTATTAAAACAAAGCCATCTGTCCAACTTGTCTAAACATTTTTTAGATGCCTGTGGTATTAGTCTTTTGACTTCTAGCTCTGCTAACTGATCTGGCTGGAATGACTGCCATTCCACTGTTCTTCATGTGTCTTGAATTTCTAGACGTGCTATTTTGGCAAGTGGTTGGATTTATTTCTGAAGGATTTTATACTAAATGATATGGTGGAAGCTGATATGATCCTTGGAAGGTGTCTTAGGTTCGAGTAAGGAGGAGGTTCAGGGAGAAGGGAGATGAGAAGCTAAAAGGTTTGAGAAAGAATATACTGAGAATAAGCATTCTCTCCAAAATGTGGAACTGGCTTTGATCAAAACCTTCTGCTTGGGCTGTTCCACAATAAAATGAAAAAATCCTCTCTGTGCTAAAAATTTTTTGGCTACTTAGGAGTATATGCTGCCATGAACAATGGATGTATTCACAAGAAATGATTTTTATTTTTTTTATATTCTCATGTGGTGAGTCAAGATACATAGTTTATGTCCTTGCTGGAGAGGCAGTATTTCAGGTTAGTATGTGATAGGAATTTATTATTCTGAGTAGAATTTTGATTAGAGATTGCTATCTCAGTACTGTTAAGCAGGTTTTATTCATAAAAAAAAATATTTTAAAAAGCCTTTGTGTATGGTTAAATGGTTCTTACCTTTCTTTAAGCCTGTCTCTGAGGCACTGATAACACTTGGAGATTTTTTTAATAACGCTTCCAGTTCCTGCTCTTTACAACCTCTTCTAATTTATTAGATTTAAAAGATAATACATTTTGGTGACTAATCGTAAGATATCTACTAGAATAATTAATCAGTCTTCTCCTCTCGCATTGGATTTCAAAATCTATTTATTTAAATCTGATCTTTCATGTGATAGGAACTGTATTTCCAGCATTTTCATCAAGTGTATTTTCGAGCAACTTTCACACAATAAATCCTTCTGACTTCATTCCTGTTAGCTGATTGTCAAGTTTTTGCTGACTCTTACCTCGTTACATGCGCAGAAGGATTCCTGATATAGAAAAGCATTTTTGAAGAACGTCTTTGCAATGATGAATCATAGGAAGAAGATGGAGGGAGAGGGGGTGTCTTGTTTTCTGCTGGTCAAAATATTGCAAATGTTCAGTTTCATAAAATGCTGATATTTCTTCCACATTCATAGAAGGAGAATTCAAAAGCCAAGTAACGAGCAGAGGAGTGGTGTCTCTATGTGCATGATTGCTGTTGTTTAAACCTTTGTCTTTCCCAGTATCCTTATCCAAGATGGAAAAACTTGAAAAGCTCTAAAGCTTTTTAAACCAAGTAGACTTTATTCCAAGCTAATGATTACTGCTGTTTCATTTTTCAAAGACTGGGGTTTTTTTCCCAAAAAACACTAGCATCTAGATCAAATAGCCTGTTAGGGTTATATTTTTGTCAATAATTAGCCAGGCATTTGATACAGCACTTCTTAAATACCACGTATGCTATTTAAAATGTTATATGTTGTCCTGTAGTATCTTCTGGTTTCATAAATGCAGTATTCTTATAGCTATACTAATAAATACTCTAGTTGCTTGATATCCTATATCTAATTTTAGCAAGAAATTAGAACTTTACAAGTTCTTAATAGCATATTATTGATTCTAAACAATCTTGTTTTAAGCTGTTTCTTCCTTGCAATAATATGATAATTTATTCACATTGTAGACAAAACTACAAATATAGGAAATTCCATTGCTGAAAGTTTGTCTAGTCCTTTTTGACCAGAGATTTTTGAGAATTTAGGAGTTAGTGATTGTATTTCTTTGATAAGGCTTTCTTGCACAGAGTATAAACTCCAGTTTTTAATTATCAGGTTAAGACTGTGCTTTTAAATATCAACAGCAATAAAAAATATACATGAATGCAAACTATTCTTAGTCAAGAAAACCCTTAGAGATTCTGTCCCATGATAACGTTCTGCAGAAAAGGAATGTGTTTGGCCTCCAAGCTTAGTGGGTTTTTGTGCAGGCTGTACCATTTGTACTGATCGTGTCTTGATCTGTTCCAGCTCTGGGATCTGACTAACACCCTATTCTGTCCTCACAGAAACATTTGACATTGGGATTATGTTAGCCTTTTGTTGAGCTTCTTTGGGGGAAATGTGTACCCCTACCTGGCTTGTCTTCTGTCCTGTCGCACAGATCCAAAACAGGCCATCTCAGTCTAAGAGCTAGTGCTGCATAGTTGTTAATCCCGTGAAAGCCCCTTTCCATCCAGGACAGCAGAGATCCCAGCCGGAGCAAGAATTTCAGTGTAGATGAATAGGCTCAAAACATCTGCTCTTTTTCTATATAGAAAAACAAAACCTGTATTTCAGTAGAATTTTTAATTGTGATTTTAGATTAAAGAAAACACTGAATAAAAGAAAACAGTGATGTTAAAGAATAAAAATAAAATTGTTGTGGGAGGGAACTCAGTGTGGTTATACTTGTATAGCTGGTGGATATATCAGTGTGTGTGCAGACACATAAACTGACACGCAGTCCTCTTTGCTTTAATAAATTATAACTAACTCTGAGAAGTCTTTTAGATTTGATACTTCTTGGTTGTTGCTTTTTTCAAGCATTCTGCTTTTTTAAGCCAGTTTGCATTCTTCGAAAGGTTCTCTCTGCCATGACTTGCTGGTTGCCACCAAGAGCTTGTGCTGGCAGGCTGTGCCATTTTTTCCTCCTTCCTCACACAGAAATCGGGGCGTTATGTGGTTATATCATATGTCTTAGGAAAAAAGTAAAGACACGTTTGGATATCTGTTTTCTCCCACCAGCAGTGATAGAAAACTGTCTGTCTGTCTTTTCATTATTTTTATTTCCCATTATGTAGTTTTTAACTAGTCTGGCTTAATCACCCTTGACTAGAAAGGCCATTTAGGTCTTAGTGCTACAAACTTGCCTCTGAGCAAGGAATCTTAACAAGGATTTGCTGTGCGTTGTAATTTTCTGAGAATGCTAAGAGCAGAGTCTTAGAATTACTTTAGCTTTTCTTTAAAATAATTCAGTTTCAGCATTTACCTCAGCTTTTGGATTAACTCTTTTGATTACATGTAGTTAAAATTTGATATAGAGCACTTGAATTGAAATGTCACGGAGAGCTGGCAAAACGAACCACTCAAGAGTATTTAGTCATTATCTTTAATAACCTTATCAAAAATTCTATGGCAAGTACAATATAATTTCCATTTTAATAGATCCAGTATACTTTTATACTTGACGTTTCTCATTTGCATCTGCATATAGAATGATTTAAACTATTTGGGGGATAGGTTGCTTTGTCTCTTGTGTGATTTTGTCCAATTTGTTTTGGAAAAGGGTAGTATTTGGTATATGCTATATACTTTACATTTCTTTTGTTATTCAAAAGTATTTGTGAGGATCATCATAAGAAGCCTTGTAGACAGCGTGGCAGGGGCTTCCTGATGGATTTTGGTTTAGGTTTTGGTGCTGAGGCTTTTTTAGGCTTTTGGTTTGTTTTTTAGATTCAGCAAAGTTTACAGTAATTTTCTGCATATGTATGTCACCCTGATACTTTGGTCTGTTGTTTCTATAACGAGGTTTCCAAAGTCTTAGGATTAATCTGTACCTTAATCAGTGTTACCCTGTAAATATGTGTGTGAAGCCATAGAGAAGGGCTGACATTTGCTCTCGTAAGTCCAGTACGTTGTAGTCAGGGTCTTGGAAATCCGATGCTGTGTGGTTATCTGAGGAACCAGGCTCAGCCAATGTCGTGCTGTATATTGCAGTATTTCCTATGTGACTCCTATACAATTCATCTCAATTTTTCTCTGGTCAGGTATGGCTACGCTGGTACGCCATCCGCAGCGGTGCTGTATGCATAGCACATTGGGGGTTTTGGACTGGGTGGGTGAATGTGACCATTAGGTTCCCTCCTGTGCGGGGAGAGGAGGGAGATTTTTGGGTTTATCATTGGCTCCTTTTTTTCTTGGGTCTGTTGGATCTGAAGCCCACGTGTGGATGTGAACTAAATGATGGTGGCCTAGAAGATGATCACTGTGGTTTTCAAAGGTAGTGGTTCCCAGGCCTCCAAGGAAAGAGAGAAAAAACCTGGTTGCTTCATCTAGGAACAATATTGAAGAAAAAGCACAAAATTATTCAAATGCATGGCAGGGTACTGCAGAGAGGAAGGGAATCATCTGCTGTCCATGTCTGCTGAGAAAAGGACAGAGTGTAATGGGCATAAATTACTGAGGCAGAGGCACGACTTCAGGGCGACAGTAGGGGATTCATTTTGATCACAAGGGTAGTTAACCGCAGAAATGGATTCTCGGCGGAGGTTATTGCATCTCTGGCAGGTTTTCAGAACAGCTCATATTCTCTACTGCATTCCCTTTGCCATGCCTCTCCGTATTGCAGAGTGGATGATTTCTGGTAAACTTCGTTGCCTGAGCAGACAGCCAAAGTGACGCTCAGCTGATCCACCGGGCACGTTGCAGCAGTTGTGGGACCACACCTCACGAGGCCCCTAAGTGCTGTGGCTTTCACAGCAGATGGAAAAGCCCTTGGCTTGAAATTTGTTTATTTCTCAGTGAGGGGATTATGGTGTTTGTTCTGTTTGTAAATCATTTCAGTTTTGTTAGCATTTGAAGTTACTTGACGTCATTGTAACTAGTAACAGTAAGAATAGTATAGTAGGAAATAACTTGGAGACTATGGTAAACCACATTTCTCCACTAACTGCTCAGTTCATCACCGCGTTTCTTCTCTGTGCAGAGGAGCAGATAAAAATGTTGCGTAGAGGACCTGTTCTATATCTAGAAAGCCTGTTCTGCACTGCAGAAAGCTTTATTCAAATAAAAAAAGAAGTTATTAGGAAGCTGACATTATTTTTCCCTGTGTTTAGCAAAATCACAGCACTTCTGGTCTAATGGGCACTGCAGACTCAAAGATTTCTGAACAGCAAATTCTACATGGTTGTAATAAAACATTTGGCAACAAAAAAAGCAAGTGTTCCAGGGAAGGATATTCCAGCATCTTCTGTAAGGTTTTCATATCCATTTCGAAGTATTCAGTTTGAACACTGAACTATAAGAGCCATAGATTATTCTTGGGGGAATTTGTTTCCAGAAATGACTTGTCCATAATGTTCTTTTTTCATTATGGTGGAGGTGAGAATGTGTGTGCTTGTTTTCTACTGTAGGTAAAATAAAAACCTCCTCTTTTTCTGCTTCCTCCTAGAAAGGAGATGTAGAGAGATTTTAAAGGTGAACAAGGGGCAAAGCCCAGTCTGCCTGTAATACAGACACATCAAATATAATGGTAGTTGGTCCTGGGAGTGAGGGGGAATTTCAGCCCACCTTCTTCGATCCATCCCTTTAGGATGCAGTGTAAGAGAGAGGGCTTCTGAGAGCGGGTGTCCTGCCCAAACAGGTGGGGCATGCCACTTGCCCAGGAAGGCTGCTAGAGGACATGCATAAAAAGAAGGTTGTTATGGCAAGGTGGAGCCCAGTTTCTAGACCCTAGCAATGGTGTTCAGGTTCCCCAGAACACATTCATATTTTATATTAGGTCCACAGTAAATCAAAAATAGGACCAGACAGGCTCAGCCTTCCAGAGGAGACACAAGGAATGCTGTCCCACACTGTATTTTGTAGCCACAAGTGCAGAAGCCATGGGTGGATGGATGGATGGAGTTGGCCCTGTTACTGGTTTGTGCCTACAGCTTATGGCCTCCAGTTTTCTGCTATTGCTACAGTCACCAGACCACAAAAAGCCAGTGGAGCTGTCGTCCTCTTTGTAATCGTTATCAGATCTAACCACTGGTTTCCCTCAGAGCTTTAAGTAGAGTTTAATTGTGTGTCTGCCTAAATCCGGTCACAACAGAGCTTGCAGTGCCCCATGTCCCTGGAAAAAGCAGTGGGGGGAGGCTCCCTAAAGGCTGAGGTGCCTGGTGAAGGAGCATGTCTAATGGCCAGGAAAGGCCTGGGAAGAAACGGAGAAGAGTCTTGCATGGATGCATGCGAGCTGCTGGTGCCTAAATTCCAACTCTGTTGGGCTAGATAGAGTTCAAGTCCGTTTTTTTCTTGGAGTACATTGTCTGTCAGGTTCTACTAGGATATTAGGATCGACTTGTTTTCTTACTGGAATCTGCAATTTTTCCTTGCGTATCAACCAAACAACTACATGAAAATTTTGTTCTTACATTCACTGAATGTCCAGTCAGTTTTAATTAAAATGATGATTTGATTCCAAGTTAAGCTAATTCCACACTGTACTCCAGGCATGTTGAATTTGCAGGGTGTGTTTTGCACTGCATGCTCAACTTGAGCATTTTTCTGCTTGCTGGCAATCACTTCAGATCAACATAAACTGTTTTTCTACATCTGTAATAATTTTTGAAACCCTTTTGGAAGTGGAACACACCATGGGGTGGTTCCTGGTGCTTCTGTGGCAGAATGGAACAGGTGGTGGGCTGTTGTGTGTAGAGAACTAGGGAAGAGTATAGGACTGTTCTGAGATTGTTCCAGTTTTAATAGCTGTTCCAAAGGGGTTTTTTAAAGCAAAGCTTTTCTAACTACACTTCACTTACACAAGCAGATGATCTATCAGAGGGGGGAAAAGAGTCCATTAAAATGCTTTCACTTGCTTCATTATAACATTAAATATTTTGATTTTGTTATTGAATGAACCCAAGGTTTTTCTTCTGTAATGCCTCGTCTCCACCTTATTCTTGGGTACTTCCACATATGAAAGTTATACAATATACTGTTCTTTCCCAAACTATCATTGTTATGAAAGACGCTTCAGCAGAATGGGTATTTTCAGTTGAGATTTAAGTTCTAGAGAATTGTAATGTCTTTGATTAAAAAACATATGTCCAAACTTATAACCTGTATCCAAATTGAGCTCTTAGTGATCTCGATGTTAAGACAGTTTGCTTGGGTAAGTCAGGGGAAGCGATTCATACAATTGAATATGGAAGTTTGATAGGTTACTTACTGGAAAGATCTCTCACATTTTTATCTTTCTATAAAAATACTTATTTCTACTTCATTTTTGATATGAAGAATAGTTCTGCCCTAACAGTTCCCTCCTGGTTTTAAAACATGATGAACTAAAACCTAAGCCTGAACTTTACCATATTCTGGAAATATCAAAATAAAGATCCAAGTCTGGTGACTTGAATCTATTTTCTCTTTCAGGCCTTTATTTGCCATCATTTACATCAGTCTTGTATCCGTACGATTCCATGAAGCCATTCAGGTTACACTGCTGTAACTGCAGCAACTTCAGGGCGGTACATTTCAGGACATTTTCCAGGGAGGGTCAAGCATCCCACAGCTGTGAGACCCATGTAAGCACAGATGTAGGCACCCTGGTTTGAATGCTCCGCAAGCAGTGTATTCACAGGCTTTTCAACGTAGATTTAGGGAAACTGCTTCGAGTTGATCCAGTTGGAATCATTCACAGTAGAATTCCAGATTATTATTGCATTGTTTGTGCTTAAGACAACTTCTGCTGCTTTCTAGTGAATTGCTTTGTGTGGAATGCAGCTTTAGAGTGGTGCGATTAAAATGTGTTTGAAGATGTTTTTAGCCAAGTAAACGTGCAGCTCTCTTAAATGCGTGAAACCCCTGCAGCGTTGCTCCCTGCCCCTCGCTCCTCTGTGTTGCTGAAGCATTGCCGTCAGTAATATGGCTCGGTCTCTGTGTCTTTATGAAGTTACTGTGTGCAAATTCATGTTTGAAGTATAATTCCTTTACTGTATGTTTACTCTGGCGTTCAGAGCTTTGCATGCTTCCCTGACTATGTAACTTTCAAAGTGATAGATTTTTCTTAAAATTTTAAGATGATGATCCTTAAACTGGCAAATGTTTTAATAGTTTCATTAATTTCTGATAGGTCTGGTAGTTGGGATTAAAACTTTTAGAAATCTCCAAGTGAGGAGAATATCAACCATTTAGCTTTGTTTCCAGAATATATTGGTTTCCATATCAAAAAAAAGGTGGATTTCTGTGAACTTTTTATAAGTAGATCAATATACTCAGTATGTTAAAACCAGGAAAGGACCTAAAAATATAATCCAAGACACGTGACAGTCAACTGCAAAACTCTTCAGTAATGAATGTAAACATTTGCAGTGAAAATGTTAATCTTTGTCACTGGTAGGGTTCTTTTCATTCCTCAAAACAAGTGACACTCTTACTTTCATGATTCCTAACTTCAAGAAGAAAATTACTTTATGCCTCTGTGTTAGTGCTAACTCTGCTATTTTAGAATAATCACAATGGCAATTTCTTGGAAGAGATGATAGGTGAGGATGTGTGCCCCTTACAAAGCCTTTGCTACAGCTGAGAATAGAGAAGTCAGACATTCCCCTATAGATGACATACATATTGTCATTAATATCCTCCCTCCTTTTTTCTTTTAATTCCATGGGAAAGTAAGGAAATTCCAACTTTATTTCCACTAAACAAAAGGTAGTTACAAAAAAACAATCTCTGCAATCTCTGCTCTGTAAAGGTGACAGTTGAAACACGTGGAATTGTTTACTTAAATGATCTTCTAAATTCTCAGAAAACCCCTAAACCCTAAATTAAATCTTCTCCTAGACAGCGGTGCAGTGCAGCGGGACAGCTCTGGCATGCAAGGGAAGAGCTAGGACAGTAACTGCTCAGGGCTGCTTTCATAGAAATGTCATGATGACGGTTGGCTCAATTGTTCTTGTCCTTTTGCAATGCATGCGGTTTGGTGGCAGTAGGTTACATTTCCAGACGGGCAATGCTTCAGCAATTACATGGAATCAGTACATTCTCGCACGACGAGCGTCACTGTACTGCTCACACATGGAAAAACAAAGGTAAGACTCAAAACCACGGGTTTTGTTTTTATCCTAGCATGTGAGTTGGAGTGTCCTGTGTGTTTCTGTCAGTGAGGTGGGTAGCAAGTTAGAGGTTTTGCAGTTGCTTTTAAATCCAAAGCCTGCTCTTTGTATGCTGCTGCTCATAGCTGGAATTTAACAGTCAGTCCAGTGTCACGAAGGAAGTTGGTGTCTGAGTTTCCATCGGCATCTCGGTAACCCAGTCCATGCACAGGACAGGGCTGAATGAAAACATTTTGAAGAAAACAGGGCTGCTGGTAGGAGAGTGGTGGTGTTTATATTGTCTGGTCTTAACCCATGGAATGCAGCTTTTTGAAATGCACTGACTGCAGGTGATAATGCTTTTGCTCAGAGCCCAGCAGCCTGAATAGCAGCATCTCCCAGATGATAGTCACCTGTTAGCTCTCAGGGGACACTGGACTCTCTGACGGTGCTCTCGGCTCCTCTGCTGCTAGCTGCAGGAACAGCCTGGAGACCTATTTGGGAAAAAAAGAAGAGCCAGTAAATCCAGGTCTGCTGGAGGAAGAGGAGGAAAAAGGACGTGGTCGTCTGAGAGAGGCAGCTGGGTGGGAGCAGAGGGATCCTGGGAGTTGGATACGTGCCTCTCAGAGAAAAGGGGAATACTGGGCTCCCTCCGAGCAGGAGGCAGTTTAGAGGCAGGAGCACGTTTATGAGAAAGTGTCATGTAGCAGGATGTTCTGCAGAGGAAGAGAAGGGGGAAAGAGAACTGCATACGAGCGTCCTGTCCCCTTGCTGAGGCAGGGAGTCCAAATAAACTTTGTTTGACCTGGGTTGCAGGGAGTACCTGCGGCAGCCTGGCTCGCTCCTGCAGGGAGGTGGTGTAGCCGGCATTCTTGCTGCTCCCATCACGCAGCGCAAGAAAAGGAAAATATAAGAGAAAACCCAAAATATGGCGATTGGGTTAAGGATTGCTACAGATTGGTGGTGTTCATACAGGTCAGCTTTTAGAACATGTGACATCATTTTAAAACATTGCAATCATGCTAGAAAGGGATATGACACGGTTTTTAAATTTCCCAAAGTGGATACAGTGGAGTGGTTTCTAAATAGAGAATTTGGGGCATAACCTCTTAGAGAGAGGAGTCCCAGGGAACAGGCCTAAGCAAAATTTTATCCTGAAATGTAGGAAGAGGAGAGATTCCTACCTGGCTTTAGAGCAAGTCATTAAAGTCACATAGTGATTGCAGCCTGTCATGGGTTTTCATGTGCTGTCCAGATATGTTTAATGACATCAAATTTTGACATGTGTCATGCTGGTCTTTAGCATTTCAGTTTCAGTAGTATATTTAATAGAAAATGGCACAGTATGTTCCCAACAGTGTCCCAAAGATTATATCTGTTAGTGTCGGTTCTGCAAAGATGTATTAGTTAACTGTACTCTACAGGAGTGAGGAACATTTCTTGTTAATTTAGGGAGGGAGAAAGCTTGATGACACATGCAAATGGCACATCATATATTTTAAGTTCTGTGTATGCGCCTACACTAACTGCATTTGTCCTTTCAACATCTTTCTCAGTTTGAGCACTACCATATTTGAATTTTGTGTGACTGTGATATTAATACACCTGTTAAAGAGAAAATGAATTACATAATAACATTTTTTTTAAATTAAGTACCCTTTGGGGGGGGGGGATATATATATATATATATATGTCTCTGAGTATCTGTGGAGCCCTGATGATCTCTGCCTTGAAATTACTGTCTTCCCCTTCTTTACCTGGCAGCTGTCACTGTGCTTAGGAAGGAGCTGGGCCAACCAGTCCACTGCAAGAGAAGTACAAAGTGCTTGGGGTTATGGGAGACACTAATTCTCAAGGTATTAGAAGCTGTGTTTGCACATGAATGAACAATCCCAGGTTTTTGCAGATATATTTAGCAGTACTGAGCCAGAACTAGAGAGGTACAACGGTGCCTACGTGCAGGTGAAATGGGGTGAGGGCAGTGCTTGGAAGTGCAAGTAGACGTAAGGTTCCCTTCCATGGAAGTGGGACTGAAGTGCCAAGGGCAGCTACCTTGTGACGCTCCTGTCTGATGAGTTACGGATGCTCTCAAAGAACAGAAGCTGGCCCGAGTGTGAAAAAGGAGCAGGAGCATCTGCCCCCATGCCTGTGTGCCAGCTTTTAAGGTAGCATATGTAGCAAGGCTTGGTGTGGTTGCAGTAGTGCTTTGCCGTGGCTCTCTCCAGTCTTTCCCAGGTAGTTGCTGTGAAGAGGATGATTTCAGCAGTTACGCTCCCAGCTGGGTAGGGGATTACAATGCTGCAACACGTTGTCTGAGGAAGACATTCACCAGCGAAACTGCTGCTTCTGGTGGAGAGCAGGAACCACATATACAATATGAGGTTTAGCCCAGTTTTAAGTTGGGGCACGTGAGAAAGTCCTTGTCTAATTTTATTCTTCAGCCGTGGCAGAAAGTATTCCTCGTTTCAGATGTGTCTGCTGGCTCTGGAGAGGCAGCTCTCTCTTCTGAGCTGTAAGAGGAATCACTTCGTACCAGACACAGATCTACTTCATAATGATAGGTTCAGAAGCGAGCCTCTTATCTCTGGTCCAAAAGCTTCTACTATTTCCCCACCTCCAGAACCTCCTGGTCCTCTAGTTGTCATTGTTGCAGAAGAGCATGTGAGGTTTCCAGTGATCCAGCCCTGGTTTTGACTGCAGGTTGGTAGGCAGCAGCACTGGCACAAACTGTTTTGCGAAGACTGTGCTAGCAGCCAGCCCTGCTCTTCCCTCTGGCTCCTTTACTCTTCAGTAACTTTTTAGCCTCAACGTGCTTTACAGCCTCCAGTACGTTGCCACCAACCATCCCTGCCGATGCTGGGAGCTCCTTCGCACGGCTTTGTGCTTCCTGCCTGGTGCCCAGCAAAGCAAAGCAGAGGCCCTTAGCCCTGCAGCAGTCAGAGCCTGTTGGTTGTTCCTTCTCTCTGAAAAGCTCGGAGGCAGTCTCCGTACCTGGGTGTGTGTAATGAGGACAATGCGGCTCTGTCTCCAGCTGGCTCTCGCTGTTACCTGCTAAAGCTTGGGCAGAACGACGCAGCCATCGGCACCGGCTCACTACGTGGTTGTTGCCAAGGACACAGAGCAGGTTTCTCACTTCACCCCCTGGGAAGCCAGAGGTGATTTGTACCCTGAGATGTTTTGGCTGCTGGGATCAGTTTAGCGATGGGTGTCTTTTCCCCAAAGAGCCGTTATTAATAGCTTGACAGTAACCAATGGCTGTGAACGCAGCGCTGGAACGCCCAAGCAGTGGAGGCAAGAGCAGAGCAAAGGACGTGTGCTCTGAAGTTGGTGATGGTGTCTCCCTTCATGTCCTGCAGCAATGAGATACATGGATTAATTTTAAATGCATTGGTAACATATGGGTCTAAAATAATTTCGTGCTATTTAGAACAAGTCCTTTGAGCTAAGGCTGTTGTAAATTCTAATTAGTCTATGCTAATCTCCATAATAAGCAGCTATTTCTAATGCAGATCTAACTGATGAGGTCTGACAGCATTTTCCACACTTATTTATACACTGGCAGCAAGCTGGCACCGTGCTGGTATCAGAATGTTTGCTCAGGTTACGAAAACTCTGTATTTTCTGTACTCTGCAGGGAGTTTGTATTTGTTGCAGGCTTGTACCTGTTCTAGAATTGCCAACTTATGCCTCTCTGCTTGTGTTTATTTATGCAGAAAATAGGGAAAACTCCTTCAGCCGTTCCCGAAGCTCCAGTGTGTCCAGTATCGACAGGGACTCAAAGGAGGCAATTACCGCGTTGTACTTCATGGAGTCCTTTGCCCGAAAGAACGACTCTGCTGTCTCCCCCTGCCTCTGGGTTGGAACGGGCCTCGGAATGGTCTTAATCCTCTCCCTTAATCTGCCTGCTAGTGACGATTTACGGCAGTCAGAGCCGGTCATGGTGTCGCCAAGCGGTAAGAGTGCAGCTCTTTGCCTGTTTATTATCTGTCTTGGTACAACAGGGGGAATAACTGCCTCATTTTGGGTGGCCTTTGGGGCAGAAATTTCTCAACACGTGTGTTAAGAATGGTCACTCATACATAGAGGGCACACAGGTAAATAAAGATGCCTGTGAGAGACCTGCAGCTTCATGAATTGAAACACGTCGGTTGTGTTGGTTCTGAAGGTTGCCTCGTGTCGTGGGCAAAGCGACATGTTTCTTGTGATGACAGAGAAATCAGCAGAGTTCCTTCCCATTGTGAAATTACAGTCCTGCATGCAGCTCTGCTGCAGTTTTATCTGGGATGCTGTGAACAGTTTGGCTGTCTTGCTCTCAGAAAGCTGCAGGGAAGCAGAAGGGAGTTCAGGAAAGGAAACAAAAATGCTGGCAGGTTGATGTACCGGGAGAGATCCTCGGCTGAGTGAGTGACAGATGGTGTGGCAGAGAGAACAGAGGGCGGCGAGAGGTCAGGTCTGAGGAGAGGCAGCCTGCGCTTTGTATGTTTAAAGTAAAATAATGACAAAAATCAGAGAATGCACAGGAGCAGAGGTTTCCCAGCACCGGTTTGTTTAGAAAAACAATGCTGGAAGGTCACCAGACTAAAAGGAGCAATTTTACTGCTGGGGAATAAATATCCTGCTAGTATAATGCAGAGATAAACAACAGCCTATCTTTGTGGTTTTCAATAGCACCTATTATATACATTATTTGATATCGGCTGCCTGCGATTTCTTCAGTACTGACCTGTTCACCTCTTGTGCGGTCAGGAGGAACTGAGCAAGCAGGACTTGTCACCTTACCTGGGTTAACGTCTTTGCTCTATTTACAAAAGCTGAATGTCAGCTGCGCCGCACACGGTCGCGGTACTGACAGCCAGTTTAATTGTGGTGCCAGTGTCAGTGAGAGGAGTTTATATTTTGCAGGCACAGTTCTGACACTGAAAGGAGCTGTGCTGACCTTTGCCTGCTTGGACTGCATGGGGACGTTGACACATCCACCGTATGAAGTCTGGAGGGACCCACACAGCGCCGATGATGGTGAAAAAGCAAGGAAAAGGAAACTTGTCATGCATTCCCCTTCCTCCTCGCAGGATATGAGTGACCATCAATTTGCAGTCATTTGTTCAGAAAAACAAGCCAAAGTCTTCTCATTGCCTTCCCAAACATGTCTTTATGTCCACAACATCACCGAAACGTCCTTTTTATTGCAAGCAGATGTGGTCACCCTCTGTAACAGCGTCTGTCTGGCGTGCTTTTGTGCCAATGGGCACATCATGACACTGAGGTACTTATCTAACTGATCTTGTGGCAAAACTAAGCAAAGAGGTGGCGCGGTGCCGTCACATCCCCCTTGTATTTGCTCCAGGGTGCCTGATGCGCTGCTTTAACTCGCTGGTGGGTGCACTGAATGTGCTGCCTTGCCCACTGCCAGACCCCTCCTTGGCCTGACTCCACGCAGGGAGTTAAGGCAGCAGCATGGCAAAGCAAACTGGTTTTCTTCATAGCAATCCCCCACCCGTGGCAATCGATGGCTGATGACTTTTAACTCATAAAAGAAAACGCTTATAGTTTTGCTGAGTTATGGTAGGTCAGGTACAGAGGAGTATAGAGCAACTCAGCTGTTACAGGGTACTGCTGATCCGATGTGAAGCAGCAAGTCCCACTCTTGCTGTTTCGGACGATTCTCTGCTCGGAGCACCTGGTTTCCCTCCCTTGCCATCCCTGCCAGTTTGCTGGCTGAGCAGTACCCCCCTAGTCATGCCCTCACCGTGCTGCACCCCTGATCCCTTTTGCAAACTGCTGTGCAAAACCACAAACCGGGAGAAGCTGGAGGACAGCAAAGGTGACACAGGAGCCTGTGTCCCCAGGGTGGAAGCAGGGCCCTGCCACTCCACTGTCTGCAGGTGCCCCTGCGGTAACTGGGGGCAGGCCCTACCCTGCAAACAGCCCAGCTGCCGTGCCACGCGTGCATCCCAAATCCCGGCAGCAGCAGGACCCTAAGGGTCATTGCAGCAAGGCAGCTGAGGCTTCTCCATGCAAGGAAGCAAAGTGTGGCGGGCAGGCAGCATTCTGATAGCAGAATTTTTCAGCTTAGAGCTGTAGTTTAACTATTCCAGTTATGAAAAGCATAAATTTAAATGTTGGTTTAAAATGCAGCCGCGGAGCGGGCATACAGTCTGTGGCAGCTGGTGACTAACCCAGGTGTCTGCTTCTCCCCAGCTTGCCCAGCCTTCGCCCGCTGCTGGACATCAACTACTTGCCTGTAACAGACATGAGGATAGCACGGACCTTCTGTTTCACTAACGAGGGGCAAGCTCTGTATCTCAGCTCTCCCACAGAGATCCAGCGCCTGACGTACAGCCAGGAGATGTGTGACAATCTGCAGGTAGGGCTCCGACCCTTACAGCAGTGCCTGCCTGCTTGCGCGGGGCGGCCCGTGGTCTGACTCGTCAGGTCTAAGTTGCCACGTGTTTGCTGCTAGATTTTAGTATTGGAAGTGAGGGCTGCGCTGCGGGAGCAGGGCAGGCGCGTTCCTCGCCACTTGCCCTGGCTGAATGATGCCAAAGCAGCAGAGGGAGGTCAGCAGCTCTGTCGCTGTTTGGACTTTTTGTTGACACTGTCATCTTGGTCCTGTGCCCTAACGGCTGGCCCGAGCCCACAGCCTGTCCACGCGGCATTGCAGCCTCGGCTGGCTCTGTGCAGAGGCAGGTTGGTTGCCCAAACGCGACCCTTCACAGCCCGCCTCTCTCATGGTCCTACTGCACAAAAGACCAACTGTTAAAAATGACTGAAGGGAAAGAAGGGGAAGCTACAAATGGATAGCCGCTACAGCAGCTGGTACCAGCATGTGTCCAACCACACAGCAACTGCCTCGGTAAAAGTATTAATTCCTTCCCACGTTTTTATCATTTTTTATTTTAACTCTAAAAGTATCTTAATACCTGCAGCTTTCAGTAGATGGGTGGGAGCGTGAGACGAGCCAGTGTGGTTAGTACAAAAAATATGCTCTGTTTTAACATATTTTTAAATTATTTACCATTGTTTTTACTCTGATAATTGGTACTCCCCTTCTTCCATGAGGAAAGCATCTCCCGCTGTACGTTAAAATACAGTAGCTATAGAAATGGTCTAATTAAAATAACTTAATTTGAGGAAAAGGTCTTTACAATGTTAGATTTGAGCTGGTTATATTTTACAATGAAAATGCAAATTAAAACGTCATTTACTGAAGAGGAGGAATTGTGAGAGGTTACAGGGAGAAACATGGGTAATGAAAGGGAAAAAAGCAGGGGGAATAAGTTCTAGGTTATATAATTAGCAGTGAACTTGGATAGAAATATAGCAGAACTGGTCCTGCCAGCACTCGCTGTGCCCTAGGGAATAACGTGTGCTGAGCCGCTCAGCCGGCATCACAGCACTGTCTGTCCCAGGCCTGAAACAGCACTGCGCGGCAGGAGCACCGCACACCAGCTTGTCTGCATCGCAGAAGAGGTTATTTTGCAGGGAACCAATTTTAAAATGATCAGAAGGTTTGGCCAACAGATCTTAGAACTTGGCCCTGCAGTGAGAGGCTGTTACAAGCTAGATTTTTTTTATAATTTTTTTTAACTAACTTTAATAGCATCATATGACACCAACCAAAGGGAAACACAGCCCTTGCTTCTCCGTACTGCCAGACTGTGGCTGCTTGTACCTTGGCTTTTATGCAGAGAGGACAGTGAAGGGCTTGCAGAGTCATTAGATGTGTACTGAAAGCAGACGACCCAGTGTCGCCTGCTACCGAGGAAAACAAATCCAGGCTGCGTGAGAGCCTCCGCTGAGGCTCGAAGGGCTGCAGTCATTTTTCTCCCCAGAGCAGGTGACTGTGCAGAGGAGCAGGAGGGGTGAGTCACTCCCAGGAGCCAAGCGCTGTGCGCGGCGTGGCAGCTCTATCTGCCCGTCGGGGCTTGGATGAGCAAACACAGAGCTGAGCCACAGGGCACCATGCTCCGTGCACACAGCCTCACCCGCTCCCAGCGCCGGTGGGGCTGCACGCCTGCTTTAGCAGTTTCAGTCTGGAGAGCCCACTTCTAATGCTGCTGCAAATAAATCGGAGCCTGGCGTTCGTTGGGTTGACTGCTCCGAGACCTGGCACCATGACAGCGCCTTCAGCAGACGTGCGTATTTAGCGGTACTGATGGCACTGCCAGCGTGCGCAGTAACGGCGGGTGTGTGGAAGGTGATGGGATTTTGTTTAAAAAAAAAAAAACAAACAACAAACAAAACCCACAAAACCCAACCAAACAACAAACCACAAAACTCTCTGAACTCTGCTAGCAAGCGCTGAACTTAGGGACACTATACAGGGAAAACAGAGCGACTGCCCTGCTTGCCTGGATAATCACTAAAGCAAAACACATAATTCACAACAAATTGATTATTCAATTATGGTGTCGCCTCTGCTGTTTCTGTAAGCAGAAGGTGATCTTATCACTGCTATTTTCACTCTGTACCGCTTAAAATTTTTTTTCTCTGTAGTAGTGCACATAAGACTGGGCAGTGACAAACCAAGTCCCTTTGAGAGCATGAGTGGGCCTCCTTAGCCCAAGTATTTGCCTGTCACGAAGCACAAATGTTAAATACTCAATAGTGTTCATGCAACAGACTCTTAAAAAAACTAGTTGATACAATCCAATGCATGTGGCTCGTTAATGCAGATAAAGCAAAGACGTAGAACTGCCTTCCCCTCATTTTTCATGTGGACTTTTGTCTGACTTTGCCTAGGACATGCTTGGGGATTTGTTTACTCCAGTGGAAACACCAGAAGCCCAGAACAGAGGCTTTCTCAAAGGACTTTTTGGAGGAAGTGGACAAGCTTTCGACAGAGAGGAGCTTTGTAAGTAATTTATGGCGGTGGGGTGTTGGGATGTGTGTGTGTATGCGCACACAGGAATTAATTCAGGGATCCCCTGCCCTTGTCATCTAGGAGTGGAGCGGTCTGCAAGATTTAGATCACTGATGAAAAAATACAGATGACATTGTGAAGAACGGGAATCATGCTTTGCCGTGATTCCTTCACCTTGGCAGCTTCTTTTGAGCAGTTGAGTGGGGGGAGCCCACGACTGCACAGAGCAAAATCTACGCGTGCCATCCACACATCAAACGGCATCCACGCTGCGAGGCTGCAGCTCGAGGGCAAGAAGCACTGGAAAGCCACAGCCAGGAACTCACTCCTGTCTCTGTCCGTTTCTCCTTTGCAGTTGGCGAGGCCACGGCAGGAAAAGCCTCTCGCAGTCTTGCCCAGCACATCCCTGGATCGGGCGGAATTGAAGGCGTGAGGGGAGCCGCAGGAGGGGTCATTGGGGACCTGACTCGTGCGCGCATTGCCCTTGATGAGCGAGGACAGAAACTGGGGGAGCTGGATGAAAGGACTGCGAGCATGATGGCCAGCGCGGAGGCGTTTTCCAAACATGCACACGAGGTAGGGGCCCCGGCAGCGCACCCCCAGCCCTAGGAACCGCCAACCCTGCCACCGAGCCTTTGCTTCCCTTTGGGAGATGAGTATGGTTCTCCCAGTCACGCTCGTTTAGGCATACTCACATTAACCCGCATGCCATTTTTCCTGCTCCCAAACAATGAGGATGCTGAAAATAACCTTCCACTGCACACCCCTTCCTTTCGTGTTTTCATAAATGAGCATCCATTGTTAGCCTCTCAATTTAGAACGTGGCACTTCTCATCTCCTGCCTTTTCTCACTAATTCATTACGATTTCTTTTTTTTTAAGCCACTTCTGTGCAGTAGGGCAGAAAACAGGTAGGTGGATGTGTATACAGGAGCCTTTGCAGATCTCACTGGGAGGAGGAGGAGAACATTTTAGCACAACACCGCGGTACAGTTACACAGCATAGGGCTGGCCTGGAATACACAGCTTCTGTGCCGAGAGCTGGAAATGGAAAGCTCTTCCATCCCACGCTGTTAAGGCTGGGAATTGACTAAAGCGATTTTCTTTGAAGATAAAACAACATAAAGAACAGTTCCCAAAATGCACATTTTTTCATTTAACGTGCATCACATCTCTGGACAAGACCTTGACATTTTTATTGGCTTTTGTAAGTGTGAGGCAAAAATACGCAGAAAGAACATGCCCTGAAATGCTAAAAGTTTATATATTCAGGGCGTATCTACTGTGCTCCATAGATAAGCTCCTTTCTATAGGCGTAAAAAGCAAGTTCCTGGTTATTCCCATCCCTCTGTACTTTTTGCAGAAGAAAAGTAGTTAAAGTTCCTCAGGAAAAACCTTTCATGAACAGCAATAGCAGGTAACTATTTCCTTTATTTATTTTTTTTTTAATGTAACAATTATGAAATTAAATAGGTCTCAGTGGTCTCAAGACCTGATGACAGTGTTAGTGAAGTACTGCATTGCTCTTCTTTTTATACTTAGGAAGTTTGTGACAGTTAATGGGGTTACATCAGGGGTGATACCTCATATCTATATGTGAGATATATATATATATATATGTGATACCATATATCCATTTTTTTGTTTCCCATTTCCATAGGTGATGCTGAAATACAAGGACAAAAAGTGGTACCAGTTTTAGACTTTCAAAGCAGCTGCTCATGGCTTTAAGAACACTGTTCAGGGAAGCAACACTCATTCCCAAATGTACCCGTCACTGGCCAGAGACAGTTTTTTTCTCCTAGAAGATGTTTTCCTGTTACTATTATTGGATTCATCACAGTGGGAGTCAAGGAGAAATTTTACAGACCGTGAGACAGAAGCTGGAACCATGTGGGTCTTACTCCAACAACGGGCTCATGCGGTAGCTGATTTTTTTCCGAAAGGAACTCAACCATCACTGTGGCATGTAGTTTTTCAGAAGCTGTAGGTATGAACTGTGGGGAGTGCATCCGGTTAAAAATACTCTGTACAAACTCGAATGTTAACGCACTTATAAAACTTTGCATGACTAATTGATATTAAAAAAAAAAAAAGAGAAAAAGAAAGCATGTTGTGACTGAAGAAAAATGGGATTTATTTCTATTCTGAGCAAAAAAAAAAACCCAAAAAATACTTAAATGGCAAAAATCTTTATTTTTTAAAAGTGACATTACAAAAAGCCAGTACATTTCAGGCATGTTTGCTACCATTCTCAACAAAAAAACGTGTTGAGCTGCATTTTCTTATCTCTTATTTATTTCCCTTGAAAACCCTTGCTTGAAATCAGTGCTCTTAACGCCTACCAGAAGAATAAATAAATACAAAATCCTATGCCCAAAATTTACAGATTTTTCAAGTAGCTAGACAGGCACAATCTGAAATGTCATTAAAACATGAGCGTAGACGGTTTATTTGCAATTCAGAGCACACGACACGTCACCCTTATCTGTACTTTTTAAAATGTGCTCTACATTCATCTCGGTTGTCCTTGAAGGGGGCTACGGCATTTTTCATCCCCGGGGCGTCTGTATCACTTGGTTGCCTTATTTCTCAGTAGCAGGAACAGAAAACCAGCTTAGGAAATCACTTCTTCAAGTGAGGAAAGGCAAGAAGGGAAACCACCGTTCTGTCCGCCGAGGCTGCTTAGCACCTCGCAGAGCAGCGGTTTTTCTGAAGCGCTCAGTTGAAATTATGCGAAGGAAACTGCACAGTGACCCCCCTAAAGCTGGGGGGGGAGGGATCGCAGCAGCGAGACTAGGCGACGGGCCAGGGGAGGAGCACGAAAAACAGTTGTCAACACACGGTGCTGAATTGGCACACACATAAAATGACACCATGGGTGAGTGGCAATTGATTTTCTGCTCACGCTGCTAAAAGTCTTTTTCTTCTGCTTCCAAGTGGCTTGTTTGTTTTCTACAGCGAACTGCAGAAAACTGTCCAACCTGCAGCTACAGAAGAGAACAGTAAGTAGAACCAACTACCTGTCTACGCAAATAGATCCCTAGTCCATGAGCGCGCTGCAGCCACGGTAGCCTACAAGAGCCTCACTGCCACACCGGACAGCTGTTAAGTTAGAAATTTTCCCAAGATTGGCTTGGAAACAAGGCACTGAAGGCTTGTTTTCATGTGCCTGGACATCGTTTCAAATTAGAAAAGTGAGGAAAAGGTGGAAAAGCAGCATTTAAAAATTTTCTGTAAGAGAAGAGTGACATCCTCTGTTCCTTCAAGGAGTCCTAATGGATGCTCGTGCAGGCCGGCAGCATCCCCCTCCTAGCCAGAGCCTCACTTCACTGCTCTGCGTATCACCCTAGCGTTCCCATGATCTCTCTCAGAGATGCCTTCGCCATATCCTTCCTTTTCTTACCATAAAATGGAGCCCAGGAAACTGTACAGTCCAGAAGTCTGGCTTCACTCTCAGCCCAGCTGCACAAGGTAAAGGGTTGGAACAGATTGGAGATGTTAAGTTTTAAATTCACATTGTAGCACAGCGGGAATTTCATGCTTTACAGGATTTTTACATTTCTCTGTGGGCAAAATCAAAATGATGGCCGTGACAGGTCTACTGGGAATGAGACTCCACAAGTTCCCCTCTATCACAGCAGAAACTGCTCTGTAGTTGCGAGAGCTGTAGAAACGTGTTGGGAAAAAGGTCAAAGCCCAAGCAATGCCTTGGTTTCTGCTGAGTTAAGGAACTGGCGTTGTCCATGAGCCGAGGGGACGTCTGTGTGAGGAGACGGCAAACTCACCACTCGGATGCCAAAAAGGACCTGGGTTGGGGAACTGCCAGCAGCCAGCCCACCGAAGCAGCCACTTCCGTGTGTGAGGAAGCACCGCTGTAACCAGGCATCTGGAATGAGAAATGAGAACATCACAGCAATTCTGTCTTCTAAGTGTACATTCGCTCTGGCCTGTACTCCAGACCCACTAGTCTCCGGGAAACAAAATCAATCAGGGCAGAATTCAGACCCACCAGCCAGCTTTCTAGCCCTCACTCTTCCTGCCTTCTCTGCTGTTACAGAGAAGCTGAGCAGCCTTCACTCCTGCCAGGCCAGGGCTGCCCCACCAGCGGCCGCTCCACACCCGGCTCTACATTTGCTTCTGCAGAGCCGGTGCAGGTGGAAAGGCCGGTACCGGTTCCAGTGTGGCACTGGTACACTCACAGGCTCCGGGGCCAGTTCCCACTGTGAACTGGTGTAATGCAGGCAGCCTTGAAG
The DNA here is from genome assembly GCA_035590275.1 of Ibycter americanus. Lineage (NCBI taxonomy): Eukaryota > Metazoa > Chordata > Aves > Falconiformes > Falconidae > Ibycter > Ibycter americanus. Next base: position 2,768,799 of record JAVJGI010000060.1, on the reverse strand, counting down.
GAAGCAGCCGGCTGAGCGGTAGCGCGTGGTGCTCAGGCAGCCGTTGCTTCATAGTCGGTGACAAGGAAGCTCCCAGTTCTGCGTAAGTTTTCAGCTGCACCTCGGGCGGGTGGCTGATCCTGCAAAGAAGGATCCCCCTCACCTCGATTTCAGTGGCAGTGTCTTCAGGCTGGAGCTAGAGCTCGCTCGCTTGTTTGAGAATCACATGTAAAAATTTAAGAGCAACTTTTAATTGCTAATCACTACAGCACACCCAGAGAGAAAAGTGTCTTCAACAAGTCTTTTACACAATGCCTGACTGACTTTGGCTGCCAACACTCTCTAGCTTAACACCAGGGGGAAAAAAACACCTGCCAGTAGATTTCCATTTGCATTTTTATGCAGCAGAGAAAGGAGAATTTAGCATCCCTCAAACTTACCATTTTTACTACTAAACTTTTAAGCAACTTTTCTCTAGTACTCCCCATCAGGTCACAGCTGTATCTTGCTTTCCACTCTTACACATTTTACATATTTCCAGACAGTTACAAGTTACTATTTCTGTTAAGTTCACCACTTGTGACTATAATTATCAATTTTCTTGTAGTCTGTAGAGATCTAAAAAGTTGTATATGTTTGTATATAGAACATTCTATATATATAAATATATATATGTAATGTATATGTTGTATAAGTTTGTTAGTGCACACTGTTAAATGCTTTCTATCAAGATTTACCATGTATGTGGGGGGAAAAAAATCACTTAAAAATTTCAGTGAGGGAGGAACAACTCTTGCCTGGTTGGTTATTGTGAAATGAGGGGGAGTGTGGGATTTTTGAAAGGCCTGACCTGAACGCTCCTGAAGGCTGTTAGTGAAAGGCGTAACGATGCAGCGTGCCCAGCAACGAGCGCAGCATCTGACCTCACTTGCTGTAAGAAAACTGAGGACAGTAGCTGGCGCTGGATGTTGAAATCATGTGCTTTCACCTTTCCCACTCGGACAGCATCACCTCAAGCGAAATCCTAAACTTAGACGTATCTCCACCATCACAATCCTCAGTTATAACAGACCAGATTGGCTGGAATTATTGAAAACGCTGTTTGTCCATGGGGATACCCTGTTCCCTCATGTCCTTCCTTACGAGAGCTCTCCATCACAACCACATCCCAAACCAGATACACAGGATGTCCGAGCGCACACGCACACCTCTGGGTTTGACCAGATGTTTTTAACCTTATGCCGAGAGCTGTAGAGAGGCAGAGCATGCAGAGAAAACACATGGAAGTAGACTACTTACACGTTGTCAGAGTTGGCAAGTCTTGAATGGAGTACAAGCTATTTTAAGAAAAATAAAACAAAATCCATTCCCAGAGTTTTACGTTTCAGACCTTGACTTAAAAGACATGATAAAGGAAAATTTGAGAATCAGATTTTGTTTTGTATAATTACCTGGTTTCTAAATTTTTTTTATAGTTCAGCTGTTTACATCAATTAGACACTCCCTGTATTACCAGAATATAACTTGTTACACAAATATTTAACTGAAATACTCTATTTCCTACACATACTGTATAAAATTATCACATAAAGAAATTCTCTAAAACAGTTTAGCTATTCCTTTTACAGAAGCCCTTTCACAGCACAGCGTGTGCATTGTAATGAAGATACGCATACAAAAGCATTTTTTTCAGTATACAATTTAAATGAAGGAACCACCACAGCTTAAATAAGAGCTGTGTTCAACCTCAGGACTCCTCCATTTATAAACTGTGTCTTGTAGCACAGGCAAAAAGCCCAATTTCAGTTAATTATGCCCCTTAAATACCCTCCTCCCCCCTCAAAATCCTTTTCCATAGCCTAAAGGTGAAGTCAAGCACAGTATATTTCAGTCTTGAATGGTTTTTTGCCTCGGTATGGTCTCAGTAAGAACCCACTCTCTCTCATTGAGGAACTATGTGTGGCCATTTGTAGTCAACGCTTCATCTTAGGTGTATAAGCAATAGTCACGTAAATGAGTGTTTCCATTCACGTGTTTTGTTTTGTGATTAAATCAACAAATCAAACATTGTACTTTTTTAAATAGCAACCAATATGCAGATTCAGTGTCAAGGAAATGCAGATGGAATACGCGTGGGGTTTGTTAACGAGTCATTACCTGTCTCTCAGAATGAAGGCTAACCTGGGGTGAACCACACACCCCTGCGCTAACCAGGTCCTGTTTTCCACAGGTATCCTAAATCGGCGTCACAAAAGGAAAACTAAGGCATCTTTAACTGCGCCTGTTTCGAGTCCCCAGTAAAAACCAAAAAAAAAAAAAAGAGGGAAAGAAAATAAAGAATTGATATTAGTTGGTGTAGATCTCTCTTTTTTTCCCCCCAACCTCTACTCCTAGACTCTTCGTAGTGTTGCAGAGGCGCGTGGTTTACGTAAAGCCTTTGGGTGGAGTTTACTTACTCACACAGCAATACAGAAAACGCAGCCACGGCTGTTGCTGGGGCGGGGGCGGCCACCTCCTTTCCTCCAGCAGCTCGCAGAGGGACAAAACCAGGTCCCCAGCTGGTGTTCCTGCGCTTTACCGCAGGGAGCTCACATGGAGCTCATCACACCACCAGCCCGCGGGATATTAGCCTCGTGCCCGGGCTCCCCAGCCGCTGGAGCACCCTTCACCTCGCTGCCACCGCAGTTTAGAAGCGGTCCCCTGCAAGCTGAGACGCGAGCTCATTTAAGGGCACTTACCAACAACACGTTTGCGCTGCCACGAGAGGCTCAAAAATGTCAGCCAAGGCTACCGAGCTTCCAGCTGCCTCTTTTCAGCTATGTATTCTCAGGAGACACTCTACAGCTCTCTTCCTGAGGAAATGCAAATAGCATGGGAGAAAGGCAAAAAAGGGCCAAACGAGATCAGATGGTGAGTGTCATTATTTGTCACCTGCCTCTCTCCCACCACTGCCCAGCTACAAAGCACAGAGCACTCCCGTAGGCAGGGACAGAAGGAAACCTGCAGCAGAAAGACGAAAACAAGCTTGTGGTCTGCGTGTGAGGAAAAGGACCAAGTAGCTGTAGCAGACAACAATGGCAGGAGCTCCTGCTCCTGCATCCAGGGAAGTTCTGCCCCGTCCCAGTAGCAGGTTGAATCGATATTTGAGTCATTTTGACAAGCAAGCAGGTATGACCCAAACGGAACACGGCTGCTCAGCAGCCCGAGGGGACGGGTTCTCCCTGCGAGGAGCTGGGTCACACACGTTCACATGATGTGAAGACGAGGCGTTCCTGGTGACCGCAGCTATCAGTCAGGACTGGATCCCAACCCAATTTCCTTTGGGAGACAGACACCCACCTGCTGGTGCAGCAGCCAGGCAAGGGCAGCACAGGGCACAAGGCAGCAGCAGCAATTCCATGTGCATCCAGCGATCAGGCTGCTGTAACTAACAGAACTCCTACCCCTTCCGCAGCGTTCATCCGTCGTCTCCTCGTGCTGCTGGACTGTGCGTGTTACCGCACGTGCCGCACCGCGCCAGCTAACGGGAGGCAGGGGTGGGCTGCAAAGGAGAGGGACACGAGCCAGCTGAGGAACAGAGTGAACACAACCAGTTACATCCCGTCCTGTCTACAAGATGACAGAGTAACCTGCGCTCTGGTTATCGGGTCCTGAACTAGAAAAAGAGCCCAGTTCCCAGCTAAACACTGGCCTCAGCCCATCAGAGGTGGGGCAGAGGGGCCCACAGGCAAAAATAAGTAACGCGAGCAGCCAACCACCTTCTACCACCTTCAGAAAATAACAGGTATCCTCCTCTGCACGGTTCTGAGCAGTGCCTCTGCTTACCCGACCTAAGCCCTCTTCCGCTTCCCCTGCTTTGTCTCACTAACAGTTAAAATCTAATCAGAATTAAGGAATGCAAATAGCAGCAATCAGCCTGGCTCAGAGCCAGTTCTAATATCATGACTCAAACGCCGCAGCCACCTCGCTCGCAGAGCAGTGGCTACCTTTTACCTTCTCATTTGCTCTAAATTGCTGCTTAATTAAAATTAACTCATCGAGTTTGTTTAGCACAATAAGTTTAGTTCTGTGTCAGTCCTCTTATTGATTAGCATCACCCCTGTCTAGACAGCTTGTTGGGAAACAAGCGTGAGATCCTTCCTCCTGAAATTCTAAAGTCAGGGCGCAGGAGGAAAACATGGTAATGCACCAAAGAATAAGCAACTCCCATTACAGCAGCTCCGGTGAGGCCTGAAATACAGCACAGGTGTGTCACCGCACGACACCCAGGGACAGGAAATCATTAGGGCCATGTGAATTGATGATGAGTCCAACCCAGCGTCTTCACAGGCAGAGCACACAAATGGTCAGGCACCAGGGTGCCCAGGCTCAGATCTGTTAATAACCAAAAGCTTTAATAAGCTAAGGAAAGAAACAACTGCCTATCAAGCGAATGCTCTGGGTAAAGAGCTCAGCCACCAGGTGACAGATGTGGTAGAAAACCATGGCATAGAGCAGGCGGGAAGGAAACAAAAAATCTCAACATAAAGTGAAATACAAAACAGGATAGAAGGCCAAGCGGGTGCTGAGAAGGGCAGTCAACGCATCCCCGCCTGGGGCTTTGACTCGATACCTTGTATCTGTTTTGCAGCACGACAGGCAGGTGGTGGATCAGAGTCCGGGATGCAGCCTTTTGTACGCAGGCCCCATTAACATCTTTTAAAACTCACCATGTTTGTGAAACCTCGGTGCCAGGCACTTCTGATGTCAGGATAATGGCCACGCCAAAAGAGCTGCATTTGAAGTTAACAAGCTCGAGCACGCTATCAAGCTGCTGAAAGCCAAGTACGCATCCTCTCAGATCAGGCTACAAAGGCAACTTCAAAAGCACGCCTCCTAAAAAGGATCCAGCAGAAGCTCAGAAATGAAAGAATAATTAGGGGCTTGAAAATTTCTCACAGGAGGCAAGAACGGAAAGATGGAGACTGCTTACATTAGGAAGGAACTGCAGAAGAAAGAGGTGGTAGAATAATTAGAGGCATAAAGAAGGTGATGGGAGGCACCTGTCCTCTCTCTCTTGTAATACACAAGGGCTACAGGATGAAAATAACAAAATTCAAGGTCAGGCATTGTATGAAGTTAACAAAACCAGCTGCAACTGTGTAACCGTCACAACCATCTAGAAGGGAAACAAAACCACTTGATGTGAGGTTTAGCCAGGCCAGAAGGGATCAGTGGGGAGAGTAATGCCAAATAGCAGCACATCAATCCCCTACGAGCTCCTTCCTTGCCCCCTCATTTGAAGCACCTGATCCCAGCAGCTGACCTGAGTCAGTCTCGGGGCCAGCTTGTCTTGATGAGCTCAAACTCCTAGAACTTTCTGCCTGATCACAGGGATGGAGTCAAAGGCGCTGAGGCAAAGCGCAGGGGAAATCTGAGCAGATTTTAGCGAGGCCACCAACCAGCAGGGTACGGGGCTTCCCTAGGAGGTGGGTCTCCCAATGAAGAGCCACAGGTCACCCACCACCGTTCAGCGACACCTCTCCAAGGCACCAGGCCTCAGCCACCAGCAAGGCTCCCGCTTCAGCTGGCCAGACCGAGATTATTATTTTTCTTCATAAAAATACAAATTGCCATTAAGTTTTTAACCAATAAATTGAGTTTCATTCTTTAAAAAGGAATGGTTTTGCTGGTGATTTTGGGTTAAGTCTAAGAGAGTCAAACCATATCCCTCTCAAGGCCAGTTTGCAAGGCAGCAGTAGAATGAAATTATGGCAGTCAGTCACCAAAATGCTCTCCTAAAAGTCAAGAGGCCAACCAAGCAGCGGTTCCACTCGCTGTGAACACTGCACAGCTGCTCAGTGAGAAATCCAGCCAGCTGTAAGCCATTTGGCACCTGAGTATCATCAGCAGAATTCAGCACAAAATTATACTAGCAGAGGCCCGTAAAATTCAACATTAAGTGCAAACACAATGATTTTTTTTTGTCCTAGACAAAATTACACACAAGAACTGCCAAATTATCTCTGTGCCTTGTTTTAATATAATATTCCAGCTCATTTCATATGTAATAAATTCATTAGGCTTTGGGTTTTTTTTTTAAATTACAAGATCAAGCATATTTTAACAGAATTCATTTAAATACTGTGCTTTTAGCAATTAATAATTTCACAGTTCTGTAAACATGTTTCACTGCGCTGTCTGACCCTTGAGGGGTTTGGCTTGCTGAATTCATACCAGCTTCCACTACACATTTCAGAAGGCAGCTTGCAACGACGTCTGTAGACACCTATTCAGAACAGGAGGATGACACCACACGCAGGTCACTGCAGGCCCTTGCCCTGCCCAGTCCACGGTGCCTTCCACCTTACCACACCCAAGAAAGCCGCATTTCACGTCAGAGCTCCAGCTCCTGCAGGTCTCCCCAGCTAGGTCCAATTTTCACTTTAACATTCAGTTTTACTGAGAGTTTGATGGCGTTTTCCATCTCATGCTTGACAATCTGAGCGACCTACAAAAAGACACTCAACATCAGATGTACACAGAACTTCAATGCTCTGTTACTCTGTCAATAGCTGGGGCAGCCGGACACCTGGAATCCTCTCCTGTGTTTATTTGCACTGACTTACCACCAATGGGAATGCAACCAAACATTTTCATCCTGATTAGGGTTTATGAATGGAGAAATGGTATAAAGCCAGTAACATTTCATGCAGCACAGAGTTGTGACTGGTTCCGTGCTGTTTAAGACTACTTAAAAAAAGAGGCAAGATTAAGTTTCCATTAAACACTTGAGAGTCCTGCAGAGTCTCCTCCTTCACCCAGCGGCATAATTCTAAGTGTTTCATGGAGTCTGTTCTGAAAACTTCAATGTACTGAAAGCAAGACACAAAACAAATACGCCTAAGACAAAAAGCGGTGTTCTCCTCATGTCGGCACGAGAGGCACTCTATGAAACACCAACCACAAACCTCTGGGATAGCAGTTCACATTCAAAGCAGGTGCTAGAAATATCGCCCAGGTTCCCCCTCACTGTTTTGTTGAGGCAACTCCAACGCTGGCTGCCCTCCAAAAGTATTCCTAAGAAAACACGCATTTCAGTATACAGGTAGGGGACTGACCAGAAGATATTTCTGCCTGCGACTTTTTGGATTGTAAGAGACTGGATTTATTTTTTTTCCTGACTGTAAATACCTGCCCTGGATAAAGGGACTCTCTTTCCTACCCCAAGGCCCCAAGCCTGTCCTGGATTGCTTACTTGAATGAATCTTTCAGTCCACACCGATCCCATGAACCTTTCCACAGCAGAGTGAAAAGAGGCTTTGAAATTACCGTGATTCCTCATCTCAGCTAGAGGCCACTGTGTCAGCACAGGAACTATTCAAGCTCTCCGACCCTTCCATGCATTTCCATAATTCACAGGTACCCACAGTAGAAGTCCCTGCACAGTTTTTACTGGGGAATGGAGAAGGGGATTTCAGGAGATCAGAGCACAAGAGTTTACAACAGCATTAAGAACTAGGGGGAGATTTGTCTTCCAAAACCCTACACACCCTTCCACACCACATTTCAAAATGATGTTCGATAACCTAGAAAAACGCTTTGAAATAGGATGTAATTCAGCACAGACAACTAAAGAGTAGAAAGAAGCAGGGTAGAGAACTAGGACAGAAATAATCTACTGTTCAAAAATAGGATGAACAATAACTGCCTGGTCAGGAAGAAAATGGGGTTATCAGAGATTAAAAACTGAACAGGGCTTAAGCAAGGCACACTGTTGTGAGAAAGAAAGCAAATGCAATTCTGGAACATAGGAGAACAAAACACTGCTGGTGTGACACACAGATCAGTTTTCCACTCTATTCGAACCACTCCAGCCTAGACCAAGTTTGGGGCCCAGTATTTCAAAAGAAACATGAACTATACAGAGGGAGATTCTCTGAGAACGGTCACAGGTCCAGCACACACCACCACCAGCGAGGAACATCAGGTCAGAGCTGCTGCACCTAGAACGAGGGACAGCAGCTGCAGGGGAGAGACAAAAACCTCTGTGAGGTTCCTGAGGAAGCTGATGGGATGAGACTGGACATGTGCCAATGCCCTGACCTGGGGGACTTTGGGCTCTGAATTTCCTGTACATGAAGCAAACAGCACCATTTCCAAGGTTCTCAATGGTCAGCTAAAACATACTTGGAGGAATATTGGCCACATAAAAAGATAAATGCAATGATGATGGGAAGCAAGCAGTTTAAAAGAATCTAGTCTTTGATCCGTAATCTAGTCCACACCTTTATGTTCCTACCTGATTCCTCATTGCCAGGGTCAGCTCAACGGACAGAAGGTCTCAACCCTCCTTTTACGACCTTTGGCAATATTGGCACAGTCTTGCTATTGTGATAAGCTCTGAAAGCTTGCTACCTCCACTTTGACATTCTGCACAGACTAGGAAAGCTCTGACACTCCACGCATTTCACAACTTCAGCACAAGAAAAAGCAGGTATTACTCCAATGTGGTCTTTTAAACTAGCTCACTGATAGACTGCAAATCAAAACAGAACAATCACTAACATTGTTTCTCTTACAAACCATTTGTAATGATACTCTGACTGGAACACAAATTCCTAGATATATGGACAGATGATTTAGGTTTCTTTTATGTACTTTAGCAGCTGAAAATAAGCTAGAGCCAGCATCAAGCCTGTGACCAAACTAACCCGTGTGCGTAAAAATTGCTGTTGCAGCCAAGAAATGCATGATTTACAGTATAATAAAGCTTTAGTGCCAGCAAGATGAAAAAAACCCCTCACCAATAGGGAAACCAAGAAATGCTCACTTCTTTTTTACTAAAAGGTATATTGTAGTTCAAAAGGACTAATTAATTCAGGCCCTACTTTGACTGGGGACTTAAGGGGGAGAGACTTCAAGAGATACTTTCCAACCTAGATCTTTCCACTATAGGATAATTCTAACGGTGCATCTGAAAGCACAGCAAGCAATATCATCACAAAAAAAGACCCCTTCTGGCCCTGAAAACAATCAATCAAAGGGGTAAGAAGTACCCTGTTGTCTCAGACAAATATCCTCGAAAAACAAGTATATTTGGCACACACAAGGAAAGTTCAAGTCTAGGAAACATGCCTTATGTACATACAGTGTTTCAAGTGACTGCCCAGAAAGTCTATGGACAGAAATATATCTGAGGGAGGTTAGAAAAGCTGGTAATAATTGCCCTTGAAATTGAGGATGTTCATGAAAAAATACAATCCAATAAATAATAAGCAAATCCTCTCACTTGGCCCCAGTTCTTCTGGGGACACTGTGGTAACTGGGAGTCAGTATCTAAAGACGTAAAAGCCTATACTCAGGGGATTTCAGTTTTCTACAGAAAGAAAATAAGGAGCCTTTTCACCTCTAAAACAGCCTGCCTAGACTGAAGCAGCAGATGTCTGAAAAGAGCTGGCAAAACAAACAGAAGCTTGAGCTGAGATTCAAGAGAAAAAAAATATTAAACCTTTTGTTCTTAATGAAATTTAAAAAAATATGCTCAGGCCAGTCAGTACTGCTGAAAGGTGTCTCAGACTAGGAGTTACCACTTGTCATCAGGAAACGACCTTTTGTCATTAAAAGATGTGCACGCGCAGAAACGAAGTGGGAGGAAGACATCCCCAAGCTGGAAGAACACCCTGGGAGCCTTCCTGCATTTGTGCTCAGGACTTGGGAAAATACTGAGCTGCCAACACACGGCTGAAATGCTTGCCACTGAAAGCTGTCACACAGCACCACGAAGCCCAGGCACAGAAGCGCCTACGTGGTGGAAGAGCATGCACAGGGACACGTATGCACATGAAAGGTACCTGAAGACCACACAGCGCATCTCTTATACTTACCATGCTGCTAACCAGCACCACGACACCCCTACCAGAAAGACAGGTATGTAGGGAATGAGGAAACAGGTACCAAAAGTACATAATCCTCCTTTCCCTACAGAGTACGAACCACAGCTGTAACAATACCTTCTCTGAGTTAGGCACCAGAAGACATGAACGTAAACAGGGAGGCAAAAATACCTCCAAACGAGGAAAAACTTCCCCCTACAACTGCCAACAATATTAAGCTACTTCACTCATCAAGTCTTGCAGGGAAGTGGTACAAACTGCTGTTACAGGGAGCAAAGCACATGTTGGAAAAATGAACATCAGCCATGGGTACGGCTTGAGTCTGAAAACACAGAGATCAAGAATACAAACGTCATTTTTCACCCAGTTGAACTTCATTTTCACAGACCTTATAGCACACAGCAAGAGGATCCAGGGAAGAGAAGCTGAGCCCCTAGACAGAACGCTTGTCTGAAACATCATAATGCAGTAGATGATAGCTGAAAAAGCAACAGCACAGCTGTACCTGGATGACATCATCCTCTGCAACTTCATAGAGGAGCTCATCATGGAGTTGGAGGATAAAGAAACCTCCGCTGATGGGTTGTAACATTCCTCCGTTTCTCTTCCTCGCTAGCCTTCCTACACAGGTGGAGAGCATAGTTCGTTAGACACCATTATGCAAAGGCGTGTTTCTTGTATCAAGAAACCTTTGCACATTCCTAATGCTGACAAAAAGAACATGAGGAACTTCAAAATGAAAAAGCCCATCTCTACAGATAAAACCACAAAACATTGCTATTCTATCAATATTTGTACAGCTACGGAGGTAAAATGTTAAGGAAAAGCATTTTAGATACAAACATTTCAGCCTTACATTATAAAGATATGAATCAGAACAGAAACAAGACACAGTTGTATCTCCTGAACCATCTGTTTTAAAAGTAAATTTTAAACAAAATCATGTCAAGTTTAATCAGAAGTTGATTTACGATGTTCTCTCTGGCAATGAATTAGGATTCTGCTTCTCTTCCAAAAACATTTTAATGGCTAGTCTAAAAAGGCAGTAAGCCTCCTCCCAAATCAGTTATCTGAAACTTAGCTACTACTCCTGATTAAAAAAAGGAAAGAAAAAAAGAGCAGTTTTTGAATAAACAAGTTAGCAGCTGACAAAAACAGGATTCTGGTAGGCCTTGCTTGACAGAAATGAAACAGAACAGTTACATGGTAAAAGCTTTCTTTTTAAAAAAAAATAAATAAACACAACCTCACACACACAGACCCAAAAGTTATTTATCTCAGGTTAGCTAACAGGAGGACTCCAGTTCACAACTACAGCAAGGGTTTCACAGCATCATCAGTTCCTCACACAAGCCTCACACTGAAGCAGCAATGTTGAAGCCACATGATGCAGGATGCTTTTCTGATGGCACAGGCATTTATAACCTGCTGAAAGAGAATTCCTTCCAGTTCTGGAAACAGCTAGTATCAGAGGAGGAAAATCTGTCACAAATACATCTACTCGCCTTCCTACAATTGCGTTGGCCAAAGGTCAGTAGCTGCTGCTGCTCCTGGAAGGGGTGGGAAGTTCTGCAAGCACATGCCTTCTACTCATAGCAGACCTCTGAATCTTGTCTCTCTAAAATAAAACTCCCTAACATATTTTTAGACGTTTGGCAACTAATTATTAAGTTTTCCTTCTCAGCCCTACAAATCAGACTCTTCATATTAAGACAGCTTCATGTTTCAGTTGAAGCATAAGAACTATCAAAGAAATATAGCACTCCATCCCTTCAGTTGTCTTTCTAAAAATATACGACTGATGAACAAAACACGGGCTACATTATGCTAAATAAAAGGTTTTGTAGCATCCCTCTGGGAACGAGTACCCCACCACAGCTTTGCTGTCTCCAGCCAGAAGAAATTTATGCTGACAAACGCTTCATACAATACTCTTGTGGAGCCTCTGTAAATCAAATTCCAGTCAACCAATTCTGGACTTAATTCTAACCAAAAAATATACTTTTGGAACTAGAAGTTACCGCACTCTTACCTTTTCACTGACTATGAAACCAGAGTATCTGCCCAGTTTCTCGCTCCTACTTTTGAACAATTCTGTGGTGGCATCACAGACCGTATCACTTTTATGAACTTCCACTGCCAACCTTTGCAAGATCTGCTTGGAGGCAATTGGGGTTTCTGATTTGATCACAGCGCCTGCTTCAGTTTGTGTGCTGAGCAGACATTCTCTCTCCTTCCTAACAACTTGTTTGCCCATTAAACACAGACTTAACACTGCCAGGAAAAAAAAACATGTCTCCCACCCCTAGCCCAAAGGCCCTAACTTTTTTTTGCAGGCAAAATCCAGTCTAGATTTTTTAATTATTTTTTTTTTTACATTAGTAGCACCGAAAATTTTGCTCTACTGTGCAAGGAAGAAGGTGAGCATACCGGTCTTATCTCTCTGGAAGGAACTCTCCAGATGTCTATGGGACTTCATCACAGAGGAGAAAGCTTCCAGGCGTCTCTGAATGTTCACAGTGGCTGTTTTGACAACGTCTGCAGCAGATCCCTGAACAGTTGTATTCACAGCCTGTCGCTCTGCCTAAACAGAAATAGTTGTTCTCAAAACTCACCCCAAAAATGAAATCAAATCCCGCATGCCTCATGTACTTCATTAAAAATAATAAATACATGGCCAAATACAGGCATAGTAACACCTCCAGATAAAGAATTTGTTATATCTGCCTGAAAGACAGACACGTTACAGACTAGCTTCAGCCACAAAATTTCTCCAGGTAACAGAAAAGCCAGATTTCCACAAATTTAAAATTAATTCATATCAAAGGTAATAACCTGCAAGTCACAAGCAACAAGAGGGAGAAGCGTATGCACATGGTAACAGTTTCATGAGGAGCAGAAAAATCTCACAGTTAATCCAAGTACTGTGAGAGACTTCTGCCTGTCTTCAAATCCATCAGAAATGGATAACCAAAGGCAAGAAGCTGGACTTCATAGACTAATAATCTGGTCTGCTGCACTGAACCCTGACTGCCAGAGCATTACAGCTGTGCAAAAAACACACCGGACCCCACTATGACACAACGACATTCTTCTCCACACAAGCAACCGCTCTACTAATCCCCTCCTCAGACAAGAAAATCATATTCAAAGGTTCTTCTCTCTTTGATTAGGGCTGAAACGTCTGCAAAAAGTTATAAGAAAGCCAAAATGAAAGTGAAGATAATTCATTAACTGGTCTTTAATATGATTTTAAAGAATAAATCAAAGTTGAACAGAAGTGCATCTACAAAGCTTCACGCTGAAGTATCCTTCAGATTAAACAGTCAAATCATCTCAAAAGTTTTTTGAAAGTCTCCTTGTTTCCCTTTCAACTACTTGGAGTACTAACTCCCCCACTTCCTCCCTCTTCCACTCTAGTCTTTAATTCCACACAACCTGATTCATCTTCCTACTGAGAAGTATAATGCTTCCTCTCCACAGAAATGCGACAACATCTTCTCAGGGAGTCAATTCACTCTTACTGAAGTAAAGTCTATGACAGATGTGTCCAAAATGACCTTGAAAAAAAAATAATGCCACTGCGAAGGCGTATATTAAGTAAATATTTCTCTAACAAGTTAGAGAAATTTTCCTTTGAGAGAAGATAAGAAAAGGAACAAATACCCAAAAATATAGGACTTAAATGCCCCTTCTTGTTCAAGTGCTGACAGCATATAACTTACAAAGACTGCTGAGTGGGAGCAACTCAGCCTGAAGAGTTAAAGCACATCACTGTGTGGAGGCTTTTTAAAATCATGTCCACTTATTTCAATAAATTACTCATTCCAGTTCCAACGTGGGAGTTCTGAAGTGAGGTTAGCACAGTGATGACAGCTGTACACCCAGTCACAGAAGACTTACGTCAAGCAGACCATGACAAAAGCTCTGTTATTCAGAGAACAACCGAGGGGAAAATAAACTAAGTGAGAAGTGGAAGGTCGTGACCAAGATGGCTCATAGACTTTGTAAAACCACAGGTATGGATATGCAAAGAAATCTAATACTTTCAAAATAATAAAGTATAAATTAAAACAAAAAAGCGTACTGCACTCAACATACATGAGCTTTACTGTAGGGGTTTGGATCTTTGATAGCTGGCAGGTATCTCCGTCTTCCCAGGATGGTCTGCACAAACCCATCTCTTCTGCAGCTCCTCACAGTCTCCCTCAAGAATTTCTGAATCCCTGAGAAAGCAAAGAGAAAGTTTTCCTTAATATTCCTGATGCTCCATGTTGCCTTCTCATTAGGGTCACTGAAAGCGGTCTGGGACACCCAAGCAGCACAAAGGTAATTCTTAAAATTCCTAGACCCTGTCAGCGGACAAGGGCACACAATCACTCATTCAGCCTATTCACAGCTCTGCTGGGAAACTTATTACGACTTTTGAGGTGGAAGTGAGGGCATAGTGTCAGGATATCTGGCTGTGTACAAGGATGTAGGAAGTCCATTCTGCACAGCACCAAGGCTCAGAGGATCATACGTGTATTATTGATAATGGAGAGATCAGGACCTGGACCAGCACTGGAAAGACAAGTAGTGGGAAGGGAGTGAGTTGAAAGCAGAAGTCAGAGCCCTTGATGCCTCAGGCTGCCTGACTTCAGGCTGCGTCACTTCACATTCTAGGATGAAAGAAACTCACCCACCTGCACTTGGCAAGGGAAGAAGTGAATCCACCGAGAGTGTTAAAAAGACATTTAGGTCAAAGAAAGGTGAGATAGGGAAGAGTCCCTTTCACTGTAAGTTCAGGTAACAACTGCACTAAAGTGGAAAAAGTTAACTTCAGACAGTTTCTTTCCAAGGTTCACAAAAGATAAAATGTAAAAGGAGCTATTCAAGATCAAGACTGAAAGCGTTCATCAATTCATTAGGTATGTAATTTAGCACATCAGCTTGGCTATACATAAAAGTGAAAAATCCATAGGAATTGAAGTTACAATACAAGGTACATCACGGAGTTTGTATGTATGCACATGTACTGAGAGGGAGGCAGCAGGAAGTCATTTCTAATGGTCATGAAGGAGAGACTATCCAGAAATTGCTGGAGACAGACTCTTAATAGAACACCATTTCTCAGCATCTGTCTCCTAAAGAAACAAACCCTGAATCTTGAAAACATAATTTTCCAGCTCATTTCCAAGTTTTATGATTACAGCTAGCTGTCTCTTATCCCATTTGCCCTCTATTCATTTTCTGATTGCAGCTCTACTGTCTCTACAGCTTTCCTAAAAATTAACATGCTTCTTAGAAATGCAACAACATCCTTTTACAAAACATGGCAGAGCTGCTTCAAGCAGCTGGATAAAAGGGTAAGGGTTATACACAAAACAGTTTAAAACTCAATGAAAGCAGAAGAGAGAAATGGTTATATTTGAAAATTATAAGTGTGGCCTAAAGTTGTATCGCATATCCTTTGAACCTGTGTGCTTCAATAAGGAAAAGAGTGTTTCTTATTCAGAAAGTTAGGAGCTTTAAAATGAATCCCCAGGGCTTAGTAAGTAATTAAAAAAAACCAACAAAATGATTGATGTAATAAGCAAACAACAAGGTCTTAACAATGAATAAAACCAGAGTGTAGAGTAAAACATTATGGAGTATCAAACTACTGTGTTCATGCACTGGACTTTTTCAAAACAAAAAGCTTTTTCAAAAAAGGTAGGACTAGAGGGCCGAGACAAATTTAGGATTGAAGAAACATGGAGAGAAGGGATTAAAAACAACAGCAACCCCCACCACAGAGCTCCCAAACAGCCATATCCAAACCTGTGTATCTTGATTTGAAGGATTCAATGTAACTGGCAGCTTCATTTTCATCAATCCCCATCTGCTCGCCTAAAGATTTTGCTCCTATTCCATAGATGATTCCATAGCAAATCTGCCAGAGGACAGTGTGAAAAACCATCACCATATGGTGAGCCATGCAGAGAAAGCAGAGCCAAAATAAAATGTGATTGACTGGAAGACAAGTGTATAGGAACAAGGGCGAGCATTCAAGAAGAGAGACTACCTCCAAGTCCAAGCTATTCATGCTGCTTTTCCTTACCCTCATCCTCCAAAACCCAGTGTCCTGATTTCGGCTGGAATAGAATTAATTTTCTTCTCAGTAGCTGGTAGAATGCTCTGTTTTGGATTTAGTATGCCAATTATGTTGATAACACGCTGATGGTTTTAGTTGTTGCTAAGTAATAGTTATATTAAGTCAAGGACTTTACAGTTTCTTAGGCCCTGCCAGCGAGAAGGCTGGAGGGGCACAAGAAATTGTGAGGGGACACAGCCAGGACAGCTGACCCAAACTAGCCACAGGGGTATTCCATACCATGGGACATCATGCTCAGTATATAAACTGGGGGGAGTTGCCCAGGCCTGGCCGATTGCTGCTCAGGGACTGGCTGGGAATCAGTCAGCAGGTGGCGAGCAATTGTACTGTGCATCACTTGGGGTTTTTTCCCTTTTGGATTATATTCCTTTCTCCCTCTCTCTCCTTCTCATTACAATTGTTGTTCTTGCTGTTATTATTATTACAATTATTATATTATATTATATATAAAATATGTTTTTATATTATATTTTAATTATTACATTGTCTTTATCTCAACCCATGTTTTACCTTTTTCCCCACATCTCCTCCCCACCCTTCTGCAGGGCGAGCAAGCAGCTGCGTGGTACTTAGTTGCCAGCTGGGGTTAAACCACAACACCCAGACAGCTCCAGCTGAAACGTATTGAGTGTGGGAGGACATACAAAGCAACTACTGAACAATCACGGTTGAACCCAAACAGAAAACCATATTATTGCGACTTCGTGATGTTTTTAATGCTGAACCGTCCTGCCCAGAAAGCTGCTGCTGAGGTTTTTTTCCTAAAAATTACCTGTTTAGCTTGTTGCCTGGTCCTATCTCCAACAGTTTCAGGATCAATCATTTTCCATTCTGCTGCGATGCTCTTAAAGACATCGGTACCCTCGTTCAAGGCTTGAATGAGTCGACAGTCGCAAGACAAATGAGCAAGGATCCTCAGTTCAAGCTGAGAGTAATCAGCAGCCAAGATTAAGCCACCTGAAGTCAAGACGTTAGCAGAAATCATTATTTCATCAATTACTCCAGCATTCCAATCAACATTCCAGCAAGAAGGACTGAAGTTGTCCTTGTACCTTCCACAGTTCTCCACAGTCATTTCTATCAGACAAATCCTTATCCGTTTCCCCAGTGCCCAGGCCTGCCTGCTTTCCATCTAGCCCCTACATCTAGAACCAAAACCACACAGACAAGTACCTGTCCAGGTGTCTGTGTCTAGCACCTGGTAGGAATGACTGGCACAGAGATCAGACCAGCGGGCTTGTACTAAGCCAAGGCAGGCAACGTGAGAACTGACATTTGGATAGAAAGAACACTAGATAAGAGTGCAATTTGTATATTAAGAGCTGCCTAAGCTACCTCTTTAAAAAACAGGTATTCTTAAAGAGGAAATGAAGGTATGAACATTTGAATACTTTCCCCAACCAAAACTCTCCTTTACAGTCTTGTGAATGATTTTGAGGACGTGCTAACTACTGCATTAGTCTTCCAAGTAAGCTGCTCAGTCAGATATATATTGTCATCAATTCTTAACTCTTCATTAGATCTAGGATCTTTTGTTAAGTATATTCTTAACAATTACAGAGCAGGATCTGGGCCTTACCTGGGAATGGAACAAAAGCATGCCTCATGCTAACAGAAAACGGTATTCCTCGTTCTTCAGATCTGCCTTCAGCCTGAACCTTTAGGCCATTAGGCAAAATGCTGGAACACTTTCTGCATCTGTGGAGACAAAGAATGACTGTTCTTCACCAATTCCTAAAACACTTAGAGATGCATAATCATTTTTGCCACAAAGAATCAGTGAAAACAAATGAGACAGTAGCCTCTATTCCACTCTTCTGGACAATCCATACCTAAATTTGACCATGGGGGTACTGGACAGAGGCCACATGTACACCTGAAGGGATTTACTGACTCTGAACAGATTTTGGGATAAATCTTCCTAGAACATTCAGGGTTTGGTCCAGAAATTAGATAATTCCACTCCCAAACAGGTAAGATGAAAAGCCTCAGATCTGTGATGGGTGCATTGCAGAAAGATAGCAAAGGAGGCCCTACAGGAATCCTAAAAATTCAACACCCCACCCTGAGTGCCATGTCTTCTCTTAACATCATTCTTGTATGCAGAATGCCCACACCAGCCCATACCTAGTACAGACAGAAAAATTTCCCCCACAACATTAGCCTGACTGCACGTGCGCGCACATGCACACACAGACAGACAAGTAAGCCTGTAAAAGCAGAACAGAAGTTGCAGAAGACATGCTCGTAAAACTCTGCACATTTCTTCTCTAAAGACTGAGCAAAAAATTGCCCCAAAGCAACCTGATTTTCTTTTCCAGGTCAGAAGTTTACAGTGGCACCCAGGTGTTCTGTAGCCTTTCAGGGCTTGCTTAGCTCTCCTGTCCCACTGAGTCACCTGTAGCTGCAGACGGAATTGTATCCATCAGTGCACGCACTGAACAGTGTGCAGCTGTGACACCATTCACACCACCTACTCCCGTCAGCACCAGTCTACCAGCCAGCCTGTTGGGTTCTTCTCTGAAAGTCAAAAGGCCTTTATACATCCTTGGTGTCTGGGTCAGGGATCTGAGCAACTTCTTTATCAGAATGAAAAGGTACCTGAGATCAAAACTAGTTTCAGCAAAGTACAAAAAAGACATCAGGCTCTCCTCCCTTGTGCACTCCCTTTTCCTCTTATAC
The DNA here is from genome assembly GCA_035590275.1 of Ibycter americanus. NCBI lineage: Eukaryota > Metazoa > Chordata > Aves > Falconiformes > Falconidae > Ibycter > Ibycter americanus. The sequence goes on along the minus strand of JAVJGI010000060.1, from coordinate 2,750,127 downwards.
CTTGTCATTTCAGGGATGGTAGGGATCAAGGAGATGAAAGATAGCACAAAAATCACAGAAATAAATTTTCAAAAGAAATAAAGGTGGGACAACACATAGGAACTGTACAGAATCACACAGAATCCAGCACAGGTTCCCAATTTAGTTGAATGAGTAAGGGCTTTACACCATGATCTAATTTAGCTACATTACTTTGGGCAGAAGCTTCTTACAACACAGGAGGAAGGAGTAGTAATAGTAATTACCAAGATAAAAGACAGTTTGGACCAAAGTTTGGAAGGCCTATCAGACTTAGGCCGCACGACAGCTTCTTTTGTGCCAGCAGTCATTTCTGTGCCTTTAGAATCCATCTTCCTAACACAGTAGCTGCTTAACTAAGGAATGTAGTCCCAAAAGTCAGCCTGAGAAGCAGACCTCTCTCAGAATTCAGCAAGCACTCCACTCCTTTGATGGGCTGCTTCTTACAGGGAAGACTAAGAACCCAGCCTACTCTCTAACCATCCTGCAAAGCTGCTGCAAGCCTGAGCACTGCCAGAGCTATTTCTCAGAACGACATTTCTGCGCCTCCATGGCTAGGCCTGTTCTTCTGGAGCGAGATGGACAAGATCCTGCTACTCCTGGGCTCTCTTCCCTGACCTACTCAGGGCAAGGGATGTTAGACACATGGTGGCAGGAAAAGACAGACAGAAGAGCCAAAAACTTCCGAAATTTCTCACGTCCTTCTGTGGGCAAAAAGATAATTAAAGTCACTCAGGTGACACATGTGGGACAAGAACCCGGATGGAAAGAGAAACTCAAAGGACAGAAAATGGCCACCAAATGGTATGAAGCCCCAAAGCTCACAAGCTAGCTGCTAAAAGATCCACCTTGATATTTCACTAGACTTCCACAGAACTGTTTAGGTATTGGCATGTAATGCTGTTTGATTAACAGAAACCACATTTAGAAATCTTCTGTTACCTGGTAGCTTTTGCAGGATCATTATCACAAATGAAATTATTAACAAAGAATGAAAAATACGTTCACCCATGTTTCCTTATACAGGGAGTTGCACAGCATAAAACAAATGAACCTTCTTCTGCTTCTTCCACAATATTCTATCCTCTTTCAGAGTAGCTCTTAGAAAGTCAAACCAGATCCTAACTTCAGTTTAGTTACTTTTCCCACCCAGGCTTTCCATCCAACTGCTGGGAGCATAATGCTAATCTCACTGTAGGATTTCATAAAGAATTTCAAAAAGCAAGTGGCTATATGGAGCCACATGCTGTTAGTATTATTAGGTCTTTCATGTATCACTGATTTTTAGATATTTATTCCCCTAGAAATGTAAGAGAAACACTGAGTAACGAGTCACACTGACGTGACAGCAGCCACAGGTAAAGTCAGAAAAGAGAAATTTGACAAGTCAACGACATTAAGATCAGAAGAGTAGGCTGAAGCTTTGCCAAGATCCTCCTACCTGCCCCCAGAAACAGCAAGAGAATTAACATTTCCATGGGCTTGGGAGGGTGGGCTTTCTTCAACCACAGTTGGCATTTCAATCTCAAAATCTCTTGGCACGTTCTGGATATTTGGTTCTGTGAAGGTTATTCGACCTGAGAAGGAAGAAGAGCAGAATTAAGTGAGGGTCCAAAAGACATCTCTCTAACTTAACACAGCTGAACACACATCTGCATCTCCAAAAAACAAAGGGCAGGAGGGTGGGACAGGACACGATCACTGAGAAAATGGAAGAAAAGGAAGAATAATTTGGGCTTAATGGACTTGAGATTGTTCTCCTGCAGCATCATTTCTGTACCACTAATAAGACACTCCCAAATCCAGAGTCTGTTCCAAGGTCAGAGATTTACATGCTAATATGTGCAAGAAATTAATAATACTGCTCAGTGAACACAAAAGCTATTTTAACACATCTAGACTTTTGGGGCAAATTCACGTGAAACAGGTATTTCAGTATTTTCACTTGGTTGCACTAGAGCGCTGGCTTGACTTCCGATCTTTTTCCCATAGAAAAGCTGTCCACCACACACACAGAAAAAAGAGAAGTGAGGATTTTACACACATTTCTTTACCTGTAGCTGTGTGAGTCTGTGACACTGGATATATCCTTTCCATTCCCAGTGCAGAATTCAATCGTTTTTCCCTCTGTAGTGGAAACACCACTTTAGTAATGGCATTGTTGATCCTCCTCCATTCCAGTATCAGCCCTGGCAATGGGTGAAGTGTCTTCAATTTCTCCAAAACATCCTTGTGGGCAGAAAAGGGCACAACTACAATCAAATGCCTTTAAAGCTTTATAAATAAAGTTTTTGCAGTTCTGCAGAAAAAAGCAACTCCTTCACCCACAGTGAACTTCTGGTGTCACTGCCTGAAAATTAAATGGATATCCCCTCCACTTACACTGCCTAAACCTGGGCAATCAAAGCACCACGAGACACAGCTGCAGTTCTGTTACACACAAGAATGCAAGCACTTCTTTTTGGACTTTTGTATCCTCATCACCACTCTTAGCCTGCACCAAAATATAAATCACCCAAAATGATCAAATAAAGCATCACTTGCCATAGGTCCCGTAGATTGTCTCTTCTTGCCCAGTGTTAATGCTCCTCCTCCATCTTCTCGCATATTTTTCTCCCTGCTCTCTCCTATCCGTACACTAAGAAATCATAAAATGAAGCCCTTGACCATGCTCCTTGAAAGACAATGCTGATCACTAGCAATCAAAGCCTTTCAGTTAAATCAGAAACATGAAGGGACTAACAAGAATTTCAAAAGATAGTGGCATGCAAATATTTCTCAAAATAACATTTCTTTGTATGCAGCAGGCAGCTGCAACTTCATCCCTCCACGTCACAAAAGGAAGAAATCCTCACTTTGCTTCTTGCTCCCTGCTCTGCCACCAGCACCGCACTCACTTCTTCACTGCCACTTGAGTTTTGGAAATCAATACTTGTCTTCCAAGCACTGACTAGACTGAATAAGGGGAAACTAAGTAAACAACACAGATTAATGAGTCCTGAAAACAGGGAACATATATATCTGCCAGTATCACTTGCCTGGCAAGAGCACCCATTAGCCTGCAGCAGCTGGTATTAATGCAGCTCCACAGTATTTATCAATCCGCAAGCACGTCAACAGCCTTCACATATATACAAGCTTTTGATATACCAGATCTGATAAGCCACAGGATCAGCCATTCTGAAGACAAATTCTCTGAAGTACAAAATACAGATATGGTAGAACTAGGCAGAGAAAATATTGTATTTAATCACCAAGGTATTTAAGTATGTTTCAATACTACTAGGGGCAGCCTTGGCTGCAGTGACCACGAGATGGTGGAGTTCAGGATCCTGCACGGCAGAAGCAGGGATAAGTAGGATTGCAACCCTGGACTTCAGGAGAGATAACTTTGACCTCTTCAAGGGCCTGCTTGGAGGAATCCCATGCCTTAGGGCTCTGGAATGTAGGGGGGTCCAAGAGAGATGGCTAATATTTAAGCATCACTTCTTCCAAGCTCAAGACAGGTGCATCCCTATGAGTAAGAAATCAACAAAAAATCAAGCAAACAGGTCAGGAGGCCTGCGTGGATGAGCAAGGAGCTTCTGGAAAAACTTAAACAGAAAAAGGAAGTTTACGGAATGTGGAAAAAGGGACAGGCCACTTGGGAGGCATACAGGAACACTGCCAGAACATGCAGGGATGTGTCGAGGAAGGCTAAGGTCCGTCTGGAATTAAATCTGGCAAGAGATGTCAAGGACAACAAAAAGGGCTTCTTCAGGTACATGAGTAGGAAAAGCACGACTAGGGAAAATGTGGGCCCACTGCTGAATGAGATGGGTGCCCTGATGATGAAGGATACAGAGCAGGCAGAGTTACTGAATGCCTTCTTTGCTTCAGTCTTTACTGCCAAGGCCAGCCCTCAGGAATCCCAGACCCTGGAGGAAAGAAAGGAAGTCGGGAGAAAGGAAGGATTTCCCTTGGTCAAGGAAGATCAGGTTAGAGATCACTTAAGCAAACCTGACACCCACAAATTCATGAGCCTTCATGGGATGCATCCCCAGGTGCTGAGGGAGCTGGCAGATGTTATTGCTAAGCCACTCTCCATCATCTTTGAAAGGTCATGGAGAACAGGAGAGGTACCTGAGGACTGGGGGAAAGACAATGTCACTCCAGTCTTCAAAAAGGGCAAGAAGGAGGACCCAGGAAACTACAGGCCGGTCAGCCTCACCTCCATCCCTGGAAAGGTGATGGAACAGCTCACCCTGGAATTCATCTCTAAGCACATGGAGGAAAAGAAGGTTATCAGGAGTAGTCAACATGGATCCACCAAGGGGAAATCATGCCTGACCAACCTAATAGCCATCTATGATGGAATGACTGGCTGGGTAGACAAGGGGAGAGTGGTGGATGGTGTCTACCTTGATCTGTTGCCTTTTGTCACTGCCTCCCATAACATCCTCATATGCTCGGGAAGTGTGGGTTAGATGAGCAGACAGTGAGGTAGACTGAGAACTGGCGGAATGACAGAGCTTAGAGGGTTGTGGTCAGCAGCACAGAGTCTCGCTGGAGGCCGGTAGCTAGCGATGTTCCCCAGGGGCTGGTACTGGGTCCAGCCTTGTTCAACTTACTCGTCGATGACATGGATGAAGGGACAAAGCATACCCTCAGCAAGTTTTGCTGATGATACAAAGCTGGGAGGAGAGGCTGATACACCAGACGGCTGCGCTGCTGTTCAGCAAGACCTGGACAGGCCGGAGAGTTGTGTGGAGAGGAACCTAATGAAGCTCAACCAAGGCAAGTGCAGGGTCCTGCACTTGGGGAGGGACAGCCCCATGCGCCAGTACGGGCTAGGGGCTGACTTGTTGGAAGGCAGCTCTGCAAAGAAGGACCTGGGAGTTCTGGTGGACAGCAAGTTGCCCACGGGCCAGCAGTGTGCCCGTGTGGCCAAGGCAGCCAATGGTACCCGGGGGTGCATTAGGAGAAGGGTGGCCAGTGCATCGAGGGAGGTGATCCTCCCCCTCTGCTCTGCCCTGGTGAGGCCACATCTGGAGTGCTGTGTCCAGCGCTGGGCTCCCCAGGTCAAGAGACAGGGAGCTACTGGAGAGGGTCCAGCGGAGGCTACAGAGATGATTAGGGGAGGGGAGCACCTCCCTTATGAGGAAAGGCTGAGAGAGCTTGGACTGTTTAGCCTGGAGAAGAGAAGACTGAGAGGAGATCTTATAAATGCATACAAATACCTTAAGGGTGAGTGTCAAGAGGACGGCGCCAGGCTCTTTTCATTGGTGCCCAGTGACAGGACAAGGCACAATGGGCACAAACTGCAACGCAGGAGGTTCCATCTGAATATGAGGAAAAACTTTACTTTGAGGGTAACAGAGCACTGGAAGAGGCTGCCCAGAGAGGGTGTGGAGTCTCCTTCTCTGGAGACACTCAAAACCCGCCTGGACACGACTGTGCAACCCGCTTTAGGTGACCCTGCTTTAGCAGGGGGTTGGACTAGATGATCTCCAGAGGTCCCTTCCAAACCTGATCATTCTGTAATTCAAGGTGATGTTAAAAAATTCTACTACTGGCTTTACAAAATTATTGTACTATTTTGGTCTTACGTGTGGTTTGGCAAGTCAAATTCTGCCCAATTTATTCTTACTGAAGCCTGCTATTTACAGTCATGTCCTCACTATACTCAGGCTTTAGGAGAGTAGGAGGAGTTAATAACTGCTAACAGAGAAGGCAAAATCCAGTTTGAATTTCCAGTGGTAACTGGAGGAGCAAAAGGCAGTTAAAATTTACTTATTTAAGTCATTGTACCTAACTCCGATGTATCCAAGCAGCAAATATGTGAAGTAAGAGGGAGTTATTTTTACAGTCACTTTCAGACTAGCACCAGACTTTACTGTACCTTGGTTGTACTGAACTGCTTGCTTAACCTAACCCTGCTTCCTTTAGCACTTGCTCTTCTGGTGTAACCCAGAGTTTTCTTGTTCCCTGGAACCTTCACATCTCCATTTTGTGGCAACTTCAGCTCCAGGAATAAAACCTGAAAAAGGCCAGCATTTCAAATCAGTTTCTGCATGCTGCTCTCAGGGGAAAACAAAAAGCAACTGAGCACTTAAACAGCTTGTTCCAACGACAGGATAGAATGAATGCTTCAGGTAATTAAAAAGCTGATTAAAGATCTCTGCTATCAAAGTCATTCCTCCTCATTTTAATTAACTAAAAAATGCAATCTAAAATCTCATTTTCTGAACACTGTAAGTTTCAGTCCAGAGGTATTTTTTTTAGAAAAGGTAATTACCTCCATCCAATAAGTGAGGTAACTGCTGACAGTCAACTGTAATAAAACATGATGTTAAAAGATGACTAAAAGCGGGAAGAAGATCAGTGGGAAAAAAAAGAGGTGTTAGTAGGGAGCAAGCTCCAGAGCAACATGAATGGCATAGAAGGAGGTGGTCAGAAATACCTTTTATAGAATAGCCATAATATTAGGTTTTCTAACAAAATTGCCAAGAACTGGAAAATTAAATATATGCTCACTGGTTGACAGACAGAATACAGTTCTTCATTTTTCATTCTATGTTTCTATTTAGCACTATACACTATTCAGCAGCTATTGTGTTTCATTTCACAGCTGGCAGAAGAAAATAGAAGCTTTTCTCTTGCACATTTATGTAGCACAAAAATTTTACGGACACAAAATTAGAAGGGTAAAACTCTACTAACCTATACAAGATACTTTACATGATCCACCAAAAAATTTCCACATGAGAAACAAGCTGCTGTAGTTCAGAGAACAGTATTTCAGAAAAAAACTGTCCTTCCCCTCTTCCATGAAGCAGAGTGAAATTGGACTCGAGCATTATTTAAGGAGTTCTAACTCAGACTACTGTTACCGAGCAAAACTTCTGCATTTGCAACAAAGGAGGAATATTTCTGTCGAACTTCTTTTAGTGACAGCTGCTTGCACATTTTGACTACTTCCATATAATGTACAACCCCGCAACAAGAAATTAGTATATAGACAAGAAATAAATGGGGAAAAAAGCATGCACAGCAATTATATTCCTATGATTCCATGTAATGTACATTAAAAATATATATAGTAAAGTTCTTCAGGAATAAAAGTATTGCTAATTTACATAGAAATCTGTCTCTTAGGCTTTAAAAAAACAGTTCTATACAGGTTCTTAAAAAGAGACAGCACTTGATTCAAAACTTTTAAAGCAGTCTCTCCTCCTCTTTCATGGGTGACAATGCAACTTACCCAGTACAACTATTCTTAGACTCAGACTATATGATATCACATCACATCTCATGTGCATAACACTGGCATTGCAAAAAAGCTTCTCTAGTCCCGCACTATTCATCCAAAATATTCCAAAAGCCATTTAATTGGCATATCATCTCATGCGGTATGAGACACCAAGGTACTACACAAACAAGATGCTTATTTCCACGTGGTTTTTATTTCTAACACGCGGATTTCCACTTCTACCTTCTTTATTCCTGCTAAAAAGTTAGCAGAAATCAGAATGACCACTAACAAGCAGGAGATGCACAGTGCCTTGCAGGCAGCAAGCTCATACTAAGCACAGACAAATCAACTCTGAGCAGAGTTCCACTTGCATTTTGTCTCTTCTTCACACACAGTCTGCCCAAGAAGTATTTTCTTAAGTCTAAGCAAAACCTCTTGAGGGTAACTTCCTAAAGTTCTGCCCCTCCCACCCTAACCCTCACATACCTCTGCAATGTCATCAGGGCTCGTCAAGGAGAAGCTGTGGCCTGCCAGTTGATATGCCTTGGTCTCAATCTCATTCAGTTTAGCTTCCATGACCTGTTTCTGAGTTTCATATGCTGCTGTGCTAAAACCAATGCCATTCAGCTCCAGCAGAGCCAGGCAGTAATGGGTGGGCATCTCCACTTTAGAAAATACATCTGTAGTAAGAACAAACCCCAAGAAAAACTTTTGTAACATCAAAAATAGATCAACTGCAGAACAATAGATTAAAAAAGAAAACAAACTACTGGGGAATCCTCAAGTTTTTAAAATTCTGAATGTCCTGACACACTGAAATCTTTCAGTATAGATTTAGTTTAAACACTTCTGTTCTGGGTGTTTTATAGTAAGAAATATTTCATAATAAGTATTCCAGAATTTTTTATCTCAAAAGAATCAAGAGACTAACAACTTAAAAAATTCTTTTTTCTAAGAAATACACGCCTTTTTGTATATCGACACTTTATGAACCACATGTATGTATATGTGTATATATAATGTAAATGCATAAAATAAACACATATAATGTAAAGCTTTCTAACTTGATACACTTTCATTCCACCACCACCCACATCTTTTAAAAATGTTCTAATGTTTAGACATCACAATCATTAATGATGTGGTAAACTTGCAATAGAACACTTCAGTGAGACTAGCCCCTAATGTTAGGCTTTGGATACAATTTAGGGGGAACAATCACAAAGCCCACCAATAGGTATGTGCTTTTGAGGGGGGGGGCGGTGTTTGCTTGTTTTTAAACAAAGACAAGCACTCAGTAAATACTAGTGCAAACATACTGGCTCATTCACTATGGGATCACAATAGTTTCATGGACACAATACATACTGGCAAACAATGTTTATATGGGCAGGCCAAAGAGCAAGACATCTCCTTCAGAAAACATTTGAGGATTTTAGCAATTGCTTCTGACAACGAAATGCAAAAGCTTTTGAAAACGTTCATGAAAAACCAGACAGACCCATAAGTCCCCTCAGAATGGCCAGGGCACTCACCTGGGAGGTAGAGATCTGCTTGATTCAGAGACTTAAGATAGATCTGCTATTGCCTTAACCGATGGAACTGGTGGATATTTGGGATATAAAAATTATATTTTAATTTAGAGGTTTTGCCAAAACAGATGTACTTCCAAGGGAAGTTCCCTCTTTTCTTTTAACAAATGAACATTTTGCCACAAAATATATTTAGATAAGAACTTCCAAATCTCCTCTCTTCTCCATTGATCATTCAGCCTGTGGTAGCACAGCTACCTTTACCCCCTCCATCTTTGCCCCCAAGTGGAGGTGTTCTCTTTACCTGTTAGATTTTCCTTCTGTAATTCATTATGGAGTTGGTTCATGACATTGAAGATAAGCACAGACTCTATTGCTGCTCTGTACCGCCCAGAATGATCTCTGCTGGCACTAAGCCCCAGGCTCTGCACCCCTTGGCCAGTGCCTACCCCTTCCAGTAGAGGTAGCTCGTTGGGGAGAAAGTTAGTCACCATGTTGTGAAGTGTACGTTCCTTAGAGCCAGAATCAAGCAGCCAACATGCAACCTTAAAAAGAGAGACCTCCATGAGACCTTTTTTTCTTTCCATTTTAGTCATAACACGACGTAAATATATAATGCAAGGTTATAGTGCAGATAATTTTTCTTGATTCAGCAGGCAGACTAGAATAACTTGTGGAAGAGTTACATTATTTCAGACAAAATCTTCAAGAGGGCATAAGTCACTGAAAAAGCTTCACTCTCACTCAAAGTCAGTTCTGCACATTTGAAAACCTTATCCTCTGCCAACTAAACACATCTAGAAGTGTTGTCCTCAGATTTTTTCATTTACTAAAACCTAACACAAAGGAGATTAAATATGAAAATCAGGATCAAAACACCTTTAATCTGAAAACTAACTTTTTACAAACCAGAACTTGCTATTGATCAAGCTGAGCTCTCCTGTTGTTTGCACATCAGCACTAGTACCAAGAATTCTGCAAGGCAAATTTCATTCTTGGTAAGCCTCATACCTCCCACCGTCTTCAAAGCAATTTTGCGTATAGCTATATTTCAATTTCTTGTGTCAAAATAGGATGAAACACAGTTTTCTGCATTGTCTCTGTCATGCAAGCAGAAAACCATATGTATATATGGAGGGGGTTTGTGTGAACATGTGTGTATGTATATATTCATTGCATCACTAAAATGAACAAATATGAGTATGCCTCCATCTAATACATGGAACGCTGCAGGAAAAGGTGCAACTTTTATTGTTCTTTAATTTTATCCTAAAACTATGTATCAGCATGAAAAGCTAAGTTCGTCCATGTGTTGAACACCTTAGCTACTTACCCGCAGACTTCAATATTGCCATGATGCTATTCAGCCCATGTGTGATGCAAACTTTCAAAATCAACACCAGAAATTTCTATGCATCTAGAGCTTTTCCTAACAAGGATGAGAAGGTGCTTTTACCTCCTTCTAGTGTTTCATTTGAGTTATAAGTGGTACCCAAACCTTTGGAAACTACATGTAAACTTTGTTTTCTTTTAAGAAAATAGGAGTAGCAAGGTGGTCCGTACACATAGCGGGTAAATCTTTTGCTTACAAAGTCTTCTGCTCTCAGAATCAATAATCTGACCAGAAGCACTTCTGCCATTTCAGTCCCAGCTTCTTCAAAACAAGAGTTCAGTCCTGTCCATTAGGACAGGGGAGAGATTTAACCTCATCCTCCCCACTGAAGCAATCAGATGTGAAAGCTTAATGTGTCGACCTGTCACTGAACCTGCTCTGTTCCTCTTGCAGGCACCATGAACAAACTTAGGAAAAGAAGTGTCCTCTAAATACTGTTCTAGATTTCCCACTGGAAGAAACTGTCACTAAACCTCCTGACAGGTGTGCACATTCAAATCTAAACAACAGAAGGAAAGTACCAGAAGCTACTCCTATCTTTCCACTGGTGTGTTTAAACTAGCAGTTTTACCCAAGCTAAATTTCTTAATCCTGCAAACCTTTGGGTCCTCAAAACTTCCTTCCAAGGAGATGCCACAAGCCATCACCAGAGTCTTGTAGTGCTGAATGAAGTTATACATGACAAGTGAGCGCTCCTGCTTGGGCTTCTTCTGCAGGTACAGCTGCAGATGATACAGTCTCTCTGCTACAGATAGGTTTTTATCCAAAGGTGGTGGTGCCAAACTCATACTGATTTCTAAGGCAGGAAATAAAAGCAAAAATCATCTTCTTACCCACTGTGTGATAAGAAAGGCAAGAGAAAAATGCTGAATGCAATCATCTAAAGCACAAGAACTACAGCTGGACTGTGAACAAACAGAAATAAATCTACACCAATATTATGTATTTTATCAAACCAGACAAGGCTCCCAAAAGCAATATGCTGTGTCTCTACTACTAAACAAAGGATAACCAGGAATTAAACCCTAGTCATGAGCGCAGGTAGCACAGATTGCGTTATGTTCAGCATTCTTGTGTCAAATTTGTTCTGGAGAGCAGTAATTGGAAAAGGTTGAAAGAGAAAAGCAAGTAAGCTGAAGAAAACACGGGAGCAAGCTAACATTTTAGCCATATGCATGCTCAGCAGTTCAGTGCTTGAGCAAATTACCTAGCCTTATTACACAAGCAGCACAGATGTATTCACAGCAACATGTTCAAGGGTGTTGAACACTTAAGACTCCTGAATAGCACAGCTAAATTACTCCATCACACAACTGAGCTGGGTCTAGGCCACTCAAAACACTCCCAAGCACAAATCTGTTGAAGGTGCTTTCTTGAAATGCAGTGTCATGTAACACAGCACAGCCTGTCCGCTCACTTACCCGTCTGGTCTTGTATCTGCTGCAAAGAGATATAGTAGGCATCTCTTCCACCCCAACATACTGCCAGTCCAACTACCAAGATGTCTTCACAGCCTTGGACAGGAAATCCATCATCTTTAACTTTTGTCCACTGAGGAGAACTTGCTAAAGGAATAATTTTTAAATTACAATTATAAAATGGCATCTATAAATACAGAATAGTTTAGATCCTGAAAATGTAAATTTTCAGTTGAACCTAAATCTCTTAAAAGTTGAACATATACCTTCATTTTTAGCTAAAGGTAGAAAAATCTGTGTTTCTTTGGGGGTGGAGGGTAATATAGCAAAACTTTAGAATAATAAAACTTTCTCTTAAAAGAAGCAACCACCCATATAGTATCCTTGTAAAACTGGCTTTTCTTAGCAATCTCTTCAAGAGTTGAGACAGAAATGCATTCCCTCTGAAATAAAATATTTCACATTTGTCTTTCAAAAATATATTTTGATAGTTAAGAAATTTTGTTGTTACGGCAATATGACAGCGAAGAATCTGACTCTGCTTAATCTTGTTATTTTAAAGGAAGAGTATGCTTATACAGCAGAAGCAAACTGCAGCATATGAACACTTCTGTGTAAAAAAAAAAGCAGCAATATTGCAACAACCCAGACATTGATCTGAATTTCACACATGCATATATTGAACCAAGTTTACTTCTTGCAAACTGGAAAATATTTAACCTTGGTTCAGAGGCAATCCTGAAAGTACCACAGCTCAGTGAAAACCCTGAACAATCTGTACAGTTTACTGTTAAATATATTAATTCATTTTACAATATACTAAAACTTGTTTATGACATGGAAAAATACTGGTGATAAAGGGACGGCACAATGTAAATCCATTTCAAAATTAGATACACAATAAAATGTTACCAATATTTACATGCTTTCACATACAAACAAGCTGCTAACACTTCATTTCTATCACCAAAGACCTGCCAATGAAAAGCTTGACATCAGATTCTCCATCCTCTACTAACACTTGGGTCCTTTGCTTTACTGAGACTGACAATATTCAATTAATATCAGTAATTTTCCTCCTTTTTTGCAAACCCTTTCCTTCTCCACTCCTGCTTTAAGCTGAAGATGCCACCCTGCTGTTCACAAAACAATGCACTGGAACACTGAACTGACCTTTTTTGAATTTGCCACCAATCGTTGATTTTGGAGACAAAAGACATTTTGTTCTTTCGCACGCCACCGAGATGGAGAATCTGCTTTTCTCCTTCCATTCTGCAACAAACGTCTGGAAAAGTGCTTTGTCACTTGCTACATCAATAATAGTGAAACTTTCAGCACTTAAGGGAACAAGTGGAAAAACATCCTGGGATAGCTGCAGTGAAAAGCCTTCATCTACAGTGGAATCATCTTTTATCTCATCAGTCTCAATTGGGTCTACATTCCCAAGACTGACCTGGAGTGTTTTCACCTGCTGCTCTGCATTGCCCTGGCTATTGTGCTGTGGCTGAATCAGTTGCCCTTCATTCATGCAGGTGACTTGTCTCTCCCTTGCAGATTTCACGGAGAGAGAAACAGAACTCCCTGGAAAGAGCTCTTTGGGGGGTGTTGGAGGAATAAACTCGTTATGACTATCTGGTGGAGGACAGGATGTTCTGTTGCTTTCCTTGAGTGGAAGTATTAGACAGTCTGTTTTCTGAAGATCCGAGTTCTCCATTTCGTTTTCTTTAACCTTGAAAGAGCTTTTTAAATCCTGGCAAGTGGGCAAAGGCTGTGGCTGACAACAGTCAGATTCAGAAACTGGATCTGGCTCTTGATTAACAACAGGAGCAACCAACTTTTCTTTCAAACAGGAGCTTACTAAAGTGGGTTCAATGCCGGAGGGACTAGGCCATTTGTCTAATACATCCTGCAATCCTGGGCTTATTAGTTCAAGTGAGTGTTCAGTCCACACCACTGGATGGGTTTTCTTGTCTAAAGCTTGCTGACTTCTCTGGAGCTTTTCAACTTGATCTCCTACTAAATTCTTTGGTCTGGGGTCATTGTTACAAATCACTGGGTTTCTTAATCCTGACTGACTGTGAAATGTAAAAGGAAGATCTTCCAGAAAAGATGGGGAGTTTGCATGATCTAAAACTTCAGCTATTAGATCAGAGAATGCTAGAGACACATTGTTATGCTGCACAGGATCCTCATGCTCTTTCTGATTGCCACTGACATCAAGTTTATTCTGAAAAGGCCTTAGGTTCTGCAAAAGACCATCTGGAGGAAGCAAAGCCTCTTGATTCTCCACAGAGTCCTTTCTGTCAGCTTCCATGATGTGAACAGCTGAAAGGTCACTGACATTACTGAAGCTATCATCAAACAGCAAGCTATCACTCATATTCAGGCTTGTGTCGGGGACAGGGTGGCATTCTACTTGTACAATGTGCTCCCTACCAAAAGGGCACGTTGCTTTATTAAGGCCTTCAGACACGCTGTCCCCTTTCACTGAATTTTGGGTCTGGTAACCTTCTAGAAAACTGTGTAGCTCGGAGTCGGTCACTGAGAAATCACTTTCTTTAAGGCAAGGTGCAGATTCTATTTCCTTTGCTACAGGCTGTAAATTAAGGCCTCCAGACTCCAAAACTTTATTACTGCAGTGCTGAGCTGTGTTTTTTGTAACGCCATTTGTTGCGACAACACTCGATAAGCCCAGTTTCCTAACTGTTGCAGCCAGCCTTTCATCAGTAGCATTCTCAGTCCATGAAGTGCTTAGTTTCTTGGAGATTTTCTGCCATGGTATTGCTGTCAGTTCTGAACCTTCTATTCCCTGCTGTCCTGTGATTCCAGCTGCTCCCTCCTGTTTTATTATCATCTCAGTTTGAGTATCCAACTGGAAACTGTCTTCAAAGTCTCTAGAGTCAGAAATCAGACCAGAGAATGGACCATTCTGAACACCATCTGCACTGCAAATACCTCTGGATTTTACTAGAGAGTCTTTCAGAAAATTGTTAGGATGACTGCTGGCTTTCTGCAGTGCTCCAGCTTGTAACAATATTCCATTGGGCTTTACACTCCCATTTTTGCCACCATTCTGAATCTGAATATGGCACAATTTATCCTCACGTGGACAAAAATGCACAGGCTTCTGTATCCTGCTGCCACAATGGACATGTCCACTTCCAGAGCAGCTAGCAGTTACATTACTGTGATCTGTGTCTAAAGCCATCTGCTGCTTACCAACCCTCACCTGAGCACAGCTCACATCTGTTTGCATTTTATTAATATTATTCTGCTTATCATCAGTATTTTCATTTCTCTGTGTCCTAGCACTACCAGGTATTACTAGACTTCCTACAATATTATGTGTCTCCACACCGATGTGTACAGTACCCTGCAATGCAACAGGTGCCTGAAAACATGCTCGCCCCTTAGGCGTGCCTTTATTAGTGGTGGTAGGCTCTATACATAATCCTTCCATTTTATCTTGCCTCCCAAGATTAATTTCTCCCATCTGTACAGAATTTGAGACTTTATGAGTTACAGACCCTGTTTCCATAAACTCCTTATTATTTTGGTCTGAAAAAAAATTATCTGTAGAGATGGTGGGGTGGAAAGAAGGCGGCTTTTGTAAGTCTACGCTAAGCATATTTGAATCTTCAACAAGTGACCTCTGCAGTTTTGAAGCAGTATTTTTGTTCCTAGTCTGGTTTAAATGTATGTCCGTACTTTTTGTCAATCTAGAGGCTGAAGACTTAGTTCTCAATGTTGGTGTTTTTCCTTTTTCAGTAGGGAGTTCTGGAATTGCTCTCCTGGAATCCATCTTACTTCTAACCAGAGAAATTCTCTCTATGTTTTCATTATCTCTGCACATATTTGGCCTTTTTCGAGCACTGAACACAGTATCATCATTGCCTTCCTCTGCTCGAGCCTGTCTCCTGCCTGGGACTTCACTCCCAAATCTGGAGTCTTCTGTACTGCCACTTAGTCGCCTTTTATATCCCTTTTTAATATTTGATAAGTTTCCAGTCTGAGAATCAAGGCCATTATGATGTTCAGCTCTGCACCCTTTTTTGTTTAACACCCTTGAAGGCTCAGAAGACTGCTCTCCATTTGATCTATGTAGTCGGTCTTCCAGTTCTGACTCACTGCTGATCACAGAGGATGTATCAGTCTCAAGGAAAGACTCTGGGTTCCACTGCACTCCCATCAGTGCCAAATCCTGCTGGAGAAGTCCCCTGGCTTCCTCCACAATGAGGGAAGCTGCTTCTCTTTCGGTTAAGCCTTTCATTCCAGCCATCCAGATGCTACGCACAGTCCGACGCTCCTCTGCTGATTCTTCATCCTCATCAACAGCCCTGCGAACACTATGGGAAAGGTAACAGACAGATGTAAATAACAAACACCGCAAACTGCTGGCACTATTCTACTCTGCTCCCATTCCAATTAGCTTCACAGCTTCACAGAAGCACTATATTAAAAATATAATGCACTTAACAGGAAATAACTATTTCAGTTTTCTATGTGAATTGATGTCGATAAAAGATATTACTGGCTGCATACCCCAGAAGCATTCCCAGGTTTGTGTGTCAAAACATGAACCCCAGGTGAGTCCCAAATCCCTACTAGTGCAAGATCCAGGTCTGAATCAACCCTCCTCCATGCACTGTTTTCCAAAGAAAGGAAACTTCAGGAGCATGAACCAGACAGTTGTTATGGCACAGTCCAACAGGTAGTTGATCAAGGAAACTTGTCACTGCACTAATATGAAATCACAAGAGAATCTCAAATTATATACAGTAATAATTCATCAACTCATTTGATCATATGGTGGGGCTGCCTTTTAGAGGCAGCAAAAGGTCTCCAGAAAGCATTAACAATTCGCCCAGGACTAAACAGTGCATTGAAAAGATGAGTAAGAAGAAAATATAGGTCTCTCAAACTTACGCTGCAAATAAAAGATGCTTCTATTAATTTCAAAATAATCATGGAATGACTATGATCAAGGCGACCTACAAGTTATTTCTAACTAACATTTGGTATCAGGTCCCAAAGGGTTGCCGGATTTTATTACAGGTTTCATCCTGTAATCCTTCACCTTACAAACTCACTCCTTTACTTGACTTCTGGACTTACTGATTTCTCACCTTTTGAACGGTACCGAATTCTTCAGAGCAGTTGCCACATCATCAGGACTGGCTTTAGCAAGATCAGCCACTGTGACAAAGCCAGCATTGTAAAGCGTCCTAGCACGCTGTGCGTTCAGCAGAGACACTCGTACCAGGTCACAAAGCTCCCTATGAACCCCAAAAGTGAGGCGGCTCTGGAACTGAGAGAGCAACAGCTCCATGTTGTGCCAGCCCAGTCGATTACAGAAAACCGTTACCATTCCTGGAACACAGAAGTTACATCAATGTCTTAACTCCAGCTCCAGTTCTAAGCTGGATACATTTTTCCCCCACATCTGAATGGGCATTCACTTCACATTTCTCACCTTCCCATTACTTATAGAAACTAACCCACGTTTATTATAACTATGACTAGGAGCTGGTCTTGCAGAACTCCACTTAATCTAGAATTAACTAGTTTATCAGTGAGGTAGAAATTCTGAATGACACTGCTTTTTCAAAGACACTAATCCTGAAAGTGTGAAGCACATGTATATCCTGTAACAGGAGTCCTATGAACCAAACACACTGAAGAAAAGAACACAAAAAAAAGCAGTGAGAGGCACTAAGAGAAGCCACAGATCTTTGAGGAAAGCCAGCACTGACATCCATAAGAGCAGAAAGCAGAACTTGGTCTGCAGAACTTCAGTTACTGAGAGCATCACAGGAAGTAGCAAAGCCGATGATAAAGGTTACAACTGCAGTCCACAGTGCACAGGAGGAGGAAAAGCGCAGGGAAAAGACAGTTTCTTACTCAACAAGCTGCATCTACAGAATATGAAAATAACTGAAAGACATGGCATCCCTGGGTATCTTTACAGTGATTATAGAATACAACTTTTATCATATCTCTTAACTATATGTCATGTCAACAGTTCATTTTACTTCCCAATTTACTTTTGTGAAAATTATTAACATTGGAAATAGAGAATTATGAAACTGCTACGACAAAAAGTTATTTATACTACCAGAATTAATTTAAACAACTCTGTATCAGTTGGCGTGACCTTTTCATTTTAGGGCTTTGACTCATGCTGCACCCACACATAGGGTTTCGCAAGTTGAGCTAAAACTGTCTTAAAAATTGAAGACCCACTTATGGAGTAATGGAGGACTTAGACAACAGGGAAAAAAAAAATAATCTTAGTCACATGATGAGCTGTTACTTCTACTCCTACACAGCCCTCTTAAGGAAGTTAAGTTAAAGGTGACAGCTATCAGACCTCTTGTTATCTGGTGATAAATGACCCAGAAACTACTCACTCTGTTTTGAAAACTACAAACTTATACTTCCTGGCCAATTAATTTGGCAACCAGGAGAAAGCCATGCTAAGTCTTACAGACCCCAAACTTTACTCATGCTGCAAGGTACTCTTACCTGATAGAGCAAAGCTTCAGAATGGACTTGTACTTATTTCCATACTTAGTATTGAACAAACTATATTCCTGCATGTACACAGATGATTTCCACAGACCTCAGCATGCTACGGTAGTGCTTGATTCCACTAAGATGGCCCCCTTCCCACAGCACACTCTGTGGTTCCATCTCAAAGCAGGGGCAAGCACAAATTAAGCTGCAAAGCTGGAAGTGGTTTTACAAGACTGACCATTGTTAGCACCACACCGTGGCTATCTTATCACCATATCTGGAAGGAAAGAACAAAGACTAGCCTAAGACTCCCAGGGTATTTTGCCCAGACAACTCACCTGCATAGGTGGCAGCAGATTGCTGCAAGGATTGAAGCTGGCCACGACTACAGCCATATTTCTGGGTCATATCCTTTAAGGGGACCTCACTGATTAAATCCAGAAGGGCAAGACTGGTGAAAAACCTGTAGAAGTATTACATATGGAAATAAAACAATCATCCAGGGCACATTATTGTACATGGCAAAACGCACTATGTTAGCATAGAACAGAATGGTTCTGTAGCATAGCATACAAAAGAAACAGAGAAGATGGCTTCCAAAAACATCAGCACAAACATCTTGTGCCAGCAGTGCTCTCAGTCTGGAGCAGACCAGGTCCAGGTTCTCTGAGCTATCAGCTCACTCAGCAAGACAGCCAGTTCCTGGAAACAGACACAGAGCCTATCCACTCCACATGTTATAGCCTCTAGTCTTTGCACATTCACACCCATTTGTGGCTACCTTTTGTGGATGGCCATTTGTCTATGCTGTTTATCTGTTTTCGCTATGACTTTGCCCTTTACAGAGCGAGCCAGAAAACCTTCTTCAATTCCCACCAGCTCAGCCACACGTTTCATTGAAGCAGGCAGCTTCTCCCATAAGCAGAAAAACTGGTACCAATCAATTGTGGTCCACTCCTCATACACTGGGGTGACCTAAAGAAAATAAGACAATGCAAAAAACTCTTTCAGAGAAACAAACAGAACAGAGCTCTGGGTAAACAAAGATACAGCCTAGGCCTAGAGAATGTGGTTAGAGCATCCTACACACTACTCAGAGGCACTGAGTCATAACCATGTACCCTGAAGAAAGTAAAAGCTCTTATAATCCAGTTTTTTTTAATATTTGTACTGATGAGATCTGACTCATACAGGTACTAATGATTTAACAATTTGGAATCTTTGTCAGATTTGGCTAAAACCAAGCCACTAGAAGATTTTTAAGCTGCACCTTTATTTTCCTTTAACAGAACTTTATTCTTTTTTTAACAGAACTGACAGATATCTATCAACCTCTTAAAATCACTAGCAACCACACTAGCCACTGCCACAGCATTTGATAAAGCAGGAAGGAACACAGATTTTGTCAGAATTCGTTGAAGCTTTTGTTTACCTAGAGTACATGAAATCTCAGCTTTTATTAACACTAACAGAAAAGCCATCCAGAGCGTGCACACACTTTGAGACAGAAAACCAATTCTGTTGTTATTCAGTGAGCACAGAGTCAGTTTCAGTATAAGGAGACAAAATGTCTTCATGTCTGTACTGATATACTGCAAGATTAATTATTTTAAAATAACTAACAGCTGTTGGGGAGCATTTAACATAATTCAGAATACCAGATGCCTACGTAGTTGTAAATCATCCATGCCCCTTCATCTGCTGAGAAGAACAAGAGTTATTAAGGTGGGGGATTGTCTTTTGTTGTTTGTTGGGTTTTTTGTTGTTGTTTTTTTTCTTTAAAGAAAAAAACTTTTCCTAGCGAATACTTATTTGTTTTAATCAACTTTTCTAAAATTCAAGGTCTTGGAATTCAGCCTCATGTTTGTACAAGTAAAAAGACTGAAGCCTGAGAGAATTAAAAAGCATTATGGCAGATAATTTCCCTGTAGCCCATCAGGAACACATGGAGAACAACTGGTTCTTAAAAAAAAAAAAAAGCCACCAAAACTAAACAGACCTTCGGCCTTGAAAATGAACAGACTTGCAAGAAAGTGTTTTAGGCTAGCTTAATGGAAGAGAATCTCAAGAACATTTTGTTCAACAGTGTATTTGATTTAAAATAACATTAGACAAGCTGCTGCAATTAAAAAGTACAGGGTGAAAAAAATATATTGCCACCACTGTCTCTACCCCAGAACACAAACAAAATTAATCCTTTTTTTTTTCCTGTTTTGGAGATGCAAACAGGAAAAAAAATTCACTGGTGCATGACACAAAACAGTCCACTTTGCCTAGCAGAAATACAACAAAATATAATGTGATCCTTTAAAACAGAGATATGAGTACATATGGGACACTAGTAGACAAAAAAAAAAAAAAAAAAAAATCTATCAGTATCAGCCAACTATCAGTATCAGCCAATAACTAGGTTAATGAACATGACAACAGACAAGCCACCTCACTCTCTTGCCTCCCCCGTCCCCCTAGCTTAACAACTCCTGTAACTGCAAGCATATTCTCCTTGGAGTGAACTTTCTTTTTCAGGCAAGATACCCAAATTTTGTCTTTGATTTATCAGCCTGGTAAAGAGAATACACTTTATACTTAAGGAGGCTAAAGATGACTGTCAAATTTTGGATGACGATTGCATGATGGGCCTCTGGCAGCTGTGAATCCCAAGACATTCACGACATTCACTGCAACTCCATCTTGTTTCCTCACTAATCTTCACAGGTTCATGGCTTCCTCTCCAAAGGTCTTAAACAGCATTGCTTAGCTTTTTAACTGTATGTGCGTGTAAATCTTGACAAATTTTGGAATGTTTTCCACCTCAAAAAAAATTATTGCATTCCTTCCTTTAGCCCTGGCAGCATCACCAGGCAAGTAAACTAAATCAGAGACGAATTTCACTGTTACTGAACCAAAGAAAGGCCCACCCACAGGAAGAAAGCAGCGTAGCTGTCTGAAGCTTTCTGTAGGCAAAACAGATGCTAAAACCCAGAAAGTTTTCTGAGCCTCCAAAAGTAATCTGAGATGCAGCCTGCTGATACCAAACACACAACAAAACCAGTTTGTTTCAACTTCAAGTGTCTCAAAAAAATTACCATCATCCTTCATCCAAAGTTCTGAAATCTTTCAAAGTCAGGAGTGACAACAATGGGCTTAGACAGACATGTAGCACCTGCCAACATAATAGACAGTCTGGGAACAGACCAGTTCTGAAGAACATTCAATTTAGAAAACTTTCTTCATGAAGGATGAGCTAAGCAAAGCACAAGAAAAACCTGCTACATTCATGGAGCCCTGAAAAACTCTGCATTGTGCTTTCTCTCCTTTCCTTAGTTTTGGCAGTACAAAATACAAAACATGGAATGAGGAACCTACCAGATAGACAATATGCAGATCATTCTCCAGAACAAAGCTTTTCATAGCTCGCTGCAGGTCAGCAAAGATTTCCATGGCTTCAGTTGGTGAAAGAGAAGAGGAAAGAGTAGCTGAGCCAAGATGTGTTGGATGATAAACTTTTGCTGTTCAAAAAAATAAAAACACACAGAGGAACATTTAGTACAAGTTTATACCTCATTTTCAGGTTGCAATGTATTTTATAGATACCAATTCTACCAACTTTTTCAAACTGCTTTTTCAAGAAGAAATAGCGTATTTCTCCATTCTGAGGACAGCAAAATAGGAATAATAAAAGGTTTAGACTTGCCTAAGTCTAAAATAGTCTTTTTCAGAGGCCAGATCACAAGCTTGGATCCCTCCAACTACTCAGACTGTAACAGTTGTGATAGCTACTTGAACAGAAAACACTGAAATCCCATCTGCCAACCTGCCTAGGAGTTACCATTTTGAGCATATCTTTCTTAGGCACACTAAATATCTCCTATTATTTTTTCTTAAAAAAGAGATACAAATTAACCTGTGATGGGGATTCTTTCTATTCCTGCAAGAGTCTCATCCTTAGCCATTTTAAGAAAACATCTTAAAATCAAGACAAAAGATTCCTTAGCCAAAATCAAGAAAAAGTGCAACCATGTATACCAAGCAGTTCTAGAACAGACCTGCACCCTCTTAGAGAATGTACTGGTTCTTCTTCAGAAAGGCAAAAATCATAGTCTACAGTCAATGTGCACAAATCCTGTAGTAAAAATACACCTTGTTTAAAGATATTTTGGGAATGTCAGAGGTGATGCGAAGAGAGAGGCCTTCCAAGAACACATGCAGGCAAAAACCATTAAAGCAGGTATAAAGACACCCTCCAGAAAGCTAAAATATTCTTCATACACATGATTCTTTAAAATAAAAACAAAGATGCACAGAAGTCCTCATTATGAAGTTACATTGAACATTACCCAGCTGCAGAAGATTTATTGATTCAAAACTGCTAACTGCAATCACTGGGAAAAACACCAACATTACCTTTCACATCATTGCCGGAGTCTAGAACCTGAATGAATTCATTTTCCAGCAACCATGCCACACAAGCCTCAATAGGTCCAGTCTGCGCTTTGTCTTGTGCTTTCTCATCTCCCCACCTGCTTTCTTTCAAGCTGGATGCAAGAAGAGTGCAAGAAGCATAGGTCTGCACATCATCTGGAGTGTTGGCCACTCCTCCCACTATGACCTGTTGAAGAAAACCACTTGTTCCTACTTCCAGAGAAGCAGTAGGATGGAGACTGGACAATCAAAGAGATTGATCCATCAGATATCTGAGTTTTAAAGAATCAGCATGAGAGGGGAACATGAGGCAAAGGAACTGCCAACCTTTAAGGATGTTTCTTGGCAAGAACTTAAAGACATCTTAGGTAGAAGTAAGAGAACTAAGGTACAGGAAGGAATTAATTATACAATCTTATTTTGATAGTGGACATATACGTAGTAGTAATTTACATTTGACGCTAGCCCTAGGTATTTTGCTTAGCCAACACTGGGGTTTTTAGCCTACAATAGATTTTTTTTCATGTTATAAAGCAACACCACCAAAAAGTAACCCCCATCTTTTAGACAGCTCTTACACAGAAAAATGCAGTTACAAAATCCCATTGGTCTGCTAAAAATTCAAAATCTATGAAATCACAACCAACTTCTAAGTACCAAGCAGCTTTCACAAGACAGCAGGAGTAGTACAGCAAACAAACTGCATTTAAAGAGTCAAAGCTCAGTTCAAGCCCAAAAGCAACTCTGGAAAAAGCAATAAGCTCACCTATGTGGAATAACACCCTTTTAGTCTTTTTTACTCCTGTAGGAACTCTACAGAGGAGGGCAGGCTAGAGGAAGCAAATTGAGTACCATACCTGTTTGTTCACCAAAAATGTATTTACAAAATTCCAATAATTTCTGTGCAAAAGAGGTAGGTAAGTTGAGGGAGGAAATAAGGAACCCTACAAGGTTCTACAAATGTCATTATGGCCCAGTTCAGTCTACAAAGCCTCTGGGATCAATAATTTACAAGTATTTCCCAGTTAAGACTGTCAGGTCACACATGAAGTTTAATAATTACGCTTATTTCTGTCTGCAGTTTGTGTATATCTAAATGCAAAAGCAAAGCTTAGTAACCCTCGTTTGAGCATGCTCACATCCTAATCTGCAGCAAGCAGAGACTGAAATATACCAAACAAAATGCTGACTACTGAAGCAAGCTGGCAGACCCCAGTAATTTTCTTCTGAAGCTGCCTGGGTTGAAACAGGAGAAAACAGAAGAAAAAGAAAGTGCACAGAAAACGTGATGCTGTCACAGAAGAAACAATCCTGCAATTACAAGAATGCAAGCACAGTTCTAATCCCTCTCTATGTGTCCTGTACCTCAAGTATTGCTCTTTTCATGCTAGAAGCAACACCTTCCCCTTCTCTTCTAAGCAAACAACTGCAAACAGGCTTGAGAGATCCCTGAAGTAAAGCTGTTCCTTTTGATCTTTCTGAGGGCTTGCAAACTAAAATGCTTTCACCTAGAGGAAAAGAAAGAAAAAAAAAACAACAAACAAAACAAAACAATGACCTTAGTATTGCATCTTAGTACTGTAATAGCTACATACAGTTCACCAAGGACATATTATTGGAACAGAAAACTGTACGTATTTTTTTAAAAAGGTGAATAAAATATAAAAAAAGGGAAAAAAACCGTTACAACCTTGAACAGTGTATATCACTTGCTATGTAAGAACTCCACAAATGCATAGTACTTAAGACCTAAAAGCACAGCAAACTTCAAAGTTACATTAGGCTGGTCAGGGTCTTGCCGAATCAGCTAAGGAGCTTCCATAGCCTCTCTATGCATCTGCTTTGCTGCTGAAATACTCTTCCTTCTTGTTCAGAAATTGACTGGAACTCTAATACATAGCGGCATAAGTTTTTCTTCTGCACTACATTATTAAACTGAAAAGATTCTCAAAAGCAAGAAGAAAACATAAAAGTTGCACAGCACTTTGACAGTTTGTGTTAAGTCAACCAGCTTCCACTCCCAAAATAAAATAACACAGATAGCAAACTAATTCAGAAATCCAAAGTTACTAACCTAAGTTACTATGCATTTATACACACACATGTAAAAGCTTAAGTATCCTGAACGGTTTCCACTGAAAGTACATCTAAACATACCTTCTTAAAATTCTCTATCAGACATTGTTAAGTTCATCCCTAACTACTGAAATTCTGTGAGAGGCAAAAAAGGTCCCAGAGCCATGAAACAAAAATAAAAATAATGGACCAACTCCTTTAATGAGATCATAGTACAGACTACCCACGGAAAATGCAGTGGTCACATAAAGGAGATTTTTTCAACAAAGCCACTATAGAGAAACCAGGTCTCTGGGAGACCTAGGTAGATAGAAGTTTTGCCAGTTGGCACAGTATAAATGAATTATGGGTAGGACAAGCTTGCCTTTGAATAAGAAGAGGGCATTAGATTTGGATTAGCTGTACAGTAAATATCATGATAGGTTTATGACAACTTGTTAAGATTTAAGTGCACATAGTCTGGACACCAAGGTAATTTTGATAGTAGGTATCTCAGTAACATCGTAGGAATGTTAAGTTATGATAAAACTGTAGCCATGGTAATGCTACGACAATTAGCAAATCCAGAGGTAAAGAAAATACAACAGAATGCAAATTTAATGAACAGACTAAATAACACAAATTGCAGTGTGTGTGAGTAACCGAATACAGCTTAAACATGATTATATAAATGAATTACAGCATGAAAGACAGGTTCAGAGGATGTGTCTCTGTGATTTTGAAACTTTTGACATCTGTTGTCCATGTACTGTTGCCAGAGCTCAAAGTACAGAAGATAAACTGTCTGTAAGCATTGTTTTGTGAAAGCAAAGCTCAATTTGACTTTAGCAATGAAGAATGTTCACTCATTTTGTACTTGGGTTATGATGTGACCTACAGTTCCCTCTGAAAACTTCAACTCTTCAGTGTGATAAATCTAACAAAAGATGGGTAACCACCACATTATCTGACAATCATTCAAGACGTGCGGAAACCCTTTCCCAAGATGCCACCGAGAACTTAAAGCCACTAATTGCAATGGAGTAAACTGAGGGACAGGGAGGGAGGGGAACAGACAGACGGGGATGCGACTAAGCTGTTCTAAGATCCCTTATTGAACATTTCAGATGAGAGGAGAAGTCTAGGTTAGCATCAGACTAGACAAACACCAGAAGACTCTGGCTATCTAGGCATAAAACTCCATTAAAAGCAAAAAAGACCCTATTGTATTTCTAGGTTTTGTTCAGTGATATTGAACAGCTTTACCTATTTCACCTTGGGAACATGACAGTTCTATGAATGCAAAAATAATCCAATTTCATTTTCTGAAATGAAGTTTTTAAATTTCCATCAAATCATACCAAAAAAAAAAAATTAAAAAATCAAAACCTGAGGCAATTCAACACTACAATGTTGGTAGGGGAGGAGGAAATCAACCCAACAGCATTTATCTTCTGTCTGTCAGCTGAATTTCGTATCTAGATACGGCATTTTTTCCAGCTGAAGTTGCTGTCCTCCAATCTCCCTACTCTGTGAAAGAGTAGCAGCTGGTAATATAGCTTTATGTTCTCATCCAAAAAACTCTGCAGAGTGGAAAAAAAAGGCACATTCATGAAGCTCATCAGCATAAAGCAACTGCTTACTGTGCAAAACACAGTCACGTCAGAACCATCAAAAAAGGGTACTAATTATTGTAACTTGAAGGCGGGGGGGGAGAAACTTCAAGGAATAATGTAATTTTACACCTGCGAGCTACACTCAAATGACAAAGTCTGGAAAATTTCAAAATACGGTATGCAGCTGCCCTTTTCTTTAACACATAGGGATAGCTCACAGAGATATAGGTCGCAAAACGTGCTGTTGCTATGCTACTCTGGCAAAAATAGAAAGTTAAATGTAAGAACAGTCTGCTTACATAGGGTTCGTGCAAGCACAAATCAAACCATCAGTAGGGTAAATCCCACTTCCCGCTTCTGCTGAACTTCTTATTTTCTACTGTGTTTATACTTGTGTAATACAGTATTTCCAAATATCATCCATGAAGATAAATTTCCGTTGCAAATTAAAGTAACAGGCAGGACTATTTTGTTGAACATCAATCAGTGCTGCTGTATGCATGAAGAGACCATATTATCTATGAAATACTGTTCATATTTCCCTGTCTCTCTGTTGCATTACTACTTTCAAGATCCATAAAGGTTATGGTTAAGTTTAGTGGAAGTTTAACAAATCCAAATCTGAACTTCAGACAAGAGAAGAAATTTGTCAAATTATGGTTGTAGACTTTAAATACATTTCTTACATGTTAGGCCTGTCCAATGAGAGTTCACTGTAAATTTTCTCACTGAAACTGTAAATGCTTTAGTAAATTGACCATGGATCATAGAATTACAGCAAGACAACACAGCCTTAGAAGCTAACAAGAATTTGAAGGAGGAAATAGCCCATTCCTGAAGTAACTGACATGTAAATACCAAAGTGAGTCTCATGCAATGAACAGAATCCCCTGGGAATTACAATTTTTACTCCATTAATACCAAACAAATTCATCTTGATTAACTTAATCATACGGAACACCAAAGGAATTCATCATGATTAGTCACTAATTGCAAAGCACTGCCCTGGATTTAATCAGGTTAACACCATTCTTAGAGAATGTTAATAATGCCTCTGCTTACCCTCTGTGTCTACTCCCTTCCTGCCAGCCCTTCCAGCCATCTGCTTATAAGTAAGAATGTCCAGCAGTCTGCCACCAAACATGGGAGCTCGTATAATTACTCGGCGTGCAGGCAAATTCACTCCAGATGAGAGTGTGGAGGTTGCTGCTAGGACTCTGATCAAGCCCTGACGAAAGGCTCCCTCAATGATGTCCCGTTCATCAAAAGTAAGACCTGAGGAGACATGACTTTTAGTGAACCTAGTAATGGTGAGACTGCATTTAAGAGCTAATAATATTACTGTCAAGCAAGGGGAAGAACAAACAAACTTAATGAACATTCACCGTTCAGTGTTAGGAACTAGACTCACAACACTAAATCAGTTAATTTCTTCCGAACTATAAGTGAAACAAAATTTTACCATTAAGTTTTCATTATTCAGCTGACAGCAATAGTTATAAACTAACTTTTCTAAGGTGCTTGTACACATTGTAGCAAGATGAACAACTATTTACAACACATCTAAAAGCACTGCACGTAAATAAATAAATAAAATAAAAAGAAGAAAACTGGATGTAACGAACAGCAGGGAACTAGGATTTAGTCATTTGCCATCCTGACCCTGGAATCCTCCCTCATTTTTTCCATTCTAGGTTACAGGTCTAATACGTATCTTTCGACATTTCCTTGAGGGCTTCAGGGCAATTATTCCTGAGAAATAAATCCACACCCTGTAAGTATTTGGAATACTGACATTTGGAATTTGGAATTAAATTTGGAATACCCCTACATATCCAATGCTATAACTACTGTTCTCTCTTCTGGAGTCAGTCCTTTCTCTCAGTGGACCAAGAGGTGACATACACTATTACCTACTTAACTAAGAACTAAAATATCTAGCAAGATGCATTTGCAGCTCATTCTCTTTTTATTTTTATTTTCAGTGTTATACTACTTCTATTTACTCATCTATTTCAGTATTAAGTTTAGCAAAACTGCTCTGAAATATTCTGGCAGCTTTAGGGGCAACTTGAAAATGCTTGAGCCGCAAATCAGCTAATTTTTCAGGCATTTCACCAAAAAAAATTAAGTTGTGTTTAAAAAGTTGCTGTTATCCATCACAACAGAAAGAAGATTTATCATAACAATTAGTGAATTAAAGTCTTTGGCCACAATAAAAGAATTTCAAGTTTACCTCTAACTGTGAGATTCTCAAAGCACTTTAATTCAGTCATAAGCTATGGAAGGCTTCAAAAAGCAACTGGTAAATTACTGGTAACCACAGCAAAAAGAACCCATATGACTTGATCATTACAGAATTCAAGACCAAGATATTCAGGAATACCTGCATGATGAAATGCCACTCCCCATGGCAAAGTACGCTGGAGCACAGAGTCCAGGCCTGAGATAGAACGCTTTAGCTGATCCAGAACCTCATCAATCCCTTTTCTGTCCACTGCAACTGGGGCAAGGGCTGAGTTTTTTGCAGAGCCTTGGGAGAAAAAATATTTTTTATAGTTTCTACTGAAATTAATTTTCATTAAAAGCACTATGCATACTACAGTCTTCTATTAACTACTTTTCTCTTACTCTCAGCCTGTTGCAAACTGTAGAATTCCCTGGCAATGATGTCTGCCAGCTTCTCACACCAGTTCTTGGATGGACAGAAAAGCAGGACTGAATGGCCATCACAAACAGTCTCATAACACAGGCTCACAACATGGTCTTCATCTCCCTGAATTGAGACAAAATATTTTCAATGCACTCTCACACTGAATGGGGTTTGTAAATGCTGTCCATTCTTCTGTGTCACAGTGGGAATCTTCTACTTCAGGTCAGAAAGAGAAGCAACCAAAGATGAAGCACCATTATCTTGGTTTCTGTCCTGCTTTAGGAACTCCAAGCACTAGTATGACAACATTGTTGAGGACAGCCCTAGACCTACCCATGAATAAATCCAAGGTTTTACATCTTGCTTTCATAAATGCATTTCTGAATGAAGGCCATACAGTGCAACAAAAAGTCATTGCAACCTCCATGTCGTGGCTAACAGCAGTGGGGAAGAACTAGGAAGAGCCCCAAGGGAAAACATCCCTCTACAGTAACTAAGGAAGATTTATCAACTAGGATGTCTGAACTAAAAGCATGAGATGTAGTAGTCTAAGCATCCCCAATAAGATGCGCCCAGCAAGCACTGCTGACCAAAGACTGCAAGTATTCAGGACACAGTGGAAGGCTTTTATGAATACGCATATAGATGTGCATGCAAAACCCTACTGTTTACAGCTTGCCTTTTTGGCTTTAAGATCCTAAGAGAGTTCCTGCAACTGATCTGTTTTGCTTGGCTAAGCCAGATTCTCTTCCAGCAAGCAGGCCAAAGGAGGAAGAGAAAATGTAGGCGTACAGTAAGAAATAAAAAGCACTAAAATGCAAATGAAAACAGGGGAGCAACGGCAGGAACTGCATATACACAGCAAAAGTTTGATAAGGACTCAGCTAAATTCAGCAAAAGTGGTGAGATCATCAAGTCCCCTTTTCCTGGTCCAGTCCAAGGCACACAACAGAAATCTGAAGGTCCAGTGATAGATTTCAAGCCCAAGAGGATCACTTGGTCTTACGAAATAAGCCAGTTCCCTTAAACTGTTGAGTCACAAACCTAGTTCAGTTCTTTCTCTCACTCAATTTAGCACCTATCCAAAGCAACTACTTTAAAAAATATCCAGAAAAGGAGATGCAACATCACCTTCTCAATATGACATGAAAGCAAGCTTCCAGATATTCTTGTCACATACATTCCCTTTTGTTTCTATGATCCTTTTTCTTTGCTGTGCCACCATGCTACTGACAACAGAATGTTTGCGCACAAGGAGAACTGGGTGTAAAACATTCCAAAACACTGCTGGCATTCAGCGCATATTGTCCAACTAATGCACTAGTATTACAGACAGCAGTTGAAAGGACTGGGGAGAGAACTCACCCTTCAAAAACTGCAAAAACAGAAAAGGAACCTTCAAGCAGAAAGTCCAAATTTCCCACTTCTACCCATTTGGTTCTTCCAAATCATTACAGTAGGTTACCTTTAACTTTCCATATCCTTTTCAAGCGTGCAGAAGGACTAAATATTGAAAAGAGATTCAGAAGAATCAGGGTGGACATCTGCCTTCTAATCACTGACAAAATTAGATCATTCAGTAGTTTAACATCAGCAGGTTCAATACCAGATTTTAATGCAAAAATATTCTCCCATCGATTAATGCAAATTTATTGGCCTAACCAGGAAATACTTACCTTCATTTATGAAAGTGAAGGTTTTCACTTAGATTCCAGGACACAAGATAGGGTGGTGGGTAAGGGGAGAATCAAACTCTTTACACCTGTCAAGTGCTCAGAAACAAGATAACTGCAAAGTCAACTTTGTCTTCAAGTCAGATTCCAGAAACTTCAAGAACTTCATGAGTGTGTGTGTGTTTTGTTCTGGTTTTTGTTTAAATCATTAGAAGACCCCAAAAAATTTTTTTTTCAGTTCGAGCATACAATCTATGAAGTAAACAATGAAGTCAGGAATGTCACCTAATTTAAAAAAAATTTAAAACATACCAGTAGTTGCCTTTTTAACTTTAGCTCTACAAAAGATGTTATCCCAAAGACACTGCTCAGAGTTTTGTTACCTTCAGCTGAAGCTTGGGCTGGAATTCTCGCACTAAATTCATGGAGCAGTCATAAATGTTGCTGCCAATTTTCACCCACTCCTTGAGGGGCACAGGGCGAAAATCCGTACAGTATAGCTCTGCATCTAACCAGGAGGCTAGGAGTCCCAAGTTAGGGAGGGTAGCACTCATGCCTACTATCTGTATCCCACCAAAACCGTGACTGGCCATCTTCGCCTGTCTGGAAGCAGTCAAAAGAAAATGAAAGTTAATGACAAGACAGGCTTGTCATTACAGTTGTCAGAACAACTAACTCAATCTATTTCCTTCAGCATCTAAAGTGCAAAGCTATGTTTTTTCAATTTCTTGACAAAGAAACAAGCCATACTCTACACTTAGCAAACACAATGTCAGATTATTCATTGATAACAAGATAATTCAACTTTTTATCATTTTGAACCTAAACCTTAATCTCCTTTAGGTAACAGCAGCCATAAACTGACTGCATATCTGCAGAAACTGAAAATAAATAAATCAACTATTTCCTTGCCATTAACAAAAACATGGAAATAAAGGAATGGTTCAACCTCCGCTGCAGTCTTTCCAAACTTAAATGCCTTAATTAAAACACTCCCATTTGTTTCAATTTCAGGACAAATAATACTAAACTAAGGTCTTCCTAGAGTTGGAAACCAAAGCCCTTAGTTCAGCAAAGAAGCAAGCAGCTTCAGCTCTCAAAGTGCTGAACAGCAGCTTCCACTAAAGGCAGTGAGAAGTAACGGACTCTTAACAGACCTGAAAACACAAACCGTTAATTTAGATACCAAATGTATATTTTCATTCAAGCTTTTACATCCACACAACTGGGGAGGGTTTATGCTCCTAAGCCTACATTTGAAAACTACTAATTTGCATTGCACTGAGCCACAAATTGAGACTTTAAAAAATAAGGTCTGACAAATCAGTATGAACTCAGAAACAGCCTGAACCTCCTTAGAAGGTCCTGGTAGTCCTGGCAAAGACAAGACAGAGGAAACAAGACTACCCAGAAGCTAGAGTAAAAAAGGCCAGTCACTGGCGAGACAGAAATAAGAAAAACATGGAAAGGCAGACCCTCTCTTATCCAAGTTCTTCAAGTATTTGCTAGTACAGCTCCACCATCTAGGCTGCAGATTTCTCCCCCTACAGCAACTGTTGACCTTCAAGGATTAAAAAAGTTCCAGCTCCACAACACACTCGTTGACTGGGGAGAAGAAAAATCTGCTGCAGAATTTTGGCTGCATCTGCAAAAGCCTCACAGATTAGCAAGGGTACCCATGTTGGCAGTGGCCATCAGAGAAGATTCTCTTGGTGCGAGGACACAGCCTTACACTTCAGTGGGATGTCCCGTTAACCACTTAAAAAGCTCTTAAAAGCACTGGTCATTCTGGTAACTGGTCAGTGTTTAAAGGATTTGCATAAAGGGACTCCCATGAAACAACAGGGGAAAAAAGCACCACAGACTTGGAAGGACACTTCCAGAAGTGTCCACCAAAGAAAAGGTGGTCTTCAACTCCAGGAATCAGTGGATTCCAAAACAAAAATAGCAGCCACCTCCTTCATGTCAGTAAGTGGTACAGGGAACCAATGTCAACTTCACCATGATGGAAAGATGGAGAATCTGGGCCCTAGTGCCTATACGGTGAAGGCTGAAGTATTGTGTCTTCCCAGGAACATCCCTTGATGCATCTGTCCCCTTTTCCTTGACAAATGTTTTCTCCTTCCTGCTTCTTGAATGCAAAGGAGGGAAGCAGAGAGTGGGCCTGCACCTCTGCTGCAGCTACATGATAAGCCAAGGTAAAAGGAGTGGCAAAGCCACTCACACTGCTCTGAAGTGTACTGGCTTCCAGGACTTAGGAGGAGAATATGAGAAAAAGTCAGAGGTGATTAGACCCAGAACATTGCTGGATCCTGGAATCAGGATGGGAAATAATGGCTAAAATGTCCATTTGAGACCCAATGTAGAAATGGCGGTTCCCCCAGAACTAAATAGGTAGTCTGTGCTTAGCCCAGCACTGGTACAACTCACAAGACAGGAAGCAGCTGAGAAAACGAAATCTGGCTTTTGGTGCTAAAGGAACAGTTGATTTTGATTCTTCTTTCAGCACCACCAATAAAGATTAAGATCCATACACCATCTCCTCCATTTGCCTTTGTCTGTGTTAGGGCACTATGGAGCCACTGGACAGTTTGGTGATGGGGATCTAGATACTGAATTCTTAAAAGCCTCTAAAGCTCTTAGGAAACATCTCATCTGCTCCCCAGTGTCCAATCAGTTGTGCTAAAGACAAGAAACTATGCAACAACTAGGCTACCACATGTTATAAGCAAAACCACACATCACCCTGAGCAGTGCTAACTCAGAAGACTACTGGCACAACCTCTTCAGTCTTGTGATCAATTCACCACTGACCAGTTAACAGCATGCCCACTCTTCCACAATACCTGAACATTTCAGTAGCATAAATACCTCGTTCCATGAAATGCTGAAAAATTAAGCAGAGCAAGTCTGCTAGCAAAAACATTGAAAGAAATCCAAAGTTTTGTAAAAAATTTAAATGGGCTAAAAAAATAAATGAAAGCTGCAGCCTTATTTCTTTTCCTGAGAGAATGAATCCCATGGTAGCACACAAATTGAAAACCATGAGGAAAAGAGGTTTTGACTACACTGGCAGGCCCCTGAGAGGTGGTATGATGAGACCTTAATAACCAAAATAGTCTAGGTCATCACTCTCATAAAAACCCTGGAGCTAACCCAAATTTCCAATCATCCAGAGAACAAAATACTTAGCCATCCATAATTTAGCATTAAAAGACAAACATCCTGGTCTACCCACCGTTTTGCAACCTTCTCCGTAACATATCTAACTTTGGTCAGAAGGAGTTCCAGCAGATATCCTCGATGAGAGTCTCCCAGCATGTGCAACTCATCCACAACCACCACTCCTGATAAAGAGAAGCACTCAGGTTATATCTGGCAAAACTCCAAACTAAGAACAGATAGCCTTGATCCTTTCATATTCCACATGAGGAACTGAAATTTATATTCACAAATCCAGCTGTGCTTACCAACACCACTATGGCTTCCTTCTGTCACTGATTCTTCTGAGAGAGATAAATCATGACATTCACACCCCCCACAACATCACACACATACAAAATAAGCTTTTAAAAAAATAAAAATAAATAGGTTAAGTTGTTAGTCTGGCCACCACACAAAACAGTATTGCAGCATCTATAATGTAATATATTACTTCTTCCCCTCACCCCACCCCACCCCCAAAAAAAATAATTACCTCTTTGCAAGTAAAACCCAGGCTTCAGAGTATCTGGAAAGGAACATTCCAGCACCCAAATGAGCTAGCTAAAAGCTTTGTTGACATCACTATCTAAGTTATAAACATCACTCCTTACTAACGCAGTAATGTCAGAAAAAAAACCCTACAGTAGATGTAATTACACTGGCATAGCCTGCTTCCTATTATATCTTTTTTCACTAACCAAACCTGAATGAGCTCCGCTATTTAGCTTCGGCTTTCTAGTGAAAAAAATCCTTCCATGACTGCTCTGTTGTCATCCTACCTCCTGCAAAGGACTTTTTAATCTGTTAGCTGCCTCCATCAAATTTGTAAGGTGTAGAAATACTGAAAAGAATAATGTCTAAAAAGCTTTCTGAATACCAGTAGCTGGAGACAACAGACCAGACTAGGGTCTCCCCTGAGGAGAAAACATAGAGCCACTGCAACTCAGCCACCCAGCACACCTGCACACATCCCAACTAGTATGTACCCTTTCTGGCCAGTTGACAGGGTCACAGCGACATGGCAGAGGCTGAAAGAACGTTAAAAAAAAAAAAAAAGCAGGGCACAGAGGACACAGGGCTTCATTAGTTCTGCTGCTGTGGAATTTTGTTTTCTCTTTCATGAAGCTATTTAATATCTTCCCAGTACAGCTAAAATAGCAGTAGCTTAAGGGCAAATGTGACCTTATATTTTCTGTTTCAATGCTATTTTTCCTTCCCATTTTTTTCCTCTCCTTCCTACATATGTTCCTTCTCTCTCCGTCTGTTTTCTCCCCCTTTCTCTTTCAAGCCACTTAAGTTAGAAAAGAGTGCTGCACTGCTTCATCAGCCTCTTTTACAAACTCCCACCCATCCAGCTCCTCTGTCTTCCTGTACTTCCTCTGTTCTGTGTTTGCCTGTAAAAAATGGTAATTCATTGGTCACCAAATACATATTTATTCAGCTACCAGAAAAAGCTTCTTCCTGCTTCCCCATACAACAGTCTGGCTGAATTCTTCCAGCAGCTGAAACAAGACAGTGTAATCAGATATCTACCAAAGTAAAATTCATACAAGTTGCCTTTTCAGTCTTTGTGCCAAGCAGCAGCACATTTTGCTTCCTGAAATGAAGCATAGAACACTAGTGGTACCTACAGGCCAAAGCACAGGCAACGCCACTATTTGTTGTACAGGCCACTCGTTCTATACCTCCTGCTGCTACTTAGCTATAATACATATTCAAACCCACACTAAACCTGTGTATTGTATTGCTCTGACAGTGTGCAAGCTGGTGGGACCTTACTGTCACACATGCACAGTGCTCTCATCTATTCAGGCAACGCTCAGAACACACCCACTGGGATAACACAGCAGGAGCAATCAGGCAACCAGTATTATTCACAAAGCTATCCTGATCTTAAAGCAGAATTGAAGCCAAAGAGGACTTCAGATCCCAGCACGCAATGGTATTTTCTGCTCAACAACAAGCTCAGGAGTGCAAGTGGGGCCAGAATTTCGTCATACTGCATTGCTACTGAAAATGAGGCTAGCCTCAGACTCCTATTTCTGTCGGCAAATTAGGTGCGTCCCTAGAAGACTGCTGAAAAAAACCTGCTAAAAAGTACCTGAGAGCTATCACAGGCATTTACTGTAAAATAACTAGGCTGCTTTAAGTCCACATCCTGTTTAAAACTAAAAAGTTCTGAAGGACAGGCAGGGAAGATTTGATATTTTTTTTTAAATATAATTTAACTAGTAATTTTTTAATTTCAAGTTTCCATTAAGAAAAGAAACAAGTATTACAACAGCACATTACAAATCCATTCCCAGCTGACACATTGAGAAGGCTGCAGATTCTTCTCTAATCCACTTTCCTAAAAACTTCTTTAGCATCAGTGTCAAGAGGCTGAATAACAAGAGGGATATCATCTCCTGTGTACCCGGATGTTCAAAACTGACACACGTTATATACTAATTAGCAACACAAAATTGCTTTTAACTGAAAGAGAGCTCTGCCAGGCCGAGAATTTGAGTTTCACTCAACAATTTCCAAAGGCAACATGAGCTATCAGCAGGGGATTGACACCAACAAAAGGAACAGTCCAAGCTTGAGATGGAATCCAGCCAGAATTGCAGTCATCACCCAATAATTCATCTCAAAAGATAAAACACCCTGGTTACGAACTGGTCTAAATTTAGAATTAATTACAAGACAAGGTACAATCTTGCAGTTTCAGACAAGCTTGCTTTAGGTGACAAACTAGCATTTTCAGCTCATGCCCATATTTTGCAGCTTTTATGAAAATTTATCTCCAAGTAGAAAATTTGTCAATTTCTTACAGATTATTTTTACACTCAAATTTAATTTAAAAATTAATGTCAAATAAGCATATAAAATAAAAAAAACCCCACACATTTTTACCCTTATTTCAGTTCTGCTGTCACATTGGGGCACAGGGGAAACTGAGGGTTGCAGCAGCGGTGTTTTCAAATGGTGAAAGAAAAACGTCATGCTTTAAGGAGGTATTGGTGTTGAGGACACATATTCAAACTCCAATCTTGTAATCACTCGGCTGATTATACTTGTATGACTCTTCTCAGGCACATTTATCTTAGAGAGCACAAGAAAATATAGGGATGAAATGGAGGTACCAACCAAAGGGGTTTGGCATATCCCTAGCTTCCGAGAGACTATATCATTAAACAATACTTTTCAGTATACTGAATATGCTTCCATGGTATCTATGCCAACATAAATATGGACATCATGACCCCACTCTCTGCCTTATGGCATACAGCTTGTATGGAGTGGTGACTTAGGATCAAACTAGCCCTATTTAAAAACAAAAAACCCCTAAACTAAGTAGCCATATATTGAAATAACTAACTGCATGATCACCAGTTCTCCTGCAAGGGAAGGGATGAAGATATACATTCAAGAATCAGGCTGGACTGTAGGATCCTCAATTCAAATGAACTTAAAAGGCTGCACAACCATGGTCATCCACTCATCTTCCAGTCCACCGGCAGTCTAAAGCATTCATGGTGATGCAGCCCCTACAGATCCAGGTGCAAATGTCTTATCTCATGATTTCCCACTCTGAAAAAACCTGCCAGGCTTTATTCCCCTTATTCTCTCTTGTGTTTACTCTCCTGGTACACAATGCTGCAGAATATTATGACATAAAATGCACATGGAACAGCAGTTTCATAGGTGGAGGTCTCAGAGCAGTTTGATACTCATCTAGTTTTCCAATTTTTATATTCTTAAAATAGCAACCAACCAGCTAGGTTACAGGCCAGAGCAAAGATGGGAGGGATTACTGTATAAAAGATAGCTGGGTATGGTTTTACTGACTAGGGAAACAAAGTAAAGAACAAACTTCTGACTGGACTAGGAAAATGACGTCTCTCTCCAAGTATGCACTGGAAACATAAGGCTTCTTCAGGTTTTGTATCTCCTCCCAATACTAAATGAATACTACCATTATCTAGTGGTCGTCAGGGCCACAGTGACCCAGAAGCCTACATTAAAAAGACAGAGGTCTTTTGAGCAAACTACAAGAGAGAAATGAATGTCACAGCCCTCCTAGTCACCCTGACTATCCAGAGGAGCTGTATGCATTCATTCCTCTTATCTGGACCCAGATGAGCACCAAACACAATTCCTTCTCCTCCTTGAGCCAAGTGAAGACAAACCATGGATGCCACAACCTCTATTCAAAACAAACATACATACATACATACATACATTCCTGAACTCAAACATTTCCCAGACCTTTAATTCAATTTCATTAATTAGAAGACATTTTCTAGCTGTGGGAATCACTGCTTATTGCAGCTAATCACTGTCCATGGATTGTCATCCATGTCAGACAAACTAAAACCTGCAGCTTCTACCTACTCACCCCAGCCGCTGAGCTACATAGAATAGTCCTGCCTGCCTTCCTAAATTCAAATCAGAGGTGCTCTGGAAGAAGAAAAATTGCTCAATGTTCCTATATGGCATGTCTGTCACATACAGAACTAACCAAATACAGTGTCCCGTAATTTCACACGTACTCAGAGTATATAATAAATCTCATCCCTGCAACAGTCAATACAAGTAGTATTTTACCCAGTGAGTCCATTTTGTTTTCTTCTATTAGTTTATTGATTAGGCCATTGGCTTTCTCAATGGTGCAGATAGCCACATCCAGGGCAGAGAAACGTCCAGCAGGAGACACGCTTCCCATGTAGCCTTCAACTCTCACATCCACCTCCTGAAACAGGGCCTGTTTTCAAAAATACAGAATGTCATGCCAAGGTTACAGCTCTGAATTTTGACCATAAGCCTGCTGGAATCACACAAAAGCCTGCATCCTACAACGACAACTTCTAATACTTTTAGTGCCAACTAATCAGATAAAAGCCATAGCTCAGCCAGTTACTGCTACTTTTTTTCCCCACTGTCATTTTTTATTTCCAAAGCAAAGGCCACACAGTATACACTGCAGAATAAAGTGTACAGAATTAAGAGATGGGGACCTCTGTTTTGCATTAAAAAATTTACCATTAAAAAGGCCAGAGAACACACAGTGCAACAGTTTATAACACCAGTGGGTTTTGTACAAAGAAGCCTTGCTCCTGAGAAATCCTGGGCAAAAGCCAAATGTGGGACCCCAAACACAAAGATGTCATATCTCCCACTGAAATTCAAGAAACGACGACTTCTGTTCTTCCATGGCTTATTGCTGCAGTGCCAAAGCTTAGGCACATTACACACTGCATTAACAAAAGGTACAAATGTTTGAACCAGGTGGGTAGGATACTGTACATCTTCAAGCATGTGCAGCTATAGCCAAACCTTAGACCAGGAGTAGTACAACACAGCATCGATGATGCTCCAGCATTACAAAATTAAAGCATAAGCATGTTCAATCACTGCAAAGTAGCTTCTGCACTCAGTTTATAGCATTTCCTAGCAATGTGCAAGGTTAAGATACCATTTCAGTTTATTAACACCCAAAACGTCTTAAATGTCAGAAATTATAACAAAAATGCCTGCTGGTTTTGTATTTGGTTTTAGTAATTGTTGTTACTTCAACATATTAACTAATGGAAACGTTTGATATGAAAGTCTTTCAAGAAAAAGGTATTTTTATTTAAAAAGACTGTTCCCACAGTAATTTTGTTTTTAAATAGCTGGGGCGAGGAAGCCAAGACATAACAACATTCAGTCAGAACAAATTTTTAGCAAAGTCAAACTGAAATCAAAGACACAAAATTCTGGTAGAATACCCAAAGGAAAGCTGAAACATCCTTTTATCCTTTCACATAATGTTGATACCTTCCATTTCTTTTTTTTCAGACACGATCTTAACTAGAAAATTCCTCTAAAGTTTGTGGATTAGAAAATCTGTGAAGAAATGTAAGTAACAATGCTGTAAAAGTCAAAGCTGAAATAAAATATTTTAATCAACTCCTTAAAATTTTTCCAAGTTTCCCTTTTTGGCTAAAACTTTCATTTTTTTATCTCTAACTTAGAATGAGAGCAAATTTTAAATTATCTACAAATCCTTTCTGAAACAACTCTGCAGAATTTTTTTTTCTAAAATCCATGCAAAAACTTCTGTTTAAAAAATGTGACCCAAAAATTACAACTCATAAATTTACCCTCCTTGAATGCTACTTACCTGCAGGTAACATTTTTTCTCCTTGGCGACAGAGACAAAGGGAAGGATGAGAAGAGCTTTCTTACGAGTCTCCAGGACTCGCTTCAAAATCAGCAGTTCTGCAACAAGAGTCTTTCCAGCACTGGTAGGAGCTGGGGGAGGAAAAAAAGCTTTTTGTTTTAAATTAATTTCTAAAGTTATTAAAAAAAAAAAAAAAATCCAAGAAACAAGCATCGTAAAGTTAGCATAGAAAGCAGTTACTGGAGAAATTGGGGCAGGACTCTTCAATCAATGCCCCTCTCCCACTGCCACAACCTCATCTGCAGTTAACCCAATAAAAGGTCAAGAAGATGGCAAAGTATTTCTCTTCTAGCCTCTTCCATCATGCTACCAAGGCATATTGCTCCAGAAGCAACAGCAGCTCAGAGATAAGCAAGGAGAATAAAAAACCAACCAAACAAAAAATCCCACTACAGTCCCTTGGTTGGACAGGAGAGCTCAGCCACCACCTTACTGACCTAACTCACAAATATATTAAACCCTCCGCTTGGTGAGCATTGCTGTTTGCCATCCATCATCCACAGAAAAGTGTGGAGGAGATGCCACATACTGGGGAACAGCCATTACCTGGCAATCAAGCCCAAAGTCTTCTGGAACCAAGTAAATAAAGCTCAAATCCAAGCCTAAGAAAATCACCTGCCCCTGTTCTAAATTCTTCATCCGCCCAGTGCCGCTCTGGGACCTTCTTCCCATGGAGAGTAGACACACAAGTTGTAATTTCCCACAGATTTCTAGTCCACCAGTCCTACTTTCCCTCCTGCGCTGCCCCCACCCCCCTTCCCCAGGTGAAGAGAAAGAATACAGGGACTGAAAAAAATTAGATAATAAATAACATTTTCAAAAGTATTTGTATCTAACACTGCTGTTATCATTCAGTTCCTGGTTGACATCGTCTGTAATAAAAAAGAGAGAGTTATCACTGACTGACTCCTAATTATCAGTTTCCAAAGGAACATTAACAGAGAAAACAGGGGAAAAAGTCCCTCCTCACACCTGGAAAGGAGTCCAATCAAGCCAGGTCTGAGATACAGCAATGGGACAGATCTTAATAGTGTCTGTCCAGAAAAAAAAAGAGAATCTTGACCTTTTTATCCGCCAGATCAGAATCCTTCAGCACCAATACGTTCTTGTAAATGGTACTGGGAAAGTTAGGGAGGACTGGTTTTGTCAGATGTTTGCATACCTGAGTAAACTAGGTTCTTCCCTTCCAGAACCTGTCCAAGCATTAAGCATTCTGCTTGCCATTCAAACATCTTTACTACTCCCAGACTGCGGTATTTCTGTAGAACTGCTTCGGGAAGACCCCAGCTTGCAAGGAGCAACTTGTCTGCTTGGTCTTCGGGAACATTTACCTGCTGATATTGCCCTTTGGGAGAAGAAAATAAAAAAATAAAGAGATCACCTAAAGGTCAAACTTTTCTACAAGCTCCTGTATTATGAGAAAAGTTAACAAGAAACCATCTTCCCTGTATTTTTCAGTATTTCCTGTGTACGTTTCACCACTCTCCTTATCTCCTGACA
Source organism: Ibycter americanus (assembly GCA_035590275.1). NCBI lineage: Eukaryota > Metazoa > Chordata > Aves > Falconiformes > Falconidae > Ibycter > Ibycter americanus. The sequence goes on along the minus strand of JAVJGI010000060.1, from coordinate 2,708,682 downwards.
TCATTTTTTCAATTTTTTCTCCTGTAAGATTTTCCACATTCAAATCATTTATTCACCAAACTCTTGCTCTGATATTTGCTTTTGAGACAAAGCAGCCATTACCAAATACATACTCAAACAGAGAGTTTCAGCACTGATTAATATAACAGCATTACAATGTATTTGCCATCTCATCCTTATCCATACTGTTTCCTTTTTAAATTACTGCTACAGAGACTTCAGTAATCCTCACAGATTACAGAACTATCCAGTCTTTTTTCTTGCTTTATAGATGAATTTAAAAACCAACATAAATGAAACAAGCAGCTCAAGCTACTCTGTACAATGCGTGTTACTTCAGTTTATCAACACTGATTAGTATCTTCACCACACTGCCAGCTCCTCTAGCTTAATTAAGTTCCTCAATGCTTTTTTCTTGTCTTTATAACCCTAAATAATTTTGTGCTGGCTACCAACATTGCCTCCTCCCTTTTTCTCAAATCATTAAGAAAACTCAAACTTTTTGTCCCTTTCTTTGTCTAGACGGAAAATAGGGGAGGCATTACTGTGGACCAGAAACCTATCACCCGTGACTATACAGTTCCCATAACAGCATTTTGTCAAAAACCTTGCCAAACCAAGATGAAAAACAAGTAATTGTGTGTACTGACTCTACTGTACCCATTCTACTGGCACATTCAAAATATTCTAAAATAAATTTCCCTCCATTGTTCACAGCATAAGGGCAGGCTAGATCAGAAACACTAGCCTGTATAAGCAGCCAGTATTTTTATTCTCAAACTACTAAAAATTTCAACTGCCTTCCTAAGGTTAACCCCAACCTAGCTGTCATTAGTGCATGATCATTCTCCCCCGCACAAATATATAAAAAAGCTGATATTAGCTTAGCTCTGAAAGTTTTTTTTCGCTTTGTATAATCAAAGTACCATACAAATACTAAAGAAGAAGTTGAGCACCATCAGGAGAGAGGAGCAGCATGCCACAAAGCAGAACAGGCTTTCCAAGGGGAATTTAAAGGAGACCAGATTTGTCTAGCCTAAAATGTGACTGTGGAGGGCAGACCCTAGGGCTGGGTGCCAGGTGCCCACCAAAGCCGCTCTATCACTCCCCTCCTCACCTGGGCAGGGGAGAAAAAATATAACAAAAGGCTCGTGGGTCAAGATAAGGACAGGGAGAGATTATTCACCAATTACTGCCACGGGCAAAACAGACTCCACTTAGGGACATTAGTTTAATTTTTCACCAATCAAATCAGGGGAGGATAATGAGAAAATAAACCCAAATCTTAAAACACCTTCCCCCCACCCCTCCCTTCTTCCCAGACTTAAATTTACTTCCCATTTTCTCTACCACCTCTCCTCCAGCAGCACAGAGGGATGGGGAATGAGGGTTGTGGTCAGTTCATCACACATTGTTTCTGCCACTCGTTCTTCCTCAGCAGGAGGACTCCTCACATTCTTCCCCTGCTTCAGTGTGGGGTCTCTCCCATGGGAGACAATCCTCCATGAGTTGCTCCAGCATGAGTCCTTCCTATGGGCTGCAGTTCGTCACAAACTGCTCCAGCGTGGGTCCCTCCCACAGGGTGCAGTCCTTCAGGCACAAACTGCTCCAGCATGGGCCCCCATGGGGTCACAAGCCCTGCCAGCAGCCCAGCTCCAGCCTGGGCTCCTCTCCCCATGGAGCCACAGGTCCTGCCAGGAGCCTACTCCGGCATGGGCTTCCCACAGGGTCACAGCCTCCTTCAGGCATCCCCCTGCTCTGCTGTGGGGTCCTCCACAGGCTGCAGGTGGGGATCTGCTCCACCATTAACCTCCATGGGCTGAGGGGGACAGCCTGCCTCACCGTGGTCTTCACCATGGGCTGCCGGGTAATCTGCTCTGGCTGCTGCAGCACCTCCTGCCCTGACCTGGGGGTCTGCAGGCCTGTTGCTCTCACACATTCTCACACCTCTCTCCAGCTGCAATTGCTGTTGTGCAGTTGTTTTTTCCCCTCCTTCTTAAATACGCTATCCCAGAGGCACTACCACTGTCGCTGATGGGCTTGGGTTTGGCCAATGGCAGGTCCATCTTGGAGCCGGCTGGTGTTGGCTCCATCAGATATGGTGGAAGCTTCTAGCAGCTTCTCACAGAAATCACCCCTGCAGCCCCCCTGCTACCAAACCCTTGCCATGCAAACCCAATACAGTGACTAATATAGTAGAATTAGAATTCAGAAACATTAAAAAAAAAACAACCACATGATTGGATCCCAAGCTTCTTTCCTAATATTAAAACGAATGAACTATATGTAAAAGATGGAATGAGTAAAGGATTACATGATTCTCTCTTTGAAGAATATCTGTAGATTAGCACTGAACATGAGTTTGGAAACTTGTGCCTTACGGGTTCTTAAAGATCTATGTACAGAAGTATACCACCGACACTAATGTCTTTTTTACCTACAGAAAAATGCTAAGAAATAGTCAAAATTAAGAAGACACACATTGTTGGCTAAGAGCATGGGGCATTAGATTTCTCTGAAAGAAAACCCTTGCACAATATGGGGCCAGTTGGACACAAGAGTGACGCTCACTGAACTGTCTTTGAGCAGCTGTTCTGTGGCAATACGTGTGTTGCCTTGCTCAGCTCCATGTGCCGAAGCTGACAAAACTGTATCTTGCAGAACATAATCACATCAGGGAGAAGATGCGACATGACTGGTGAAGAGGCTGAGAGATGTAAATGCATGTTTTAAAGAGTTACAGAAAAACTGCAAAAGAGATGAAGTTACAAGATGTTATATAAACATCTTGATTTTTAGATGTTATATATGTCTTCTGGTTGTATATACATCTTGATTTCTCTCAATTTAAGAGCACAAGCCGGTAAAACGTACTGCATCTAGAAGCATAATTTTCAGCAGTCCTGGCTGGCAGTAGGAACACTTTCCAGGACATCTTGCCACCAGGTGTTTATGTAACACAAGATATTTATACAGAACATCTTTTAGATATAAACAAAAAGTCAAAAAAAAAAAAACAAACCACCAAACCAAACCACTGGCTACATTTCTCTGCATTTGCAGGTATCAGGGCATCAACCGGGACCACTTAAAGCAATGCATCTAGATACAACATATTTTATCAGCTGTTTTCTTTAATTAATTTAAAAATAGGGTAAATCTCGCCTCACATACTGAAGAGTACCGACCGTACCGATTGTTGTATTATGGTAGCACCTAGAGGCCGAGCAAAAAATAAAGCCCAGCGCTAAATGTACAGTGAAACGAGCCAACTCCAGAGGCGTGCACAGAACATACATTTTCTTACCTCCCTCAACCGAGCCGTGAAGAGGGCGGGAAGATCCTTCGATCCGCGTATTTTTACGCTACCACCTCCCTCAACACCAGCACGTACCTCAGCTGCAGCCGCCGCCCTCAGGGGAACGAAGGGGCGAGGCAGCGGCGCTGCCGGAGGGCAGTGAGCCCTCTCCGGGGCCGAGCCCCCGCACCCTGGGCCGGGAGAGGCTCCC